>OU612060.1:99751087-100467033 GCA_914767635.1 Melanostoma mellinum | reverse complement strand
ACAAATGGACCGCAATAGTCCACCCCTGATGCCGAAAATGGTCGAGCTGCCGTCACTCTTGTTTTAGGTAGTGATGCCATCTGTTGCACGAGAGTAGCCCGACGATGTCATCTGCAAATGACACACCGGTGGATGAAGCTCCGAACGGTCTGTCGTCCATTTAAAATCCAGAAGCGCTGTCGTAAAGTTTGCAACATGAGCGCAGTACCACCGTGCAAAGTTCTATGATGTGTGTCTTGTACCAGTAGAGTCACGAAGGCACCATTCCTTGGAAGAATAGCTGGGAAGCGTTGATCATGCGAAATGGGAGCATGACGAAGACGTCCACCTACCCTCAGGATACCCTTTTGGTCCAAAAAAGGGTCCAGAGGAAGCAATCGATTAGAAGTAGTCAAAGTTGATCCACGTCGAAGGTCTCTTACTTCATCTCCAAACGAGAGATCTTGCTCTAGCAAAATAAGGGCTGATAAGGCTGACTCCAATTCTTGTGGCTCAACAATAGTTCGCCAACGATTGCCTTTTTTGGGATAGCCCCGCAATATGTATGCCACTGTGTGCAAAAGACGCTGCAGAGAGCTGAATCGTTCGGTGAGGGGAATGACCTGGCCATCACGAAGTCTGGTTGTAAGTGTGAACTTAACTGCTGCTGTCATCGTCACCACCGATGTCTTCACTTCCTCTTGCACGTTAGCGAGCTCATCCAAGTCGAGTCTAGTGTCTTGTCCCAGAGGAAGTGCACCACTAGAAAGCCATTGAGGACCTGTCCACCACAGGTGATGCTGTATGAGCTCGTCGCCACCGATGCCACGGCTTGCACAATCTGCCGGATTGTGACCTGACCGAACATGGAACCACCTGTTAGTTGCCGTGAGGTCTTGGATTTGCCTCACTCTATTAGCGACATATGGCTTTAAGTCTGCTGGATGTTTGCGCAACCAACACAGCACGATTTTTGAGTCTGACCATAAATAGTATTGATTGTTCAACAAACCCATTGCTTCACGTACGTTGTTAAAGAGAACGGCCAAAAGCTGCGCTGCACAGAGCTCAAGACGGGGATTGTAGCGCCGCGAATAGGAGCCACCTTGGTTCGGGCTGTAACCAGGGAGACGTTAGAGCTTCCATCGATGTCTTCTGTTCTGGTATAAATGACGAACGCGTACGCACGCAAGCTCGCATCACAAAATCCATGTAGTGTAGTTCTTTTTTCTCGGTGCATACCCAACCACCTGGGTACTCGAATTTGGTTCAATGCAGAAAGGCCACTGCGAAACTTCGTCCACATTTCAGTCAGGTTCTGAGGTAGAGGGGCATCCTAAGTGAGTGCAGCTGCCCGGAGGGTCTGAATGAAGACCTTGCCAGTTATGACCACAGGTGCCAAGAGACCAGTTGGGTCATAAAGTTGTGCTACCTTGCTCAACACCTTGCGCTTCGTGAGAGAATTACTAAATTCTTGGAGCTTAGCCTTGAATAAAAGCTCATCAGACGTGGGATCCCAAACTAAACCAAGCACCGTGGCAATAGGTGATTCTATAGTTAGCTCTGAGGAGGAAGAAGAGTTAGCATTTACCTTATGAATTACCTCGGCACAGTTTGAATTCCATTTCCGCAAAGGAAAGCAACCCATCGAAAGGATAGTCGTAACATCTTCAGCCAGTTGTATTGCTTCCGAAGCGCTGTCGCAGCTCACCAGAAAATCGTCCACGTAAAAGGAAGACAAGATGATATCTCGTGCTTTACGTCCTCTGTTTATGTCTGCCAAACAGTCATGGTTATCACGAGCGCACTGCTGAAGTGTTCGCACAGCATTGAATGGACTCGAAGCCATCCCATAAGTCACTGTAGTCAACTGATAGACTTCAATTTTCTCATCAGGAGAATCACGCCATAGGATACGCTGAAAATGTCTATGCTCCGGAGCCACCAATATCTGACGGAACATCTTTTCAACGTCTGCTGTCAAAGCTACCAAATAACTACGGAAACGAAAGATGATGTTAATTAAGGAATCCTGAATGGTTGGACCGGTCATCTGGATGTCATTAAGAGAGAAGCCATTACTGCTACGAGCCGATGCATTGAAGACTACCCGAAATTTGCTCTGTACGGCATGGTGAGGGATGTAGTAAGCATTTGTGTGATCGCCAGGTTGATCGACACATTCCATGTGATTGAGGGCGCGGTATTCACGCAGGAAACTGATGTACTTGTCTCGTATTTCTTCGTTCCCAGTCAGGCGTCGTTCCAAAGCCTGGAACTGGCAGAATGCATTGGTGTAGGAATTACCTAGCTCCGTAGCATCGGTTTTGAAGGGGATATGGACTACGTATCGACCCTCATCGTTTCGAAAATGTGTTGCACAGAAGATTTGTTCACACTCATCCTGTTCACTACGCAGCTGTTGCACTTCTTCCAGATTCCAAAAATTACGAACCAAATCCTCTAAGCGAAGATCATCCTCGACCAAATGAGCGCAAAATGTAGACGGTGGTTGCACTGAACTTGAAGTTGCTGTTGTTGGGCCATATACAACCCATCCCAAACGAGTGCGCTGAGCACAAGGTTCATCTGAAGATCCTCTAATAGTATCGCCTTCTACAATTTGACCCCATACATCTGCACCAACCAAAATGTCTATTTTTGCAGGTTTCGTGAACTGAGGATCAGCGAGCTGAAGACCATTGAGATGCTTCCAGTCATCCCGATGAAGATGCACCGCAGGGGTTTCAGAAGTGATCGAAGGAAGAACCAGCGCATTGATTTCCAATGAGAAGTCAGAAGTTGTTGACTTGAGTGTGAATGTAACCATACCTTTGTACGCGCATGAGCCATTCCACCAATGCCATCTACAGCAACATTATATTTCGATCTACGGAGTTGTAACTGATTAGTTAAACGTTCGGTTATAAAGCTTACCTGTGACCCAGGGTCACAAAGAATTCGAGACAAGCGCTGCTCCAAAGTTCCAACCGCAAAGGCAAGCGCTGTTGCTAGTAGGACGGTATGCGATTCTAGTCAGGCTGATTGTGTCGTCGTTGTGGTCGCGGTGACCTGCGCCTGTTGATGAGGCAATGAAGACTCCCTTCCTGGCCAATCGGCCTCTCGACAGAACATGGTATGATGTTTTCTACCACATTGTCGACATCCAGTTGAAGAGCACCGCTGCGAGGTGTGTCCACTCCTCAGACAGTTAAAGCATAACCCAGTTTCTTTCAACTCAGAGAAACGTTGTCCAGGAGCCTTGCTTAGTGACTTCTGACAGCGGCTAATTCGATGCGGTCCGTGGCAGTAAGGACAGCTACCTTCGTTCGTTGTCACTACGTGCGATTTCATGGGCAACTGGGCGCGGACATTACGAATGCTGGCAGCTTGGCTTCGTTGAGGTGGTCGTACAAGCTCTGTAGCTAGGCTCTGTGCTCGTTTTTCAACGAATTCGAGGAAATTGTTTAATGTCGGAATCTCCGATGATGAACCCACCATGCACCACTCCCGCTGCGTCACGAGGGGGAGCTTAGGAACTATTATTGGCACTACCAGAGCATCCCATTGGTCGACGGGAAGTTTCATAACGCGGAGGGCTCGCAAAGATTCCTGCACAGTATCGACAATTTTTAATAGTGCTTCTGACGTCTCTTCTTGGGCCATCTTTACATTAAGCAGGCGTGACACATGTGTTTCAGCCAAGAGCTTGGGGTTGTCAAACCGCGTTTTCAAGGCCTGCCACACTTCCTGGTACCCACCAGTGTACATCCCTCCAATTAACGGAACCTTCTTTGAATCAATGGATTGCCTCAGTTTCCCGAGTTTATATGCTTCAGGAAGCTCTGATTTGTGCACCAAGTTTTCAAAGGTGTCCCTGAACGCCAGCCAATTATGCAGGGCACCGTCAAAGGATGGAATTTTTACTGGATCTAACCTCAGGTCCAGGTGTTGCGTGTTGGTTTTTCCAATTTTTATTGAGCTAGCATTTGCGCTGTGGCTTGAGTCCTGCTCAGTCACTCGAGACGTTTGAAGTTGCATCAACTTGCGGTTCAATGTTGCACACGTGGTCTTGTACAAAGTCTCCACCTGGTCCCAAAGAGTGTCATGGTCATCTAATTCCAGAACCATCGCAGCGCCCACAAGCGTTTCGTGATGATGGACAAATTTGTCGTAATGCGCTGTTATAGACCTCACCTCTTGCTCCAGTTGCGGCACATCCGTAAAAGAAAGATCCGCTCCAGCCACGCGGTCATGAGCACGACGAATTGCGTTTGCAGCCGTTGTGCGTAAATTAATGGATTGAGACATGTATTTTTATGTATTTTTATTGAAACTATGCAAATAACTAAAGTAATCAAGTGATATGATTCTAGTGAACTCTATTCCTCACAAGAGGCACCAAAAATGTTGGGGATTGAATTAAATACACTTGATTACCAAAACGATTTTATAACTTTATTGTTCAATAGCCAAAATGAAAGTGAGCAAGATTTTATCGGAAAGTCAGCCATGACAGTAGAAAAATAGGAAAAAGAGATAGATAGACATGAGATGTAAACAGAGTCACTAAAACGTCAAATTGCTGGGACGTCGGAATGCAGGGGTGGCATTTGGGTCTTACGATCGTAAACACAGAATATACAAGGTACATTAAGTAGGGTAAATATTGAATGGAAAGTTCAAAAATTTCATTATTTTTACAAGATATCACTTTGTTTAGTAGAAAATTAATAATTTATTTTATTTTCATATACAATAGTAAGAAAAAGAGAGACAGGGAATAGTTATGGAAACCAGAGGGAGAAGTAAAACCTCGGGCAAAGGAGCACGAAAAAAGTAAATGGCGTGCAACGGCATTGGCAAGTGCGAACAATCATTGAATATAAAATCTAATTAGTATACTTACCACAGTAAGGGAAAGGGTATATTTTACAATGAAATTAATATAAGTTAAAACAATTTGCCTGTAAAAAGGTTTGATTTAGTGGAAATTTAGTAGTGTTGAGCAAAATATTACTCAAGTAATTACGACAAGTTTTAATTTTCATTTTTTCTATCTTTCCATGAACCCACCACGCCCCAAAATGGGATGAAGTGAAACGAATGGCAATGATGCAACCACAAAAAAACGGAATATAACTGCGCGAAAGCACCTATAAAAGGAGAGGAACCGGCAGTCAAACTTCACTTCAAGTTCCTGAACAGTCGAAGCAATACATCAAGTACATTAAGTGAACCAGCTAGCGGTTTTAAAATTAGCAGAAAAGGAAATATACATTATCAAGGGTAAATCAATGTTGAAATCGATCTTGTTGATCGAATATAATTTGATAAACTTGTTAAATTGTTAATATTTGTTGTAGTGTAGTTCGCTATCAAATTGAAATCGTTCAGCGAACATAAACGCTGTGCGAACATAGTTTGATCGCGACTATATATGTAGAAGTAACCTATATGTGAACGTATCTATTTATATAGAAAATCAAGTTGAAGTTGTTT
Organism: Melanostoma mellinum; assembly: GCA_914767635.1. Taxonomy (NCBI): domain Eukaryota; kingdom Metazoa; phylum Arthropoda; class Insecta; order Diptera; family Syrphidae; genus Melanostoma; species Melanostoma mellinum. The sequence goes on along the minus strand of OU612060.1, from coordinate 100,461,552 downwards.
AGCGAGCATATACGCTATACGAATATAATTTGATATAGGTAAAGGGTTGGATTGAAGACATTCAACGAACTATACGTTGTGTGAATATAATCCAACACTCAATATATAGGTTAAGCGATTTGAACCAAAAAAAGTCAAACCTGGTCAATGAAAATAGACACAGTTCAATCTTTTCAATTATAAGTTTTGAAGCACCTTTATTTTACAGCTATTGTAAGTATTAAGTTGCTCAAAAAACATTGGTGGTTCCATCCAGGAATTGTGTAGTACTCATTGACAGGGGTTTCGTTTTATTTATTGTAGCGCTAGCTCAAACCTTTTTTTTTGAATATCATACTCTTATTGGTTTTTTTTTGTTCACGTTGTTTTTTTTTTTTGTGAATAAAACAGCAAAAAAAATCAATTATACTGCTCTCTGCACCGTATTTACAACTGTAACATAAAACCGCAAACACACATCATGTCTAAGCTAGATGAAATGCTGGTAACCCAAATTGTTTTGAAGACAAAAATTGAGAAAACAATAGAAAATGGAAAAAAACAGGTTAGAAAAAGAGCCGTTGGATTCTTAAACAAAGGTTGATCGATTTACGTGCCTTATGGCAAGAGTTTGTTCACCAAGACCGGCAAATTCATGAGATCATCATCACCACCAGAGCTGAATGTGAAAATGAATACATCAAAAAACAACAGTTTGATGATGTGGAAGTAAAATATTCCGAATACATGGGTGAACTTGAAGATGGGTTGAGCAATTTGTCATCCGATGTAAGTCAAAGTCCGATATTATGGCTATCAAATATTAACACGATACTTGATAAATTTGTTCGTTTATCAAAAAAATTGGTTAAGTGGTATTACGGATAACAAACATCAAAACTTGTGATCAGTTGTGAAAGAAATGGTTTTATGTGATCTATTGTGAACGTTCCTGGTTGCTTGTTCGGTATTATGGTTATCAACATTTTTGATATCTATCAATTTTTCAGTCAATCGCAAATTTGTCGTTGATGAAAATTTTTTTGGTTTATTTTACTGGAAATGTGTAGCCAAAACACAGGTACGTGGTTGACTAGTATAAGCATAGTAATGTGAAGTGTTTTTTTAGTGCCGTATAGTAAAAATTCATTGCAAATTGAAATTTGAAGTAAAAACATGTCATCGGTGGAACTGCATTTCACCGAATATGACGATGAAGAACGCGTTACTGAGCAAGTCAAGATTCGGAGGGCCTTACGTTATTCTTCCAATCCCTTGGATTTGCACGAACATATGTAAGAAGTGTGATGGTTTAAAATTTGACTTCAGCTGTTGTTGACATTTTGTTTCAGATTTATTCAAAACTTTCGCCTTTCCAAGCAAGCTTTCTTTCAGTCTTCTTGATTACACCGTACAGAGACACGGAAGAGAATACAATTCAAGCTAACTTTAATAAAAAACACGCAAGGTCGAAATATGACTAAGTGGACCATTGGAGTTTTAAAAAGCCGATTTCGGTGTCTATTGCAAGCAAGACAACTGCATTACACCGCAAAGAAAGCAACTAAAAGAATCAACGTCTGCCCAGCTCTTCATAACGTTTGCATAAACTATGGATTGGAAAACCCTGAAGCTATTGCTGATGAAAACGATAACCTTCTTTTAAGCCGTGATGTGGAAACTGATTCTGTAAATCTAACATTTGCTGAAGCTAGTCGAATAAGAGACTCCATTGCAAGAAATATTTGAAACGAATGAAAAAGAAATAAATGAAAAAAACCTTGTCAAACAAATCACTGCATATATTTTGTACTTCATGTCTTTCTTTCTAGCTTACAAACAATAAAAAAAACTTAAAAATAATCATAGCACATTCATTTTCAATCTTAAAAAACGTAAATTAACTCACAAAAATAGGTACACTTTCAAAAGATTTAACATCATGTTGACTCTCATAAGGGGTAAGGAGGTCTTGTTTTCTTTGCTCGATCTCCAAAAGTTGTTGTTTTAGTTTTAATTTAATTTTTCTGTCGCTTTCTTTGTTTCTTTTATTTTCTTTGTAAAGAAGCAGCTTTTCTTTTTTATTTTCAGCACTTCACTTCTATTTTCTTTTTTTAAATTGTAAGTTTTCCTCGAATAATATTCCATGTTTTTTAGGCTTTTTGCAATGGTTTTCAGTTTTGTATCCAAGCCATCCATACAAATTATCATTTTGTTATAAAAAATTTGTTGGCCTGACGTTTGCTTTTCTAAAAGTGCAAGTCTCTTTTTCTCCTTGTTGTCCCTGTTTGGCGACTTTTTGCGGCTTTCTGTTGGTGTATGCAATGAGGCTGTATCTTCTAGTACTGCTTCGTCGTTTACTGCCTCTTCTAATTGAGGCAGTTCTAAATCAAATTCTTCTCCCGCCGTATCAACAAATACAGGAAACTTCATGAGGCGACTAACTGCTTCTTCAGTATCGGTCAGTTGGCACATATTGTTGGGCCCACCGCCAGTTTTAATCATTTCAACTTTGTTATTTTTTTTATTTTAGTTTTTTGATCAACCCATAGGTACCTGAAAAGATATTTAATACATAAATGAATCAAATCCAAGGAAAGTTTTACTGACCCTTTGCCATTTGGCTGAGTCGCGTTGTGGAGGTCCCAAGCTGTTCAGTTCTAAGGCAACTCGTTCCCACTTTTTTGCCAGATCTGATTTTGCTAGCTTTCCTCTGGCAACTTCTGGGGATTCCTCCATCAACTCAAGCAATCTTTCGAGCTGTTTTCTATTGCTAACGATTCTGTTCCTAAATAAAAAAGTGTTTCTGAAAATATTGTCATTTGTTTCTTATAAAAACTACTTACATTTTTCTTCAAATATTTTCATCTGCGCTGACAAAACAAAAACGCCAACTAAAAATCATATAACCTCAAATGTCAAGCGTCAAAAATAGTTCATTCACAGTGACATTTTCAGTTGTATTCACAATGGGGAAAAATTCATCAACCGATAGCCATAATACCAAATCACTGATGAATTGATAGATAATATCGAGTATCAAATAATTGATATTTGATAGCCATAATAGGGCTGTAAGTTTGACAGTGATTACAATTCATGGAGGTCGTTTCACGACCTATTTAAATCATTGGTTCATGACAATATGCAGTTGCAACCAGTTCAAAAACTGCATTATCTGAAAGGTTGTCTTACGGGTGAAGCAGAGAGAGTGCTAAAATCTACTCCAATCACCAATCAAGATTACGAGCCGGCATGGAAAAAACTAAAGGAAAGATTTGAAAATACAAGAACCTTAGTTAATTTTGACCTCAAGGCTCTAACAAATCAGACAAAAATTTCAATTGAGTCAAGAAAAAATCTGAAGGTGTTAGTTGATACTACTGAAGAATGCTTGCAGCAGCTCAAAGCATTAAAAGTGGACACTAGCACGTGGGATGCATTGTTGATCTACCTAACGGTACAAAAGCTACCGTTTGCTACAATGTGTCTCTGGGAAGAAGAACTTGGAAATGATCAAGGTCTTCCAGACTTTAAAACATTTATGAAGTTCTTGCATACAAGAAGTCGTGTGTTAGAATCCATAAGTAGCACAATGGTTCCAAAACCAGCTACAAATACAATAAAAAGGGAAGGCGTTCAAACATACCATACCATTGTAAACGCCAATTGCCCTGCTTGCAACGAAAAGCACTACGTTGGAAAATGTTCTTCCTACTTAAGTATGGACGTCCAAACTCGAAGGAGAATAATCAAGGCGCCAAATAGATGTCTGAATTGTTTTTCCAACAACCATACGCATACCAAATGCAAAAATAAATACCGCTGCATGAAATGTCAGCAACCACATCATACCACCCTACATTTGAATGAATCTTCAGCAAAAGATTTCATCAAAGAATCGGGCAACCACAACGTTGAAAGAACGTTCACGTTTTTTTCATCGAAAAATCATAGCGCTTTACTACCGACTGCGTTGGTAGCTGCGCGTGACCGCAACGGTCACTTGATAATCTTGCGATGCCTTCTAGATTCTGGCTCGCAAACCTCGTTCATGACAGAGGAAGCCTGCAATTGGTTACAATTGCGAGGTAGGTCCACATCAGTGGAAATCATTGGTTTAAGCAAAAACCAAACCGCTTGCTCCAAGCAGCGAGTACAGCTGAGACTACAAGCCATTCATGCTAGCAACAATGTAGTCGAAGGCAATATGTTCGTATTGAAAACAATAACGGACTTACTACCAGCAAAGGGAAAAACTACCCGAAACTGGAAACACATACAAGAGCTCGAGTTAGCAGACCCGATGTTTTGGAAACCTAACTCTATCGACGTTTTACTCGGGGCAGATGTATACGGTCATATCATCCGTGAAGGCGTACGTTATGGCCCTGAAGGAGCTCCTGTAGCTATTAACACTATGTTTGGGTGGATCATTATAGGCAAAACTGCGAATCCATGCACCACTTCAGTGAGGATATTTACCGCTACAGTACAACAGGAAACAAAGGGGCTCAATTTCGAAATGCAGAAATTTTGGGAATTGGAAGAAGTACAAGGCTTCAACAAGCACACCCTAGAAGAGCAAAGATGTGAGGAGCTGTACAAGGCAAACTATGAACAATTACCAAATAAGCAATATATGGTAAAACTACCGTTCAAAGAACCAAATGGTCCAACGTTAGGCATGTCTAGAGGACTTGCACTTAAACGTTATGAATATCTCCAAAGAAAATTAGAAAAAAATCCACAGCTTAAAGAAGCTTATGAATAGTGTCTCGATGAATATATAACCATGGGTCATATGGAAGTATGCAAACAGCCCACGGAAAAAGAGTCAAACTATTATATACCACATCATGCGGTATTTAAACAAAGTACAACCACTAAATTACGTGTAGTATTTGATGATTCTGCACGTACAACTAATGGAAGGTCCCTAAACGAGCAACTACTCAACTGAAGATCAGATTAGATCTTGAGAAAATGTACCGAATGATTTGGATGCATCCAGACCATCGCACGTTTCAGCGCATCCTGTGGAGGGACCTTAAAACAAAGGCCCCTCAAGATTACTGTTTAAAGACAGTCACCTTCGGAGTAGCTCCTGCACAATATTTATCCGTACGAACGGTGCAACAATTGGCAGAAGATGAGCGACATGAATATTCATTAGCTGCTAGGACTACGCTGGCTGTCTGATTTTTATGTCGATGACTTGCTAAGCGGAGCGGAAACAATCGAAGAGTGCCTCGAACTACAAAGGCAGTTTATAGAAATGTTTAAGAAAGGTGGCTTCAAGCTCAGAAAATGGGCTAGCAACAAACTTGAGCTTATTGAGCAAATTTCAATAGAAGATAGGGAGGTTAAGGGTTCATTAGAACTACAGGAAAAGGAAACCATAAAAACTTTAGGCATCCGTTGGTACCCAGCCGAAGATTATTTTACATTTAATGTACAAGGTCTGGCAAACACCAAAGTGAATACAAAACGCTCAATACTGTCGGAAATAGCATCGCTATACGATCCAGTCGGATGGATTTCTCCAATTATAATAACAGCTTAAATCTTGATCCAAACGCTTTGGATAGCTGGATATTCTTGGGACAGCACGGTCTCTCAGGAAATAATCACGCAATGGCAATCTTTTAAGGTAGACTTGGAAAACTTAAATAAAATCAAAATACCACGATGGGTTGGACTGTCAAGAGACAATCCGGTTCAGGAGATTCATGGGTTTTGTGACGCATCCATCAAAGCATATGCTGCAGTACTTTACGTGCGTGTTCAAGATAGCATGAATAATATAAGGGTCGAGTTACTTACAGCTAAATGAAAGGTAGCACCGGTAAAGCCAGTTACACTTCCCCGGCTAGAATTAAACGGAGCGTTGTTACTTGCTAAACTTTTAAAGGCTACAATGCAAGATATGCAATTGCAACATTCTCCAATATATTTGTGGACAGATGCAACGATTGTCTTACAATGGATACGTGAGCACCCGTCCAAGTGGAAAGCCTATGTAGCCAACCGAGTCGCGGAGATACAAGTTGTATTACTTGCAGAGCATTGGCATCATGTTCGCACAAACGATAACCCAGCTGACTTGGCCTCTCGAGGAATAACCTCTAAAGAGTGATTCCCAAAGTGGTCGATATCGACCCCTAGGGGTCGATATCGGTTTCTCAGGGGTCGACAATTTTTTCAATCGACCCCCTTAACACATTTTCTTATTTTAAACTTCAAAGATAGTACTGCGTTTTTTTTTGCCATTCTAAAAATGAAAAGTAACATTTTAAACATGTGCTTGTGCATAAAAAAAAATTTACATAGTATTGTATAATTGTGATATTATAAGTAGTAGTTTTAAACATTTTTTGCTTAAGATGGGCGTGTGATCGCAAACACGAAAAAAAATGTAGACAGTACAGTTTGGCCCACATAAAGTTTGGATTTATTTCATCTCCATCAAATAAACACTTGCCGATGTGTCTCATATGTGAAAAAGTATTTAGGAACGATGCCATGAAGCCTTGAAAAATGGAGGACCCCTTATCACGTTCCTATGCATAACGTTGATGGCTTGCGAACGTCCTACAATATATCTCTGCTAATAGCGAAGTCGGGGAAGCCTCTCATAATTAGAGAGCAGCTTATTTTAGCAGACATTGCAGGGGTCCTCAACAATGTACTCCATAAGCCCGCTCAAGATATTATAAAAAAAATATCCTTCGGCAATAATACCGTTCAGAGACGAATAGACGAGATGGGTCGCGACGTGGAAAACAATTTATGCAATTTATTGCAGACCAAGAGATTCTCTCTCCAGTTAGACGAGTCTACATTACCCGGCAATGAAGCTCTGTTGTTAGGATACGTTCCATATATCATAGATGAAAATATGTGCCGATAACTGCTTTCTACCATATATTTGGAAACTGATACCAGAGGAGAATCCATTTTTCTGGCACCGAAACGTTTTTTACCGACAAAGCTATTCCATGGAGAAACCATTATTTCTGTTGCGACTGATGGAGCACCATCTATGGTTGGTCGTCATCGTGGTTTCATAGCTTACTTAAAGCGGCAATTGCCTGATCATACTGGTGATTCACTGCGTGATTCACAGACAACATTTAGTAGCAAAAAGTCTGAGTCCTAGATTGCACCAGTCTGTGTAATACGTTATAAATGCTGTCAACAAGTTTCAAAGCAATTCATTGAACTCTCGGTTATTTGCTCAGCTTTGTGAGGATAACGACGAAGTTACTTTTACACACTGAAGTTCGCTGGCTTTCAAGATGTGTTTGCTTAGCAAGCTTTTCAGCTATTTTTGGGTCTGTGTTGGAGTTTTTAAATGAAAAAGATCCAAATTTGGAAGAAAATCTGATAAATTCTATGACGGATATTTATTACATGACCGATCTCAACTTGATCAAAACAAAATCAATTATATCGGCGTTTGTGAGAAAACTTATTCCTTATAAAAAAAACTTAAGCAGAAAAGAATACTTTCAGTTTACGCATTTGTTGAAATCATATGTCGCTTACTTGGACGCACTTCACAAAGATTTTACCAAAAGGTTTGAGAATCTTTTGAACTTACAAATTCCTGAGTGGGTAATAAATTCGTACAGTATAACAGCCATGGAAGTTGATCACCACCCAAACTGACGTAGAGCTTAAGCTAAAGTTCGACGAAGGCTATCAGAAGTTCTGCTTGCAACGCAGCATTGAAACTCAATATACTACATTGTGGAACATTGCTGAAAAATATCTCATCGCTTTCCCATCATCATATTAAGTTGAAAAAGGCTTCAGTGTGGTTGCAAACATTTTGACGTTAAAAAGAAACCGTTTGGAAGTCAACGAACGCGAAGACTTAAGGCTGCAACTTACCAATATTAAGCCACATCTATCTAGATTGGTAGAAAGTCACCAAATTCATCAATCGCATTAATTTTTCAAATCATGAATTTATTATTTGTTCTCAATTAAGAGCACGATTTCTAAAAATCCTTAGTTTAAGGAAACCGTGTTCTTCCACGATTTTCTCAACGTTAAGATATGCCTGGCAATTAAAAAAACCGACAGTTGCCAAAATGTATGCAATCTTCATATTTTCTCTGAAAGGAAATGAAACAAAGAATAAGTTTCAATTTAAAGTATATTATTTTCTATCGAATTTAATGCTTGGGATTGAATTTTGGTATTTATATTTCCTTTTAACTATTTGTCTATCACGTTTATTTCCTAATTCATCGGTAAAATAAGTTTGTTTTTTTGATTTAACTTTTTTTATTATATATTTTGGTAGGTTGTTGTTATAAAAGCCTAAATTTTTAACTAATTCATGTTCCTTAAAATTTTGCTGTTCTGTTCGGGATTCGTTTATTTTTCCTATTTGTTTTTCCTTAATCTGATTTAATCTTAATTTTAGGTCATCCCACTGCTTTTTATTTAAGGTTGAATGCAAAAGTTCGATTGGTTTAAAATTTGTAGATGAATGAATTGTATTATTATAAATTTCGACTGCTTTGAACACCATATCATTATCGTTTAATGTTTCTTTTCCTGCATTACTAAGTTTGAGTAATCGTATGTGCTCATTAAGAGTTAAATGAAACCTTTCTATCACGGCGTTTCCTGTGTGTGTATTTGGTGATGTAAAGTCCCAGTACCCAGTAGGAAATTTGCTCACCAGTGAAAAAAAAAGGATGAATTCCTCGAGGAATTCATCTGGTGCTTTCATTAGGGAAAAGGTCATCAATGAATTCACTAATGAAATGTCATGCAATTGGTAGGCAGTCTGCAGTTCAAGTTGAATCTTGTGCGTTGTTTTCAAAAGAAAATAAAGAAGAAAACACGATGTACAGCAAAATCCTCTTTGAGAAACGCCAATCAGGTAGCGACAAAATTAAGTATGAGAAAACAACCCTTTCTTTTCTCTTTCTTTCGTTTATTCGCTCTAAAATATCTTTATTTTTGTGTCACATGTTGCTTCAATGGGTTTTGGATTTAGTTTCAATTTTGTGATTAAGAAAGACATACCTAGTTGTGTAATTTATATGTACATATTATGTATATATGTTCCATTATCTATGTGTTCTTCCAAATGCATTCTTTCTCCTAGAACACATTTCTGTCACAAATTCCCAAATTTCAAATTACACACATATAGAACTATATAGAACCAGTTTTTTCAGGCTATGAAAACGAAGATGCCATGGGTGTTGTGATTTCCTTACATCTCATTCATCGAGAAAGTGTGCAGGTGCTTCTTGCCAATGACAAGCCCATGTTAAATTCAGCAAAGGATTCAGTAGGAAATGCACTAGTGCAAATACTTTTCCCTGAGGAAAAGGCAGCATTTTCAGTAGTGAATTTTTGGAAATTTCCTACTGGGTACCTTCTCCATTAAGGAAGTTTTTAATGTATGCAGTGTTAAATTCATTATATCTGCGACTATTTTGGATGGCTTTCCTAAACAAGCGAATCTTTGTCTAAGTAAGCTGACTATGGTTATGGAGTTTCTATCTGTAATAGAGTGTATTGAGACATGTCTAGTAAGTTTATCAATACAGGTTGAAAACATATTACCTTTATTTAAAAACCAAATATCTATGTGTACAATTTCGTTAGCTTTGTCTGGAGTTTCTGATACCATTAACTTCGGTTTTATTGGATTGCGATCGAATTTACACATATTGCATATTATGCAGTTATTAATGAACTTCTGTATTTCTAATCTTAAATTTGGAAAATTGATTTCACTTTTTAGTTCTGAAAAAGTTTCCTCTATTCCTCTATGATTTTTACTAGCATGAGTTTTTTCTATCAGTTCAAGAAGATGTTCTTTGTTTGTAATATCAGTAATAAAATTCATACATCTTAAGATTTTCATTTTTGGGGAATTTGAAAAATACTTTACAATAGTGCTCTGAAATTTAATAAACATATTATCGTCTTTACAATAAACGCCTAACGTTCCTTTGATTGGTAATAAACCTTGAGAATGTTTAGGACGTTAAATTCATTGTATTCTGTTTGTGAAATGACAGATCTTCTCTTTTTTTTTGAACAAAATTTTTGTTTTATAAGAAGTCGTATCTGTTTTTTCCAAAATTATTTGATGTTTATATAGATTCAATGGGTTTTCTGTAATAAAAATGTGATCATCCAAATTTTCAATACCGCTATGAATTGTTGCGTTATCAGATCCGACGTCGTCGCAAATATCATTTGTATAGGTATATATGATTTACTTGCATACGACTTAGAAAATCGGCTACGCAATTTTCTTTGCCTTTAATATACTCAATGTCAAAATCGAAGTCATTAAGCTTAATTTTCCAGCGTTGTAATTTTATATTCGGTTCTTTGAGAGAATTTAACCATATAAGTGGTCGATGGTCTGTTTGTATCTTAAATTTTCGTCCAAATAAGTAGGGTCTAAAGTATTTGGTTGCCCATACTATGGACAAAATCTCTTTTTCTATTGTACTGTTGTGTAGTTCATGTTTGTTCAAAGTCCTAGATGCAAAAGCGATAGGATGTTGGTTTTGGAATAAAACGGCTCCTAATGCTGCGTTACTAGCATCAGTAGTTAATGTAAACAGTTTTTTAAAATCGGGATATGTCAATATAGGACAAGTACATATGAGCTCTTTAAGCTTGTTAAAGGAGTCTATATACTGTTTGTCATGGATGTTAATTTCGACGTTTTTCTTCAGGCATTTAGTCAATGGAAGAGCTACCTTTGAGTTGTCCTTTATAAACTTCCGGTAAAACCCGGTTACGCCTAAGAACGATTTTATCTGCTTAACGGTGTGAGGGAGTTTTATATTTTGAATTACTTCGATTTTTGACGGGTTGGGTTTGATACCATCCAGGGTTGCGAGTTTATGAATTAAAAAATCTATAAGCTATAAGCTAGTAGTTAGCTTCAGAATTGGAAAATATTTAATTCACAAGCTACTTTGTGAATTATGAATTAAGAAATATTCAATTCATAAGCTAGTTACTGAATTGTGAATTGGATAATATTCAATTCATAAGCTAGTTTGTGAATTATGAATTAAGAAATATTCAATTCATAAGCTAGTTACTGAATTATGAATTGGATAATATTTAATTCATAAGCTAGTTTGCGAATTATGAATTGAGAAATATTCAATTCATAAGCTAGTTACTGAATTATGAATTGGATAATATTTAATTCATAAGCTAGTTTGCTGTTGCCGTGCATGTGTTGTAGATGCTGATGACTGTAAAAAATAAATCAATTGCCAAATATTTCTATTCGTTTGTGGTTTTACAATACACCACTCATTCACGAATTATTGGTTTCATTTTTTTCCAGGAAAAATAAATATAAATTTTCTGTTGAAAAAATAAATTACCTGGGCTATTAGGTTTTTTATAACTATTGTGTACAGTCCAATTATTTCTAAGAATTTCTAACCCTTTACCGTGGTTTTTCCAAAATCGCTGTGGAATGAATTTTCGGTTCTTTTTTAATAAAAAATTTTTTTTATAAAGTGCACATTATTTCGAAGAAACCAAATTTTATATGCAGTGAAAACACAACGGAAATTTTTTTTCTTTTGGTAAATGCTACTACTTTTGGCGGGTGTTGCGAAAACGCAACGTAGGATTTCTACCTCACCTATCAATCAGGTAACCCGTATGATTTGCATCGAATGTACATTGAAATATAATTTGAATCTTTCCCTAACAGTTTGTGAAAAAAAATTTAAAATAATAAGATTTTGGTACACTTTTTTAGTTCCTCAACAAAGGCTACCTCAAAATTTCCGAAATTACAGTTTTTGACGGTGTTCAAAAGACTACAAAATTAAGTTTTTGAAAAAAATCCAAAAACAGGTCGATTAGATATTTTAATAAGCTTTCAAAATCATTTGTTAGTTCATTAAAATAAAGGATCCTTTAAGCTGGAGACGCTCTCAAACATGACGTTGCGTTTTCGCAACGCTAGCCGGAAATGGGTTAAGGCCGTACTGCGAATGTGTAAATCAATCACTTTTTCCATGACCTTTAGAAAGAAGGATGTGAGACTGATTGGTCTGAAGGATTTTGGGTCTGAGTTTGATCTATTGCCAGCTTTTGGTATGAATACTACTCTCACCTTTCTCCAAGTTTGAGGGATGTAGCTTAATTCAAAACTGGATCTATAGATAAGTATAAGTGACCAGATTATGGTATCAATTCCATACTGCAAGAGAGCAGGAAAGATACCATCTTCCCGGGGCGCCTTGAAAGGCTGTTGGGAGGATATTGCCCATTTGATGGAGTCTTCGTTAAAAATTTTTCTAGCTAGACTTCTTGTTGTGCTATTAGGTGTAGTGTAACTCACATTTGTGGTTAGAGATTGATCAGTGGTATGTATACAGTCAGGAAAATGAGTGGCCAAAAGTAGGCTCAGAGTTTCACTGTAATTTTGGGTGAAACTACCATCCGATTTTTTTAAGAGACTAATACCGTTGTTATGATCTTTAGCTAAGGCTTTTTGAACTCTAATTGAAGAAGGCAAGTTATCGATACTTTCACAGAAGTTTTTCCAGGTAAGTCGTTTTTGCCTTCTTATCATCGAATTGTAAGTCGTTAGAGTTGTTTGATATTCGCTCCACGAATTGGTTCGTTTAGCTTTATTGAACATCTTTCGAAGCTTTCTTTTTAACTTCTCCAACTCACTGTTCCACCAGGGAACATTGCGATTTGAGTTGGTCTGTCTAATGTGACAGCTGGACTCGTATGCGTTTTTGATTTGTGAGCTTAAGCGTGTTGCTTCCCTTTCAAGTTGATAAGGACAGTCAATGTTTGGATAGGATGGTTCAAATTCACAACGAAGTGTCTCTGTGTAGAGATTCCAGTCCGTGTGTCTTGGTACCCTATTGTTTTCTATATTGTTGTGATTCGGCCTTGACAGATCAAATCTGATGTGCCGGTGGTCCGAGAATGATATCTCTTTCGAGACATGCCAATTGAGAATGTTGTTGGCTATGGCAAAACTTGCCACTGTCATATCCAACACTTCTTTCCTAGTGGAGGTGACAAAAGTAGGTTCATTTCACTTGTTTAGAATATCTAAATTTGAATGCATAAGAAAGTGACACACCTCTTTTGTTGATGTCTTTGCTACCCCATATGGTGTGATGGGAGTTGGCATCACAACCAAGTAGTAGCTGTCTTCCCCTTGCGTTGCAGTAGCTAACAAGTTTTTTAACCTCTTCAGGTGGTGCGGAGGTAGTATCTCCCGGGTAGTAGGCTGAGGCTATTACAATGTTTTGTAAGCCTCTTGCCGTGGGTATCTCAGCTAGTACCGCAACGAGATCATTTGTGATGAATTCTGGAATGGGAAGAAAGTTAGTTCTTTTATGGATAAGAAGCGCAGCTCGTGTTTGGAGTTGCGTGTTGTCGTATATTAACTTACACGATTGTGTTGGAAGGCCTTTTATTTGGCCTCTTACCACCCATGGTTCCTGGACTAGTAAGCAGTCCAGATCCTGCTTGACAAATTCCCTGCTTGCCGCAGCTGAGGCAGCTTTGGCGTGCATGAGATTTATCTGCAGGAATTTTAGGGTGGTGTAGCTCATTTTGATTTTGGGGTTGAGGTAAAGCTTGCTGGTGCTTTTAATAGCCTCTGCCGAGCTTTACCTTTGGGCGTGGGGTCCCGTTTTTGAGCCATGAATTTCTCTGTGCTGCTTTTTGCAGCTGGTGTTGCATTACCGCTTTTTGGTGTTGGTTTGGCAACGGTAGTTGAGCAGGGAGGGGGGGAGTTGTTGTTGCATTGCCAGAGGTACCTTTTGGTGAGGAGGGCCTCACGGCTGACTCCTTTGGTAAGGCATTAACAACTGAGGGAGGAGGAACTGGGATTATTGGAGCTGTACGATAGTACAAGTATTTTAGAAAGACATTAATTGCAAAGTACAAAATATTACAAATATTAGTAATTGTTAATTAAAAAACAAACAGTACTAAATTATACATTCCACACACATTTGTCAGCCAAAATTACACAAAAACAAAACATAGAATGTTTATATAAAAATTAATGTATCTACTATACGTCAAGTCATATGATCAAAATTACATTCTAATTACGAAGGAATAAATTGAAGGTTGTGTTAAAAGTGGTTGAGGTGTTTTAATTAATTTGAAGATACTTTCTTACGGAAATTCTTAAGAATTAATATATTTACGAACTTAGACAATAACATTTGGTCCTTTCGAACCGTTTTGTGAACAATAAACATTAAAAACAATAAAGGTGTGAAAACAGTGTGTGTGCGCGGAAAAAAGATCCAATTTACAATTGATCAATATACGTACATATATATATATAATCTAGTGGCAATAATTTTCTTTTAAAAAAAATCGTACTGTAAGCAAATAGTGTCGCGTATCTTAAACTATCTTAGAGCTAAATATCAAAAATAATTCTACGAATAAACAGCATCCAGCGGAGGCTCCTCACAGCATCTTATATATACAGTGTAACACGGATATAAGAAACTCCGAGAATGCCAAATTTTTTTTGCTTATATCCGAGTTTTTCTTATACGAAAACCTCGGATATAATAAAAAACTTTCTTATACAGGGTGTCCCGTACTTCATGGTACGGGGTTGGGATGTGATTCTTGGTCATATTCTTAGAAAAAAATTGTTATACAGTAAGGCTCGTTTCTCAACTTTGACACCACTTTTTGACCATTTAAAAAAAGGCTAGGTTTGGTGTACCCTGACCTATGTTAAATTCGATATCTCTGTCAATACTGTTGATAGAGAACCAATTTTAGACTTAAGTTTTGAAGAAATAACAACTTTTAAGATTGTATTTAAGTTTAGCTTTCATAGGTTAAGGGTTGCCAGATTTTCAATTTTAAGTGGTGTTCAAATTTTCTTCCCGAAACATAGTTTTGACTTTGAAGTCACTTTTCTGCAGAAAATGCCTGATAAACAAAGAGTTTCTTTATTTTTTACAGATGAACAAAACAATAAAAAAACTCAGTTATAAGTGCACTCAAAAACCCATACATTTTATGATATTAAAAAAAATTCAAAATGGGTAAAATTAAAAAAAAGTTTTCTTCAATTTGAGGTTTGTTTGAAGAAAACAATAATATGGGCGCTTTTAGTAGTTTTTTATGTATTTCATACAAACACAATTATAACAAGTGCTCAAAGTACCTACACAGACATTTTTATCATTTATGAGTGTTGACTGTCTTCAAGTGAATATTTTTCTAGTAAATTGGGTATGACAACATCCTTGAAATTTCGAACTGCATTCTCATCTGCAGAAAGGAATTCTTCGTGTAGTTTTTTGAAACGAATATACTGGCTTTTTTCCATCTATTAAGCCAGTCTTGATAAGTAGTCTATTGATTATGTCATTTCTTAAGGAACTCTACATTGAATGGAGATTTATTGCATGAATGGATTAATGGGTTTAATGGGTTATTTTTAGCGAAGAAACCGAAAGTGCTATTAAATTAGAGGGTGCGATTCGGAGACATGGGTTCTAAACCATCTTCATTCGTTTTTTCAATATATCTCGAGAACGAAGCAAAATTTTGATGCAATTCCAAGGATCTTTTTTTAGAGAGCAGATTTTCCCATCGAAATGCAACTTTTTCAAAATTATAAAGAACAACTTTTTATCCAAAATAATAAAATTCCCGACAGAAAAAAAGTCAATTTTTGCCAGTTTTTTAGTTTTGTCAGTTTTTTTAATGGCATTTCTTTCTGGTTGCAGATATGTATAGGCAATGTTTCATAAAAAAGAAAGTAAATAAAACTTTCTTAGAAATGCTATATCAGAGATCTTTCTATGTTTGAATTTCACCGAAATATTGTCACTTGAACATTATCGTCGATTTTCATCCTTTTTGTACTGACAGACACTGTTGCGGAAGGAAACAATTTTTATTTTTTAATTTCTTAAATTTTCAAGGAGTGCATTAAAATGAGTTTCTTTTAACCGAGTTTTTCTTATATACGAGTTTCTTTTATACGTCTGAATTTGAAGAGATACTAAAGGAAAAGACACGGTGCTTTCGATTGCCTATCTTATAAGCGAGTTTTTCTTATATGAGACTTTCTTATATCCGTAAAATACTGTACATAAGAAAAAAGCAGTAAGTTTTTGCTTGTCGTGTTGTCGGTAGAAACTAGAAGAAATATAAATCTTTAATATGGCAGAGAACAAAAATTATAAATATGGAGAGCTGCAAAAGATGCTCTTAAATAGTATAATAAAAGATCTCACAAATTTTAAAAAATCACCCAAAGAGCGTAGGTCTTCATCGTATGCGTCAAGCCGTTTAGGGAAATTGGAAAACGATATGGTGACAGCCAAATCATATCATGAATCGATTTTCGGCGCAGGTTTGCTGGAGGAAAACCTAAAAAAGGAGGAAATGATAGTCATTTATGAACAAATAAATGAAATTTATTTTGAATACCGGTCAGAGTTGATCGAAATTATTTCGAAAGCCACTTCAGTCAATGCAGGTATGTCAAGTACGGGTGCTGCGCTCCCTGCTGATAATGCAGCATCGTCGCATTCCGGGATTCGCTTGCCAAGAATCGATTTGCCAAAGTTTGACGGTTCGTACACAACTTGGCGTGCCTTTCACGACAGGTTCCAGGCGCTTGTACATAACAACAAGACTATCGACGATATTGACAAGTTACATTTTTTGCAGTCTTGTTTAGTTGGGGATGCAGAACGTTTTCTACAGAATTTGTCAGTGGAGTCGTCCAGTTACGAGAAAGCTTGGGAGCTTTTGAGTGATAGGTTTGATCATAAACGCATTCTGGTCTATATCCAAATGCAGAATTTGTTTGGTCAGGTATCACTAAATCGCGAGACGGCCTCTGGACTTAGAGATCTGCTATATACAACACGGGAATGTGTGATTGCGCTGGAAAACATGGACGTGCCTGTTTCAGAGTGGGATACGGTGCTGATTTGGTTCCTGGTCCCGAAATTGCCCAGTACAAGTCAAAAACTATGGGAAGAAAAGTTAGGAAATCGAAAGGACTTACCGAATTTCAAAGAATTCACTGACTTTTTGGAAACCAGATTCCGCACTCTCGAGGTGGTGAGCCAGCAGGAAGGTGGAGCAGCGTCCAGGAACAAGGAAGAGCCAACCGTCAACAAAGGGCCCCGCGTTCCAGCCAACAATATGAAGGTGTACCACAGTAAGCAGGTGGTGAAGCAGCCGTACAAACCAGCGAGGATGAATTCTGGAGAGCAGTTGTCATGTCAATTATGCAACCAAGGCAAACATACGTTGCGGAAATGCCAGCGTTTCTTAAACATGGACACCATGGGACGAAAAGACACTGTTCGCAGGTTGAAGGTGTGCGAGAATTGCCTGGGATATGGACATCTTTTTAAAGACTGTCATAGTCTTTCGACGTGTTTTTTCTGCCATCAGAGACATCATTCGTTGTTGCATTTTACCAGCCAACAACAACAAGGTTCAACATCTCAGCCGAGATTTAACAGTTCTAGGCCGATTCAAGCACCGTTAAACGTCAACGCCTCTGAGTTCCAGTCAACGGCTGAACAAAGACAACATCAACCAACAACTGGTAATACTTTTAATTACCACGCGTCGCATGGTGATGGTCATCACCAGGTGCTTCTAGCAACGGCAGTTGTTAAGGCTCGAGCAGCAGACGGTCGATTGCACCTCTTGCGAGCATTGATCGACACGGGGTCCGAAACGTCGTTCATCACTGAAACTGCCGCGTTACTGCTGAAGTTAGAAAAGCGACGCACCTTTGCCGAGGTATCTGGGTTAGGGTTGGTCAGCAGTGGCATTACGCAGCACTCCGTCGAAGTGCGATTTGCTTCCCGCCACTCGACGTTTGAGACGGCCGTCCAGGCTTTGGTTTTCAAGTCACTGACTGGCCTTCTCCCGGCCCAACGAGTGATACACGGCAAATGGCACCATCTCAAGGGTCTTTCGTTAGCAGATCCTCATCTATACGAACCTGCACCCATCGATTTATTGCTGGGAAGCGACGTTTGCGCGCAAATTCTTTTGCCGGACGTAAGGCGACCTCACGATGGCATCGGTCCCAAAGCTCAGAAAACCGAGCTTGGATGGATAATTTTGGGCAAGATTGCAGTGGAAGATCCTCAGCAAGTTCGAAGTTTCGTGCAGTTTGCAGACCTGCATTCTCAACTGGAGAAATTTTGGGAGATCGAGGAAACCCCGTTTCACAACCTGGAAATAGAAGAAAACATCGCTTGTGACGACCACTTTGACCGGTTTACAAAACGCTTACCTGATGGGCGATACGAGGTAAAGCTGCCTTTCAAAGACGACGGCCTCCCTGCGATGGGATCGAGTCGACCGAGCGCCTTCCGGCGTTTTCTCCATCTTGAGAAACGACTGGATGCAGATCCAAAACTTCGTGCGGAGTACACAAAGTAAATACGGGAATATGAAGAACTCCACCATATGGAAGAGATCGATGCGAATGATGCGGTTTTACAGACCCCATGGCATTACTTCTTGCCACATCACGCGGTGTTTAAGGAAGCCAGCTCCACTACTAAGCTGAGAGTAGTGTTTGACGCAGCGGCGAAGGCTTCGGATGGGAAATCCCTCAACGACCGTCTTCTTGTGGGTCCAAAATTGCAGTCGAGTATCATAGATCTCGTACTAAAATGGCGGACTCATCGTGTCACATTCACGGCCGACATTGAGAAGATGTATCGGCAAATTTTGGTAAGTTTCCCAGACCGATACTACCAACTGATCATGTGGAGAGAGCAGAAAACTTCGCCAGTACGTATTTTCAAGATGAATACGGTCACTTTCGGGACAGCCAGTGCACCATATCTTGCAATCAAGGTCCTGAAGAGAGTTGCTGAGGACGAAAGTGGAAATTTTCCGGAGGGGGCGAAGGTTGTCCGTGAGGACATGTACGTTGACGACCTCATCAGTGGTGCTGATTCAGTTGAAGAGGCACGCCTCAAACGCGACGAAGCAAGGCAACTGTTGGCATCCGCAGGTTTCCACCTGCGAAAATGGACGAGCAACGTCAAGGAACTCGTGGATGATGTTCCGGTTCAAGATCGGGAACTAGACTTGGAACTGCCGTTCAATACGTCGGAGCATGTTAAGACGCTCGGCATCAAATGGTTTCCCGTGGATGATCACTTCTCCTATCAGAACCTGCAGCCGTCAAAGGAAGCAACAACAAAAAGGTCCATGTTGTCCACCATAGCAAAACTATTTGACCCACTTGGCTGGATATCGCCGTGCATCATCACGGCAAAACTAATGATGCAGCGACTCTGGGAAATAGGCTGTGATTGGGATGATCCAATCCCACCTGCCTTGAAGAAGGACTGGGAAGCTTTTCATCGAGAACTTCCTCAGATCGAGCAGCTTCGAATTCCACGGTGGACCCAGATGAGCAACAACAACAAGGCGATAGAGTTGCACGGTTTTTGTGATGCGTCGATGAAGGCTTTCGGTGCAGCAGTGTATGTTCGAGTCTTAGATAGCGATGACAACATCCACGTCAACCTACTTTTTTCGAAGACGAAGGTGGCACCAAAGCAGCGGACGATTACTCTTCCCCGTTTGGAGCTTTGTGGTGCAGTAATTCTGGCGCAGTTGCTGCAGTACATCAAGGAAGTTTTGGCCATCCCCGATGTCAAAACATTTGCGTGGACGGATTCAACCATCGCGCTTGCCTGGATAAAGGCCACTCTCGCAAAATGGACTACGTTTGTTTCAAACAGGGTGTCTGAAATTCAGCGGCTTGTGGGGATCGATTGCTGGGGACATGTAGCAACGCTTCATAACCCAGCCGATCTGGCGTCTAGAGGCGTATATCCCGCCGAACTAACGGCTTTGAAGACTTGGTGGATTGGACCTGAGTTTTTACGAGGTCAATGGGCTTTCGATGTTCCACATCAACCCGTTGAAATTGAAACCGACGAGGAACGACGTACAGTCAAGGTACTTACCGCTCGAGTCAACCACGATGATGGTATCCTACAAATCATCTACGACTGTTCGAGTTTGCTGAAGGTAATTCGAGTTGTCGCAACGTGTTGTCGTTTTGCAACAAGATGTCGTCGAAGAGTAGGAGTTTTTGATGGTCCGCTTAACCCAAGCGAATTGGAAGCTGCGCGAATCATCGTCGTGAAAGCAGCACAGAAGGAGATGTTCAAGACCGAGCTACAACAAATTTTGGAAACATCCAGCATGCCCAAAACACTCAAGGCGTTGAACGCATTCGTCGATGCTGACGGACTTTTGAGAGTTCGAGGACGTTTGGAGAATTCTCTCCTCCCCTACGATACGAGGCATCCGATACTACTTCGCAACAGCCATCATTTCACGAATCTGGTTGTCAGAGATGCCCATAAAAACACCTTCCATGGCGGCATCGAACAGATGATTAACTACATCCGTCAAAGGTACTGGATTGGCCAGATACGAAGGAGCGTGAAGTACCAACTGCACAGATGCACTTCTTGCTATAGGCAAAAGGCATCAGAAATGAAACAATTAATGGCGAACTTACCTGCTGCCAGGGTTCAAATGTCTCGACCTTTCAGCCACACTGGTGTCGACTACGACGGCCCCATCGAAATCAAAAGCTGGAAGGCACGTGGTGCTAAGATATTGAAAGGATACTTCGCAGTATTCATCTGTTTGGCAACGAAGGCCATTCACTTGGAAGTTGTGTCAGATCTGACAACTCAAGCGTTTTTGGCAGCATTTCGCCGTTTCATTGCTAGGAGAGGAAGCTGTCAGCAGATCTACAGCGACTGTGGAACAAATTTCGTCGGTGCTAACAACGAAAAGAAGCAACGCATGACTGGAAGGAGATAGCCGAAAATTTAGCAAATCGCGGTACAAATTGGCATTTTATTCCCCCAGCTTCTCCACACTTCGGTGGTCTATGGGAAGCAGGTGTGAAATCTGTCAAACACCACCTAAAAAGAGTTGTCGGGACAGAAAGGCTCACATTTGAGGAGCTCGCCACGCTTCTTACACAAATAGAAGCGTGTTTAAATTCGAGGCCCTTATGCCCTCTATCCGATAGCTTCGATGATTTGGATGCGCTAGCCCCAGCGCATTTTCTTATTGGCAAAACTTTTCATGCCGTACCACAAGGTGAACTCAACACTAACATCACATACATCGACCGATGGAAGCGAGTACAAGCGCTGGCGGAAGGATTTTGGAAAAAATGGAGTTCCGAGTATCTTGCACGACTGCAACAACGTCCGAAATGGACTCAAATACAAGAAGCTCCCAAAATCGGAGACTTAGTCTTGTTGAAGGATGAGCGACTTGCACCTACGTATTGGAGTCTTGCCCGAATCGAAGACACTCACGCGGGAACAGATGGACTTATACGTGTCGTTACCGTAAAAACACAAAATGGACTCGTCAAACGGGCTATAGCGAAGATTTGCTCTTTGCCGTCCAACAAGCACCATGAACAAACAACGTTGATCTAAAACAAAAAAAAAATCAATACAAACCATCATCATACACCGCCCCCGGGATTCAACGAATCAACCTTATCAATGAATCAACATCTTCCCCGAAGATACACCCCCTGGATTCTACGAATCAACATCTTCCCCGAAGATATTAACCTATTGCCTGAAAATACACTACCCCTGGATTTACTTGAATCATCAACAATGCAAGGTGAACCACATCTTTTACGAAGATTGGTTACATACAACTTTAAAAACATCAACGAAAGCTGATCATCAATCAACCCATCGTTAATAACTCACACCGAATGCTGATATCAACAATCAACACATCTTTAACAAATAAAACAAATCAATCAATATAATTATTTTATCTTTATTTTATCTTTATTCAAAAATCAAAACACAACACAGAACAGAAAACAAAATCTACGCTGCGACAATGCACAAAATCAAAAAAAAAATCAACTTTATTTTATAAATTATATTTCAATATGCACTGTCACAACGCATGCGAAATAATCCAATATTAACTAAATCATTCTTCAATTACTATTTTATAAAACGATTTAATTTAAAAATAAAATAAAACAAACACGTCTTAAATGACACATGAACACTTTCCACAAACTAAGGAAAAAACATCGACAGCACAGCAAACGTCAAGAGTCAAACGAATCGCGGAATGTCAATTGCCGTCGGCAAAATGCATTTGAGAAAAAAAAAAAAAAAATAATTTAAAACCGCACAATTTCATAATATAAAATACACAGTCCACTGAGTTAAAATGCAATTTTATAGTTAAAATATACAGTCCACTGAACATTAATATGAACTTAAAAAAAAAAAAAAAAAAAACGTCACCGAAGACGTACGTATATTAGTACATAAAATATTATTAAACATACGCGCCGCGTTACAATTGAAAATATAAAACACAAACACCACCACTTTAATCAATGCAATCATATTTTTTATTGCAATAAAATGACTTGTAATTGCACTACAATCATTCGCCACTACTCAACTTACATTTTAGTAATTTATTTCAACAAAATGTATGAAAGAGACCGAAACCATTCGCGAATTCTATTATGTATTTATGCTGCCGCAAAGCAACAAGTACATAATATTTTACACACACACACACACACACATACACCCAAAACCACGATCGCGAAAATCGATATAAAAAAAAAAAAAAAAAATTTTGCGCGACAAAGCCACCAACTACCAACAACAACAACATGAATATTACACATATCAAAAATTTAATTAATATAATTAAAGGAAATATTGTTCATAAAATCCAACAAATAAAAAACCACTTATCGATTCATATGTGGGTTGGCACACAATCATGTATACATAACTACCATCAGCCATCTACAATCCATCCATCATTATTCGGCCCATCTTTTTCAATTCCTAGTGCGGGAAATTCTACGCACTTATTCCACACTGTCAATTCCACATTCACACAATCACAATTCAATAATTTATTAAATAAATCTACAAAAAAAAAAAAACTTAATCACATAACTAAAATTCGCGATTAAATTACGCGCAAAGCATGTCGGCACCATGCTTGCAAACGAAACACGAAAAACTACAAAGAAAAAGGGA
This sequence comes from Melanostoma mellinum, assembly GCA_914767635.1. Classification (NCBI taxonomy): domain Eukaryota; kingdom Metazoa; phylum Arthropoda; class Insecta; order Diptera; family Syrphidae; genus Melanostoma; species Melanostoma mellinum. The sequence continues at coordinate 100,438,426 of OU612060.1, read as the reverse complement.
AAAACAACCGAACTAACATTTAACACGTACACAGACTACTTCACTACAAAAAATGAATGGAAAATTCCTGCTTCATAATAGCTTTCACATTCACGCTGTAGTATAGTATTGGTATTTGTTGTACTATTATACTATTATCTCGTGTTATCGATTTTTGTTTATGTCATGTATATCCATTACTGCGTGAACACAATGGGAGCCGCAAACGCAATACGCAGCCGGTGCTGAAAGAGCTGTCAAACTGTGTCGTACGTGTTTTTTAAAAACTGCACACAATGCAGCTGGACGTCGTACGTGTTTTTTGACATAAAGTCTGTATTGATGTCAGCTGACTGCATGAAATCTAATTTACGAGTATATCAAATTTGAGTTTGTGAAAATAAAATAAAAGCTAGAATGGAAAGAGAAAATGAAGAGATGGTTTTTTTGATGGGTGTAATCCAGATTTGTTATCTGGCTTTACAATATTTCAAAGAAAAAGAACGAAGATGGTGGGTACGACCATTGTACCAAAACAGAAAAACCGAAGGATATTATGAAACTAAAAATTCAATTCCTCAGATATGTTTTTCCACTCCTTGGCTTTCATTTTAACATTTTTATAATTTCTGTTACACAAATTCCATAACATCTCTCGGCTTCGCACTGCTTCAATAATTTTTTCCGACTCGTCCATCTTCTACCGCCTTTAAAACCAAAACAACTTTATTGAGTACGCACGTAAAAGTTAAAAGTTAGCCAACTCTTCCGTCTGCGGCTTGCGGCGCGTAGTGCGTTGCGTATGCATTGTGTTCACAGCAATGGATTTGCTACTTTTTAATATTTTGACAGTTCTTGCGGCTCCGGCTCCGTTGCGTATGCGTATGCATTGTGTTCACGCAGTTAATCATTTCGTCTCTTTACATGTGCACAACGAGTATGAAGAGTATCACCATTGATCAGTGTATACCAGTTATCGAGACGACAAAATATCGAAAAGCCACCTATTGAGGAATAGATGCCAAACACATAGCGTCAGTAAAGCAGTTTCAGTGTGCGAATAGGGTGTTTCGCATTATGATGAGATTATGTGTGAACTTCTGGAGGCGGGAAAATGTACGATAGTACAAGTATTTTAGAAAGACATTAATTGCAAAGTACAAAATATTACAAATATTAGTAATTGTTAATTAAAAAACAAACAGTACTAAATTATACATTCCACACACATTTGTCAGCCAAAATTACACAAAAACAAAACATAGAATGTTTATATAAAAATTAATGTTTCTACTATACGTCAAGTCATATGATCAAAATTACATTCTAATTACGAAGGAATAAATTGAAGGTTGTGTTAAAAGTGGTTGAGGTGTTTTAATTAACTTGAAGATACTTTCTTACGGAAATTCTTAAGAATTAATATATTTACGAACTTAGACAATAACAGGAGCTGTCAGCCTGTTTTGTAAATCTGACGTTGGTGAAGGCTGTGGAGCACTATTACCTGTAGTCAGAGTCGTACAGGCTGTCTTGACAGGGGAGTTAGGTGGGGGTTTGGGGGCACCAGTTCTGTAAGGGGCTTTAGGACGGCGGAGTTGAACATCGCCGAACCTAAAGTCTATTATGACTTTTTTGGTTTTCAGTAGAGCCGCAGATTTCTGGTCCACCGTAAAGGTAAGAATAGAGACGGCACCTTTGGCTTCTCTTCTTATGGCTCTCCATTCAAGAACGGGGAGACCCTCATTCTGGACTTTGATCGCAGTGAGAATCTGCTCGTTCGTGCATGTATGGCCAACGGGGAAATGGCTCACCAGAATTTGGTTTTTGGGAATTTCTTCCTCTTCGACCGCCTTCAGTGAGGCATTCTCCCAAGGCTTTACTTTTGGAATTTCGCCTTTTAGCCAATCAGCCGTGACCTTATTTTTGCAGTTGAAGACAAGCCATCCTGGTCTGAAATTGGTGCCAAAGAATTTGGGGCTGATATCTCCTGTCTTTTGGCTGCAAATCAAACCAAAGATGGTGTCTTGCACTGCTGTCTTTTGGTCAGTGTTAAGAAGCGTTTCCGGGAAGTCTGAGGCAAGGATACCTTTTTTGTAACTCTCCAGCGCTTGTTTAAAATTTTTTTGCTCTATTTTTTTGTTGATTTGGAGGCGTATTTAATGTGGAAGGCACATCAACAGACCTCTGCTTGTGAGCAATGTTGGGTTTTGCCATTTTGGCACGATTTGTGTCCTTAGGGAAAGATTCAGAGCGATTCCTTTTTTCTCCCTTTGGAACAGCCGTTCTGGCTCTTTCCCTGGCTTCGGCTTCGTTAAGGCCGCTAGCCAGAAGGAATTTAAGCAGCTCCACAAAGCTTGACGCGCGCTTTTTGGGTGGTTTCGATCGTTTGATCAGTGTGTGTTGAAGGGGCAGCCTCGTTAAGAAGTTTCGCCTCCTCCAAAGAACCAATAGGTGGAAGGTCGTCAAGACCTGTCTCCATTGGTGTGGATGCACTAAGAGCAGCATCACTCTCTTTAGGATTTTCATTAAATATAAGTAGGAAGAGGGTTACTTGGGCATGGGAATTTTCTGAGCGAGCTAAAAGGGTGCCGTCGGTCTGATCAAAGGGAGATAATAGCGTTTAGAGTCACGTAGGTTGAAGATCCTTGCGATGGGATGAGAGTAAAGAAAAAATGAAAAGTAATGTTGTGTGTGTGCGAAGAATCAAGAATAGACACGATCTGTTGATAGATCTTAGAACGGGGGTGTGAAATTTTGGTAGTTTGTTGATAGATATAGGAATAGGTAGGACTGAGATTGTGATATGAGATAAGAAAAAAGAGACAATAAAGGGGGGAAGATGGTTTCCATTGAGTATTTTTTATGGTTTTTTGTTTTAGATTTCGCTGGCGCTCGGAAGTGGTTGATTTTTTTTTTTTTATAAGTTTGGAATTTGTGCGCCGGTAGGTGATGGTAATAGGAATGTTTTTTTTTTGGTTTTGGCTGTACGCTAGAGAATTTGGTCACGTCCGATATTTGGTTGGGGCATAGATTGTGTATGAGCAAGTCGTTTAACAGCTTAGCATGAAAGGTTGTTGTCATGTGGTTGTTTTACTCTATACCGTAGGGGTAAGGATGTGAGATGTGACCCATGTTCGAATAGCGATCGCTTAACGACAAAATCCATGATCAATGTTGAAATCGAGTATCTGTGTAGCACAGGAAGGTAAAATAAACCAATACTCATTGTGAGGAAAGATGATGATAGCAAAATAGAGGCACGTTGACTTTTTTCTTTTTTTTTTTTTTGTGAATATCGATGGATGGATATGACAGCTAGAATTTGAAACTAAGATATTTTATGTGCACAAAACAAAGTGAAATAAACGAATAGGTTTTTTTTTATTAGATTTCACTGGCGGTTGGTGATGGTTGGATTTTTTTTTTTTTTTGCAATTTGGTCTCATTCGATATTTGTGTGTACATTTTACACCTTAGCATGATTGGTCTTTGGCATGTTTTACTCTATGCCAAAAGAGTAAGGATGGTTTTTTCTTGAAAGGAATTATTATAAGGTTGTCGGCATTGAACAAAGGATTATAATAAAAGCGTCTAGAGGCACGTGGACAATTGGTAAAGAAAAAAATTGAAGCTGTGTGTATTTTGAACAATACATACGGATCCGTTGATAGATCTTAGAACGGGGATGAGAGATTTTGGTAATTTGTTAATACATACTTGACGATAGAGAATTTTATCACGTTCGATATTTGTTTGGGCATAGATTGGACATGAGCATGAAATTTTACAGATTAGCATGATAGGTCTTTGGTATGTTTTATTATATGCTATAAAGCAGTGGTTCCCAAACTTATTTTTCTCGTGGACCACTTTCAAAATTTTACTGGTTTCGGTGGACCCCCTGCTGCTACATTTCTACCACATTCTTAAAGTCACCAAAAAAAAATAAAAATTGTATTGCTTCTGAGATCTGTCCCTTAATTCCGAAAGGTAAAATAAAAACGAAAAATGGTATATTTTATAACACTTAATTTATTAAAAGAATAGAATTACAAAAAAAAAATTAATGATATTTTTGAACAATCGACCCTCTGAAAAATGTCAGTATCAGTCATCAAAGAGAACAATAAAATGAAGAACAGTCACAGCTCCACAGATAAGGAAAAAATTCTGGACATCTTCCAGATTTTTGAAAAATATCTGAAGGAGTTCTCCCAAGGCTGTTGGGAATTGAAACATCTGCAAGATGCATTAGAGGAAGAAATACGTTTGGCTAGAGAGGTGCCAACCTTGGAGAGGCTACAGAGTGTAGCACACCTCATCAAGGTTTTAAACATAAGGAGCTGTGAGCTGGGTTTTGGGGATGTCATGTTGTCTCTTTTTTCTTTTATAAATCAGTGGCACCAATAACCAGAGTGTATATTATAAAAGCAAATATTCTCTGAGTTTTCTATTCAGTTTATTTTTGAACAATCATACGATCGTCTGAAAAATCTTTTCCCCAAAAATCATCATCATCATATCATGTCTTTCCTCAACAAAATTAAAAAAGCAGTGAGGCCGTCTACCTACCAAAAGCCTATTTTAAGCCTTTCGAAGGTTATACAAAAAAAGAGGTACCCAATACTCAAGGCAAAGAGGTGCAACACCAAATTTGGGGAGCAAATCCTCATTGAACTGGAGGAATGCAAGGTAATTAAATGCAAGATAAATAAAAATTTCTAACTGTTCAATTTTGACTCATTTTTCTTAAAGGTTTTTCTCCCTAAACGTTGCAACTTGCAGCTGGACGAGGAAGACGTCCTGCAATTGGACCGCTGCAGCTTAGAAGTAGTGGGGCCATACGGGGAGATGTCCGTGAAAGTTGACTTCCACGTGAAAGATGACGAGCATCAGGAGCCACAGCCACAGCATCATCAGCAACAAGAACAGCAACAATTTCAGCAACTACAACAAGGTCAGCAAAATTATCAACAGCAGCAATATCCTCAGCAACAGCATCATCAGCAACAAGAACAGCAACAACATCAGCATCCGCAACAGCCTCAACAACAACATCAGCTGGAGCAACAGCATGAAAACTATCAAGAACAGCAGCCACATCAACAGCAGCCGCAACAACCACAAATAGTTGAGATCTTGGATCAAATCATATTGCAGAAACCGAAGCAAAAGAGGAAGCAGAAGCTTCCAGTTCAAGAAGAGGTAAACTATGTACCTCAATTGTTTTTCGATAAAAATAATAAATTGTTGCAATCTCAGAAAAATTTTTTTCGATAAATAAAAATAAACCGAAAAATTGAAATCATTTTTTTATTTACTTCTCATTATTATTTTCAGAAAATAAAAGTCATGAGCGACTCTCATATAAACACTAAGCGGTTCAATTTGAAAGGCCGCAAAATTAAAATTTTTTTGAAATAAAAAACTTTACACAAATTTTCTTTAGCCTTTTTAATTATTCGGTTTCAGCTATTGTCATAACAGTATACATAGTTTCTTTTTAGTTTTCTACAATATTTTGTTGCCTCATTTCTCTTGACTAGGGTGATATTAGTGGCATGATCAGTGCTTCTAATGACAAGTTTAATTCGCCAAGTACTCGAAAATGGTTATCCTGGACACGTCGTCGCTCTTCTTCGACAGCATCAGTATTAACTGAACCTATTAGATTGTGTGATAAGACTTTGCGAGTTTTTTGTTCATCGACTTCTTCGTAATGATTTTCAGTGGGGCCATATCTGGTGATGTATTCATTTCGATCTTCAGATGAATCAATTGTATAAAGTGTTTTCGAGCGGAAGCTCTTTGCTGACCGAGGTGGAAAGGAATTCCTCGGTACACTCTTTGATGGACCAGGAACTGGCAGTATTGGCAAAAGCCTGTCCTTGTAGTAAGGAATGTTTGTATGAAATTTGACATCACCTACTTCGTAGTATGCATATGAGTAGGTATGATCGATGATCACTCGCTTAGGTTGTTGTTGCTGCAGAGTTGGAATGGAATTCCTCCATACACTCTCTGATGAAGAAGGAGTTGACAGTATTGGTAAAAGCCTGTCCTTGTTAGGAATGTTTGTATGAAATTTGATATCACCTGGCTCGTAGTATGCATATGAGTAGGCATGATCGAAGGTCACTAGTTGAGGTTGATGTTGTTGTATTTGTGGTATGTCTTTCATTGGTTGATGGAGTGGAATTACAGAAGACGTCGATGGAGTCTGTGTCACGGGCATATTTGTATCCACATCACCAGCAGCAAAATAATAATCCAAAGGTTTGTTTAAAGGTTCAAAACAGTCCATCCTCATTGCCGGCGCTAATTTTTTGTGATCATCTGACCTTTAACAAGGGAAGTTGTTAGAATTCATAAATTTCTGCCAGTTACCGAAGGAAATGTCTATGTAAACTTGGAAAATGTATGTATTACTGTGAGAAGATATCGATAATTCTCATTTTCAGATGCACAGATACCCATGTCAAATAATGACTAAATTAATGGTCAAGAGAGAAGCGCTTGGGCAGTTTAATTTTGACGGCAAGCTGGATTTGAAATAATACATTTCAAAGATTCTTTTATTTTTAATCTATTTATTTTAATCTTTCGTACAACAACATTAACTTCTTTACTTTGAGCATTCTATTTTCAATCAAATAACATGCACAAGTATCAAGGCCGTCTTGGCATAAATTCTTTGACCAAGGGCAGTTAACAAAATGACATCCATGTTTCGATGTGGTAGAGGATACGTTTCTATACATCTTCAAGAAGGATAAGCATCCTGTCAGATATTCATGATGTTCCTCCAGCAGCTCATGTTGATGTGCTTTCATAAAATCCAGGATCTCATCGAAAATGAACTTGATATTTATGTTGGACATTATTGTCTGCTATCTTGTCAATATGTTACTAAGGTTCAGATGGATTTGCTCGAAGATTTATATCGGATTCGTCTCTAGTAATAATTTCAGTTTTAGCTGTCAATGGCATTTACCAAAAAAAAAAAAAGGGTTTCTCTAATTTCTCGACTGCAAATTGAATACATTGTGTATGTAGTTCGTATGATTCGTCAAGACAATTCTTTATAGAAACGTCACTATTGCCTTTGGTTGCTTAAGGTTTTGGAGTCGTTTAAAATCTAAATTTTGAACTGCTCTGATCTGCTCTGTTAACTGGTCTGATCTGCTTTTGAACTGGTCGGATCTGCTCTGTTAACTGGTTTGATCTGCTTTTTGATCCGATTTCAAACAATCAAGGGTGTACTTATACTATTTGTTTGTGGGAGTTATATCTATAATATAAAAAGAAGACGGGTTTTCCTTCCTGACGCTATAACTCCCAATACTAAATTTAAAAATTTACATATAAAACGTAGGCAAACATGGTTCTCGAATTCAGTTCTTATTTCCAAATCAAAACTGTACTACAATGATGTCTAATATCAATATATGTCTTATTTTAAGTAGAATGTCCAGTTTTTAAGTCAATATGAACATGATATGCTTGAGGAGCAGTATGAAGAGTTTCTTGGAAATATTTCTTTCTTAAGTAATTTTAAGGACGTTGACAATGATATTTCGATTTACGGATGTCATTTTACAAACTGTCTTTGGTCTTCAAATGCATGTCGAATGGGGCCAGATACTTGTGCGTGTATTATGATTGAGGATCATGTAAGCAGAGTTCAAAAGATTATGAGTTTATATAAAAGATTGAAATAAATACAATTATATAAAAACAACACACACAAAAAGTTTTTGTTTAAGAACTTCACAGCTCGGCACGAAAGTTTTTCAATCGGCGCGGCGAATGGTTGCTATCAAAGCCATAAATGATTTATTACAACTGACATAGTTGAAATCATCTCATACTACGGTTTAATGACGTTTATCGTTGCATTTTCAAAATTTGCGTGGGCGATTCCTTTAGGAAATAAGACAGCGTCATCTGTTACAGAGGCAATGAAAACGATTTTTATAAAAATCCTCACGACATCCCAAAAAACATGCAAACCGAAGATGGAAAAAAAAGTTTTTCAGTAAGACGTTTTATATTTTGACGAAATTCCATAAAATAAATCATTATTCAACATTCAGTTCATTTAAGGCATCAATTGTAGTTTTCTGTAACCGTAACGTTGACTCTGAGAAAAAGATTTACAATAGCTCTAAAAGGCTTTCCATATAGCACCAGGAGTAGTAAGCGAGATTTCGGCGTGTGAGCGCCCAGCTGATCTATCGAATGCTCAACAGCTTAACCCCGCTTGTAGCTTGTTTTGGTTTTCTAACTAATACGATCTTCACTTGTTGATTCGATTTTCGTCTAGCAAACTCACAGCCTCATTGACTGCATATATTTGTTTATGCTCAAGTAATCTTTCTAAGGGTTCAATGACCATATATTTTATAATAGATATATTGATCCTTGTTTTTAGTAACATACTAGCAAACCCCGGCGAACTCCGTTTCGTCACCAGATGGCTTCGTTTTTGTAACATAAAACTCATGGTAACTATAAACCTCACGGAGCCAGAGACCTTTCCAACGAATGCAAAACCGTGAAAATCGGTTCGTGAGTTATAGCGTCAGGAAGGAAAACCCGTCTTATTTTTATATTATAGATATAACTCCCCCAAACAAATAGTATAAGTACATCCTTTATTGCTTGAAATCGGATCAAAAAGCAGATCAAACCAGTTAACAGAGCAGATCAGAGCAGTTAAAAGAGCAGATCAGAGCAGTTCAAAATCAGATCAGGTTCACAAGCTTGTTTGAGTTTTAAACAACATAGAATGTAAAAATGTTTTACTGTAAACAATGTTCAACATCTTCTTAAAAGTTATTCGTTGAATCAAACAATGTAATGAAATTTCTTTTAAAATAAAATAAAACATAGGATTGTTGATCAGTTAATTTTTTTTTTATTTAATATTTTTAAAGTTCCAAAACAAAAAAAAAAACATCATCTGAAAACAAAGTACCTACATCTTAACAATTTTTTTTTATCAAGAATTTATCATTTTTATTTTTTATAAGTTGATTTATTTCTGTCTTTTAAAACCGTATGGTACAGAGCTATGATCATCCAAGAAGTGTCGTTTTTCCGCTTTTGCTTTATACGTTTTTGTTTCTGCTATGGTAACTACTTCATGTTCTCGAGTTCTCCGGATGTTGTCTGATTTGAGTACTATACTGTTGTCTTCATCTGCATTCAAAACTGCATGCTAAATGGAATCAAAGTTAACTTTTTGTGATGATTCGTAATTGAGGAAAATTCCTTTTACTTTGCAGACAACATGTTCAGTATTGTCTTTAGTGCTTTGAATATTTTAATCGATTCCTCTTTAAATTATATCTAATCATCGTTTTCAGTTTTGTCAAATCCTTCACCAGCTGGACCAGGCAACCCTCTTTCTCCTTTCAATCCTATAGGACGATGTTCACCTTTCACTCCTCTGGATCCAGGACTCCCTTTCACTGTTCTATTTGAAAAACGTCCTATACTTTTTTTACTGAACTATATTGGCCTTCTTTAATTCTTCAATAATTGAAGCAATCTCTTTAGAATGATTATTGTTACCGGATTGTTGTGATGCAATAAGAAGTCTTAAACGATCTACGAGTTCGTTTGGACTGCCCCAGAAGAAATCTTTCTTATTATTTGATAATTGCATCATTCCAGAACCGTTTGAAGGTGAAGTGACACTAGCATGTAGCATTATTATCATCATTTAATAGTTTACGTATGATTTCCCTGTATTTATATCGTCTATGACCTTGTATCTGGTTTCTGGAATCGTAAGACCTTCTGTAAGCATTGGTATTATACATTATATCTTTATACGCTTTTAAATCTTCGTTACTATATAAGGAAGTGTTAGGTTTTTTCCTGAATATTAGTTCAAACAAACCCTTCGTGCCGTTATATGTCTTATTATTAATTTTTAGTTCTTTTCCTCGAATTTTTAACTCTTTGTCCCCGATTTGTAGTTTACCATTGTTCAAATGAACTCCATACACTTCGTCAAGGGATTTTGAATTATTTATTAATAAATCTATATATGACTGAGGAATTTCTTCAAATTTTTGTTTTAATTGCAAACCAAAGTTGCGAGCAAGACTTCTTCTTCGCACACGATCACTTCTACTAGTTTTGTTTCTAACTGACGATAGCTTGGACGTTTTAGGGGTTGATTCACTCATGAGTGAAGTACTAGTGTTCTTAATATTGGGTGTTCTAAATTCATCATTAATATCCTCATCATCATAGTCATCCTCATCATCATCTTCATCATCACCATTTTCATTTTCATAATTCAGTTTTATTTTCTTGTGCGGAGACTCAAAATGATGCTGTTGTTGGGGTTTTTTCGAATGTTTTCCTTTTGTGTGTTCTATTATATCTTTAAGAGGTTTCGTAATAGGTTTGAAAGTTTCTTCAAGTTGAAGTTCGAGCGCTTCTTTCCCCTCTCTCAGAGCTTTATACTTTTTTCGTAGAGCATCAGTAGTCTTAATAAGCTCTTTTGTTAAATCTTCATTTATTTGCATCATAGTGTAGATGTTGAATTATAGAATGTAAATAGTAATAAACTGTGATGATCTGCTTTTAACTGTATCAGTTTGAGTACTGTATACCTAACAGATGCAGTACGACTGTTGATCGTGACTAAAGTTAATCTCTTTTATAGTTTTAGGAAACAGACAAAGCGTTTCTATAACGACCATAATTACGAGCAATCTTTTGTTAAATCTTCATTTATTTGCATCATAGTGTAGATGTTGAATTATAGAATGTAAATAGTTATAAACTGTGATGATCTGCTTTTAACTGTATCAGTTTGAGCACTGTATACCTTCGAACTGATGCAGTACGACTGTTGATCGTGACTGTAGTTAGAATCTTTTATAGTTTAGGAAACAGCCAAAACGTTTCTATAACAACCATTATTACTAGGGCTATCCTTGTCAATAACTAAAAAACCCATACGAAGCATTCCAGCATTCAGAACACACCCTTTGAAATGTTTGAAACGTCATATCCGAATTTTGAAAATGTTCTAAAAGATAGGTGACAGTGGTGTGATGGTTAGTTAGTTAATCCAGAGATTCGAGTTCGAACCCCAGCAGAGGCAAAAATTTTTTTCCGCGGGTATAGCCTTTCGCGAGGAATTGGCAAGTCCTCCGTTAGTATTCATTGCCTTGAAAAGCGCTTTCTTGATTAGCCGTTCGGAACCGGCAGAAAATTGCAGGTCCCTTCCATTCCCTCACAAGGCATGGTTGTGAGAAATGCACTAGGCCTAGGGGCTCCTCGCTCTGTTGCGCCACCCTATTTTTTTTTTTTTTTAGGTGACAGGATTTGAAAGTTGAACTTTTGATATTTTAAATATTTCTGTGGTCCAATTAGGTGTATATCCTTTTTCAAATGCATGTTTATATTTACTTATTCTCACAGGCTCTTCAACTTTAAACTTGGGAATAACATGGAGTCTGACACGGTTATATACTGTTGAGAGTAAATGTTTTGTCATTTGTATGATTAACGATGGTTTCATTTTTATTGTACGATGTGTAGAATTATTATACGTTTTTAGTTAACGACGTTACCATGTCAATCCATCTATATGTACCATTCACACTGAATTCCTTCCACATGAGTGATTTTAAGGTACGATTAAATCGTTCAACGATCGATGCTTTAAGAACGCTAAATGTTGAGTAATGATTTATTTGATGTTGCTTCATAAGATTTTCAAAATGCTTATTCAAAAATTCTTTTCCATCAACTGTTTGGAGATTCTTCGGAATTTCGGAGATTTTCATAAAGTTCCAGCTTGATATTTTCCTTCTTGAGAAAATCCTCGATATATTTGTTTTTATCCTCTTCAGATAAACATATACTTGGCCACTCTGAAGCTTCTTGCTTTATTTTAAGGTAGTTATTCATCATTGAGGTAAATAATCCCTCAGAACCTGTCTGATGATGAGGACGAGGACTTGAAACATATTTTAAAATTTTGTCTTAATGCAGAAATATATTTGGATGATAAGGGGCATCACCTCTAAAAAACCCCGCTCACAGCTCTGAAAGATGTATGAAGGTGTATGAGATGTGCTAGATACACACGGTAACCGTCCAATACTGTAATAAAAACAAGGGAAAAAAAGCACACTGTAGGTACCTAAGCCTAAACACTTTTCAAAGAATTCTCTCTCTCTCTCTCTGATAAGAAGAAAAAACATGATTTTTTATAGTTTAAAAAAAATTTATTTCTTATATTTTTTAAACTTTTTGCAAAAACATATATTTTTCTATAGGGATGATAGGTACATCATCCCCAAAAACCCAGCTCCTTATGTTTAAAACCTTGATGAGGTGTGCTACACTCTGTAGCCTCTCCAAGGTTGGCACCTCTCTAGCCAAACGTATTTCTTCCTCTAATGCATCTTGCAGATGTTTCAATTCCCAACAGCCTTGGGAGAACTCCTTCAGATATTTTTCAAAAATCTGGAAGATGTGTCTATTCTTGATTCTTCGCACACACACAACATTACTTTTCATTTTTTCTTTACTCTCATCCCATCGTAAGGATCTTCAACCTACGTGACTCTAAACGCTATTATCTCCCTTTGATCAGACCGACGGCACCCTTTTAGCTCGCTCAGAAAATTCCCATGCCCAAGTAACCCTCTTCCTACTAATATATCAATTTTGTACCCACAAGTATTAGGGAAAGGTCACCAGAGCCCTATGCCAACGTAAAGGACTTATAATTTAAACTGGATTTGCCTAGGTATCCAGAGTTCGTAACTAGCAACTAAGAAGTCCTTAGCCATTCAGCCTTCGGCGTCGCTGTTCAACCACTGGCTTGAGGATTGTTTATCGACCTTTACTGGTCTAGATCTGTTATGTTCGGTTATTGCGTAAGCAAGTTGCAGTGGCACCTCGAGCAGGATGTTTTTTGCTAACGCATAACGGTCTTGAAAAGGGAGAGGCTAGAGTTTCATGGAATACCAGACTTTTATTGCGCTTCACCTGTTCCTGGGTCTTATGTCCCTGGCCACCAATGTCATACGTAGAAAATATAAATGAATTCGTCCCTGGGAAAGATTTTGACGCCTACAAAGATCGTGTACAGCAATTTTTTATTGCAAATGAAATTGCAGAAGACAAACACCTGTTTTCATCACGCTTGTCTGCTCAGAAGTCTACAAAGTTCTAAAGTAAAAAAAAAAGTTTTTTTTGGTGCTTGGTAGAACAGGTGCGGTCATAGACTTTAGAACTTTGTAGACGGAGCGCTTTAGATTTCAAAGGGCTAAACAAGAAGAAGGAGAGTCAATTAGTGATTTTATCATCAAACTACGAAACCTAGCAGAAACGTGCAAAATTGGTGACTTCATAATGGATTCGGTTGCCGATGCAGGAAAATTAAAAAATCTTGCATTAGAAGATGCACTGACAGATAAGTTTATCAAGGGACTTCGAAATGAGAGAATTCAACAAGCACTTTTAGTAGATGAAACAGCAACATTCAAAAAAAGTTGCGAGAAAGCTCTGACAATGGAAATGTCAGTAGAAAAGTATGTCAACGTTATTAGGCACCGATCATCAAGAAACAGTGAGGCACGTGTCCGAAGTAAAAGTTCTGATACGCAAAAAAGCTATTTAAGAAGAAATTGTTCGCACTGTGGGAAGTTACATCATGATAACGAGTCTCCAGTTAAATCATTATCATGCTTTAAGTGTGGGAAAAAGGGCCACATGGCGAATACATATATGTTTTTCCAAAAAACACAATCAATGGCAAAATGACGATCACAACAAATCGAAGCCAATAAGTCAAATTAGGCACATACACGCTATTCGTGGAGAAGATGCAGTAGAGCTGGTGGTTAAGGTTGAAGGTGTGATGCTGAGAATGGAGCTGGATACAGGAGCAAGTGTTTCTTAAATTATTGCTAGAGATTATAAAGCTAAGTTTGCTCATTTAAAACTAGATAATCTTATATATAAAAATGAATCGCAAAATGTGTTGATAAGCGCATAACTCAACAACGCATGGACCAATTTGGCCAATTCTTTTTTTGTTGTGTTTGGTTTTGTCAGGAGAAAGTTCTTATGACATAAAAAATTTAAAAAATTGCGCGGGTATTCCCACAGGAACGGGATTGTGAACGGAAACTTAGGAACTAATAGACAGGTTTCTAAAACGATTCCAGCATAAGGGGTACTACATTATCCCCCTCCATCAGTAATTTAGATTATATTTCATCCCTATAATTCAACGGGAACAGAAACGGGAACGAAAACCGAAACCTTAAAGTAACTTGACCGATTTCAAAAACTCTTTCAACTCTAGGATTTTACATTTTCCCTCAGTGACATAGACTTACGAATGGTTCCTGTCAAGGCTTGATCCCCATATTCCATCAGGAACGGGGTTGGGAACGGAAGCTTAGAAACTACTGGACAGATTTCTAAAATTCTTTCGGTATTAGGAGTGCTACATTATCCCCCCATCAGTAACCTAGACTATATTTCATCCCAGTAATCTCACGAGAACAGAAACGGGAACGAGAACGGGAACTTTAAAGTTACTTGACCGATTTCCAAAATTCTTTCAACTTTAGGATGTAACATTATCCCTCACCGAAAATGACTTAGAAATGGTTCCTGTCAAGATTTGTTCCCCATATTACCACAGGAACGGAATTTAAAAATTGCGCGGATATTCCGACAGGAACGGGTTTGGGAATGGAAACTTAGAAAGTACTGGCCAGATTTCTATAACCCTTCCTGCATTGGGATTGCTACATTATCCTCCTCAATTAGTAATTTAGATTATACTTCATCCCTATTATTCCACGGGAACAGAAACGGGAACGAGAACCGAAACCTTAAAGTCACTTGACCGATATCCAAAATTCTTTCAACTCTAGGATGTTACATTATCCCTCAGTGACATAGACTTATGTATATTTCACATATTTCCACGGTAACGGAAGATTGTCAGAGGAACGGGGCTGGGAACGCAAACCTAGATAATAATGGACAGATTTCAAAAATTCTTTCGTCATTGGGATGCCACATAATCCTTAAGTAAAAACGATTATTTTTTATCCCCAAGTTCCCACTTAAGCGGAAAAACGAGAACGGGAACCCTAAAACTACAGACTCGAGCAACGCCGGCCGGGTGGCTCAGCTAGTTGTAATATAGATTTAAACACTATTTCAGGGAATAAATTGTCAGTACTGTAAGCGGCAACACTGGGTTAAGAAAAGGACGAGCTAAAAGAGAAGTAAAGAAGGAGAGTGGACTGCCAGCCCCAGCAGTAGCTAAATAAGTTTGAGATCGAATGGACGTGTTACTTGAGTTATTAATAAAATATAAAAGAAGAGTGTGTCAACGCCAACATCATGGAAGTCGAACAATGTAAAAAATATACAGCTGCGCAGTTGAAGCAGCTCTTACAACGATTGAATTTAAAAACAACAGGCAACAAAAGTGAACTGGTATTGCGTTTTTTGTCTGTATCCGTTGAGGACAGAGAAAAAATAATACAAGCACAAGATGTTCGACGAAGAAGAGAACGACGAATTCAACATAAGCAGCACAGAAACTATTATAGAAGAAAGAGAGCAAACGAGAGCCGATGAACGCACACCTGATAAGAGAGATGTATACCAAAAGAAAGCAAGTGAACTACTGAAGAAAGAAAACGAGATTTTAAAACGAGAGATCGAATTGATGAGAAAAGAAAATGAATTTTTAATAAAAGAAAATGAATTTTTAAAAAGAAAGACAACTAAGGAGGGAAATTTGGAAAAAAATACATTGGCATTGACGAGTGGATTGAAGGATTTACTAACTGATTTTGATGGGAATTCCTTTCAACACTGGGAAATGCCCGATACCCGAATCTTGATATCGGGAAAATTAAAAGGAAACGCACTGAGATGGTTCCAATCCAGAAGCGATATCGTCTAACTTACAACGGAAGAGATGTTAAAATAAATGGGTGAAATGTTTTCAGTCCACGAAAGCCGTTTGACACAGTATAAGCAGTATGAAGCGAGGAAATGGCAAGCTGAGTCCTTCCATTAATATCTACATGAAAAAATTATATCGGGCCAACAAAATCCAACTGAAAAACGAGGAGCTACTCGAGACCGTTGTCGAAGGTATTCCAGATTATGGACTGCGTACGCAAGCACGTATGCAATACTTCACCGATATTATAGGCATCTATCGTGGGCTTTTTCAAAAATTCAACTGCCTAAGACGAAACAAGCAATTCAGATGAGTGAACCAATGACTTCCCGACGAGCGATCGAAAATGAAAGAAGAGAGCAGAAACCTGTGAGGTGCTTCAATTGCAATTCTCTGGGCCACCTTGCTAATGAGTGCCGCAAACCAAAGCGTCCATTTGGAGCATGTCACATTTGTGCCGAAATGGGGCATCTAGCAGCAGATTGTCCGAAACGTAAAGCAGTCGTCATGCATAACATCAACAGACAAGCGGAGGTCAGCAATAACATTTTTCAATTTCAAAAACGATAAAAATTGCCTAATTTCGCAAATCTGGGATTCCCGCTTATCCTTTTCGATATGTCTTTTTTACGTAATTACTGATTGTAAAATTCATCCACATCAATTGTTCCTGGCAGGTATGCCTATCTCAAAAAAAATAGTCATTAGTTCAGTTTGGTCACTGGTCAGGTCATCAAATAATTTTATGACCTCAAAAAGGACTGAATTCGCCATAATTCTCTGTAAGCCTTCACCAAATTCAGTTGTAACTGCCAAAAATAATATACCTACATTCAATGATAATTTGCAAACTCATTTATTCAACCGCACACAAAAAGCACACAAAAAAGCCTACAAACGAATTTCTTCTACTCCTTCAATACCTCATTGCAACCATACAGGTAATCCACACAAGTCATGTTATATGATCATATCAGTTCATGACCTATATCAATAGCACACACACAGACGAATTCTTATGCAAACGAATGTAGAAATTTTATGAATATCCAAATAGAAGAAAAAGAAATTGAGTTATTGAAAAATAAATATATACCTTATATTTTCAAAACCAAATTTAATGAAATGTTGAGAAAATTTATGTGCTACAATCGTCCTGATTTACCAGAAACAGTTGTTCAAATGAAGCTTAGGTTGGTCAACGAAAAACCTTTCCATTGCTCTCCTAGGAGATTGCAGAAAAGAACAAATTACAGGAAATAGTAGACGATTTGATAAAAACGGGTCTGATAAGGGAAAGTAAATCGGAGTATGCCTCTCCGATTGTTTTAGTCAAAAAGAAATCAGGAGATATTTGACTCTGTATCGACTATAGGTATTTAAATAAAATAACATTGAAGGATAATTATCCGATACCTTTAATTAAAGACTTATTAGATAGGCTTGGTAATAAAAGTTTATATTCCTTGTTAGACCTGAAGAGTGCGTTTTATCATGTAGATATGGAAGAGGAATCGGTTAAATATACTTCGTTCGTGACACCAATGGGACAATACGAATTTCTGAAGATGCCGTTTGGGCTTAAAAATGCCCCTTCGACTTTTCAACGGTTTATAAACGAAGTATTTTCTGAGCTTATTCGCGAAGGTAAAGTAACTATCTACCTCAAAGACATCATGATAGCTACTGAATCAATGGAAGAACATTTAAATATATTGGAAGAAGTTTTCGATAAATTAGCTAGAAAAAAATTAGAATTACGTCTAGAAAAATGCAAATCTTTATCTCCAGTCATACAATATGTGGGCTACACAATTTCAAATGAAGGTATCAAACCAGACGATGAGGGCATTGAATCAGTAAAAAATTTTCCGATTCCTCGTAATATAAAAGAAGTTCATAGCTTTCTCGGACTCTGTTCCTATTTTAGAAAATTTATTAAAGGATTTGCATTACTGGCTGAACCACTTTATAAATTAATACGCAAAGGAGCAGAATTTAAGTTCGAAGAAAACGAGTTGAGAGTTTTTGAAATTTTAAAGACAAAATTGATCGAATCCCCTATTTAAGCCATTTACGATCCATCCGATGAAATAGAACTACACTGCGACGCAAGTTCGCTGGGGTTTGGGGCTATAATGATGCAACGAAAGAAAGATGGCATCTTTCATCCAGTATTCTATTTTTCCAAGCGTACAACTGAGTGCGAGGCCAAGTACCATAGCTTTGAACTAGAAACTCTGGCCATTATTTCGCGCTCAAGCGTTTTAGAATTTATTTACATGGTAGGAAATTCACCCGGAATGTGTAGGGAAATAGTTCTCAAGTTTAAGGGTCCGTATGAAATAGAGAAGGTGTTTCCAAACGATAGATATTTACTGAAAGACCTAGAAGGGTTTCAGTTGACTCAGGTACCTTACAAAGGAGTGTGGGAAGCCGCCAACCTTAAGCCATATATTCAAATTGAGAGACAGTTGCAGGACAATCGGGACGATTGTATTAGTCAGGATGGCCGAGTTGTAAGCGGCAACACTGGGGTACGAATAGGACGAGCTAAAAGAGAAGTAAAGAAGGAGAGTGGACTGCCGGCAGTAGCTAAATAAGTTTGAGATCGAACGGACGTGTTACTTGAGTGATTAATAAAATATAAAAGAAGAGTGTGTTTTGTTTTCTTAAACTAAAGAACAATTTATAGATATTAACTCCTATAGTACTAGGGAAAATTGTTGTTGTTGTGGAGTACGCTGGTGTAACAAGAGAGCTGGTGATTTTTGCCCAACGTTGAACTTACCTTTTTAGACAAATTCAACCTTAGCAAAACTTTGTAAATAAGAAGTCGGAAATTTTATGATATTTGCAATTAATAATACTTTTTTATTGCCACGATTTGATTTCCTAATAGTAAACAATATTTATCATACATCAATTGATGCGCGTTTACGTATTCGTGTACGCCTTCCAATTGATTTCTAAACAAATTAGCTTATTCACTATTAACAATTACTTATTGTATTAATGCTCAACTTATGTTCGTCCTACGTATAAGTTCGTGGGAACGATTTCAAGTTGATTAACTCTACAATCCTACCTTAATAGAGATGAGTTTCAGGCTATGTTCGAATGACGTATAAATCATCAATCGATTTCAACACTGATCCTTTGTCTCTTTGAATTATTACAAGTTTTACTTAAACAATCAAAATATATTTGTCAAGCGTACAATTCGCTTGGCAATTTCAAATTGATTTACACCTTTACAATTTTACCTTGAGATTCTGGATATTTCCGAGGTTGTCTTCTTGATGTCAGGGACTGAAGTGAAGATTGTGAAAAAATCCCGGGCCTTTTATACTGTCTTTTTTGCTTCATGGTACCGTTTTCGTGCAATAAAATGCTGCCTGCTCCTTATTAATGTTGTAAGTCGTCTAAATTTGTGCATAGACCAATTTTTATTTCTTAGTTTGGCATCACCTTTTCATTTTTCGTGCAGCTTTGATACTGCGCCATCTTGACTGCGATGGTAATTTTTTCTCTCCCTCTAACCTATTGGGTGTATTGAAGAAATTAAAAAACATTAATTTTCTCGATATTTATCTAAAATTTTTATAAAATTGTTTTGAAATCGCGTTCGGCGTTGAAAAGTTTATTTACTAAACGCGCCCATTCGTTTGTGTTGTTAAAGTTGGCCGTCAAAATTGACACCTTTCAACTGACACCTATTGAAGGTGACGTTTATTTTAATCTCGTGTGTGTTTTTCTTTTAAATTCGTCTTGTTTTGTCTGAATTGTGTATAAATAATTATCGTAAGTATTAATTGTTGCGTTTTGTTTGTTTAAATGTACCTTTTAGTGAACTTTAAGTGGTAAAGTGTACTGGAAAATGTGTTGTCCTATTGCAGGTTATAACACATAACCTGTAGTGTGCTAAACGTTTAGTTTTTGTTCTTAAAAGTGTATAGTTTTAGTTTATACTTGATAAACTTTGTTGTATGTTTATTAGTACATTGAATATGCTCTAAAAAGTGTTTTTCTTTTTCCCTACAGCTAGTTTACAAGGCTTATGCTGTCGGTGCTTCGGTGGGCAAAACCGGCAAACACCTTTATATTGGCAAAATGCCGACTTACGTTCTGGTTGGTGAGTATGTATCTTGTATATATCTTAAATACCTACTAATTAGTTTTTCCCTTTGCAGGTTTTAGTTTTTAAGTGTATATCTTAGCCTTTAAGTATTAGGTATATTAAGTATCTAAGTGAAAAAACAGTGTGTATAGTGCATAAGTATTCTGTTTTATTAAAAGTTCAATTCATGTTACTTGTTATTGTTTTTTATTGTCGTTGTTTTGAGTTAGCGAGTGAACATACTCCCCCTGTTGAACGGTTATTACGTTCAATTATTCTGTTCTTGATCTTCTCGATACCTCTGCGATGGTGGTGATGAAACAACACCTTCCCTGCCTTGTTAACGTTTACCTTCACCTGGTAGCTGTCAGGCAGATTAACCGTGAATTGCTTCCGCTTACTGTTACGGATTCGTTCAAAGTCCACCCTTTTTAGTGTATCACGATTGATAAAAATATCTTCGCCCTCACGAGTGACAAATCTTTGAAAATCGTTGTCAATTCGCATCGCGATCTCCTGTACAGTGGTTGAAGGCCTTAAACGATCTAATGAGTATATTGTTGATCCGTTGATCTTTACGGGAATAGGGTTTCCTTCCATTGTACTATAGTCGTTTATGGTATCGGTGATTTCAATAGAGCTTTCGTCGAAAGTTCCAATCCCTTGATCCTTGGACAGATCTGCTAGCTCAAGATTGGACCTTATGAGCTCTCGAAGAGGGGTTGAGCATTCTAATGGGGAGAACCTGATGTCCTCCAAGATTGTTATGCAATCTAGGTCTTCCCATTCGGTTTGCATGGTGATCGCTATATGAAAACATATAGTTAGATTAAAAAAGAATTTTATTTTGTGGACTACTACCCAATTCTACTACATATTATGACGGACGCACATAACTACTACAAACAACACATATACAAGATTTTACAGTGTAATCAATTTCATGTTGCTATAGTAGTTTGATCGATTGGTAAGCGACATATTTTGACTATTGGTCTTTGATAAGTATTATGTCTAGACCTTACTGTGACGACTCGAACTAGTCCGTCTTTACCGGGGTGAATGATCTCTACGACCCCTAAAGGCCAAATGGTGGGAGGCGTGTTTTCCTCTTTTATGAGAACAACGTCTCCAACCTTGATATTTTGTTGGCTTGAAAACCACTTGGGTCTTTGTTGTAACCGATTTCAATATTCTGTTGACCATTTTTTCCAGAAATGCTGATTCATTTGCTGAATGTGTTTCCATCGTTGTGTGTTTGTTGACTTTGATGAAATTAAATTTGGTTCTGGAATGGCGTTTACTGCTCGACCAATCAGAAAATGTCCTGGAGTTAAAACGTCCAAGTCATCAATATCATTCCTTAATTCACATAAAGGTCTGGAGTTTAGGCATGCTTCAATTTGGGTAAGTAACGTTGTCAATTCTTCAAAGGTGCATACTGTCGTACCTAGCACACGACGTAGATGATACTTGATGGATTTTACCCCAGCCTCCCATAAACCACCATGATGAGGTGCTGCTGGTGGATTGAAATGCCAGGTTATGTTTAAGTTTGACAAGTAATTCATAATATCTGGTGTTGCCTCTTTGATTGCTTGCCTTATTTCATACTCTAGTATTGCCCTTCCTCCTTTAAAGTTGGTTCCGCAATCGGAATATATATTTGAGCATAATCCTCTTCTTGATACAAATCTTTTCAATGCTGCAATGAAGGCCGTTGAGGTGAGATCGGATACGGCTTCTATGTGTATAGCTTTAGTTGCCATGCATACAAATATGCAGAAATACCCCTTATAATGTTTAGCGTTTCTATGAGTGGACATTTTTAGCTGTATAGGTCCCGCATAGTCTATTCCGACATGTTCAAACGCCCTTGTAATATTTACTCGAGGTGCTGGTAAGGCACCCATCATCTGCTGCATCGTAGCTGCTCGCTGCTTAGCGCAGATCACGCACTTATGTATTACTCTTGTGATGACTCGTTTTGCATCAATAATCCAAAACCGATTTCGCAGGGTGTTGAGAACCAATGTGGTGCCACCATGGAGTGTTTCCTTGTGTGTTTTATCAATAATCAAGTCGCAGATTTGATGTTCTCTTGGTAAAACAACAGGGTGTTTCTTGTCGTACGGAATGTTTGAATTTCCAAGTCTTCCACTAACTCGAATCAAACCATCTTTGTTTATAAAAGGATTAAGTGTTATCAACTTGCTATTCTTCGACAGAGGTTTGTTATCTTTGAATGTGTCCAACTCCATCTTAAATGCTGTTGTTTGTATTGCTTTAAGAATAATGATGCTGGCCGTGTTTAGTTCCATTACAGATAAGGAATTTGTTTGTTTCTGCATGGTATTACGACAATTTTTGATGAATCGCAACATTGTAGCTGTAACTCTAATGAGTTTCGTGTACGTTGAATATGTGGGTGGCCATTCATTTACCTGAGTTGATAGCAAAGCGTTTGTTGAAGAAGTCTTGGCTTCCAAGGTTGTGCCTTCTAATTGTTGTGGACCTTTAGGCCACATTGTTTGATTTTTGGTTAGCCACTCCGGGCCATGCCACCATAAATCATTGCTAAGTAGCTGTTTCGCGGTTATTCCACGCGACGCTAGATCGGCTGGATTATCCTTTGTAGGAACATGATGCCAATGCTCAGTAGGTAACATTTCTTGGATTTCAGCTACTCTGTTGGCGACATAGGTCTTCCATTTTGATGGATGCTCCTTGATCCATTGTAAAACAATCATAGCATCAGTCCATAAATATACTGGTATATCTTGAAGTTGCATATCTTGAATGGTTGTTTTTGCAAGCTTTGCAAGCAATAACGCGCCATTTAGCTCTAGACGAGGTAGTGTGATTGGCTTGACTGGTGCGACCTTTGATTTTGCGGTCAGTAATTTGACCTTAGTATTTCCATTAATATCTTGAGTTCTAATATATAGTACTGCGGCATATGCTTTAATAGAAGCATCGCAATAACCATGAATTTGATTTGTATGGTTAGCTTTAGAGAGTCCAACCCATCGTGGGATTTGAATTTGGTTTTAATTTTTTAAATCGTTTTTGAACTCCCACCATTGTTGCGAAATTTCTTGAGAGACCTTGCTATCCCAGGAGTATCCACCTATCCATAACGTTTGGATTAATATTTTCGCAGTTATAATGATGGGTGATATCCATCCAACTGGATCGTATAACGAGGCTATTTCGGATAGTATAGCTCGTTTGGTATTTGCCTGCGTTTCTGATAGACCTTGTATGCTGAACGTAAAATAATCCTCAGCAGGATACCATCGTATTCCTAGTGTTTTTATAGACTCCTTTTCTTGTAGCTCTAACGAACCCTTTACTTCTCTATCCTCTGGTGGTAAATGAGATATGATTTCGGGACGATTACTTGCCCATTTTCGTAAATTGAAGCCACTTTTATTAAGCATTTCTCTCAATTGTTTTTGTAACTCGAGACACTCGTCTACAGTTTCAGCTCCACTTAATAAATCATCAACATAAAATTCTGATGTCGTGGCCTTGACTGCTAGAGGATAATTTTTTTGGTCATCCTTGGCCGCTTGTTGAACTGTACGAACGGCTAGAAATTGCGCAGGTGATATGCCAAAAGTGACAGTTTTGAGACGATAGTCTTGCAACTCCTTTGTTTCTGGATTCCTCCAAAGGATCCGCTGGAACGTGCGATGATCTGGATGCATCCATATCATCCTATACATTTTCTCGACATCTGCTGTCATTACAACTTTATGTTTTCTCCAATTGAGAACTGTAGAGAATAACTTGGGTTGTATTGTTGGCCCAATTAATAATTGCTCATTTAGTGATTTGCCATTTGTTGTTTTAGCGGAGGCATCAAATACTACCCTCAATTTGGTTGTAGTGCTTTGTTTGAATACCGCGTGATGCGGTATATAATAATGCGGCTCATTGCTTGTTGGTGGGCTACATGATTCCATATGTCCCATTGTCAAATATTCATCCAGGCAGGCTTCATATTCGCATTTAAGTTGAGCGTTTTTGGCTAACTTTCTCTGTAAGCATTCATAACGTCTTAATGCGAGCTCTCTGGATTGACCTAGAGTCGGACCGTTGGGATTTATGAAAGGTAGCTTAACCATATACTGATTATTTGCTAATCGTTGGTAATTGGCCTTGTATAACTCCTCACATTTCTTGTCGTTTGGAGTTTGAATGTTGAATTCTGGAACTTCCTCCATTTCCCAAAATTTTTGGAGTTGAAAATTGGGGTTGTTACTGGAGTTGACCGTTGCGGTGAATACCTTAACTGATGTGTTGTAGGATGAAGAACTATTTCCTAGAACTACCCATCCAAAAATTGTGTTGATCGCTAATGGAGTTCCACTTGGACCACAGTGAATTCCTTCACGAATAACATGGCCATATATATCAGCCCCAAGCAGAGCATCAATCGCGCTTGGTTTCCAGAAAGTTGGATCTGCCAGCTCACAGTCCTGGAGATGTTTCCACTCGTGTGTTGACGTTTCCTTGACCGGCAATAAGTCGGTGATAGTTTTTAACACGAACATTTTTACCTCTAATGTAGGTGTCTTTGTTTTGATTGGTTGAAGTTTTATTTGCACTTGTCGGTTGCAGTGTGCTGTTTGATTTTTGCTCAAACCGACAACTTCAATTGATGTGGGTCTTCCACTTATTTGTAGCCTTTGGCAGGCGGACTCCGTGATAAATGATGTTTGAGATCCTGTATCGAGGAGGCATCGCAAAACCACGGAATGACCATTGCGGTCTAACGCTGCTACCAACGCTGTTGGCAGTAAAGCGTTATAACTATCGGTTGCAAGGAAATTGCTCGTCTTTTCCACCTTACTGGTACCCTCTCCTGATATTGAGTCCTTTGATGAAGATTCAACGATATGAAGTGTAGTATGATGTGGCTGTTGACATTCCTTGCAGCGATTTTTATTCCGACACTTAGTGTGTGGATGTTTGTTAGAGAAGCAGTTCATACATCTGTTCGATGCTTTGATTGCTTTTCGACGCGTTGGTACATCCATGTTTAAATATGTTAAACAATTTCCAACGTAGTGTTTTGCCTTACAAGCAGGGCAATGATTGTTGAGGGTGGTATGATATGATTGAATACCTTCCCTTTTAATACTAGAATGATTTGATTTTGCACCTATATGGCCTCCAATGTGTTCCTTTTTAATATTGGAGGTAGTTGGTTTTGCACCAACAGTGCTTTCAAGGGATTCTAAAACAAGAATCCTTTTGTTCAAAAAATTTATAAATTTTTCGAAATTTGGGAGATCTTGGTTATCTCCTAGTTCCTCTTCCCAAAGACGTAACGTTAAAAATGGTAGCTTTTGTACCAGCAAATATATCAGCATGGCGTCACACTGAGTGGCGTCTACCTTCAATGCCTTGAGCTGCTGCAAGCAATCTTCGGTTGTGTCAGTTAACGTCTTCAGGCTCTTTCCTGTCTCAAGGGTAATTTTTGGCTGGTTGAACAAGTTTTTTAGCTGAAAGTTAACCAAGGTTCGCGTATTTTCATAACGCTCCTTTAATTTTTTCCAAGCTGGTTCATAATCTTGGTTTGTGATGGGAGTATGTTTCAATACCTTCTCAGCATCACCAATTAAACATCCCTTTAAATAGTGTAATTTTTGTACGGGTTTTATTTGTGGATCATCGTGAATAAGCGATTTAAACAAGTCGGAGAATGACCTCCATGAGTTATAATCCCCATCGAATTTGGGCAGTGTTATTTTTGGCAACTGGGTCTGCTTGAACTGCGGTTCTGCAATATTTGTCGAATTTTGATTGGCCTCTGGCATCGTTCGACTGCAGCCTTCTTCAAGTTCCGCCATGTATTCAAAATATCTGACCTCCACTTCATCAAAATGTTGTTTTGTTATATAAACGTTGTCGGATTCCACCTTTGTGGTGAGAATGGTTTCCTGAATTTTCCGATCCTGGTTGACAAACTCGAACCACAAATCGCGCATATCTATAATTCTCAGCTTATAGAAGCTAGCAGTTCTTTTGTCCAACCTGGTTTTTTTGCCATTTTCAATGGTTTTTTCAATTCTTGCTTTCAAAACAGTTTGTTTGATAAGCAATTTTTCTAGGTCGCTCATTATTAATGAAGTTTAGTGTGTAGCCCGTTTTCGAAGAAATTGATTTTTTTTGCAGTTTAACACAGAAAAAAAACAAAGTGAACAAAAAAAAATAAAAAAGATCAAATGTGGATAAAAAAAAAGATTATTAATTGATATCACAATTCCTGGATGGAACCACCAATGATTTTTGCCCAACGTTGAACTTACCTTTTTAGACAAATTCAACCTTAGCAAAACTTTGTAAATAAGAAGTCGGAAATTTTATGATATTTGCAATTAATAATACTTTTTTATTGCCACGATTTGATTTCCTAATAGTAAACAATATTTATCATACATCAATTGATGCGCGTTTACGTATTCGTGTACGCCTTCCAATTGATTTCTAAACAAATTAGCTTATTCACTATTAACAATTACTTATTGTATTAATGCTCAACTTATGTTCGTCCTACGTATAAGTTCGTGGGAACGATTTCAAGTTGATTAACTCTACAATTCTACCTTAATAGAGATGAGTTTCAGGCTATGTTCGAATGACGTATAAATCATCAATCGATTTCAACACTGATCCTTTGTCTCTTTGAATTATTACAAGTTTTACTTAAACAATCAAAATATATTTGTCAAGCGTACAATTCGCTTGGCAATTTCAAATTGATTTACACCTTTACAATTTTACCTTGAGATTCTGGATATTTCCGAGGTTGTCTTCTTGATGTCAGGGACTGAAGTGAAGATTGTGAAAAAATCCCGGGCCTTTTATACTGTCTTTTTTGCTTCATGGTACCGTTTTCGTGCAATAAAATGCTGCCTGCTCCTTATTAATGTTGTAAGTCGTCTAAATTTGTGCATAGACCAATTTTTATTTCTTAGTTTGGCATCACCTTTTCATTTTTCGTGCAGCTTTGATACTGCGCCATCTTGACTGCGATGGTAATTTTTTCTCTCCCTCTAACCTATTGGGTGTATTGAAGAAATTAAAAAACATTAATTTTCTCGATATTTATCTAAAATTTTTATAAAATTGTTTTGAAATCGCGTTCGGCGTTGAAAAGTTTATTTACTAAACGCGCCCATTCGTTTGTGTTGTTAAAGTTGGCCGTCAAAATTGACACCTTTCAACTGACACCTATTGAAGGTGACGTTTATTTTAATCTCGTGTGTGTTTTTCTTTTAAATTCGTCTTGTTTTGTCTGAATTGTGTATAAATAATTATCGTAAGTATTAATTGTTGCGTTTTGTTTGTTTAAA
Organism: Melanostoma mellinum; assembly: GCA_914767635.1. Taxonomy (NCBI): domain Eukaryota; kingdom Metazoa; phylum Arthropoda; class Insecta; order Diptera; family Syrphidae; genus Melanostoma; species Melanostoma mellinum. The sequence goes on along the minus strand of OU612060.1, from coordinate 100,410,966 downwards.
TGTACCTTTTAGTGAACTTTAAGTGGTAAAGTGTACTGGAAAATGTGTTGTCCTATTGCAGGTTATAACACATAACCTGTAGTGTGCTAAACGTTTAGTTTTTGTTCTTAAAAGTGTATAGTTTTAGTTTATACTTGATAAACTTTGTTGTATGTTTATTAGTACATTGAATATGCTCTAAAAAGTGTTTTTCTTTTTCCCTACAGCTAGTTTACAAGGCTTATGCTGTCGGTGCTTCGGTGGGCAAAACCGGCAAACAACTTTATATTGGCAAAATGCCGACTTACGTTCTGGTTGGTGAGTATGTATCTTGTATATATCTTAAATACCTACTAATTAGTTTTTCCCTTTGCAGGTTTTAGTTTTTAAGTGTATATCTTAGCCTTTAAGTATTAGGTATATTAAGTATCTAAGTGAAAAAACAGTGTGTATAGTGCATAAGTATTCTGTTTTATTAAAAGTTCAATTCATGTTACTTGTTATTGTTTTTTATTGTCGTTGTTTTGAGTTAGCGAGTGAACAGCTGGAATTAATGGTGGTTGATGGTGTTAATTTTAAGCCATTATTTGGACGAACATGGTTTTCTTCATTATTACCAGATTGGAAATCCAATATTGCAGGTAGTAAAGAATTCGTAAACGTGGTAAATATGGTACACAAAGATTCCGTAGGTAAGAAAATAATATCTTGTTATCCGAATGTAATAGATAGAGATAGATAGATAGATAATGTTTTTTATTTCAATAAATTTATACAAAGTTAATACAATATAAAGAACATGGCTGTGCCAAACCAGATGGTTGCTGGATACAAAGCCGACATTCATTTAAATGAATGTAAGCCAATCTTTAACAAAGCGTATACGGTCCCATTTCGTTTGAAGGACGCGATGGCTAATGAAATAGACAGATTGGTTAGAGAAAAAGTTTTAATCCCAGTTGGGCATCTCCAGTGGTATGTGTTCCGCAACCTGATGGAAGTGTTAGGCTTTGCATTGTTTGTAAGGTAACAATCAACAAGTATGTGGAAACACAGCATTGTGCTTTTGAAAGCACAATGCTTTTGGGAGTCTATCCAATTGTTCAACCTTCTGTGTTTTAAATTTAGCTGTGGCTTACCAACAGTAAGAACAGTTAGCTTCTTACAATAAATACGATGAAGGGTTTATTTCAATATTTGCGCTTAGGCTATGGTGTTGCATGCGCACCAGCAATTTTTCAATCAACTATTGATCAAATTTTATCAGGCATTGAAAACTTATTTGCATACGTTGATGATATAATTAGGTATAGGTGGCCAAACCTTAGAAGATTGCCAAGGAAAATTATACTTGGTTCTAGATAGATTAAATAAACATAAAGTCAAAATAAATCTCCTGAAATGTAAATTTTTACAAACATCAGTGGAGTACTTTGGTCACGTTTTAAGTCATAACACTGTAAAACCTAATGAGAAAAAGGTTGAAGCCATTAAAAATGCGCCTGCTCCGAAAAATTTAAAAGAACTTCAGTCCTACTTGGGATTAATTAATTATTACAGGAGGTTTATTCCTAATTTATCATCAGAATTAAAAAGCATGTATGAATTATTGCAGAAAAGAATGCCTTTAGGTGGACAAAAAAGTGTGATGAGGAATTTGAAAATTCGAAACAGTTAGTCGTTAATAACAATATTTTAACTCTTTTTGATCCCCTTAAACCTATAATAGTTTCTACGGATGCAAGTCCCTACGGTGTAGGAGCAGTACTTGCCTACTTGATAGATGGGGTTCAGAAACCTGTTCTGTTTGCTAGCAGCACTTTATCGGATGCTGAAAAAGGTTATTCGCAGCTGCATCGTGAGGCTTTGGCGGTCATGTTTGCAGTTAAAAAGTTTTTTAAATATCTCTATGGCAAGGAGTTTCTGATACAGACCGATAACCAAGCATTGAAGGAGATATTCAATCCTAACAAGAGTTCTACAGCAGTTGCAGCTGCTCGTTTACAGAGATGGGCAATTACATTATCCATGTTTCAATATAAAATAGTTCATGTCCAGCTTAGCAAATGCGCTTTCAAGGTTCCCGTTAAGTGAGTCTACAGATATTGAATCTGTTAAAATTAATTCAATTAATTGCCTAGAAAAGGTACCATTAGATTTCAAAAAAGTTGAAAATCAAACAAGGAAAAGTCCTATTCTTAGTAAAGTATACAATTTCATTAAAAATGAGTGGCCAAAAGAAGTTGATATTGACTTACAGTCTTATCACAAATTCAGGAATTGTCTTAGCATAGAAAATGGATGTATTTTCTATAATGACCGAGTATTAATTCCAAACGATTTACAAATGCATGTTTTAAATTTATTGCATGAAAACCATAATGGTAGGTATAGTTTTAATGAAAAAGGTAGCTAGGTCTTATTTATGGTGGCCAAGGTTAGATATAGCAATAAAAGACTTTGTTGTATCATGTAAGGAATGTCAGGCTACTTGAAATGTTCCGAAAGAACTCGTAACAACCAAATGGCCTGATATTGCTTATCCATTTCAGATAATCCATTTGGATTTCTTTTACTTTCAAAATAAAACATTTCTTCTTGTAACAGACTCATATAGTAAGTATCTTGATGTGGTACAGATGTATTCAACGAATGCTAAGAGTTTAATTCAAAAGTTGAATATAGTTTTCTCGGTGTTTGGATTACCAACAACCATAGTTACGGATAATGGTCCGCCTTTTGCGTCTTGTGAGTTCACACAGTTCTGTAATAGTAATCAAATCCAACTGCTTCACAGCCCTGCGTATCATTCGCAGTCAAATGGTTTGGCAGAAAGACATGTTCAGATCGTTAAAGATAATTTGACAAAACATATGTTGTATAAAAAACAAAGTGGAGATTTGTGCGACCATATTACCAAGTTTTTGATGCATCACCGAAACAGTCCTAACTCTGTTACATCAACGTCCCCATCAGAAATGTTATTTTCATTTAAACCAAAGGTTCTTCTTGACTTAATCAATAATAAGAAACAAGTTTCTTTCAATCTAACAAATATTTTTAAAGCAAATTGTGTACCAAATAAACAAACAAACCAATACTATAATAGATTACCTTCATATAAAGTTGGGGAGGGTTGTATGTAGATTAGATTAGATTAGATTAGATAAATTCTTTATTTCATCAATAGTTTAACAATAAGGTTTTTTTTAAGAATAAGGACATGGCAAAACTGCCGTCTGCCTGAAATGACATTTCGTATGATTTTTAAAGAATTAAAAATAGGAAAAATGTAAAAATACTACTAAAATATATATACATACTATAGTTACTTGAATAGATTAAGACTTGGTATGGCATAAATTATATGCATTTTTAATACAAAAATGAAATAACAGATTTGAAACTTTAATGTATAAGCATTCTATCAATTTTTACATGATTTGAAACACAAAGAAAATTATTCATAAAAGTACATAGTTTGATACTTATAACAGCATAAAGTTTTCAATTTTACGTGATTTGAAACACAAAAGAATAATCAATTTTAAATGGTATGTAACATTCAATTTTACGTGATTTGAAACACAAACAAAAAGCAATTTAGAATATAAAACGGTGTGTATAAAAGAAACTGCAACAACTGAAAAAGAAAATTCGATGACTTATGGGAAACTGTTGCGATAAATAAGCGCATGTTTGCAAAAATTAAACAATGTAATCCAACCCAGAGACCCATTCAAAACCTCAAGAAGTCGTGATCTTGTCATTAAACTCTCCTGGAAATATAAACGACGAATTTCCTGTAACATTGGACAAATAGCCAAGAAGTGGTAAATATCTTCTTTCTCTCTTCTGTTGCATAAACTACAATTTTGCGGTAGATCATCTCGGTATGGTATGTAGTTAAGATGTAAAATTTCAACTCTAGCTCTAAAAATGGTCCCTATTTCGACAGCTGAATATTCTCTTCGAAAATAGCTTGCATGCGAAGTTATTTGGTGATTTAACTGCCTGTAGATATTTCTGGACGGAGACGAATTAGCTCTAGAGAGATTTTCTATAAAAATTTAATGATCAACTTTTGCGATCACATCTGCAAACTGAACTTGCCAATCATCAACGTTTAATTCTGTTAAATATAGAGAAGATTCATGCCTTAGTGCTAGCTCATTCCATTCCCGGAAAGGAGAGGCATTGGTTTGAAGCAATTTTTTCAAAATTATTTTGTGCAGACAGGTATCATTTCTATTCATTACTTTAATAATGAAATCTGCGTTAGCTTTAAGGTTTTGTATGTATATAGGTGTTATACCGGACTCTACATATATGGCATAATTTGGGGTTGAGTTTGGTAACCGAAATAAACGTTTGAAGAAATGTCTTTGTAGACTTTCGAAAGCCTCAAGTTTAATATATCCAAACACTTGTACACCATAGCACAAACATGTATTAACCGTTGCATTAAAGACTCGGTATTTGGACTTCAAATCAATACTTCGGTTGGAAAAAAATTTTTCCACATCATATTTAGGGCTAGTTTAGCTTGATTGCTTTTTTCATTTGCGTGTTTTACAAAACTAAGATTGTAAGTCAATAGAACTCCCAAATATTTAAACTCTTGCACAACCTCAATGCGTGTGGAACTATGCGACCATATTTCTTCTGGGAGTCTTCTAGTGCTTCTCGATTCAAAAATAATAATTTTAGTTTTATCTGAATTGATATGCAAACCCCAGGTCTCACAAAAAGAGTTGAGTCTGTTTATTTGCAACTGCAGTGACAATGGATTGTCAGCAAACATAACCAAATCGTCTGCATATAGCAAGACTTTAATCAACGTGTTAGCAAAAAGAACTCCGCCAGGAAGAAGGTCACTGATTTCATCGATGAACAGGGCGAAGAGTAGTGGACTGAGGACACATCCTTGAGGAACACCTGCTGTTGTTTCAAATGTACTCGAGAGCTCACACCCATCCCAAACCTTTGCATTTGACGATGAAACTAATTTAGAATACATTGCAAGAAACTTTCGCGATAGACCTAAACATGATAACTTGTATCAAAGGCAGCTTTGAAATCGATAAAGCACGTGTACAGCTTCTTATTATTTTCAATGAACTTTCTTGCGATACTGGAAATAGCAAAGATATGATCCATGGTCGAAAACCCTGGGCGGAAACCAGCTTGAAATATATTAAGACGATTGCTCCCCTCAACCCAGTTTGAAAGCCTTTCATTTAAAATTGCAGAGAAAATTTTTCTTAACGAATTCAAAATCGAAATTCCTCTATAATTTTCTGCAACATTTGCATCACCTTTCTTATAAATAGCGAAAATCACGGCTGAATTAAAACTGCTAGGTACACACGCTTCTTTGTACAATCTGTTAAAAAAAGTAACAAGATGAGTTTTGAAGTCGTTAGTACTATTTTTATAGAACTCAGCTGGAATACCGTCTAAGCCTGGAGCTTTATTGTTCTTCATCTTATGCAATTTTGCTTCCAATTCGTAAAGCGAAATATCCGCGTCTAGTTCAGTAACCGTTGAGTTAGGTAATGCGTAGTCAAAAGTATGAAGGTCCTCGTCCGCTGACAGTAGAGTTTTAAAATGAGCTGCTAGCATATCAGCTTCCAAGGAGTACTTCATACGATCGTTTCGCCCACCAAGTTCACGAACAGTATCCCAAAAAAGATTGGAGTCCTTACAATTTTCCAGGCTTTTTGCCCGTTTTTTAAGATAATCAGTTCTTTTATCTGAACACATCTTTTTATATTCTACATTAATGCGGAGGTAGATATTTTTAAAAAACTCAGAGTTCGTTGATCTGAAAAGCTTAAGATATGTAAAAGAAAGCTTCCGGAGCTCTCTACAATCTTTATCAAACCATTTGTTAATAGGTATAAATGTATTTGCGCTCATGAGCGCGAAGGGGGCTGAAGCTTTAATGACTCGAACCAAATTTTCACACGTCTCTTCAATCGTGTTAGTTGATTGATGTCGCAGGGACTGGGAGTGGTGGTTTAAAAGCCTTTTATAAAGAGGTGCATTTTTATTTGACCATCTTAATTTGTTTGGGTTGGGAGAATAAGCTTGCCTGACCATTTCAGTAAACTTTAATTTGACAACTATTGGGAAGTGACCACATTAAAAATAATTTTTCTTTCAATTATCTTAAATTTAACATATTGTAACGTGAACCCAACATTTTATACCAATTTCCTAATCGAAAAACGTTCAACCGAAAACACAACTGGCAACACTATAATGGAACGGTATAAATGACAGGCGTTGCTTGTAAGCCAGTGTGTGTGAGTGTAGAGATGCTTGACAGCAAATGTGGAGAACATGTAGAAGTTACTGGAGAGTTCTAGATGGCATGTCATTCGATATAAATAGCCCGCCCGAGGCAACCAGAGAGCAGTTTTGTTTATAGAGTGATAAAGTTAAGAGTAAATACAAGTGATAGTCCAAAAGTTGAGTTGAGTTGAAATACTGAATAAAAGTGGTAGAAATAAAGTAATAAGTGAAGTTTTATTTTGCGAACTAAGCGCACGTTACACTGGTGTCAGAAGTAGAAATAAAACTTATTTGACTAGTAAAGTGAAAAAAAAAAAAAAAAAAAAAAAGTGAAAGGAAAAATAATAATTATATACAGTGAAAATGGGTAAGTTGTTAGAAGAGCTCAACTGCATTGAGCTTAAAAGTGAGTTAGGTAAGCGGAATCTTTCTAGAGCGGGATCGAAGAATGAGCTCGTCCTGCGCTTGCGCAACAATTCGGAACAGCAAGGGGAAGACGTAAGCACTTTTGTTTTTGAAACAGAAGTGGAAAAAGAGGAAGTAAGTGAAAGTGTAGATTTTTCTAGTATGATGAAGCTTTTATTAGAACAACAAAAGAAGCTGATTGAAGAGCAACAGCAGAATATTCTCGGACGTCTGGAAGAGCAACGAAACGATCAAAAGAAGGAACAGTTGAATGTTCTCGAACAACTTGAAACACAACGAAACGAGCAAAAGAAGGAACAACAGATTGTTCTCGAACAACTTGAAGCACAACGATACGAGCAAAAGAAGGAACAGCAGAATGTTCTCGAACAACTTGAAGCACAACGAAACGAGCAAAAGAAGGAACAACAGAATATTCTCGAAAGACTTGAGGCGCAACAGAATGTTTTGGAAGGCCAGAAAAACATTCTAGAAAGCAAATTGGGTAACATTGAGAAAAATGTTTGTGGCCTAGAAAAACGCATTGAATGTGTTGAGAAACGATTTTCCAAGCTTGAGAGTCAATGCGAAAGTCAGCTTGCCACTTTGGAGAAACGAATCGAAAACATGGCTAAGGAACTAGACCAGATGCGGAAAATGGAGCTACGGAAAACTTGTGGAGATTGTCTAAAGCAAAGAGAAGTACAACCACCAACATTCGACGGACAGTCGTCTTGGTCAGTTTACAGGAGACAATTCGAGGCAGCTGCGACAGCAAATGGCTGGGATGACGAAGACAAATACATAGCACTGACTCTTGCTCTTAGAGGACCAGCAGCTGAATTACTTCAAACTGTTCCAGCTGGTAAGAGCTACGATTTCAGTTCTCTCGTGGCAGCTATAGATAAACGCTTTGGTGATAGCCACTTGAAAGAGGTCTTCCGAGTCCAACTCAATAGCAGAGTCCAGAAAAGGGGTGAAAGTCTACAGCAGCTCCAAGCAGACGTCGAAAGACTGGCTAACCTGGCATACCCGGATGCTGGAGAAGAAATCATCAACCATCTGGCTGTTGAGTCCTTCGTTCGTGCCATTTCTGACAAACATCTTCAGAGATCTGTGCGAACTGCTAGAACACGAACTCTTTCCGAAACTCTAGAGTTTGCATTAATGATGGAAGCATCTGAGCAAGCTTCTCAAATGGTACATTGTCAAAGAGAAGCCATATTCGAGGCTGGATCATGCCCAGGAATTAAGCTACAAAGGAACCAGCGGAACGGACTTGCCAGATGTTGGAATTGTAATAAGACGGGGCACTTACAGCGACAATGCCGGTTGCCACCAATTAAAACTGAAACTGCTTGTCGACGTTGTGAAGTCCAAGAAAATCAATCCGCGAGCTGTAGAGTAAGACCGCAGACTTATCAATACCGAATTGGACATCAGGTAGAAAACCCCCAATGGAATTGCTGGCGGAAAGTAGAGACCAAGACTCAGCGGATGAGAGTGGAACCCATATTCGGATGGAACAAGGAAGAATTGAGGTCTGCTCAAAAGAAGGATCCAGACATCGGACCGATTCTCAAATGGAAAGAGAACAATACGAAACCTGACTGGAACGACATTTCTGACCAAAGCTCTGTTGTCAAAGCCTATTGGGCACAGTGGGACTCGCTTCGCGTGCAAGAAGGCGTACTCCAGCGCAAATGGGAATCTCCTGACGGTAAATCCTTTGAAAAGCAGCTTATTGTTCCTCAATCGAAAATCAAAGAGGTTTTACAAAAGATGCATAGAAGCCCTACAGGAAGCCACCTGGGAGTCAACAAGACGCTGGAGAACGTGCGAAAACGCTTTTACTGGCTGCATGTTAGAGGTGACATGGAGAAGTGGTTCCGAAATTGTTATGTCTGTGATTCAAACATAGCGGTGGGTAGGCTTACAGATAGATTTAAAAGAACAGGGACATGGGCCACAGTGTATGGCGACCGGATGAAGACACGGTATGACACAAAAGCGACAACGACAGGATTCCAAGCAGGAGATCGTGTGTGGCTTTATAATCCTCATCGTCAAAAGGGATTGTCACCGAAACTTCAGCAAAACTGGGAAGGTCCTTATACTGTAGTCACGAGGATTAACGACGTGGTTTACCGCATCCAAAGAGGACTTAGAGGCAAGTTAAAAGTAGTTCATTGTGACAGGCTGCATCGATATAGTGGCGAGGCTGCAGATGGAATTATTCGGGACGAACAATCCTAAGGAGGGGGCAGTGTAACGTGAACCCAACATTTTATACCAATTTCCTAATCGAAAAACGTTCAACCGAAAACACAACTGGCAACACTATAATGGAACGGTATAAATGACAGGCGTTGCTTGTAAGCCAGTGTGTGTGAGTGTAGAGATGCTTGACAGCAAATGTGGAGAACATGTAGAAGTTACTGGAGAGTTCTAGATGGCATGTCATTCGATATAAATAGCCCGCCCGAGGCAACCAGAGAGCAGTTTTGTTTATAGAGTGATAAAGTTAAGAGTAAATACAAGTGATAGTCCAAAAGTTGAGTTGAGTTGAAATACTGAATAAAAGTGGAAGAAATAAAGTAATAAGTGAAGTTTTATTTTGCGAACTAAGCGCACGTTACAATATTTACCCAATAAACTTTTTTTGATCCCATATAACATACCCCCACTGGCTCGCCCGTGCAGATTTGTTCGTACTGCAGGTGTACATTTTATCTTGAAGTCTTTAAAATATTTTAAAAATTGATTTTCGTTTTCTTTTTCTACAAATGTCTCTATAAGAATAATAATGTCAAACTGCTGCAAATAGTTGAAAAAATCTGCTTGCAGCAATTTACTCTTGAGGCCAGTAATATTATAAGCGCATATGTTTAAATTTAAAAAATTGAATTGATTTTGGCAGACGACAGTATTTACCTATTGTTTTTTTGCAGCAACATGTTGTTGCATATAAATTTGTTGTATGTATATAAATCATATAAAGAGTTGTGAAAAATGGATCAATTGTATTATAGCGAAGAAAATAAGTTATATAAGATATATAATAAAAATTGGAAATCAAAACAAAATGGTACATGTTAACCAGTTAAGAAAACTTTACCATAAGCCAACCCTTAATTATACACATTTAAAAATACCTATAATTGGAAATCACAATGAGTAAAAAGATACAAATATTATTACATATAAAAAACCGGAACCTATTCATAGAAGAGTAAGAAGATCAAAAAACAAATTTGAAGTATTAGATGGTGTAAAGAGAAGTAAAAGACTTCTATCTTACAATAAAAATTCTGAAAAGTTTAAAAACTATAATTGAATTGTAATATTTAAACTTCTATAAGTTCCAATGAAAATGTTCAAATGTGAATTTATTCAATTTCCAAAAAATGAATTTAATGTCGAAAATTTGTAATGATAATGATGAAAATTTATATCTGAAAAAATTTTGAGTTATGTTACATCTTTCAATAAACCGGGGAGAATGTTGTATTCATAAGTATAAGAAACATACATACCTGTTTATCTTATGTCATATCATAAATATAATTGTTGCAAACTCATATCCGGTATGGTGAATTCAACCAGGCATAATTTAGGTTAAGAATTAGAATTAAGTCAGTCGTAATAAAGAGTGCAAAGTATGAAGATGAACGCGTGTTATTTTACTCAAACATAGAATATTAGAAATACAATACTATGATTTTAACTAATTAAAGTTTTTTCTTTACTAGCATCCTGTAAATGTGGCGGAGTTCTATTTGGCCAAATTTGAGATTCTGGATCCAACGGCGCCAGCATCGACCTCAATGTTAAGAACGGAGAAGGAGTTTATGGTAAAAGATGGATCAAAAAGAATGAGAGTAGTTAATGAAATGGGAAAAAAATCAGCACATGTTTTCCGGTGTGAAAAGGTAAACAATGAAATGTTGTCAGGAGAAGATGAGCCAGCCAATTTGAAAACTAGCGGTGTTTTAAGGTGAGCGAGGTATGAGAGCGAAAAGAAAAATTTGCTGCATTCCAACGTTTTAGAAGCCATTCAAATTCTAAAAATGACAACAGGAGCACACATCATTGGAATTTTTCAGAAAGATCCCTTTGCCGTCCATTACTGGTCGAAACTACGCAGCTCGGGAAAATGCGTGCTTATCAATTGACGCAACGGGGTCCATAGTAAAAAAAAAAAAAAAAAAATTAGAAAAGACAGAAAACTATGATACTAAAGCTATTTTCCTGTACCAAGGAGTTGTATGCATAAACGAAGGCCAATTCCCAGTATTGCGAATGCTTAGCGAACGACAAACGTCCTCTACGATACACTCGTGGCTCGTCGAATGGACGAGTTCTGGAGCTCCAATACCAAAAGAAGTGGTTACAGACGGTGCGAGAGCATTAATAGCCGCAGTCTGCAGAGCTTTCAATGGATGTTTTACTATTGAAGATTATGCCGATGCATGCATGGAAGCCCCCCTTCCAGGGACATATGTAAGGATCGACAACGCTCATTTTTTAAAAGGATATGCCTCGTTCTTTTCGAAAAGAAATACACCAAGACGAATTAAGGTATTTTATATCGCATCAATCGGACAACTTATCTTGGCTAGAAACATAAGAGAAGCAAAAAACAATAATAAAGGCAATCCTGTTCTCAACTCTTGGTGAAACGGAAGGAGTCTAAGAAGATGGGAATGATTTCCTTTATGAAGAAGGTCACCGATTTAAGCATGGTACAACCCCTGAATCCCTAAATTAAGACGAAGTTATTCCGACGAAAAGCCAACACCACAATGAATGGTTCAGATTTGGGACAAAAATCGAAGAAAAGGTGAGGTCGACGGTAAAGGAGGAAACCGATGATAGAGAAAATGCTCACTGTATGGTGGATGGGCGTTGTACTATTCGGGTAGGCTCTGACTGGTGCCAACTTGGCGGCAACCAGATGCTGTAACTTATAGTACACGTCAATTAAGCTTTCTTTACCTCCAAGCGGTATCGACTGGGACCTGGGATGCTCCGTCCAGAGCTGACCTGCTAAACTAGTAAGTGCGAGTGTTGACAAAGGAATCCGGAACAAAAGAATTGTGATCGATCAACACTATAACTGCTCTGCGAGCAATGACTGACTGCACGAATCTCAGTGGTCTACGAGAGCTTTCGTGTAAATGTCCCAGCGGATGAATTCGAAGGACAGAATCAACGGTGGACTTCAGCAGCCATAAAAGCAGAAACCCCTGAAGGAGCTACTCCAACATATTTGGCTTAAAGGTCTTTCGGGGTCTTTCAATACTAGGACAGGGTATTGAAGTAGAGATGGTGGCGGACGAGGTCCTGGTGAGCCAACGACAGCACTCACACCCCTGCAGCAGGGTACTGACTCTAGATATTCCAGCCCTTTGTGTCCGAAGGGATCCAAAAAGACCTGGCCCTCCAGGTTGGGGGTTGTGAGTAGGGTTAAATACCCAACCACGGGGAAAAAATATGGTTCCGAAACAAACAAAAGCCTCGGATAACGATAATGATTTCAAAGTTGACGACCCAAACAAACGAAAAAAGGACAATGACCTCCGGATCTGCAAGTGGAATGTAAGATCTCTTAAAGGACTACGTGAAGCTGGAGAATTAGCGGACGCCCTGGACTGCTGCAAAGCAGACATAACCGCCATCCAAGAAGTGCGATGGAGTAGACCGGGCATAAAAAAGATGAAAAACTGTGACATCTACTATGGCGACTGCTACAGACAACAAAAACAGCGCTTTTTTGAGTGCGGATTTGTCGTTAGAGGAAGACTCAGGGATAAGGTGATTAGCCTAAATCCAGTCAATGAGCGTAAAATGACCATCCGCATCAGGGCTAAATTCGACATTTGCCTTATATGTGCCCACGCCCCCACAGAAGAGAAAGACGACGATTCCAAAGACTGTTTCTACGAGCTCCTCGAAGAAACGTATGAGCAGTGCCCTAGACACGACGTGAAAATCGTTCTTGGCGATTTTAACGCAAAGCTACGGAAGGAGGACATCTTTGGAAACACAATCGGTAAACATAGCCTCCACGACAAAACCTCCGAAAACGGACTGATCTCAAAATTCATAAAGGTACATGGCGATCCCCAGATCAATTAACCGTCAACCAAATTGACAAAATTGACTCTTCCAGTTGTGCTAGATGTCCGAACATTCCGAGGGGCCAACTTTGACTCGGACCACTACCTTGTTGTTGCCAAGGTACGAATGAGGATATCGTGTTCACGACCTTCACGAAATAACACTGAGAAGAGATATAACGTCGGAAAACTACAATCTCAAGAGATTGCCAATGCCTTTTCCAATCAAGTATCCTTTCAATTATCCTTGAATCCCATGCCGTCAGCATTAAGCATTGAAAACCAGTGGCAGCAATGCCAAGAAGCCATCAGAACCGCTGCTTCTGAGGTTCTGGGTTTCACTCGGCCACCAAAACGAAACCCCTGGTTCGATGAAGAAGGAAGGCAGGCAAATGCAGCTAAACAAAAAGCACGACAAATGCTTATTCAAACACGAACGAGGGCTGCTTACGATCAGTACAACGAGATTTACAAGGAGAAAAGAAGGAGAGAGCACCGAATTCTCAAAAAGAAAAAGAAGCAGCTTGAGAAGCGCCGGTTTGAGGAAATAGAGAGGTGCCATGACAGGAACGAGATTCGGAAGTTTGACCAAAAGGTAAAAAGATCCTACCAATGTGGCAAGCCCCGAACTCAAGCCTGTAAGGACCAGCAGGGAAACATAGTTATAGAGTCACAGTCTCTACTGAGGATCTGGAAAGATCATATCTGCAGACTGCTTAACGGCAGTAGTTCATTTTTAAATAACATGAAATCTTTTGGCTTAGATCTCATAAATCCCCAAGTTCCAACTCATTTCTCTTGTTCAAATAGCACGTTGTTAGACTTAATATTTACCAACATCAGAAGCAAAGTTTATTTGAATCAAGTTGCAGCCCCTGCGTTTTCCAAACATGATTTAATTTTTGCCACTTTCAATATTTCATTTGCCAAAGCACAGCGATCGATCTCATATAGAGATTTTAAATCTTTGAATGCTGATTTACTTCAAGCTGATCTGGAAAGAGTGAACTGGCATAGCTTTTATAATTATTTATCGTCAAACGATCAAGTTGATATGTTTAATAATGTAGTTCTTAGCTTATATAATACTCATGTGAAGTTGATAACCAAAACTATTACCAATTATTTTGTAACTTGGTTTACTCCAGAGATTATAGAACTAATAAACCAACGAGACTTAGCATTTAGAAGATGGAAAAGATTTAGGTTACCTGAATTATATACTAACTTTCGAAAACTGAGAAATGTTGTTAATTTTAAAACACGTAAGGCTAAGCAGGACTTTTACTCGAGACATTTGAACACCAATCTGCCATCAAGAACTCTATGGAAAAATATTTGAAGTATAGGAGTTGGAAGCCAAAACGAATTTGACTTTTCTGATACTGATTTGAATGACCTCAATAACAAATTTGTGCAGTACCCTAAAACAACGTTGAACATGCACTCTGTTCATGCAATTGTGCACCTCTGCACTGTAATGTAAAAAATGTAGAAAAAATCTGCATCCAAAAAGGCTGTATCGACGAACTTAGCCGCCGCCAAAAAATCAACCGAGGATTATTGGCATCACTGCCATAAACCATTCGTTGGGTTTTTTGACAGCCGGTTCTTTCGATAGACAGCATGAGGATGATGTCATTCTCTATTTTAATTTCATTATTCTTTCAATCAGCATAGGCACAAGTTCGCCTCCATTATTTAAAGTAAAGCCCCAAGAACAGAAAAATTATACAAATACCACACAAAATTATAATAAAATCTTTCAAAAATAAGTAAAACAAAGATTTTTTCCTGAACATTCCGAAGAAAGCCAAGAAGAAGAATCGACATCGTCGATCCAAAGTATTTGGACGCCGCACACCCCAGACCACCCAAACGTAAGTTTTCAAGTCGTTTTACGTGGAAACATTTAAGTAAGTTCCAACGTCGTTTGACGTGGAAACATTTGGTCCAAACGAGCCAGGATTGTGCTCCATCGAAAAAACCAAAAATTTTACGGGTGCGGCCAACCACGATATATATATAATTCAATATATCAAATACGTGCTCGACCACGTTTTCAACATCGCTCAACGCCGCTTAAGGCAAAAAACGTTCTTTTAAGAACTTGTTTTTTTACATTACTTGATCGCATACACGTTTTCAAACTACGCTCAACGCCGCTCAAGGCAAAAAACGTTCTTTTAAGAACTTGAAGGAAGATACACCATTGCTTCGATTGGTGTCAGGGTACACCATTGCTTCGATTGGTGTCAGGAGGGAGAAGTCAAGCCATCAGCAAGCAGCAGAAGAAATCATCAGCAAGCAGCAGAAGACCAGGAGAAGATCCAGAACAATGTTAAACTTCATGTAAAGGGTGAGTGTGAATTTCGTTTTTATTTCATATTGAAAGGCTTATGTAGTACATAGTTTCCGTTATTTCATACGGGTTTTTTTTTCTCTTGTGTGGCTTGACGACCAAAAGTTAGCGTCACTCTCCATCTCTTTCTTGTTCGCGCAATCGGTCGAGATACTATCATTGTGTTAAATTCAAGTCATTTGGCGTGATAATCTTTCGTTTTTTTTCCATTTTTTCATCGGTTTTTCTGAAAACCAAAGACAAAAAGTTTTTTTTTGTGCTGCACGTGCTTTCATCTCTTGGTATTTTTGGTGGTAATTTCTTCGCGTTCGTGGCGTGACTTCATATACCGTTTGGAAGCTGTAATTTTGAGTACAGTTGCCATCACGGAAGTTTTTTGTCTAGCGTTACATTTCCATTTCGTCAGTTAGCAACGGTGCTGGTCCTTAGGTTCCGTTGGGACACATAATTTTTTTTAATTCTTTTGAATTTTGTATAGACTTGGTTCTACAATTCAATTTGAATTTAAACTCGTTTGAAAGTTTTTTTTTCTCACTGAACTTGTGCAACTTGCTCGAACCTTTCAAATATTAGTACTGTTTTTTCAAATTTAATTTTTTTTGAAAGCTCATTCATAACTCCCAGTTTTTTCGCGTTCTAGACATCTCTTTAAGATTCGTTTGCAATCGATCCTCGTTAAAGGATAAGTCTTCTTATAGACACTTCTCTCACTTCGTTTTTTTTAATACATTTTTAGAATTCAGTTGTATTTGAATTCATTTTTTGAAAAGTTCTCATTGAACTTGTGCACTCTCTTTAACTCAAAAAATATTATTACTCCTTTTTCAAATTCTTTTTTTTAAAGCTGATCAATCACAGCCAGTTTTTTTCGCGTTCTAGACATCTCTTTAAGATTCTTTTGAAATCGATCCTCATTATAGGATAAGTCTTCTTATAGACATTCCTCTCATTCATTTTTTTTGATATCGCTCTCTAATTCAATTGAATTTAAGCTCATTTTGGAGCATCCTTAAGATTCCTTTGCAGTCATTCCTCATTATAGGATAAGTCTTCTTATAGACATTCCTCTCACTCAGTTTTTTTTTTGATATCGCTCTCGAATTCAATTGAATTTAAGCTCATTTTAGAGCATCCTTAAGATTCCTTTGCAATCATTCCTCATTATAGGATTAGTCTTCTTATAGACATTCCTCTCATTCATTTTTTTGATATCGCTCTCTAATTCTATTGAATTTAAGCTCATTTTGGAGCATCCTTAAGATTCTTTTGCAATCGATCCTCATTATAGGATAAGTCTTCTTATAGACATTCCTCTCATTCATTTTTTTTGATATCGCTCTCTAATTCAATTGAATTTAAGCTCTTTTTGGAGCATCCTTAAGATTCCTTTGCAATCATTCCTCATTATAGGATAAGTCTTCTTATAGACATTCTTCTCACTCAGTTTTTTTGATATCGCTCTCTAATTCAATTGAATTTAAGCTCATTTTGGAGCATCCTTAAGATTCCTTTGCAATCATTCCTCATTATAGGATAAGTCTTCTTATAGACATTCCTCTCACTCAGTTTTTTTGATATCGCTCTCTAATTCAATTGAATTAAGCTCATTTTGGAGCATCCTTAAGATTCCTTTGCAATCATTCCTCATTATAGGATAAGTCTTCTTATAGACATTCCTCTCACTCAGTTTTTTTGATATCGCTCTCTAATTCTATTGAATTTAAGCTCATTTTGGAGCCTCCTTAAGATTCCTTTGCAAACATTCCTCATTATAGGATAAGTCTTCTTATAGACATTCCTCTCATTCAGTTTTTTTTCCTTATTTTATAAGGCTCTCGGCCTGCCGACTCAAAGGCTAACTGGTCTAAACCGTACACTTCCATTTTACTGTAAAATTTTTTTTTAAAAAAATGTCACAATTGGACGACTTAATCTTCGCGGCAGATTTGCTTGTCAAATTTTATGCCTCAGCAAAGGAAGTACCTGAGCACCGTCATTCAATTGCGACTTTGGAAGCTAGAAAAACCGAATTAACAGATCTCTGGCAAAATGTAAAAGAGAGTTATGCCAGATGCGTTCGGCATTTGCCAGCTGTAGATGAGGATCCCCTCGATATGGATGCCATCGAATCCAAGTATAGAAACAGCAATGAAACCTATATCAATTGCTTAGGTTTATTTCTCGAGCTTCAAGCAAAACTGAAACCCGATCCTACGATAGTGATCAGAGAATTGCCCTCAGCTACCAGTGTTCCGCAGAAATTCGGGTCTTCCCATTGCATCAAATTACCACCATGCGACACGGAAGTGTTTCACGGTGATTACCTTTCCTGGCCGGCATTTCGGGATATGTTCGATGCCGTGTATATTCAACACCCAAAATTGGGTGAAGTGGAAAAGTTATTCCATCTCCGTTGTAAAACAAGAGACGATGCTTTCAAAACGATCAGTCAATTTCCTCTAACAAACGCTAGTTTTGCACTTGCTTGGGCTGCTTTGCGTGCTACATATGAGAATACTCGTATTCTCGTTAATAACCAGGTAAAAAATATTTTCAATTTGCCCGTAGCACATGAAGAAAGCTCAAAATCCATTCGAAGCCTTCAAAGCAAATTAAATGATTCTCTAGCCGTACTTAAAGCTCATCACGTTGATACAAAAAATTGGGATCCAATCCTTGTTTTCGCCTGCTGCAATAAGATGCCCCAGGTCACACTTTCTCTCTGGGAACAATCTTTAGAGGATCCCACAAAAGTACCAACATGGAAACAGTTGGACAAGTTTTTAAGTTCGCGTTTCCAAACGCTCGAATCCATTTCAGACACCACTTCCTCAAAACCTTTTGCCTCCAATTCTCAGGTCCCTAAGAAAAACACTTCTCATAAGCCTAATAAGGTGAATGCATTTCTTGCGAAGGCGGGAGGAAATAGATGTAAAATTTGCTCGGCAGAGCATACCATTTATGAGTGTCCAAAATTCTCAGCACTACCAGTCTCATCTCGAATCGAAATTGTAAGAGAAAAGAAAATGTGTAACAATTGCTTGGGCACCAGTCATCAAAAGGCTTCGTGTTCTAGTAAATATTCGTGCAGTGTGTGCAAGAAAAGACACCATACACTATTACATCGTGCAACCAATCCCACTTCAGCTACAAATCAAACTTCAAATACAAATATACAGTCCACTTCTCAACCACAGGCTATTCAAAATCCTCAAATTTCTGCATCTTCGCAGCCTTTCTCTCCTCAAGCAACACACCAAAATTTTGTGGTGACCTCTAGCAAAAGAATTCTGTTGGCTACTGCCTTAGTCAGTATTGTAGGAAAAGAAACAGTGCATACTGTGAGAGCACTCATTGATCCCGGTTCCGAAATATCCTTCATTTCGGCAGCAGTGCAAAAACGTCTGAATTTACCATGGATCGACAAAAATACCACTATTTCTGGAATTAGTGGAAATCTCTCTATTACTTCAAAAAAACTCTGCTCCTTTGCAATTACTTCTGCTAATCCGCCTCAAGTCACCATTTCAGCTCAAGCTATTGTGCTTAAAACTCTCACTAACAATCTTCCAAGTACTTCCTTCTCGGTAGTTAATCCTACCATTTTCGAAGGCCTCCCATTGGCCGATCCCACTTTTAATGAATCCTCTCAGGTGGATCTTCTGATCGGTGCTGATCTTTATCCATCAATAATTCGCAATGGAATTAAACATATTTCCGACTCACTTCTCGCTCAAAACACCATGTTTGGTTGGATACTGTCAGGCCCCGTTCCAGATTCGTTTCAATCTTTCAACACTACCATCGTTTCCGATAGCACTTCTTGCAATTTAGACACTCAAATGCGCAAATTTTGGGAGATTGAAGAACTACCCTCTACAGTTGTTCGTTCGTCAGAAGACTGTTTCTGCGAAGAACTCTATAAAAAAAACCACTTTGAGACGGGCTGATGGTAGATTTGTTGTCCGACTACCATTTAAGCCAAAACCTTCAAAGACCACTCTCGGTCACTCTCGGTTTATCGCCCTAAAACAGTTTTCTAGAACTGAAAAATCGTTAGCGTCAAAAGCAGATTTAAAATCACAATATAACAAAGTCATATCTGAGTACCTTTCTCTTGGTCATATGAGAAAGGTTACTCCATTGGAGCGCGTTGAAAACGGTCAAGTAAAATGTTTTTATCTTCCGCATCACGCGGTCATAAAACCCGAGAGTACTTCGACAAAAGTACGTGTCGTTTTTAACGCCTCCAATGCCTCAGCAAACGGTGTCAGTTTGAATGATTTAATGTATCCTGGCCCTATTTTGCAACAAGACTTATCCTCTTTAATCATTCGATGGCGTTTTTACAAGTATGTGTTTAATGCGGACATCGAAAAAATGTACCGCCAGATTCTGATCGACCAGCGAGATACTCCTTTTCAAAGAATTCTTTTTCGCACTTCTCCTCACTTGGAAGTCGAAGATTTCGAGCTCTTAACTGTCACGTTTGGTGTTAATTGCGCTCCTTACTTGGCTATTCGCACCCTTCTCGAATTAGCACGGATAGGTAAAACTGATTTTCCTCTTGCCTCAAAAATTCTCCAGTCAGAGTTCTATGTCGATGACGTTTTGTCCGGCGCTCATGACATTCATTCCGCAAAAAAGGCACAATCCGAGCTTATCACTCTTCTTGATTCAGCAGGATTTCCACTTCGCAAGTGGACCTCAAATGCTCCTTGTTTACTGGACCATTTACCTCGCGAACATATTCTCAATGAGAATTTTTTAAAGCTCGATGCTGACAGCAATACCAAAACCCTAGGAATACGCTGGAATGCTAAGGAGGATAAATTCTACTTTGCTATTCAACCAATTGTTTTATCCGAAAGTCCCACTAAACGCGAAGTATTTTCCCAAATAGCTCGTATTTTTGACCCGGCGGGTTGGCTAGCTCCCGTGGTAATAGTCGCAAAAATGCTTATGCAACGAGTTTGGGCAGAACACACTGATTGGGACGATCCTCTCCAACCTGAGTCCTTTAAAATCTGGAAAACTTTTGCTTTTTCGTTAACCGATA
Source organism: Melanostoma mellinum (assembly GCA_914767635.1). Lineage (NCBI taxonomy): Eukaryota > Metazoa > Arthropoda > Insecta > Diptera > Syrphidae > Melanostoma > Melanostoma mellinum. Next base: position 100,390,739 of record OU612060.1, on the reverse strand, counting down.
TAAAGAAAATAAAAATACCTCGATGGGTTGATTATTCTCCCTCGTCAGATATCCAATTTCATGGTTTCTGCGACTCATCCGAAAAAGCGTACGCCGCCACTTTATATCTTCGAGATCGTCAATCCGACGGAGTTTTCACCTCTCACTTGCTCTGCGCAAAATCTAAAGTTGCTCCAATCAAAACTGTGTCTTTACCACGCCTTGAGTTGTGTGGGGCACTTCTACTTTCCAAATTAGTAAAAATTTACGTGTCAAATTTTCCTGTTCACGCCTATCAGACTTTTTTATGGACCGATTCGTCCATTGTTTTAGCTTGGCTCAAAAAACCACCATGTGTGTGGAAAACATTCATTGCAAATCGTACGAGCGAAATTTTAGAAAATGTAGGAAATGTCACTTGGAGACACGTGAAATCTGCTGACAATCCAGCTGATTTAGCCACGCGGGGTCTAATGCCTTTAGACTTGATGCTTAATTCATTTTGGTGGTATGGGCCTTCATGGCTCTGCCAACCAATCACCCTTTGGCCTCAAACTCCTACTATCGCCCCCCGAGTCGAAGATCTCGAACAAAAACCAGTTGTCTCCTTGATAGTCCAACAAGATTCCGAAGACATTCTTGATCGTTTTTCATCCTTACCTCGTGCTATGCGTGTACTGTGCTACATCTTCCGTTTTTACTTTAAAATCTCAAAAAGACAAAATACGCAGTACACGTCTCATGACATTACTCCCCAAGAAATGCAATTTGTACAAAACCGTCTTATAATACAAGCTCAAATAAATCATTATCCAGCGGAACATTCTCTTTTAATGGAAGGTAAACCCATTCTCCAAAAAAGCTCGATCATTTCATTTAATCCGTTCCTAGACTCAGACCATCTCCTTAGGGTCAACGGTCGACTATCTCAGTCCGATCTTTCATATAATGAACGACATCCTCTCATTTTGCCTCATAGCTCAAGATTTTCGTATCTCCTCACTCAATTCACTCATGAAATTTCTCTACATGGCGGCAATTCTTTAATGCTGCGACTCTTAAGACAAAAGTTTTGGATTCCCAAACTAAAAAATCTCATAAAACTCTGTATACGACAGTGCAAAACCTGTATTATTCACAAAAAAATGTTAAGCAAGCAATTAATGGCTTCTTTACCACCTGAACGATGTACTTTTTCGCCACCCTTCACTTTTACAGGGATCGATTTCGCGGGCCCCTTTGTGATAAAAACATTTAATGCAAGAAATTGTCGCATGACCAAGGGTTACGTCTGTTTGTTCGTCTGTTTTTCAACTAAGGCAATACACCTTGAGGCCGTCAGTGAATTATCGTCGGAAGCATTCTTGGCTGCCTTTGCGCGATTTGTCGCAAGACGCGGTCTACCGAAAGAAATATATTCGGACAACGGCACCAATTTTACTGGTGCTGACGCGATTTTACGCAAAGAGTTCAAAAAAATTCTCACTTCTAGTCCTCAAGAGACTCAATCATCCTACGGTGTTCAAGGCCTAAAATGGAATTTTATTCCTCCAGGTGCTCCACATATGGGTGGACTCTGGGAGGCTGGTGTCAAAAGCTGCAAAAGTCACCTTCGGAAACTGGGGACCAGTACTCGACTCACTTTCGAAGAATTCTCAACGGTCTTAGCTCGCATCGAAGCATGTTTAAACTCACGACCAATTTCATCCATGTCCAATGATCCTTCTGATCTATTGGCTTTAACTCCGGGTCATTTTATTCGCGGTAGTCCACTTTTAGCATTTCCCGAACCAAATTGGGCTGACGCCAATTTGTCTCTCATCAATCGATGGGAAAAAGTTAAGTATCTCCACCAACAATTCTGTCGTAGATGGAAAGACGAGTATCTTAAAGAATTACATCAAAGACATAAGTGGCAATCGCCTCAAGAAGATATCAAGTTAAATGACTTAGTAATTATAAAAAACGAAAATCTTCCATCCAGTGAGTGGCGACTTGAGCGTGTTGTAAATGTACACCCAGGCGCTGACGGAAGAGTTAGAGTGGCGACGCTCCGAACGCAAAACGGTGAAATTAGCCGTCCAGTTGTCAAGCTGTGTCTTCTACCCATGAAATAATCAGAACAATTTTTAGTTCTTTAAAATCATTATAAAAAATCATTATGCAACTTTTTTTTTTATTTTTATATGCCTTTCAGTATTGTATAAGATTGAAATTTTACACTCGCTTTATTTTTTTAATCAGTTCATTCAAAATTTGTTTTTTTTTCTCAATGTGGTAAAGTGGTTTTTTTTGGCGCTTCCCGCTCTTCATAATATTCATTTGTTCATAATTAATAATAATTTTTTGGCGCTTCCCGCTCTCCATCATAATACTTTTCGCTACACATTTGTATATTTGGCACTTAACGCACTCATAGCTCTTTACTTGGCGTATAACGCCAAGGGGGGCAGTAATGTTCATGCAATTGTGCACCTCTGCACTGTAATGTAAAAAATGTAGAAAAAATCTGCATCCAAAAAGGCTGTATCGACGAACTTAGCCGCCGCCAAAAAATCAACCGAGGATTATTGGCATCACTGCCATAAACCATTCGTTGGGTTTTTTGACAGCCGGTTCTTTCGATAGACAGCATGAGGATGATGTCATTCTCTATTTAAATTTCATTATTCTTTCAATCAGCATAGGCACAAGTTCGCCTCCATTATTTAAAGTAAAGCCCCAAGAACAGAAAAATTATACAAATACCACACAAAATTATAATAAAATCTTTCAAAAATAAGTAAAACAAAGATTTTTTCCTGAACATTCCGAAGAAAGCCAAGAAGAAGAATCGACATCGTCGATCCAAAGTATTTGGACGCCGCACACCCCAGACCACCCAAACGTAAGTTTTCAAGTCGTTTTACGTGGAAACATTTAAGTAAGTTCCAACGTCGTTTGACGTGGAAACACACTCTCCGAACATTTTGCAAATTTCTACCGTCGGTGGTTTTGAATTTCAAAGAGTTTAGCAGTCAGATGTGGTTGAAGCGCTTTTAAGCATCAAATCAAAATCGTCCGGCCTTGACGACATTCATCCTTTATTTATTAAAATTATTTTACCTTTCATCCTCCCTACTCTTACTCACATATTTAATACTGCCTTGATGACGTCTATCTTTCCGAGTGCCTGGAAGTCTGCAAAAATAATACCACTTCCAAAAAATAGTAGCAATTCACAAACGCCGCCTGAATTTCGCCCAATTTCCATATTGCCTTTCTTGTCAAAAGTCTTTGAGAAAATTCTCCATAAGCAAATATCATCTCATGTGCAACAGAACAACCTTTTCTGTAGTAACCAATCAGGTTTTCGAAAACAGCATAGCTGTGCTTCCGCGTTGTTAAAAGTTACAGATGATTTACGAATATCATTGGATGGAGATCATAATTCACTGCTAGCACTCCTTGATTTTTCCAAGGCTTTCGACACAGTGAACCATTTAAAGCTAGTGTCAAAACTTTTAACACAATATAATTTCTCTTCTTCTGCTGCTTCTCTGATAAAGTCATACCTAACTGGCCGAAATCAAGCTGTTGTGATCGGCAATACTATGTCGAATTTCAGCCCGACATGTATGGGTGTCCCTCAAGGATCTATTTTGGGCCCCCTTTTGTTCTCTATGTTCATCAATGACCTCCCTGACTGTATTACTTATTCCTCTATTCATACGTACGCGGATGACGTTCAAGTAAATACACTTTGCAAGAAAGAACTTATTGAAGACGCCATATCTAAGCTCAATCATGACCTTGATAGTATCCTCCGATGGTCAATTAAAAATGATTTACGTTTAAATGCAAAAAAATCTAAATGCGTGATTGTTTCCAAAAACTCAGTGGAACCTAACTGTCTTTCTAAAGTTCACATAAATAATAAATAAATAATAAATGAGCCCATTGCTTTCGTTGATAAGGCAAAAAATCTTGGCATTTGGTTTGATAACAAATTAAGATGGGATATACATGTTCGTACTGTTATAGGAAAAATATATGGATGTTTGCGTAACCTATTTATGTTTCAGTTTTATACCCCTGTTAATACAAGACTTTTGTTAGTTAAAGCTCTTATAGTACCAATCCTCTCCTTCGGTTCAGAAGTTTCAATATACTGTAATGCGGAAACTAGAAGAAAACTTAATGTCGTCTTCAATAACGCTACTCGCTATGTGTATGGCTTAAGGTCACGTGATCACATATCGGAATATAAAATGAAAATTTTGGGTTTAACACTGGATAAATATTTTGATTTTTTAATAATAAAATATCTACATAAAATTATTACTTCAAAAAAACCATACTAGTATGAGAAGCTGACCTTTCTCTGTTCTCTCTGTTTTGTCGTGGGGTGCGCATCTTAAAGAACTTAAATTATCAAAATGAATTGTTCAGTGTGTTCTCAAAAAAATTGATAGACTGTGTACCAGTAAAATAGACTGTGTTGACTGCAAAAACTTTTTTCATTGCGTCTGTGTAAAGATCACTGATCAAAAAGTTGATTTTATAAAATCGAGTGGCAATTCTTTCCGTTGCGACAAGTGTGTTGTGCTCAGACGCCGTTCAATGCATTTGGCAGCAGCTAGTGTACCTGCACAAAATAACAACAAAGCGCTCATTCAAACTACCACCAAGAATGCAAAAAATTCATTAAACCACCAACATCTACAACCTCAGCTATTTCTTCTGACCCCATCATCGAAGAGGATAACAACGCTTATACAATCCAAATGATTTACCTCAAACTTTCAAACTTAGAGGATACAAATCAACGCTTCTTGCAGCAACTAAATGAGTTACAAATGCAAAACAATGAACTCAGATCAAAGGTCAATTTTTTGGAAAGTAGACTTAACTGGATACAGCAAAACAGTTGGATAGCTACTTTGAAATCGTTGGAGCCCCTGATGTTAATAATAACAACGCATCTGAAACCGCAAAGCTAATTTTTCATAATGCTTTGTCAATTGATATACCCGATATGGAAATTGAAAAATGTTTCGTGAAGAAAGTTCCTAACAAGGCAGTGCGAGCTGTTAACAATTCTGTCATCTGCGTTAAATTCTCTTCACTTTCAACAAAACAAAGAATTATGCGCGCAAAGAGGGCAAGTAAAAAAAATCTCAACACACAAGCGATTGGCATCGGTAAGGCGGGTGACGGCAGCGAGGGAAACAGAAGCAACAGTAGCAGTAATAGCAGCAGTATTTCGAAGGGTAGCAGTATTTACATAAACGACTCTCTCACCAAGTTTACGCAGGCGCTTTTTATGAAAGTAAAAGAAGTATGCAAACAAAAAAAAATTAAATATGCTTGGTACAACAATAATCAGATTCTTGTTAGAAAAGTTGAGGGTGGCAAAGTAATTTCAATTAAATCATTTAATGATCTTGCTCTTATTTAGTGCTCCTTCTCGTTTGTCATTAATTATTATTTATTTCTTTTTTATTCTTGATCACATAATGAATGAAGTTTTTGATTCGATTGAAGATTTTACAGTGTTCGATTCCAGTAGCCAAAATGAATGTGATAATATCTTTATGTCTAGTAATTATTGTGATGATAAACTTTTTTTTGTTCATCAGAATATCAGAAGCTTAAGAGAAAACTTTTCTTCACTTGTCGCGCACCTTGATTCATTTTTGTGCAGTCCAGATATTGTTTTTGTGTCTGAAGTGTGGATTTATAATTTTGAAGTTAATGATTATGCTATACCTGGCTACACATTTTATGCCAATACGAATGAAAATTACGCTGCAGGTGGAGTTGGTTGCTTTGTGAAAGAATGTTATGAAGTTGAAGATGTTGTTTGTGTAAAATTTGCTAGTGCGGATGTTTTAATGGTTTCTGTTTCATTCAATAACAAATTGTATGTCTTTTTATGTGTTTATAGATTGCATATGTTCAGTATTTAAATTTTTTTACAAGAGTTTTCGTCTCTCCTCGAAAAAATTAAAGCAAAAAATGTTATTGTTGTTGGTGATCTCAATATAAATATTCTTGAGAGTAATGAAGTGGTCTCGAACTATCTTGCTCTTTTAGCTTCACATGGGCTAGAATCTGTAGTCAATGAGCCAACGAGGATTATGTCGGGCAGTTGTTTGGACCACATTTTAGTTAGAGTTGAGTGTGCTTCTGTGATTAGTTTTGAAAAATGTGTTTTTGATCTAAATATTACTGACCACTGCATGACTGGTATCTTAATAAAAACTTCATGCAAAAAGAGTAGCAATAACATAGAAGCAACCAGTAAAACAGCTAGAGTTGACATCAGCAAACTCAAATTTGAGTTGCTTCATGAATTTTGGGAAGAGGTATATTTGTGTAGAAATGCTGAAGTTGCATTTACAACATTTTTTGAGCGACTCAAAATGCATGTTAATAATTGTTCTTCGGTTATTATCAAGAAAAAAATCAATAAAAGGCTCAAGCCTTGGTTAACTTCTGAGTTATTGAATAAGATAAATCTTAAGAATAAGCTGAGTATAAAACTTTATACAAAACCTAACAATCAAAGTCTAAAATTGAAATACAAACAATTGTGTGGAGAACTGAAACGTGAAATTCCACTCTGCAAACACAGCTTTTACCGCAATCGTTTTAATTCGGCGAGAGGCAACCTTAGAAAAGAATGGGAAACTGTCAATAGTTTATTAAATAAGTCCTCCTCATCTAAAACACCTGTTTCACTAAATGTTGGTAATTGTTTAATTTCCGAACCTTTCGATGTTGCTAACACTTTTAATGATTTTTATGAAAAAATAACTAGTAGCTTACAACCTTTAACTATTAACTCAGTTTGTTCTTCCTGTCCGTCCAATGCATTGTCATTTGAGCCTTCGCAGAGAAACAGTTTCTTGTTCACTCCCATTACTCCTGTAGACATGCTAACAGTTATTCGTGGTTTGAAAAATTCGAACACCATTGGAGTTGATGGCTTATCTAGCGTTCTTTTAAAGCAAATTTCTTATCTTATAGTAGACGTCTTGACTGTTATCTTTGATAATTGTGTTTTTTCAGGAGTATTTCCGGCAGAGCTTAAGACTGCTGATGTAATGCCACTACTTAAAAAAAGTTCTGCTTTGAATGTTTGTAATTTTAGGCCTATCTCTCTTCTTCCAGTGCTGAGTAAGGTTTTTGAGAAGCTTATGAAAGATAAAGTTGTAAGTTTTTTAAATAAAACAAGTTTTTTTAGTTGCAAGCATTTCGTAAGGATAGATGTACTGAAGATGCGCTCTTACAGTTTTGCTCCCAAATAATGTCTAATCTTGACGGTAAAAAGTGTACAGCGGGGTTGTTCATTGATATAACCAAGGCCTTTGACATGGTGAACCATAAAATTTTACTAAAAAAGCTAGAAAAAGCTGGTTTTCGTGGATTTGTTCTGAATTGGTTCGAGGCTTACCTTAAAGATAGGTCACAAAGAGTAAAAATTGGTGAGATAAGGAGTGACTTGAAATTTTTCAACTTGGGAGTACCTCAAGGATCTGTCCTTGGTCCAATCCTATTTCTTGTGTACATAAACTCTCTCTTGGAGCTCGACTTCAAAGGTTTGCCAACTGCATTTGCGGATGATGTGGGTTTTTCTTATGGTGCGAATAGTACTCTCGAACTGGTTGCTGATATAAATTGGGATCTGAGTTTATTGAGGGTTTGGTTTGCTGAACACAATTTGGTAATCAGCAATAAAACAAAAATAATGTTTTTCAGCTTAACTTATTCAGTAAATTTGATATCTGGAATCCACTTTCATGCACCGGAATGCCCTAAATTCAAAACTTATAACTGTGTATGCAATATGCAGTCTATTTCTTCCACCTTTTATAGGCATCATAAATGTAGTGATAACTGTTTTGAAATTGAGAAAGTTAATGAGTTTAAATATCTAGGACTTATCATTGACTCTAACATGAGTTTTTCAAAACATATTGGTTCCTTATACATGTATTTTCGTTCGACTCTTCGGCTGTTTTATTACCTGAGAAATGTGTGTTCTGATTTTGTCATGAAACAAATCTATTACGAAATTTTTCATTCCAAATTACAATACGGAACTGTTTGCTGGGGAGGTTCGTATTTAAACAAAATTCAGCCTCTATTAGTGCTTCAGAAGCATATTTTAAGGGAAATGTGCCGTAAAACTGTAAGACATTCTAGTTTCCCTTTGTTCTGCTACCTTAACATCCTTCCAGTTCGTCACCTATATTGTTTTAAAGTGTTGAAGTCGTTCCAAATGAAGTCCGGTAATCGTAATTTTCGGCTTATTTCTACTTATAACTTACGTGTTAATCTGTCTAATGTGGTAACTGTTCCTTTGTTCCGTACAACTGCGTTCCGTAATTTTTATTCTATATCTTCTGTTAGATTTTTTAATAAACTTCCACCTTCAATTAGAGCAATATCGTCTCCGAAACTGTTTCAAAGATGCGTAAAAGTCTGGCTTTTAAATTTTGACCATTCAAGTCTAGCTTCAAATTTTTTCTGATATCCTGATTCAACTTATTTAATTAGTATTATTTATTTATTATTATTTTATTTAATTATTAATTATTATTATCGCTAATATTTTCTATATCATTCTTCTTTTGTAATTTCCCATAAATCAAATATAACATTTCTTATTGTTCTTTTTGTTTATAAAATGATGTTTTTTATTTATTGCCACCCCACATTAAGCACTTAATTTGTAAAGTCTGAATATTTTTTTGAAGTGACATCATCACTATTTACTTCTTGTAAGAAAATACCGATTGTCTCTAAATCCTTTTCCTTTATGTAATATTTACTTAGCTTAAGATTAATTATTGTGATGTAATATTGTATGGAATAAACTTAAACTTAAACTAAACTTTCCAAATTCATTCTCGCGTACTTTGACTATAATTCAACCACGAGCTACATGCCTCACAACTGAGCGGCAATTTTTTGTTCACGCTATTCGCTTGTGGAACAGTCTTCCTCTTGGCATCAGACGACTCTGTTTTGAAAATCGCTTTAGTTCTTCACTTTTTTCATACTTGGCAAGCAATAATAAGTAGGAGTTAGGGTTATTTGATTAACATGTTGTCTCAAATTTGTACATTCTTTTATTTTTTGCTTTCTTTATTTGTATAAGTAATCAATAATCATTCTTTAGTTATTATTTCATTATTCTTTCCAAACCTTCTTTTTCCGTAAATATTTGCTCTCATTTATATCTATATCTATGTAGAATTGGATACTCAGAATGAAAAAGAGTTAATATAAGAAAGAGAATATAATTTATTGACTATTATGCGCAAAGATTAATTAGAGAGAATATTTAACGTAGCGATCGTCTTTTCGCTCGAATCGGCTTCCGTCGTGTTCCGTCTTTACTCTTCGACTGACTGGTCTCGCTGGGTGAATTGTTAGCCGATGTTCATTTGTATTCATTTGCTTTGGAGAGTTGAACTCTAATCTGTAACAGGGTGTATCCAAATCTCACAAATCGGCCATTCTGATAATGAGCTGTCCCAGCGAACTGTTAAGAAAAAATAAGTAAAAATTAGTCAAAGCTGCTCTCGCCCGAAGACGAGTCGAAATCTTCCGCGCCGGTGTGACGCCATTTTTTCATCATATCAGCGCTACTGGTTGTAATTGAAGGTCCCTCGTGATCGCCTATTTTTTGTACACCATACCTGTCGTGTTCCCTCACTTCAACGATTTTGTATGGACCCAAATATTTTCCAGCTAACTTAAGGTTTGGTCCAAACTGAGTTCTTCGAATTGCCACCAAGTCACCGTCTTTGTATTTAACTGCGGGGCGCCTTCCTCTGTTGTAAGTGCGAATGTTTTCTTCCTGGATTTTCGTTATCTCATTTCGAGCTGACTGCCGTGCTTCATCTCGCTCACTGTCAAACGCTTCTCGTATCTCCTCCTCAAAAATCTTGACCAGTTCGGGATCCGTGTTGTTCTTCATGCGAGTACCGAACATTATCTGGAAAGGTGTTGTCTTGATACTTCGTTGCCAGGAAGAGTTGATGCATCTTTGTAGTTTGCTGCAGTGTGCATACCATCATTGTATATAGAAACTATAGTATTATTATGTAGACTTTTTGGCTGGTGGTCTCCGTGCCAACTTAGCAGTCTCCGTTCCAAGCAATTTGTTTTACCATTGTGTGTAGAGAAACGAATGCTGCGCCACCATGCTCGTCCGGTCCAAAGCACTGTTAAATCGATTCATGAACTTACTATAGTTTCTGTATACAATGATACCATTTCCTTGGGTCCTCTGACGACAACTTAGAAAGAACCGAGATAATTATGCGGTTTATTTTTTATTCGTATCCCGGTTGAGCCCCCATGTAGAATTGGATACTCAGAATAAAAAAGAGTTAATATAAGAAAAAGAATATAATTTATTGACTATTATGCGCAAAGATTAATTAGAGAGAATATTTAACGTAGTGATCGTCTTTTCGCTCGAATCGGCTTCCGTCGTGTTCCGTCTTTACTCTTCGACTGACTGGTCTCGCTGGGTGTATCCAAATCCCACATCTGTATTTTATTTATATTCAAATTAGTAATTAAATTGTCATTAATCGATTATGATCACATTTACGTCATTATAGATGATCTGATGTAATCTTTTTAAATGTTGTTTAGTTCTTTAATATATATGTTGTCCGGCTGCAAGTGTAGCAGCACTTTAACTCCTCCTGGAGCATAGGGCAGCAACCAGATCCCTCCATCTGTCCCGATTCGCCGCAACGTGTCTTAGCTGTGACCACGATTGAATACCTTGGAACTGAGCTTCTTTTAAAACAGATGACCTCCATGTTGTTTTTGGTCTTCCAACTCGTCTCTCACCCTGAGGATTCCATTCGAATGATTGTTTCGCTATGTTGTCGTTAGGTTTCCTCAGTGTGTGGCCTATCCAACGCCACTTTCGTTGAGTGATGTCTGCATCCAATTTCATCTGTCCGGTCCTATACCATAGTTCAACGTTTGAAATGGTTTGCGGCCACCGGATCTTCAGAATGTAGCGCAGACAACGGTTGACGAATGCCTGTAGCCTGCTCGAGATGTTGAGAGAGCATTTCCATGTTTCAGAAGCATATAACAGCACAGATTTCACGTTAGTTTCGAAGCGTAGCGATATTTTGCTTGAGTTCCACACAGGAGAAAGGATTCCAAATGCACTGCGGGCTTTGTTTATTCTATTGGTTACATCCAGGTCCGTTCCGCCATCAAGTGCAATAAAACTGCCCAGAAAGTTAAACTGCGTGACCTTCTCTATGGTTCCCTGCCTAAGAATAACTTGTTGTGTGCCTTGGCCCGTGGTCATTATTTTGGTCTTATTTGCGTTGATCCTTAAGCCAGCCACTTCTCCATTTAGCTGCAGCGAATGACATATTTGATTTAATTTAGCCGTGTTGTTTGCCATGAGACATATATATCGTCAGCATAATCTATGTGGCTAAGTTTGTCAAACAGACCCCATTGGATACCGTGTCTTTCATTTGTACCCACAGTGGCAGTACTTACATCGTCTTTTGCTAGCAAAAACAGAATTGGTGACAGGACATCTCCTTGTTTCACTCCTTGGCGAACATCAAAGGAGTCGGATAGCTGTCCATTGTGCAAAACGAAACACCTTGCGTTATTGTACGACTCTTTAATAACAGCAACAATTTTCTCAGGGATACCTCTCGCAATAAGCGATCTCCAGATGCATTCAAGATTTAATCTGTCGAATGCCTTCTCAAAATCCACAAACATGAGGTACAGGGGTGATTGGTACTCAGACGATTGTTCAAGTATGATTCGCATGGTGTTGATGTGGTCGACGCACGATCGACCGCTGCGAAACCCCGCTTGGTGCCTCTTGAGGGTAGACTCGATCCTGGACTTTATTCTCTCGAGAATAATAGTTGCCATTAACTTGGGAAAAACGGACAGAACAGTGATTCCGCGCCAGTTATTACAGTCTTTGAGGTTTCCTTTCTTTGGTAACTTCACAATAACTCCATCCTTCCAGTCCCTTGGGTAAGTTTCACTCTCCCAAACAGCTTGCACCAGTTTAAGCAAAATACGGGAAGCTGCTTCAGGGTCTACTTTGAGGAATTCTGCGGGAATACCGTCAAGTCCAGCTGCTTTGTTTTTCTTTAGGAGATGGATCGCGTTTCTTATCTCTGTACTTGTTGGGGGGCTGGTGTCAATACCCCTAGAAGACCTGCGCATGTTGTTTAGTTCAGGATTCATGTCTGCATTGTTGTCGTCATTTAGCAGCACACAAAAGTGTTCCTTCCATCTTTGCAGCCGATCTTCTATCGTCACTAAAAGGTTGCCGTTCAGATCCAAAACGGGATGGTTAGTGTTGGTGCTACTACGCTCTCCGACAATGTCCTTAGTGATTTTATACAGCTCCCTTGCGTCCCCTCTTCCTGCAGCATGTTCCGCGTTCTGCGCAAGTTGGTCCACCCTTGCCCTCTTATCACGTCTCACACACCGTTGCACTGTCTTATGAGATGCTCTATACTCGTTCCGCAGAATCAATTTGCGTTGAGCATCACTTTCTGAATTGATCCTTATTTTAAGTGATCTACGATGTGTAATTTTGTCCCAGGTATCTTGGGATATCCAGGAATCTCTCGCTCTTGTCAGTCTTGGTACAGTTTCAGATCCAGTTTCCATGAAAGCGCTCTTAATTTGACCCCACATATCCTCTATCAGTAAGCCAGCGTTTTGTAAGTTTGACGCTTTGACGTCAAGTGTGGTGGCGAAATTACGACATATGTTAGGCTCATTTAAGACGCTAGTGTTAAATCTTGGTCTCCTTGCTATACCCTCTGCGCGACGCTGAACAGCAGCTGTTCGTAAGCGAAGCAAACCCAGTAGTAGGTGATGGTCGCTACCTGCGTCCGCCTTTCTTTCGTTGCGAACATCGCACAGTGACTTCCTCCATTTCTGCTGTATAATGAAGTGGTCGATTTGATTTTTAGTTCAAACATCAGGAGATTCCCAGGTGATTTTGTGGCAGGTCTTGTGCGGAAATAAAGAACCCCCAATAGCAAGTTGACGAGCGTTGCAGAAGTCGACAAGCATGTCACCATTTTCGTTTCTTTGACCTAAGCCATGTTTACCCATAACGCGTTCGAGACCTTCGTTATTCGAACCAATTTTGGCATTAAAGTCCCCCATGATGATAATGATGTCTCCCCCTGGAACACTGTTGTACACCGAGTTCAGATGAGTATAAAAAGAGGTCTTATCTTCCACTGATGCATCATTCGTTGGAGCGTAACACTGAATAATGGTGACTTTTCGAATTTTGTAGCTAAACCTCGCCGTCATAAGCCTCGCCGAAATCGGTTTCCAGGATATTAGATTTTTGGTTGCTTCCTTAATCAGCATGATGCCCACGCCATTGAGTCTTGGACCTCTGTCTACCTCCTCATCCCCAGAGTACAACATTCTCGTAAGGCCCGATTCTGCAGAATATTCAGCTCTTCCTCTCCATTTAGTTTCACTCACTCCGAGAATGCTGATGTTATGCCGAAGCATTTCCCGTTCTACCTGCTCGTACCTTCCTGGTGCGTACAGGGAACAGACGTTCCATGCCCCAATCTTCGTTCGTGTTTTGTAGCCAAAAGTCCGTCTAGATGAATCTGAAGGATTTCTTGATCTTGTTGCTGATTCATTATTGATGACGTCACGAATTTCATTTGTACACGAAATTTGCCGCACCCCCAAATCCGATGTGCGGTTTACTACAGCCGGGGCCATAGGAGGATTCACCAAAGTATGGCTACCCCTTGGGGAATCATTTCCGTTAGTTGTCGTTTTTCATGTTAAAAGTATATTCTCGTTCCGCCGCTTGGTGTTTTCCTGGATAAGGTTAATAACACACTTAAGCCAAGAGTTCGACAGGCACCACCAGCCCTTTGGATGATCGAACACATACAAAAACAAGGCCGCCCACTGTGGGAAAACAGACGCCTTTTGTAGCCGCCTAATATAGGTACAGACGCTACATGCTGCTACCGTTGGCCTTTTTAAATAGGCTCATCCGCCACCAGACTACCATGCCGTTGACCACAATCTGCAGTTCTTCCGCCTTTAGGGAGTTTTTCTTAAACCCAAGGACAAGTCCGTGCCCTATCCAGCAATTGCTGGGTTGTCTACTTATACCGGCATCCATTCGGGCCCCTTGTTAGTTAGCGTTACCCGCTCTCTACCGCGAGGAAGTGCACATAGGGATTTTCCTTTCACTGAGCCTAGGACCACCGAAGTGGCGTTTCCTAGAGCTCTCCAGGACTTTAGAGAACAAAGTTCTTTAATAAAAATATCAAAATATCAAATATCAAACGTCGATGAGGACACAAATTCTGCTGTCAGGCAGAAGAATGCCATCCTCCGAACCTAGAAGAAGTTTGGGCTTGCCATATGCAAACTAAAGTCAAATAAGACTGCAAGTGCAGATAGCCTTGATGCCGAACTTTTCAAGGCAGCTGGAGACCAGTTGGAAAGGAGCATGCACCAGCTGATCTGCATGATATGGTCGGAAGAAAGCATGCCCGATGAATGGAACCTCAGTATCGTATGCCCGATCCTAAGGAAAGGAGACCCTCACAATTGCGCCAATTATAGAGGGATAAGCCTCCTTAACGTCGCTTATAAGATCTTCTCTGCTGTAATATGTGAACGTCTGAGACCCCACGTCAACAACTTGATAGGTCCTTATCAATGTGTTTTTAGACCAGAGAAGTTCACAATAGAACCAATTTTTACATTACGTTAGATCTTGGAAAAACCCCAGAATATAATATCGATATTCACCAAGGTGTTCCCCAAGGAAGCGATATCAAGACTTGGGCTGCGTAGTATCCAACCTTTCAATGAACAGCCGACTCGGAGTAATGTTAATGTTAACGTTATAAATTTTATTTCGATAAGATTTTAATACAGAATAATATATTCTTTGCACGGTATAATGTTGGGGTATATAAGTTTCCCCTCTTTCCTATACGAACGAAATGGGTGAGCTTCAATAGCTCCTGGAACTCTGGCCTCGGTTAACTGGTGGCGGTCGTCTGGTACGGCTTCTAAGTTGGTATCAGGTAGGCGGTAGGCAGCGGCTCAATATCGGCGTGGTACACTCTACTAAAAACTACCCTAATCGGTCAATGCCAGTATAAATGCTTAATGTCAACTGCCCATGCGAACACGTCCGGTATAACATTAGGCACTCTACGTTCGGCAGGCTGTCCAAATAATTGCTTGGCCCATACGAAACGTCCCGCACAATTATTTGCCCGGCTGCTACCTAGGCTCTAATTCCCTATACAAAATTGCTTCGGCAGACTGTCCGAATAATTGCTTGGCCCATACGAAACGTCCCGCACAATTATTCGCCCGGTTTCTACCTACACAATTTTCCTATTAAATTCTCGATTTCACAATTACCTGCCGCTACCTTGCTTGCCACTTGTCTGCTTTGCACTTCACCACTTGTTTACAAATTTACTGGGATATAACTTCACTCTAATACTTCTGGAACACTACTGCGCTGGAACTGGAACACCACTGTGTCGGAACTGGAACACCATTGTGTCGGAACTTGATCACCACTGTGTTGGAACTTGAACACCACTGTGTCGGAACTTGATTTTTGGTGCTGCAATCACCTCCCCTTATAGCACCTTTGGCCACAAGAAAATGTGAACTCTATAAAATGATCGTCAATGATTTCTGAAAATACATAAAATATGAAAAGGGGCGGTCCCTATGCCATGCCATTGGCAATATGAGAACCACAAGAAATAATTAAATTTATACAACCCATGATATGCTATGCCGTCATTGCACTGTCTCAGCGCACGTTTGCTTAAACGAAATTCAACCTTGACTGTTGCTGCAGTACGTAGTCAGCTTGTGTGTGCAAACTACCAAGTATTTTGCCTTTGGTTCTTTGGCGAACGCTGATTGGCTGATGTGTTTCGTTTGATAATTTATAGGGGAGCCTGGGGGTATGTGCGGTCACTTGGTTCGGTCGAGTAAAAATCAGGCGCGAGAAAGCTAGTTAGTTGATTTCGGCGAAAAGGTGTAACGCTTCGTTACAAACCCCCCTTTCTTTACGAGACGAGAATCGTCTCGTCTAGCCCGGTGGATCGGGGAGGAAGCCTGGGGAATAATTAAGTTCGTTAAATAATTCATAATAATATTTTTTTTTTTTTTTTTTTTTTTTTTTTTTTTTTTTTTTTTTATAACGCAAAAATTCATTCTTATAAATTATATCAAAGTAAAAAAACAACAAACAAACGCAATCAAAAAAAAAAGAAAACGATTCAAAATTGTAGAGGTGACTGGATTTAAATTGGTACGGCGGCTCTCCGTTCTGCCGCCTTCCTCTTGCGGCGTTCTCGACGGCGCGCGGCGGAACCTGAGCCTGGTCCTCTTAGTATGGCTCTCTCGGTACTGGCGGTAGATGCGGCTGGTGTCGGTGAAGGTGCAATGGTGGCCGCTGGTAACTCCATTGCTACCAGGGGTGCCTGACGGAGTTCCCCTTCTGGAACGGGTCCAGGTCGGCTATTGCGGTCCGAAAAGCGAGGATCTACGCTGCGGCGGTCGTAATTCATTCGTGGGCGCATGGTCTCGACTACTGCTCGTTGGGCGATCACGGAAGGAACCATCAGAATTTCGGTTAAATGCCAAGGCGGATCGGTACCAGGTGCTGACTGAGGAGACTCCATAGTGGCGGTGCCATTTAACCACAGTTCGGTCGCTCGGTTGCGCGCCGCTCTAGCCGATGTCATCGCTACTTCAGGTGGGGGTGGTGCTCGGATTAAGACCGCTTCGCTAACTTGAGCGACACTCTACGTTTGGTTGCTGCTTGCCTGGGTCTCTCCAACTGCAGAACCACTCGCTTGGAATCCAGGGCGGTCGCATCTTTATCGGACGAGTGGGCATTCGTACACATGGATCTTGGTCCGGTAATTTAGCTGGCTTTCGGGGGGCCATACTGGTCGTTGCACTATTATTAATATTTTTGTTAATCTTTATTTCTTTACCTTCCCGGAATTGCGACTGATCGGTCGGGAAGCTGGTGGTATACTGTCTGCAATTTCTGGCATAATTTATTTTAGCCAACTCGCCGAAGGAAAAATATTATTAATATTACCCAACTTTAAATTGCGTTGAATTTCCGGAATATCTGCGGGAGCACCACACTGGAAATGTCGGTATAGGTGGTTTCTTTCAATTTCTGGAAATTGTGGTTTGCCGTTTAGGTACTTATGGTTAAAAAATGGTGGCAACCGTTTTTTATGGTTGTGTGCCTTCGTCCCCGTGGCAAGGCATAGAGTATCGACTTGATCGGTTAATTGGGCTTTACTGGAAGCTAGTTCTACTCCTCCCAAAATTATCTGGCATCCTGCACTTCCCAAGAAATCCATTCCCAATATAGCATCTTCTCGCAAGGTAGGCAGGTAGGTCACCTCACTAGTCATCGCTTGGTTGGCCAAATTCAGGGTAACGGTGTAATGCTCCGTAGTCAGGGTTGAGCTACCGTCGGCCAGTTCTATGGAATGAGGGCGCTTCCGAACGGGCATGTCTAAACTACAGCACACCTTTCGTAACTCTTTCCCTATAAACGACCGAGTTGCTCCGGTGTCTATCAGAGCGCGAAACGTTGTGTGTTTGGTGCTAATGTCGACGAACAACCGGGGGTCGGTATGGGTTGCCTGGTGCGCGACGGCTATTGAACTCTGGCGGCACGGGCAGTCTTTCGTCAGGCGGCCGTCCTCTCCACAATAGGAACAGAATAGCCTAAAGGGCCGGCGGCAGTTCGCATTATTGTGACCGCGCTGTTTACATTGCCAACAATGCGTGTTACGGTCGTACGGTGCATTCGGTGTCGTGAAGCGAGGAGTTAGAGCGTTCTCGGCTATGGGGGGTCTATTGTTGCGGGCTCCGGCAAAAGGATTATAGTTCTGGGGGGCGGAGGACTGAAGGTTGGGTCGATCTTCTGTTCGAATGAATTCATATTCATCGGTTATTTCCATAAGCTCTTCTAGCGTATGGAAATCCATTCGTTTGACATATAACCGGTACTCGGGCCTAAGGCTATCGTAAATTCGGTCCAGGTTGTCTGCTGCGGTCATTCGTGGATGCTGGCGGACTAGGTACAGGAACGCCCGGATGTAATCTTTGGCTTTCTCCCGGGGGCCTTGACGTTTTCTCAAAATCTCGTCCTCAAGTTTGACGTAATACCGTGCGGGCAGAAAGTACCCGGTAAATACTCGACGGAAAGTCTGCCAGTCGTGAAAGTCGTCTCGATTGATCCGTAACCATTCGAGTGCGGAACCTCTGAATATCTCCGGAAGAGTTCGTACCATTTGATTGAGCGGTATCTCGTAACATCGAGCGAGCTCTTCGATCCTTTCTAAAAACTCTAACGGCTGTCCCGAAGCATCGAAGCGGAGACCCCACTTCCGTACGACATTCATTAATTCCGCCTCGTAGCTCAACGGAAAACGGTGCGGAAACTGGGGCCTGACGGATGTCTTAACCCTATCTCATTATCGGTGTGTTGGCTAGCAGGAGGAGCGGTGGTTGTGTTTTCGAAAGGTTGCTGGCGGAATGCTTGTTGGGATGTAGACGGTGGAGACGTCATGGGGACTCGTTGTAGCAGCGGCACTTGTAAGCTGGTCTGGTATACGGACTGCTTGGCCTTGCGGGTGTCGCACGGGTTGGGGGGTTCTTCCTCTTCGGCGTCGTTCCGCACTTCGACCTTTTTTTCCCATTCTTCGCACAAGCTCTGGGTCGATTTATGTGCTCGTAATTCTTTTAAATGCTGGCTTAATCTTTGCCTTAAATCGCGAAAGGTGCCGGTAGTTTTCAGTCCTCGCAGGTTAAGAGTTTCGATGAGCTCCGGTTTCTTTAGGAAGTAGATAAACCTCAGGTTCTGGTATGGGTTGAACTCATCGGACTGTTCGGAGGCCTGGTCGAATAGTATAGGTTCGTTTTCCATATTGGTCATGTCGGGCGTCGGTTGTTTGGCTACGGTCGGTGGACGAAACTTCAGTTCCTGGTAATCGGACGGTCGGTAATTGATCGGATGCGGTCGGTGGACGATGCTTCAGTTCCTGGTAACGGGCGGATGGTGGTTGAACTTTCAGCAAGGCCTCTATTCCGTTGGGCGGTGATCGGTCGGATGCGGTCGGTGGACGATGCGTCAGTTCCTGGTAACGGGCGGTCGGTGGTTTGAACTTTCAGCAAGGTCCTGTTCCTTTGGACGGTGATCGGTCGGATGCGGTCGGTGGACGAGGCTTCAGTTCCTGGTAATCGGACGGTCGGTGGTTGAACTTTCAGCTTGTCCCTGCTCGGGCGCCAATTTGTGATGCTTCTTTAGTTTCCAGCTGGGGTAGAACTCAGCGGGTCCAAGGTGTTCCCCAAGGAAGCGATATCAAAACTTGGGCTGCGTAGTATCCAACCTTTCAATGAACAGCCGACTCGGAGTAATGTTAATGTTAACGTTATAAATTTTATTTCGATAAGATTTTAATACAGAATAATATATTCTTTGCACGGTATAATGTTGGGGTATATAAGTTTCCCCTCTTTCCTATACGAACGAAATGGGTGAGCTTCAATAGCTCCTGGAACTCTGGCCTCGGTTAACTGGTGGCGGTCGTCTGGTACGGCTTCTAAGTTGGTATCAGGTAGGTGGTAGGCAGCGGCTCAATATCGGCGTGGTACACTCTACTAAAAACTACCCTAATCGGTCAATGCCAGTATAAATGCTTAATGTCAACTGCCCATGCGAACACGTCCGGTATAACATTAGGCACTCTACGTTCGGCAGGCTGTCAAAATAATTGCTTGGCCCATACGAAACGTCCCGCACAATTATTTGCCCGGCTGCTACCTAGGCTCTAATTCCCTATACAAAATTGCTTCGGCAGACTGTCCGAATAATTGCTTGGCCCATACGAATCGTCCCGCACAATTATTCGCCCGGTTTCTACCTACACAATTTTCCTATTAAATTCTCGATTTCACAATTACCTGCCGCTACCTTGCTTGCAACTTATCTGCTTTGCACTTCACCACTGGTTTACAAATTTACTGGGATATAACTTCACTCTAATACTTCTGGAACACTACTGCGCTGGAACTGGAACACCACTGTGTCGGAACTGGAACACCACTGTGTCGGAACTTGATCACCACTGTGTTGGAACTTGAACACCACTGTGTTGGAACTTAAACACCACTGTGTCGGAACTTGATTTTTGGTGCTGCAATCACCTCCCCTTATAGCACCTTTGGCCACAAGAAAATGTGAACTCTATAAAATGATCGTCAATGATTTCTGAAAATAAATAAAATATGAAAAGGGGCGGTCTCTATGCCATGCCATTGGCAATATGAGAACCACAAGAAATAATTAAATTTATACAACCCATGATATGCTATGCCGTCATTGCATTGTCTCAGCGCACGTTTGCTTAAACGAAATTCAACCTTGACTGTTGCTGCAGTACGTAGTCAGCTTGTGTGTGCAAACTACCAAGTATTTTGCCTTTGGTTCTTTGGCGAACGCTGATTGGCTGATGTGTTTCGTTTGATAATTTATAGGGGAGCCTGGGGGTATGTGCGGTCACTTGGTTCGGTCGAATAAAAATCAGGCGCGAGAAAGTTAGTTAGTTGATTTCGGCGAAAAGGTGTAACGCTTCGTTACAGACTATACAGGATGACTTTGGAGAATTCACGCTGCTCCGTCGAGGTCGGTAAAGAACTCACCGAGACCTTTGATGTCGAAAAAGGTTTTTGGCAAGGCGACAAACTGTCATGCGATTTCTTCAACATCATACTTGAACAGATTGTAAGAAACTCAAACGTCAACACCAGAGGAACAATCTTTCAAAAGTCTGTACAATTACTCGCCTACGCAGACGATATTGACGTAATGGAAGGAAAAAACCGTGATGTCATAGGTGCTTTTGCGAGTATTGAAACAGAAGCTGCAAAAATGGGTTTGATGGTTAACGAGGGCAAAACGAAGTATATGCTGTCATCAAACAAAGACACAATGTCGATCTGCCATTCAACGTAGCCACACGCACCGCGCTTAGTGCCCGAGTAATTCGCGAACTGTGCCACCTCCTACCACCCAAATTACCAAAAAAAATAAAAAAAAAAATAAACTATTAAACAAAAAATCCAACCAAAACAATCAATTCAATACAATAATCACAAATCTCTCCAGCCGCGCCGCGAAAACGAAAAAAAATTCCAGTGCAATAAAAAATCAGTGCTGTGAAAGTGAAAAAAAAAAACAAAAACCCATGTCTATCCAATAGCCCAAACACTAACAGCCGTATTTATAATCGCATTTTAGACTCCGCGGAACTTTAAAACACGCTTAATCGTTGATTAAAACAAAAATCGTATTTATAATCATTTTTCGGCAGTGAATAAGGGCTGATTAGCTTAAACGCAGAAATGTGTGTTTTAAGCGTGTTTTAGCGTATAAATGTCATTTGATTTTGAGTATTGAGTTGTCATTCAGTGGTTTATTTACATCTTTGAGAATTTTAAAAATAACTAAAATGGAAATGTACTCAAATTACATTAACTTTAAAAATAATTTAGATGTAGTAAATGTGTTTTCATTTGACAGAAATATGCATTGTTTTCCTTTTTTGTATATTCGTTTCTTACAAGTTTTCCAGTTCGGAAACGTTTTTGATTTTCGCTTTTTGGACAAAACAACAAAATTAAAGCCAAAGAATAATAAAATATATACATATATATAGAACAATGTATATTGCGTGACCAACATTTCATCGTCCATAGGTTAGAAAATATAAACAAAAACAAATTTCTGTTGTCAGTTCAACCATTGAGAGACCAAAATATGAGAGTTTCTTTATGATTTTGACATAAGGGATGATTAACTAGTATGGGCGAAAAAAATGATTATTAATAAGGATTTTTTATTCACTGATTATAAAGTCTCAATAAGTTCTTAATCACTGAATAACTAATATGCGTTTTAAGCGTGTTTTAGCGAAATCTAATAAATACGGCTGTAAGTGCGTTACCTCTCCATCGTCTCCTCCCCCACATCACTCTCGCAGTCCCAGTGACTGCACACATTTCTCTGATTTGATAATCTCTTATCTTATCTGGGCAGTGTGTGCAGTCAATGAGACTGTGCGTTTGTTAGGCCGATAGTCAATCAACGGTGTCGATCCCGTTGGTGAACTAAAGTCAAGTTGCTAGCTGGGCATAACACCGCTAGTAATTTGATTTTGTTTTCTAATAGGATATACACTTGTTGATTCGACCTTGTTAGCGTCTACGGTTGATATTTTGTTTTATGTGTTTTTGTGAATTGTAATGTCGGGTAGATTTCGGGTCGATTTTAGCAACATTCGGGGGCTAAGATCGAATTTCTTTGCTGGGTACGCTCACACTGCAAAATGCAGGCCAGCTGTTTTGGCACTGAGTGAAACACAGGTGGGTGTTGTTTCTGATCCCTCAGAGTACAACCTGCCTGGATATAGCTTAGTGCCATTATTCTTTTCTTCACATGGCCTCGCCGTATATGTTCGAAATGATATTGCTTACCAACTTCTACCACAATACGGCCTCTGTTCCAACACGAACTTCAATTTCATGTGGTTAAAATTCACCGTCCGTAAGCAAATCATTCACTATTGTTTTATATACAGAAGCCCCAATTTAGATAGCAATTCAACCTCTAACGAGTTTGATGCGCTATCTGACTCCATAGTAAGAATTGTTTCCCTTTATCCTCACACTGAAATCGCAATTGCGGGCGATTTCAATGTACACAATTCAGGTTGGCTTCGACATTCTGGCCAGACAACACCCGAAGGAAAATGTGTTGAGATCTTCGCTGAGTTTAACGAACTAACTCAACTTGTTGATGAGCCCACTCAGGTTCCAGATATTGAAGGCCATGCGGCCAACACTCTTGACCTATTTCTCACTTCTCATCCCGAAAAATACAGGGTTGTAGTATCATCTCCTTTAGGCTAATCGGACCATTGTGTCATATCGGTAGATTTTCCGATTTCCGTCACAGTAAAAAAAGATAAAGTCCCTAAAAGAACTGTGTGGCAATACGAGAAAGCCAATTGGGACGGCCTGAATAATTTCTTTCGAAATTTTAATTGGTCATTGTGCTTTCTCGACGGAAACGTTGATGCATCAGCTGATATGATATCTAACGTAATTCTTAACGGCATGAGAAATTTTGTTCCTCACAGAACAAAAAGTATCATCCCCAAAGAGAATTCGTGGTTTGATTCAAGCTCTAAAGAGGCGATTAGGGATCGAGAAAGTAGTTTTCGAAAGTTTAAAGACAACCCTACTACAGAAAACCGAAATTTGTTCAAACGGGCCAGAAATATCTGTAATGCTCAAATAAAAAGGGCTAAGTTTTTACATGACCAAAAAGTAAGGCAAAAAATACTATTGTGTCCAAAAGGAAGTAAAAACTTTTGGTCTTTTGTCAAGAACATTAAGAACTCGACCACGTCATCGGTTCCAACGCTCGTCTTCAATGACTCTCCGTATGTCAGCTCCATCGACAAAGCCAATTGGCTGGCAGCTAAATTTGCTGCCAACTCGACACTTCCTCATGGCATATTGGCTCCACCTGAGCTCGAGTCTGCAAATTCTTTGATGAAGCAGATATTTTTTCGAACTCGCTCGGTTGCGAGAGTCTTCAAAGATCGCAACATACATAAATCCGCTGGTCCAGATGGGATCCCCGCCGTTATTCTGAAGAGGTGTTTTTCTACGCTGGCAAAACCACTGCGTAAACTTTTCATCTTTCCTATTCTGCTGGGATTTTTCCGAGCAGATGGAAAACTGCATTTGTCCAGCCAGTCCCTAAAAAAGGCGAATCTTCCTCCCCTTCTAATTACCGTCCAATTGCACTTACGTACCTTCTTTCCAAAGTCATGGAAACGTTGATAAACCGTCAACTTATGAAATATCTTGAAGAACGAAAGCTTCTTAATGACCGTCAGTACGGCTTTCGTAGCATACGGTCCACTGGTGATATGATGGCATATCTCACCGAAAAAAGGAACCAATCTTTACATTGTTTTGGAGAAAGTAAGATTATTGGGCTCGATATTTCTAAAGCATTTGATAGAGTTTGGCATCAGGCTCTTTTATCGAAAATGCGTGCTTTTGGTATCGATGAGTCTCTTCTTCGTTGGATTAGAAATTACCTTTCCGACCGTTCAATACAAGTTGTGTTGGATGGCTTCAAGTCTGATACCCACTTCATAAATGCTGGTGTGCCCCAGGGCTCCGTTTTGTCTCCGACTCTCTTCCTCATTTTCATTAATGATCTCTTGTCTGAAACTTCTAATCCGCTTAACTGTTTTGCTGACGACTCGACCCTCAGCTTTTCATATTCGTTTACAAATTCACGTCCCTGCTCTTCGGATGTGAAACTGGAACGGTTGCGTATGATAAGCTCATTGAATTCTGACCTTGACAGCATTGTATCATGGGGTCTTATGAACCGAGTAGAATTCATGACCACATATTTGAAGTCGCCACATATTTGAAGTCGCCAAAAACGCTGCTAAATGCTTAGGTTTCTTAAGACGATGCAGGAAGTTCTTCACCCCTTCTGATCTGGCTACAATTTATAAGGCCTTCATCCGCCCAAAACTGGAGTATAACTCCCATATCTGGTCAGGTGCTGCTCAAACATCTTTGCACCTGCTTGATAGGGTACAAAACAGAGCGCTAAAATTGATAGGTGATAGTTCAATTGTAGAATCGATTGATTCTCTTGAACATCGTCGAAATGTTACCTGTCTCACTCTCTTTTATCGCTTTTTCTATAAACAGTGCTCTAGTGAAATAGCCAGTTGCATTCCTCCCCTGAAACAATTTAGCCGCAACACCCGCCTCGCTAGGAATGCTCATCAGTTCTGTCTTGAGCCCAACTTCGGGCGTACAGTCAAGTATAGAGATTCTTATTTAAGTCGCACCACCCGAATGTGGAATGCTTTACCTGGCTCTGTGTTTCCCCTGCATTACGATTTACAAAGATTCAAAAGCAACGTGCATCGGTGTCTCCTTTCAAATCCTCTTTTATTTTCCTAAATGCTCGCACTGTGTTTTTATAACATTATAAGGGTAGTCATAACCCCTTGATGTGCGCGCTAATTATAAAAAAAAAAAAAAAAAAAAAAAAAAAAAAAAAAAAAAAAAAAAAAAAAAAAAAAAAAACAGAACATCGACGAATTGGACAAAACGTCACAATAGACAGACATAACTTCGAGGTAGAACAGGACTTCGTCTACCTAGGATGCGCTATAGACTCGGACAACAACATCAGTTCGGAGATCAAACGAAGAATAACTCTTGCCAGCCGTTGCTTCTTTGGGTTAAGAAGGCAATTGAGAAACAAAACCATCTCCAGAAAAACCAAGGTAACCTTGCATAAGACCTTAATCATCCCAGTCCTGCTTTACGGCGCGGAAGCATGGACCTTATCGAAAGCGGATAAGGAAACCCTTGGTCGTTTCGAAAGAAAAATTCTCCGAATGATCTTTGGTCCCGTATGCGAAGACAATGTGTGGAGAAGAAGATACAACAACGAGCTGTATGAGCTGTACCGCGACATGGTCATAGCCAGAAGAGTAAGTATCGGGAGGCTACGATGGTTGGGCCATGTAGAGCGGATGGACCCAAACGCTCCGGCTCGTCGGGTGTTCGAAAGCACATTTCAGGGAAATCGCGGAAGGGGAAGACCTCGTCTTAGGTGGCGCAATCAAGTGGATGAAGACCTCAACCGACTTAGAGTGCGAAACTGGAGAGAGCTCGCCCGAAATCGAAGTCGTTATAGAAGGATGTTGGTTGAGGCCCAGGTTCACCCCGAACTGTAATGCCCACCTAAGTAAGTAAGTATATGCTAGAGCTGAACAGTCGACTGTTAAAAGACATAGCACTGATACCATTGTGACCATGCATCAAGAGAGATGAATTTGGGTTCGGCCGCATTCCTGCTTCCAGTGCATCATCAGAAAGCGAGTTCAATAAACTAAAAAGTTTGATTCTGAAAGACTGCTCTACCCCAATGCGTGCTGATGTATTCCTGCAAAAATCTTTCGAATATTTGAACGGCAGGACAAAAATAATTGAGGTAAAAATGAAAAAAAAAAAAAATTAAAATAAACTGGCAGAAAATGTTTCATTAAAGGAGCCATATACAAATAAGAAAAATATAATTGCTGCCTCCCAAGAAGAAGAAAATTGGAGGAGCTTGAACACAAAAACAAATCCAAAAAGCAAGAAAAAGGCAAAGAGGCCAGAAGAAAATTTAGAGCCAACTATTTCCAACGAAACTGTTGGATGTTCGGCATGTTAATTGGACCAAGAACCGGCTGGGAGCCACAAATGCTATATTTGCCGAACAAATATACATAACTAAGATGGATGTTCTGTCCCGTACCAAGGTTCCGATGAAGGATATGGGCAAAAAAGACTGTGTATCATTTGTGCCACTGAAGCAATAAACTGCAAACCCAAAGAGGACGACAAAAAAAGTCAAAATACCTCTGCAAAAGCAAAAGAATAATAACGGAGCAAAATTTTTGGGAAAGAAGTCGTCAAAAAATTGGAAATATTAAGAACGGCAGCCATCGAGAACTGGCACCAACGAAAATTGAGGGAAAAAATATTAATGCAGTCTTAATATGTCCCTTGTCAGTGTTTTTCAACTACTCTAGCTGCACTTTGCGACAGTCCCAAATTAAGAAATGAAATATTGGAAGCTGCCGAGGGAACCAAAATTTAGGGATTGTGCCTAAACGTTCTTCAGAAGGGCCTAAACCAATCCACGTACAAAAGTCGTGCCGAAATTTTATTTGCCATGGATTTTCCCAGGACGATTTCAGTAGACAATTCAGAGATTGTGAACTGCCAAACCAGTGCCGCCGAAATAATAATACATTTTTTTCATCAGAGTCCCACAGGAAAATCATCATCTAAATGCAATAAATGTGGTAACTGCGTTAACAATTCTATGATTCTGCTTCCTGTGACGTTTGAAATAATTCAGTTTAAAAATCTAGATCTCGATAAAACTATTTATAAATTTCAGCTTTTTTCTTGCAGGAAAATAAATTGCTTTGGAGAAAATGTTGAAACATCAGTCGAATTTGGTAAGTTAATCAAATAGAAATTATGTAAATATATATCAACTAATGTAACTTAATTTAAATTTCAGGACCTTTGGTCATATTGGAAACGAATTTTGATGATGAACAAAATAAGATTCAACTGAACACAATAACTAAAAGGCCTTGTAGGCCTAATAAATTACATTCCCTCCCCTCTACCCCAAAATGAATTGGGGCATTACACCGCTGTCCATTTAAGGGGCCATCAATGGATCGAGTATGACGATAATACTACAAGATATAAGCTACGCAAGGGTTCAGACTCAGTTCAAGCGCATATATTTTTTTAGATTTGTGTATAATAGCAAAAGCAGGGCCATTTCCTGTCCTTATCTACTTTTATAATTGTTATTTTCTAGTAAACTGGAGCCAACAAAATAAATCGAAGGTAATATTATTATGTATTTATACCAATTCCTTTTCTTTATTTGTTTTTTTTTTATTACAGGTAAAACTCAAATGACGTTTAGGCATACATCGCTGTAACACCCATTTCCAATAAAGAAAGTTTATCAACACTTTTTATACATATTGCTCTAAATTTACTAATAGAATTTTTCAGTTTCTATTCATTTTTTAGAAAAAGCAGTGCGAAAGTCTCCCCTGAACAGACTCAACCGAAGTTTTAGATCATCTCGGTTACAATCCCTATTCCAAAGAAGGCAAGTTTATGAACACTTTTTATACATATTGCTCTAATCTAAAGTGTATTTACTAATAGAATTTTTCAGTTTCTCTTCATTTTTAGAAAAAGCAGTGCGAAAGTCTGCCCAAAACAGACTCAATAGAAGTCTTAGAACATCTCGGTTACCATTCCCTATTCCAAAGAAGGCCAGTTTATGAACACTTTTTATGCATATTGCTCTAAAGTGTATTTACTAATAGAATTTTTCAGTTTCTATTCATTTTTTAGAAAAAGCAGTGCGAAAGTTTCCCCTGAACAGATTCAACTAAAGTTTTAGAACATCACGGTTACAATCCCTACCGAAAGGCCAGAGACGATTGACGACTTGGAAACCATGATTCGGCGCGTCACTGGCGGTATGCGACCTAAAATGCTTCCAAAGTTTTATTTACTCTACATGGCTTAAATAATGATGCAAACCATATAATCAATGTTATGTTATGTATGTTATGCCCCATAATAAATGTTAAAAAAATAGACACGAAAATTGTTGAAAATTAAAGATTTACGAAAAATCTCGCATGGTTGTTTTTTCTAAAATTTATATCATAAAGGATTATTTATAAATAAGGCACCGCCTCAAAATAAATGATTTCAATTAGTTTTTACTTTTATTTATCTGAAAAAATGAATATTTTACTAAGTACTGTCAATGATATACATATGTATATAACTCTATAAATTTCAAAACCTAAATATTCAATAAAAATTTCTATATACTTCGACGCAAAATTTGAAAGGATAAGCCCATATATTTAAATAAAAATATACGTAAATAGGAAAGACGTGTTAAATAATTAGACATTGAGTTACACAGCCTAACTTGATAAATTTGTCCGTTTATCAATGAAATTGGTTGAGTGATAATGCGGATAGCAGCCACCAGAACTTTTGAGCTGTTCTGAATAAACACTTTGTTTGCGATATTGATTGTGAACGTCTCTGGTTGCTAGTTCGTCATTATTTTATCAACATTATACATATATCAATAATCTATTGATTTTTTAGTCAATCAAAAATACGTCGTTGATAAACATTTTTCTGTTTATTTTCTTCAATAGGCACTATACTGGGAAGTATTTTTTATACCATAGCAAAAATTTATTTCAAATTGAATTTTAAAGTTAAAAGAAAGTGCTCAAGAAATTGTCTCAACGAACTGCTTAATAAGTCCTTGGCTACTTCAATAACATATAAATACATATTATATGTGTATAAATGTAAAAAAGAAGAAATTAAAATTAACTCACCTAGATTAAAGAATATTCCTGCCTTTGACACGCCTCCGAACCCAACAATTTCGTTGTCATGAAAAAAAAAAAGAAAATAAAAAATTTTCAGATCAAAAAAAATAAATTTAGTCAAAAGGATTGGAATCCGGTGTTAACACTATTCAAGAATCAATCCTTATGACTATTTTGAACTTACCCTTCCTAACACTAGATCGAGAACCTCATCTGAAACAAATTAAAATACAAACCTATCTTAACACCGCGAATAGAAGTCATTATGTGGGGCGAATGAACTGATACAAGGATTGTAACACTAGTAATCTCCACTTCACTGAGGATTGTAGCATGACAATATTCCTCAATTACCTAGTCGGATTAAATAACACAAAAGACATAAAAATAAAAATAAATGGAACATAAAACTACTAACTTAAAATTGAAAGTTTTATAGAAAACTTGCTGAGCCGCCCGGCGTTGCTCGGGTCTGTAGTTTTGAGGTTCACTTTCTCGTTCCTGTTTCTGTTGCCGTGGGATTAAAGAGATCAAATATACGCTAAGTAACTGAGGGATAATGTGGCATCCCAGACAGCAGAATTTTTGAAATCTGTGCAGTAGTTTCAAAGTATCTATTTCCAAACCCGTTCTATTTTACTGAGGGATATTGTAACATCCTAGAGTTGAAAGAACTTTTGAAATCGGTCAACTTTCAATTTCCTGTGGGATTATAGGAATGAAATGTAGTCTAAGTTACTGATAAAGGGGGATAATGCAGCACTCTAACGCAGAAAGAATTTTTGAAATCTGTAGAGTATTTTCTCATTTTCCGTTCCCAACGTTGTTCCTGTGGGAATATGGTGATCAAACCTTGACAGGAACCATCTCTGGACTAAACTATATCATGCTAATTTTGACATTCTATTCAATAGAAAGTTAGTGGAACTTGAAAGAAGTGCATTTTCAGACTCGAATGATTCAAATGTTAAACATGTAAAATTTCGAATCATTCTAGACTCAAAATGCACTTCTTTCGAATTCGACTAACTTTCTATCGAATAGAATGTCAAAATAAGCATGTATGTCTACCCTGAAAATTAAATAAAATTTTGTTGGGTGGTTTAGGAGTCTACACCGGACATACATACATGCATACATCCAATTTTATAAAAATAGATTGAAAGATAGATACTTCAAATGCATTAATTTACTTTATTTTAATGAGGCCAGATTTTTAAATTCTTAAATGTTCACACTGCAGATTTATTAGCACTAGTTAATGCCAAATGATTATATATAGAAGTGACGCTGGACAATCAGCGCGGCGTCTGTTGAAGCTACGTTTTCCGAAGCCAAGATTGTTGAAGTGTCTGTGCAAATATTTCGTATTTTCTATCGAAATTGACCTGCGGACTTCGAATGCAGCGTTGAGTGTCTCTTCTTCTTCCTAGTTAATATTATAACAGAGATACTTAACATTTTACATGATAAACCTTTAATTTGATAATCTTACCTCTCGCTTGATTGGACTAACTTCAATACTTTTTCAGTTTATTGAAATTTTTTCTTTCTTTCTGTAGTTATAATTAGTTTGGTAGAAATGTTTTGATAAACAGAAACAAACATAAACTTGTTTTTTTGGATTGCATTCAAATACAAAGGCTTTCAAAGGAACATCTCAATGAAAAGATCACGTCCGTTTTGGTGATTGAAGAAAACGAGCACACTCCAATGAATGAGCCAATTGCGTTGTTGCAAAGCTTGAATGTTGGAGTAGTTGCTGTTGTCAATGTACTCACGCAAACAATTCAAATCCTCCAATTGAGTATTCCAGTTAAGGTAAGAATTTCTGCAACTAATTTACTACGTAGTACGATTAGGTAGCTCTTATCTTTTGGCGACATAGCAAAGCAATCAAGCAAAAGTACAAATATGATGTCGCGCTTCTAAATAGTTTCCACTCTTACAGGTATTTGTCCAGTTTGTAGGCATTCTCCAAATGTTCAACCTTGAAGTTATAGTATATGTAAGGCATTCACAAATATCTTCGAATTTTTCATGCTTTCTCCATCCTTGAGGATATCGGTTGCCTTTATACATAATGGGTGCAACTTCATTCCGCAATGCTTTTTTTTCTTTGCTCAAATCTAAACGCTTCCGTGTATACATAAATGTAATCATTAGGTCTGTTCGTTGAAGCCCTGGGGTTGCCCTAGGGTCGCCACAAAGCGTTTTTTGAGAAACCTAAATTCACCCTGAATGCCAAATTGAGTGTTTTTGAGCCAAAGGTTTGCCATAGGTTTTCCCCCAACTCGCCCTAGCTTTTTGCTGTGGTGAGTTGAGAGCTGTCAAATGGCATGTATTTTTTTTTTTTTTAATGACAGGGATGTGTTGTGATTTGTGGTATAGCGTTTTTTGAGGACTGGAAAACCCAGGTTTTTTTGATAATTCACAGGGTTGTCAAGAAAACCTGGGTCAACCCTGGGGAAAGTTCAACGAACAGACCTATTAATTAATTCACTCGCGCACTCGCATGTCGCATCTCGCAATGCCGCAATAAAATTCTTTTTACACAAACTTTTTTCAGTTGGACATAAAGTTTTTTTTTCACTTCACTTTCAAATAAAGGCGACAACATTATGCGATGAAAAAGTAAAGTACAGCGGCGAGTCCAGTAGTCGCTACTAGCCGAGTTCACACTGTACAATTAGTTGGACAGATTTCGTTTGATGGGCGTTGGATGGTCGGATGTAGTTTGCGTTCAAACTTATAGAGCTTGCCTGTCCAACTAATTGTACAGTGTGAGCACGGCTACTGCCGTTCAAAATTTGGAAATGAAGTACAAAAGCGAATTTTTGTATGGTTTTCTGCAGCTGCTGCGCTCGTAAGAAGCGGCTGGTTGCCAACGGCGAGTCTAGTAGCCGCTACTGCTAGCCGCTGATCAGCTTTGTGTGATCATGAAATTCAACGCACTCGCTAGCAGCCAGCGAGTAACTAGCAGCGGCTGGCAAAGATGAACAATGAACATGTTCAACTTTTGGCTGCTAACAACGGCTGGCAAAATAATAAAATGATAAACATTCTATTTAGCAAATTGCTCATTCTAAATTTGTTTCAAATATCATAAATAGGTTTAAAAATTAGAAATAAAGTTATTATAAAATTTTTGTATGTGTTTCTGCAGCTGTTTGCTGAGAGAAGCTGGAGAGTAGTAGCCGATAGTGTGACCTGGCTGCCAGCTGCTGCCTGCTTCTGGTACTGCAAGCAGCCGTGTGTGAGCGGTGCTTTAACCCTAGATGTGAAATTTGAAACTAAAAGCTGGATTTGCAATTGTGATCAAAAAAGTTGGATGTTGAACCATCTAAAACTGAAAACAAACAACAACAAATGTAATATAAAAAATACAATACAAACTGTAGTATAAATGAACTTTCAATAAAATGAATTAATAAACATACTAAAGGAGTTGTTTACCTACAATACATATGTCTTAAAGAACATAAGAACACAATTACTTATGACTAACTTAAACCTAATTGTCTTAAAAAACTAAAGACACAGCACCATTTGATTGTTTTCAAATCAACCTACATCGTCTACTTAGCTGATTGATCGATTGACAAGGAACTCCGTTTGCCCAGTGCAGCACCTACCCATCGGCTCACGTACCTAAAAAGAAATAAAAAGTAAACAAACGAGCAAATGCATGTGAATATATGTGTATATACTTACATACTGCGTACGTTAATTGGGCAGCGGAGTCTCAGGAAATAATCTTACAATGCAGCAATCATCGCTTGCATTGAAGTAGTCCAAACCATGAAAACATAAGAAATAAAAAAAAGATTCTTAAGAATTAATTCATCGAAAGTAGTCAAATAACACAAACTACACAGAAAATGCAAGTTTATTCTAACCTCCAATAAGTTGAAGGTTAAATTGCATATTTAACACATTAAAAACATACAAATCACTAAACAAACACATGAAATCACTTATTTATTGGATTTAAAACATCTTTTAATTAAATTGCAAACAAATAAATTAATCAAACTCACGAAAGTACGAAATGTCAAATGAATGGATATGCGCGAAACTTCAAAGTCAATTTGACGCTTAAATTTTATAAGCAGAATGTTGGGGATTTAATTAAATACACTTGATTACCAAAACGATTTTATAACTTTATTGTTCAATAGCCAAAATGAAAGTGAGCAAGATTTTATCGGAAAGTCAGCCATGACAGTAGAAAAATAGGAAAAAGAGATAGATAGACATGAGATGTAAACAGAGTCGCTAAAACGTCAAATTGCTGGGACGTCGGAATGCAGGGGTGGCATTTGGGTCTTACGATCGTAAACATCCTGCCCGGTCGAATCGTCCTGTTCGAATTCTGCTGCATCCAAGACGACGCACAATTTCTGCACTGCCCGGTTGCATAGGCCAGAAGACGTCTTGAGGGTAACGTTGCGGACCAATCCATCGCTGCCCGGATGCGCTTCAACTACTCGACCTAGTCGCCAATGTGTCGGAGGTAGATTTTCCTGTCGAACAATTACAACATCACCTATTCGAATGTTGGGCATACGCTTTCGCCATTTACTTCTCCTCTGCAATGTATTCAGATACTCGTCGCTCCATCTTTGCCAAAAATGTTGATGAATCTGACGCAACCATTGCCACTGCTGAAGACGATTCGATGAAATGCCAGTAAGGTTTGGTTCAGGCACCGCAATTATCGGGGCTCCGATGAGGAAATCACCTGGTGTTAAGGCAAACTTTTCGCTTGGATCATCATAGAGAGGAGTGAGTGGACGAGAGTTGAGACACGCCTCGATACGTATAGCCAATGTCTGAAGTTGTTGTACACAAAGTACTTGGGTACCCACCAAGCGTACGAGATGATGCTTGGCAGACTTAACCGGCGCCTCCCACAATCCACCTTGATGAGGAGCACTGGGGGTGATGAAACTCCATTTCGTTCCATTGGACGCCAAAGATTGTTGGTTGTTTTCGCTCTGCCACGCAGATAAGTCTTCTTGAAGTACACGGTTGGCACCTACAAACGCAGTACCATTGTCGCTGAATAAATTTAGACATGGTCCTCGTCTACACACAAACCTTGAAAAGGCGTCCAAGAAAGCTCGCGCTGAGAGATCATCTACCACTTCAATGTGCACAGCCTTTGTACTCATACAAACAAATATGGCGAGGTAGGTTTTCACTGTTGAGCGGGAACGTTTTGGGCCAATCCTTAGCACAAATGGACCGCAATAGTCCACCCCTGATGCCGAAAATGGTCGAGCTGCCGTCACTCTTGTTTTAGGTAGTGATGCCATCTGTTGCACGAGAGTAGCCCGACGATGTCATCTGCAAATGACACACCGGTGGATGAAGCTCCGAACGGTCTGTCGTCCATTTAAAATCCAGAAGCGCTGTCGTAAAGTTTGCAACATGAGCGCAGTACCACCGTGCAAAGTTCTATGATGTGTGTCTTGTACCAGTAGAGTCACGAAGGCACCATTCCTTGGAAGAATAGCTGGGAAGCGTTGATCATGCGAAATGGGAGCATGACGAAGACGTCCACCTACCCTCAGGATACCCTTTTGGTCCAAAAAAGGGTCCAGAGGAAGCAATCGATTAGAAGTAGTCAAAGTTGATCCACGTCGAAGGTCTCTTACTTCATCTCCAAACGAGAGATCTTGCTCTAGCAAAATAAGGGCTGATAAGGCTGACTCCAATTCTTGTGGCTCAACAATAGTTCGCCAACGATTGCCTTTTTTGGGATAGCCCCGCAATATGTATGCCACTGTGTGCAAAAGACGCTGCAGAGAGCTGAATCGTTCGGTGAGGGGAATGACCTGGCCATCACGAAGTCTGGTTGTAAGTGTGAACTTAACTGCTGCTGTCATCGTCACCACCGATGTCTTCACTTCCTCTTGCACGTTAGCGAGCTCATCCAAGTCGAGTCTAGTGTCTTGTCCCAGAGGAAGTGCACCACTAGAAAGCCATTGAGGACCTGTCCACCACAGGTGATGCTGTATGAGCTCGTCGCCACCGATGCCACGGCTTGCACAATCTGCCGGATTGTGACCTGACCGAACATGGAACCACCTGTTAGTTGCCGTGAGGTCTTGGATTTGCCTCACTCTATTAGCGACATATGGCTTTAAGTCTGCTGGATGTTTGCGCAACCAACACAGCACGATTTTTGAGTCTGACCATAAATAGTATTGATTGTTCAACAAACCCATTGCTTCACGTACGTTGTTAAAGAGAACGGCCAAAAGCTGCGCTGCACAGAGCTCAAGACGGGGATTGTAGCGCCGCGAATAGGAGCCACCTTGGTTCGGGCTGTAACCAGGGAGACGTTAGAGCTTCCATCGATGTCTTCTGTTCTGGTATAAATGACGAACGCGTACGCACGCAAGCTCGCATCACAAAATCCATGTAGTGTAGTTCTTTTTTCTCGGTGCATACCCAACCACCTGGGTACTCGAATTTGGTTCAATGCAGAAAGGCCACTGCGAAACTTCGTCCACATTTCAGTCAGGTTCTGAGGTAGAGGGGCATCCCAAGTGAGTGCAGCTGCCCGGAGGGTCTGAATGAAGACCTTGCCAGTTATGACCACAGGTGCCAAGAGACCAGTTGGGTCATAAAGTTGTGCTACCTTGCTCAACACCTTGCGCTTCGTGAGAGAATTACTAAATTCTTGGAGCTTAGCCTTGAATAAAAGCTCATCAGACGTGGGATCCCAAACTAAACCAAGCACCGTGGCAATAGGTGATTCTATAGTTAGCTCTGAGGAGGAAGAAGAGTTAGCATTTACCTTATGAATTACCTCGGCACAGTTTGAATTCCATTTCCGCAAAGGAAAGCAACCCATCGAAAGGATAGTCGTAACATCTTCAGCCAGTTGTATTGCTTCCGAAGCGCTGTCGCAGCTCACCAGAAAATCGTCCACGTAAAAGGAAGACAAGATGATATCTCGTGCTTTACGTCCTCTGTTTATGTCTGCCAAACAGTCATGGTTATCACGAGCGCACTGCTGAAGTGTTCGCACAGCATTGAATGGACTCGAAGCCATCCCATAAGTCACTGTAGTCAACTGATAGACTTCAATTTTCTCATCAGGAGAATCACGCCATAGGATACGCTGAAAATGTCTATGCTCCGGAGCCACCAATATCTGACGGAACATCTTTTCAACGTCTGCTGTCAAAGCTACCAAATAACTACGGAAACGAAAGATGATGTTAATTAAGGAATCCTGAATGGTTGGACCGGTCATCTGGATGTCATTAAGAGAGAAGCCATTACTGCTACGAGCCGATGCATTGAAGACTACCCGAAATTTGCTCTGTACGGCATGGTGAGGGATGTAGTAAGCATTTGTGTGATCGCCAGGTTGATCGACACATTCCATGTGATTGAGGGCGCGGTATTCACGCAGGAAACTGATGTACTTGTCTCGTATTTCTTCGTTCCCAGTCAGGCGTCGTTCCAAAGCCTGGAACTGGCAGAATGCATTGGTGTAGGAATTACCTAGCTCCGTAGCACCGGTTTTGAAGGGGATATGGACTACGTATCGACCCTCATCGTTTCGAAAATGTGTTGCACAGAAGATTTGTTCACACTCATCCTGTTCACTACGCAGCTGTTGCACTTCTTCCAGATTCCAAAAATTACGAACCAAATCCTCTAAGCGAAGATCATCCTCGACCAAATGAGCGCAAAATGTAGACGGTGGTTGCACTGAACTTGAAGTTGCTGTTGTTGGGCCATATACAACCCATCCCAAACGAGTGCGCTGAGCACAAGGTTCATCTGAAGATCCTCTAATAGTATCGCCTTCTACAATTTGACCCCATACATCTGCACCAACCAAAATGTCTATTTTTGCAGGTTTCGTGAACTGAGGATCAGCGAGCTGAAGACCATTGAGATGCTTCCAGTCATCCCGATGAAGATGCACCGCAGGGGTTTCAGAAGTGATCGAAGGAAGAACCAGCGCATTGATTTCCAATGAGAAGTCAGAAGTTGTTGACTTGAGTGTGAATGTAACCATACCTTTGTACGCGCATGAGCCATTCCACCAATGCCATCTACAGCAACATTATATTTCGATCTACGGAGTTGTAACTGATTAGTTAAACGTTCGGTTATAAAGCTTACCTGTGACCCAGGGTCACAAAGAATTCGAGACAAGCGCTGCTCCAAAGTTCCAACCGCAAAGGCAAGCGCTGTTGCTAGTAGGACGGTATGCGATTCTAGTCAGGCTGATTGTGTCGTCGTTGTGGTCGCGGTGACCTGCGCCTGTTGATGAGGCAATGAAGACTCCCTTCCTGGCCAATCGGCCTCTCGACAGAACATGGTATGATGTTTTCTACCACATTGTCGACATCCAGTTGAAGAGCACCGCTGCGAGGTGTGTCCACTCCTCAGACAGTTAAAGCATAACCCAGTTTCTTTCAACTCAGAGAAACGTTGTCCAGGAGCCTTGCTTAGTGACTTCTGACAGCGGCTAATTCGATGCGGTCCGTGGCAGTAAGGACAGCTACCTTCGTTCGTTGTCACTACGTGCGATTTCATGGGCAACTGGGCGCGGACATTACGAATGCTGGCAGCTTGGCTTCGTTGAGGTGGTCGTACAAGCTCTGTAGCTAGGCTCTGTGCTCGTTTTTCAACGAATTCGAGGAAATTGTTTAATGTCGGAATCTCCGATGATGAACCCACCATGCACCACTCCCGCTGCGTCACGAGGGGGAGCTTAGGAACTATTATTGGCACTACCAGAGCATCCCATTGGTCGACGGGAAGTTTCATAACGCGGAGGGCTCGCAAAGATTCCTGCACAGTATCGACAATTTTTAATAGTGCTTCTGACGTCTCTTCTTGGGCCATCTTTACATTAAGCAGGCGTGACACATGTGTTTCAGCCAAGAGCTTGGGGTTGTCAAACCGCGTTTTCAAGGCCTGCCACACTTCCTGGTACCCACCAGTGTACATCCCTCCAATTAACGGAACCTTCTTTGAATCAATGGATTGCCTCAGTTTCCCGAGTTTATATGCTTCAGGAAGCTCTGATTTGTGCACCAAGTTTTCAAAGGTGTCCCTGAACGCCAGCCAATTATGCAGGGCACCGTCAAAGGATGGAATTTTTACTGGATCTAACCTCAGGTCCAGGTGTTGCGTGTTGGTTTTTCCAATTTTTATTGAGCTAGCATTTGCGCTGTGGCTTGAGTCCTGCTCAGTCACTCGAGACGTTTGAAGTTGCATCAACTTGCGGTTCAATGTTGCACACGTGGTCTTGTACAAAGTCTCCACCTGGTCCCAAAGAGTGTCATGGTCATCTAATTCCAGAACCATCGCAGCGCCCACAAGCGTTTCGTGATGATGGACAAATTTGTCGTAATGCGCTGTTATAGACCTCACCTCTTGCTCCAGTTGCGGCACATCCGTAAAAGAAAGATCCGCTCCAGCCACGCGGTCATGAGCACGACGAATTGCGTTTGCAGCCGTTGTGCGTAAATTAATGGATTGAGACATGTATTTTTATGTATTTTTATTGAAACTATGCAAATAACTAAAGTAATCAAGTGATATGATTCTAGTGAACTCTATTCCTCACAAGAGGCACCAAAAATGTTGGGGATTGAATTAAATACACTTGATTACCAAAACGATTTTATAACTTTATTGTTCAATAGCCAAAATGAAAGTGAGCAAGATTTTATCGGAAAGTCAGCCATGACAGTAGAAAAATAGGAAAAAGAGATAGATAGACATGAGATGTAAACAGAGTCACTAAAACGTCAAATTGCTGGGACGTCGGAATGCAGGGGTGGCATTTGGGTCTTACGATCGTAAACACAGAATATACAAGGTACATTAAGTAGGGTAAATATTGAATGGAAAGTTCAAAAATTTCATTATTTTTACAAGATATCACTTTGTTTAGTAGAAAATTAATAATTTATTTTATTTTCATATACAATAGTAAGAAAAAGAGAGACAGGGAATAGTTATGGAAACCAGAGGGAGAAGTAAAACCTCGGGCAAAGGAGCACGAAAAAAGTAAATGGCGTGCAACGGCATTGGCAAGTGCGAACAATCATTGAATATAAAATCTAATTAGTATACTTACCACAGTAAGGGAAAGGGTATATTTTACAATGAAATTAATATAAGTTAAAACAATTTGCCTGTAAAAAGGTTTGATTTAGTGGAAATTTAGTAGTGTTGAGCAAAATATTACTCAAGTAATTACGACAAGTTTTAATT
Organism: Melanostoma mellinum; assembly: GCA_914767635.1. Taxonomy (NCBI): domain Eukaryota; kingdom Metazoa; phylum Arthropoda; class Insecta; order Diptera; family Syrphidae; genus Melanostoma; species Melanostoma mellinum. The sequence continues at coordinate 100,351,314 of OU612060.1, read as the reverse complement.
TTCATTTTTTCTATCTTTCCATGAACCCACCACGCCCCAAAATGGGATGAAGTGAAACGAATGGCAATGATGCAACCACAAAAAAACGGAATATAACTGCGCGAAAGCACCTATAAAAGGAGAGGAACCGGCAGTCAAACTTCACTTCAAGTTCCTGAACAGTCGAAGCAATACATCAAGTACATTAAGTGAACCAGCTAGCGGTTTTAAAATTAGCAGAAAAGGAAATATACATTATCAAGGGTAAATCAATGTTGAAATCGATCTTGTTGATCGAATATAATTTGATAAACTTGTTAAATTGTTAATATTTGTTGTAGTGTAGTTCGCTATCAAATTGAAATCGTTCAGCGAACATAAACGCTGTGCGAACATAGTTTGATCGCGACTATATATGTAGAAGTAACCTATATGTGAACGTATCTATTTATATAGAAAATCAAGTTGAAGTTGTTTAGCGAGCATATACGCTATACGAATATAATTTGATATAGGTAAAGGGTTGGATTGAAGACATTCAACGAACTATACGTTGTGTGAATATAATCCAACACTCAATATATAGGTTAAGCGATTTGAACCAAAAAAAGTCAAACCTGGTCAATGAAAATAGACACAGTTCAATCTTTTCAATTATAAGTTTTGAAGCACCTTTATTTTACAGCTATTGTAAGCAGTGGCGGCTGTACCTTAAGTGCGCTCGTGCGCTGAACCACCAATTCAATTCAAAAGATTAAAAAATTACAAACTTTTTAAATTACCATTTTAATATTAATTTTTTAAACATACAAAAACGTATAAGAAATCTAATTTCAAATTATGTGAAACAGTTTGAGCGCTTTGCTAAACTATCAAGACTTATTTTCCTGCAAACATAAAATCTCGTGCGCTTCGGCGAGCGCACGAGGACTGCTAATATAACTTGTATGAGATAGGAATAATATGCCTGACGCGTGAAACAAAAGATATTTCATAGAAATGTACCAAGTAATGAGTCGGTTCTCGAGCGCCGCACGGGAAAAGAGAAACGAAGATTGCCAAGAGCACACACAGTACACACATTGAAGTTTGATTGTGCACAAAATATGCACTATAGAGTATAGAGAATAAAATGAAGCGACGGCAGACACGTTTGACATCTCGTTGTCGGTGTAGTTTTACTGTATGTAGTTTGTGTGAAGTGTGACTTTTGTGTGATTTTTGTTTGTTTATATTACCGTAATTATTTTTTGTAATTCCAATTGTTGTTTTGTTCAATTTTCTAATTTTAATATTTAAGTAAAGTGCACCACCTGTTCGTTAACCTACCAGCCGCCACTGATTGTAAGTATTAAGTTGCTCAAAAAACATTGGTGGTTCCATCCAGGAATTGTGTAGTACTCATTGACAGGGGTTTCGTTTTATTTATTGTAGCGCTAGCTCAAACCTTTTTTTTGAATATCATACTCTTATTGGTTTTTTTTTGTTCACGTTGTTTTTTTTTTTTTTTGTGAATAAAACAGCAAAAAAAATCAATTATACTGCTCTCTGCACCGTATTTACAACTGTAACATAAAACCGCAAACACACATCATGTCTAAGCTAGATGAAATGCTGGTAACCCAAATTGTTTTGAAGACAAAAATTGAGAAAACAATAGAAAATGGAAAAAAACAGGTTAGAAAAAGAACCGTTGGATTCTTAAACAAAGGTTGATCGATTTACGTGCCTTATGGCAAGAGTTTGTTCACCAAGACCGGCAAATTCATGAGATCATCATCACCACCAGAGCTGAATGTGAAAATGAATACATCAAAAAACAACAGTTTGATGATGTGGAAGTAAAATATTCCGAATACATGGGTGAACTTGAAGATGGGTTGAGCAATTTGTCATCCGATGTAAGTCAAAGTCCGATATTATGGCTATCAAATATTAACACGATACTTGATAAATTTGTTCGTTTATCAAAAAAATTGGTTAAGTGGTATTACGGATAACAAACATCAAAACTTGTGATCAGTTGTGAAAGAAATGGTTTTATGTGATCTATTGTGAACGTTCCTGGTTGCTTGTTCGGTATTATGGTTATCAACATTTTTGATATCTATCAATTTTTCAGTCAATCGCAAATTTGTCGTTGATGAAAATTTTTTTGGTTTATTTTACTGGAAATGTGTAGCCAAAACACAGGTACGTGGTTGACTAGTATAAGCATAGTAATGTGAAGTGTTTTTTTAGTGCCGTATAGTAAAAATTCATTGCAAATTGAAATTTGAAGTAAAAACATGTCATCGGTGGAACTGCATTTCACCGAATATGACGATGAAGAACGCGTTACTGAGCAAGTCAAGATTCGGAGGGCCTTACGTGATTCTTCCAATCCCTTGGATTTGCACGAACATATGTAAGAAGTGTGATGGTTTAAAATTTGACTTCAGCTGTTGTTGACATTTTGTTTCAGATTTATTCAAAACTTTCGCCTTTCCAAGCAAGCTTTCTTTCAGTCTTCTTGATTACACCGTACAGAGACACGGAAGAGAATACAATTCAAGCTAACTTTAATAAAAAACACGCAAGGTCGAAATATGACTAAGCGGACCATTGGAGTTTTAAAAAGCCGATTTCGGTGTCTATTGCAAGCAAGACAACTGCATTACACCGCAAAGAAAGCAACTAAAAGAATCAACGTCTGCCCAGCTCTTCATAACGTTTGCATAAACTATGGATTGGAAAACCCTGAAGCTATTGCTGATGAAAACGATAACCTTCTTTTAAGCCGTGATGTGGAAACTGATTCTGTAAATCTAACATTTGCTGAAGCTAGTCGAATAAGAGACTCCATTGCAAGAAATATTTGAAACGAATGAAAAAGAAATAAATGAAAAAAACCTTGTCAAACAAATCACTGCATATATTTTGTACTTCATGTCTTTCTTTCTAGCTTACAAACAATAAAAAAAACTTAAAAATAATCATAGCACATTCATTTTCAATCTTAAAAAACGTAAATTAACTCACAAAAATAGGTACACTTTCAAAAGATTTAACATCATGTTGACTCTCATAAGGGGTAAGGAGGTCTTGTTTTCTTTGCTCGATCTCCAAAAGTTGTTGTTTTAGTTTTAATTTAATTTTTCTGTCGCTTTCTTTGTTTCTTTTATTTTCTTTGTAAAGAAGCAGCTTTTCTTTTTTATTTTCAGCACTTCACTTCTATTTTCTTTTTTTAAATTGTAAGTTTTCCTCGAATAATATTCCATGTTTTTTAGGCTTTTTGCAATGGTTTTCAGTTTTGTATCCAAGCCATCCATACAAATTATCATTTTGTTATAAAAAATTTGTTGGCCTGACGTTTGCTTTTCTAAAAGTGCAAGTCTCTTTTTCTCCTTGTTGTCCCTGTTTGGCGACTTTTTGCGGCTTTCTGTTGGTGTATGCAATGAGGCTGTATCTTCTAGTACTGCTTCGTCGTTTACTGCCTCTTCTAATTGAGGCAGTTCTAAATCAAATTCTTCTCCCGCCGTATCAACAAATACAGGAAACTTCATGAGGCGACTAACTGCTTCTTCAGTATCGGTCAGTTGGCACATATTGTTGGGCCCACCGCCAGTTTTAATCATTTCAACTTTGTTATTTTTTTTATTTTAGTTTTTTGATCAACCCATAGGTACCTGAAAAGATATTTAATACATAAATGAATCAAATCCAAGGAAAGTTTTACTGACCCTTTGCCATTTGGCTGAGTCGCGTTGTGGAGGTCCCAAGCTGTTCAGTTCTAAGGCAACTCGTTCCCACTTTTTTGCCAGATCTGATTTTGCTAGCTTTCCTCTGGCAACTTCTGGGGATTCCTCCATCAACTCAAGCAATCTTTCGAGCTGTTTTCTATTGCTAACGATTCTGTTCCTAAATAAAAAAGTGTTTCTGAAAATATTGTCATTTGTTTCTTATAAAAACTACTTACATTTTTCTTCAAATATTTTCATCTGCGCTGACAAAACAAAAACGCCAACTAAAAATCATATAACCTCAAATGTCAAGCGTCAAAAATAGTTCATTCACAGTGACATTTTCAGTTGTATTCACAATGGGGAAAAATTCATCAACCGATAGCCATAATACCAAATCACTGATGAATTGATAGATAATATCGAGTATCAAATAATTGATATTTGATAGCCATAATAGGGCTGTAAGTTTGACAGTGATTACAATTCATGGAGGTCGTTTCACGACCTATTTAAATCATTGGTTCATGACAATATGCAGTTGCAACCAGTTCAAAAACTGCATTATCTGAAAGGTTGTCTTACGGGTGAAGCAGAGAGAGTGCTAAAATCTACTCCAATCACCAATCAAGATTACGAGCCGGCATGGAAAAAACTAAAGGAAAGATTTGAAAATACAAGAACCTTAGTTAATTTTGACCTCAAGGCTCTAACAAATCAGACAAAAATTTCAATTGAGTCAAGAAAAAATCTGAAGGTGTTAGTTGATACTACTGAAGAATGCTTGCAGCAGCTCAAAGCATTAAAAGTGGACACTAGCACGTGGGATGCATTGTTGATCTACCTAACGGTACAAAAGCTACCGTTTGCTACAATGTGTCTCTGGGAAGAAGAACTTGGAAATGATCAAGGTCTTCCAGACTTTAAAACATTTATGAAGTTCTTGCATACAAGAAGTCGTGTGTTAGAATCCATAAGTAGCACAATGGTTCCAAAACCAGCTACAAATACAATAAAAAGGGAAGGCGTTCAAACATACCATACCATTGTTAACGCCAATTGCCCTGCTTGCAACGAAAAGCACTACGTTGGAAAATGTTCTTCCTACTTAAGTATGGACGTCCAAACTCGAAGGAGAATAATCAAGGCGCCAAATAGATGTCTGAATTGTTTTTCCAACAACCATACGCATACCAAATGCAAAAATAAATACCGCTGCATGAAATGTCAGCAACCACATCATACCACCCTACATTTGAATGAATCTTCAGCAAAAGATTTCATCAAAGAATCGGGCAACCACAACGTTGAAAGAACGTTCACGTTTTTTTCATCGAAAAATCATAGCGCTTTACTACCGACTGCGTTGGTAGCTGCGCGTGACCGCAACGGTCACTTGATAATCTTGCGATGCCTTCTAGATTCTGGCTCGCAAACCTCGTTCATGACAGAGGAAGCCTGCAATTGGTTACAATTGCGAGGTAGGTCCACATCAGTGGAAATCATTGGTTTAAGCAAAAACCAAACCGCTTGCTCCAAGCAGCGAGTACAGCTGAGACTACAAGCCATTCATGCTAGCAACAATGTAGTCGAAGGCAATATGTTCGTATTGAAAACAATAACGGACTTACTACCAGCAAAGGGAAAAACTACCCGAAACTGGAAACACATACAAGAGCTCGAGTTAGCAGACCCGATGTTTTGGAAACCTAACTCTATCGACGTTTTACTCGGGGCAGATGTATACGGTCATATCATCCGTGAAGGCGTACGTTATGGCCCTGAAGGAGCTCCTGTAGCTATTAACACTATGTTTGGGTGGATCATTATAGGCAAAACTGCGAATCCATGCACCACTTCAGTGAGGATATTTACCGCTACAGTACAACAGGAAACAAAGGGGCTCAATTTCGAAATGCAGAAATTTTGGGAATTGGAAGAAGTACAAGGCTTCAACAAGCACACCCTAGAAGAGCAAAGATGTGAGGAGCTGTACAAGGCAAACTATGAACAATTACCAAATAAGCAATATATGGTAAAACTACCGTTCAAAGAACCAAATGGTCCAACGTTAGGCATGTCTAGAGGACTTGCACTTAAACGTTATGAATATCTCCAAAGAAAATTAGAAAAAAATCCACAGCTTAAAGAAGCTTATGAATAGTGTCTCGATGAATATATAACCATGGGTCATATGGAAGTATGCAAACAGCCCACGGAAAAAGAGTCAAACTATTATATACCACATCATGCGGTATTTAAACAAAGTACAACCACTAAATTACGTGTAGTATTTGATGATTCTGCACGTACAACTAATGGAAGGTCCCTAAACGAGCAACTACTCAACTGAAGATCAGATTAGATCTTGAGAAAATGTACCGAATGATTTGGATGCATCCAGACCATCGCACGTTTCAGCGCATCCTGTGGAGGGACCTTAAAACAAAGGCCCCTCAAGATTACTGTTTAAAGACAGTCACCTTCGGAGTAGCTCCTGCACAATATTTATCCGTACGAACGGTGCAACAATTGGCAGAAGATGAGCGACATGAATATTCATTAGCTGCTAGGACTACGCTGGCTGTCTGATTTTTATGTCGATGACTTGCTAAGCGGAGCGGAAACAATCGAAGAGTGCCTCGAACTACAAAGGCAGTTTATAGAAATGTTTAAGAAAGGTGGCTTCAAGCTCAGAAAATGGGCTAGCAACAAACTTGAGCTTATTGAGCAAATTTCAATAGAAGATAGGGAGGTTAAGGGTTCATTAGAACTACAGGAAAAGGAAACCATAAAAACTTTAGGCATCCGTTGGTACCCAGCCGAAGATTATTTTACATTTAATGTACAAGGTCTGGCAAACACCAAAGTGAATACAAAACGCTCAATACTGTCGGAAATAGCATCGCTATACGATCCAGTCGGATGGATTTCTCCAATTATAATAACAGCTTAAATCTTGATCCAAACGCTTTGGATAGCTGGATATTCTTGGGACAGCACGGTCTCTCAGGAAATAATCACGCAATGGCAATCTTTTAAGGTAGACTTGGAAAACTTAAATAAAATCAAAATACCACGATGGGTTGGACTGTCAAGAGACAATCCGGTTCAGGAGATTCATGGGTTTTGTGACGCATCCATCAAAGCATATGCTGCAGTACTTTACGTGCGTGTTCAAGATAGCATGAATAATATAAGGGTCGAGTTACTTACAGCTAAATGAAAGGTAGCACCGGTAAAGCCAGTTACACTTCCCCGGCTAGAATTAAACGGAGCGTTGTTACTTGCTAAACTTTTAAAGGCTACAATGCAAGATATGCAATTGCAACATTCTCCAATATATTTGTGGACAGATGCAACGATTGTCTTACAATGGATACGTGAGCACCCGTCCAAGTGGAAAGCCTATGTAGCCAACCGAGTCGCGGAGATACAAGTTGTATTACTTGCAGAGCATTGGCATCATGTTCGCACAAACGATAACCCAGCTGACTTGGCCTCTCGAGGAATAACCTCTAAAGAGTGATTCCCAAAGTGGTCGATATCGACCCCTAGGGGTCGATATCGGTTTCTCAGGGGTCGACAATTTTTTCAATCGACCCCCTTAACACATTTTCTTATTTTAAACTTCAAAGATAGTACTGCGTTTTTTTTTTGCCATTCTAAAAATGAAAAGTAACATTTTAAACATGTGCTTGTGCATAAAAAAAAATTTACATAGTATTGTATAATTGTGATATTATAAGTAGTAGTTTTAAACATTTTCTGCTTAAGATGGGCGTGTGATCGCAAACACGAAAAAAAATGTAGACAGTACAGTTTGGCCCACATAAAGTTTGGATTTATTTCATCTCCATCAAATAAACACTTGCCGATGTGTCTCATATGTGAAAAAGTATTTAGGAACGATGCCATGAAGCCTTGAAAAATGGAGGACCCCTTATCACGTTCCTATGCATAACGTTGATGGCTTGCGAACGTCCTACAATATATCTCTGCTAATAGCGAAGTCGGGGAAGCCTCTCATAATTAGAGAGCAGCTTATTTTAGCAGACATTGCAGAGGTCCTCAACAATGTACTCCATAAGCCCGCTCAAGATATTATAAAAAAAATATCCTTCGGCAATAATACCGTTCAGAGACGAATAGACGAGATGGGTCGCGACGTGGAAAACAATTTATGCAATTTATTGCAGACCAAGAGATTCTCTCTCCAGTTAGACGAGTCTACATTACCCGGCAATGAAGCTCTGTTGTTAGGATACGTTCCATATATCATAGATGAAAATATGTGCCGATAACTGCTTTCTACCATATATTTGGAAACTGATACCAGAGGAGAATCCATTTTTCTGGCACCGAAACGTTTTTTACCGACAAAGCTATTCCATGGAGAAACCATTATTTCTGTTGCGACTGATGGAGCACCATCTATGGTTGGTCGTCATCGTGGTTTCATAGCTTACTTAAAGCGGCAATTGCCTGATCATACTGGTGATTCACTGCGTGATTCACAGACAACATTTAGTAGCAAAAAGTCTGAGTCCTAGATTGCACCAGTCTGTGTAATACGTTATAAATGCTGTCAACAAGTTTCAAAGCAATTCATTGAACTCTCGGTTATTTGCTCAGCTTTGTGAGGATAACGACGAAGTTACTTTTACACACTGAAGTTCGCTGGCTTTCAAGATGTGTTTGCTTAGCAAGCTTTTCAGCTATTTTTGGGTCTGTGTTGGAGTTTTTAAATGAAAAAGATCCAAATTTGGAAGAAAATCTGATAAATTCTATGACGGATATTTATTACATGACCGATCTCAACTTGATCAAAACAAAATCAATTATATCGGCGTTTGTGAGAAAACTTATTCCTTATAAAAAAAACTTAAGCAGAAAAGAATACTTTCAGTTTACGCATTTGTTGAAATCATATGTCGCTTACTTGGACGCACTTCACAAAGATTTTACCAAAAGGTTTGAGAATCTTTTGAACTTACAAATTCCTGAGTGGGTAATAAATTCGTACAGTATAACAGCCATGGAAGTTGATCACCACCCAAACTGACGTAGAGCTTAAGCTAAAGTTCGACGAAGGCTATCAGAAGTTCTGCTTGCAACGCAGCATTGAAACTCAATATACTACATTGTGGAACATTGCTGAAAAATATCTCATCGCTTTCCCATCATCATATTAAGTTGAAAAAGGCTTCAGTGTGGTTGCAAACATTTTGACGTTAAAAAGAAACCGTTTGGAAGTCAACGAACGCGAAGACTTAAGGCTGCAACTTACCAATATTAAGCCACATCTATCTAGATTGGTAGAAAGTCACCAAATTCATCAATCGCATTAATTTTTCAAATCATGAATTTATTATTTGTTCTCAATTAAGAGCACGATTTCTAAAAATCCTTAGTTTAAGGAAACCGTGTTCTTCCACGATTTTCTCAACGTTAAGATATGCCTGGCAATTAAAAAAACCGACAGTTGCCAAAATGTATGCAATCTTCATATTTTCTCTGAAAGGAAATGAAACAAAGAATAAGTTTCAATTTAAAGTATATTATTTTCTATCGAATTTAATGCTTGGGATTGAATTTTGGTATTTATATTTCCTTTTAACTATTTGTCTATCACGTTTATTTCCTAATTCATCGGTAAAATAAGTTTGTTTTTTTGATTTAACTTTTTTTATTATATATTTTGGTAGGTTGTTGTTATAAAAGCCTAAATTTTTAACTAATTCATGTTCCTTAAAATTTTGCTGTTCTGTTCGGGATTCGTTTATTTTTCCTATTTGTTTTTCCTTAATCTGATTTAATCTTAATTTTAGGTCATCCCACTGCTTTTTATTTAAGGTTGAATGCAAAAGTTCGATTGGTTTAAAATTTGTAGATGAATGAATTGTATTATTATAAATTTCGACTGCTTTGAACACCATATCATTATCGTTTAATGTTTCTTTTCCTGCATTACTAAGTTTGAGTAATCGTATGTGCTCATTAAGAGTTAAATGAAACCTTTCTATCACGGCGTTTCCTGTGTGTGTATTTGGTGATGTAAAGTCCCAGTACCCAGTAGGAAATTTGCTCACCAGTGAAAAAAAAAGGATGAATTCCTCGAGGAATTCATCTGGTGCTTTCATTAGGGAAAAGGTCATCAATGAATTCACTAATGAAATGTCATGCAATTGGTAGGCAGTCTGCAGTTCAAGTTGAATCTTGTGCGTTGTTTTCAAAAGAAAATAAAGAAGAAAACACGATGTACAGCAAAATCCTCTTTGAGAAACGCCAATCAGGTAGCGACAAAATTAAGTATGAGAAAACAACCCTTTCTTTTCTCTTTCTTTCGTTTATTCGCTCTAAAATATCTTTATTTTTGTGTCACATGTTGCTTCAATGGGTTTTGGATTTAGTTTCAATTTTGTGATTAAGAAAGACATACCTAGTTGTGTAATTTATATGTACATATTATGTATATATGTTCCATTATCTATGTGTTCTTCCAAATGCATTCTTTCTCCTAGAACACATTTCTGTCACAAATTCCCAAATTTCAAATTACACACATATAGAACTATATAGAACCAGTTTTTTCAGGCTATGAAAACGAAGATGCCATGGGTGTTGTGATTTCCTTACATCTCATTCATCGAGAAAGTGTGCAGGTGCTTCTTGCCAATGACAAGCCCATGTTAAATTCAGCAAAGGATTCAGTAGGAAATGCACTAGTGCAAATACTTTTCCCTGAGGAAAAGGCAGCATTTTCAGTAGTGAATTTTTGGAAATTTCCTACTGGGTACCTTCTCCATTAAGGAAGTTTTTAATGTATGCAGTGTTAAATTCATTACCCAGTAGGAAATTTGCTCACCAGTGAAAAAAAAGGATGAATTCCTCGAGGAATTCATCTGGTGCTTTCATAAGGGAAAAGGTCATTAATGAAATCACTAATGAAAAGTCATGCAATTGGTAGGCAGTCTGCAGTTCAAGTTGAATCTTGTGCGTTGTTTTCAAAAGAAAGAAAAGAAAACACGTTTCATAGCCATATCCTCTTTGACATCATAAACGCTGATCGGGTAGCGACAAAATAAAGTATGAGAAAACAACCCTTTCTTTTCTCTTTCTTTCGTTTATTGGCTTTAAAATATCTTTATTTTTGTGTCACATATGTTGCTTCAATGGGTCTTGGTTTTAGTTTCAATTTTGTGATCAAGCAAGAGAGTTGTGCAGTTTATATGTACATATAACTCACAAATCACAATAGATGTATGAAATAAACAACAAAGGACAATGAGAATAATTCAGTTATAATAAATTCATTAGATTCTTTTTCATGGTTTTGAAATAAATTCGTAATATTCTTTAATTTACATCTCAAATGAACAGGAGAAGAGAGGCCAAGAAAAAGAAGATGCCATGGGTATGGTGATTTCCTTACATCTCATTCATCGAGAAAGTGTGCAGGTGCTTCTTGCCAATGACAAGCCCATGTTAAATTCAGCAAAGGATTCAGTAGGAAATTCACTAGTGCAGCTACTTTTCCCTGAGGAAAAGGCAGCATTTTCAGTACTGAATTTTTGGAAATTTCCTACTGGGTATCTGCGACTATTTTGGATGGCTTTCCTAAACAAGCGAATCTTTGTCTAAGTAAGCTGACTATGGTTACCCAGTAGGAAATATTCAAAAATTCACTACTGAAAATGCTGCCTTTTCATCAGGGAAAAGTAGCTGCACTAGTGAATTTCCTACTGAATCATTAGCTGAATTTAACATGGGCTTGTCATTGGCAAGAAGCACCTGCACACTTTCTCGATGAATGAGATGTAAGGAAATCACCACACCCATGGCATCTTCGTTTTCATGGCTTCATGGTTTTCCTCTATGGGAGTTTTTTGCAGATATGTGTTCTGAGGAGTATGTTTTTCACAGGATACCTACTAAGGACAAGAATGCATTTGGGGAAAAACATACATATAATGGAAATAATAAATGCATTTAAGAAAAAAACAATCGTCTGTTGTTTATTTGATACATCTATTATGAGTTAAATGTACATATAAATTGCACAACCGTCTTGCTTTTTGCTTAATCACAAAATGGAAACTAAATCCAAGACCAAGACCAAGACCCATTGAAGCAACATGTGACACAAAAATAAAGATATTTTAAAGCGAATAACGAAAGAAAGAGAAAAGAAAGGGTTGTTTTCTCATACTTAATTTTGTCGCTACCTGATTGTCGTTTCTCAAAGAGGATTTTGCTGTACATCGTGTTTTCTTCTTTATTTTCTTTTGAAAACAACGCACAAGATTCAATTTGAACTGCAGACTGCCTACCAATTGCATGACATTTCATTAGTGAATTCATTGATGACCTTTTCCCTAATGAAAGCACCACATGAATTCCTCGAGGAATTCATCCCTTTTTTTTCACTGATGAGCAAATTTCCTACTGGGTATGGAGTTTATAACCTTCGATTATACAAACCTTTTTGAGTGGTCGTCTTCGACGAGGTTACCTTCTTCGCTTCTGTTCCTTTCGCCTTCCAATTAATCTCTTTTTCTTTTGACTTTTCTTTTCGTTTACTTTTATTTTTGCTTTCTTATATTCTAAATTATACAATTTAATTTTCTTATGTGAAATTTACGTTCAATACACGCGAATGAAAAAATGTTCTTAGTCTTTAAGAAAATGGCTGGGCAATGCTGGCACGTCCGAATAGTTTGAGTGTCGATTTTAGAGAGAAAAAGTAGATGCCGGAAAAGGCATGGCAAGAACGAAAATGCCCATGTATTTGTTTCGTCAACTACCTTGACGAAACATTTTTCGTGAGAGTGGAATGGACGCATTCACGTAAGATGCTGCTGCGTTTTACTTTTCATTTTGCAGCGGCTTTTTTGTCTTGCCATAATTTTATTATTAAAGATTTTTATAATTGTTATTATTGTTATTAATAATGTAGATCTACATTATTATTATTATTAATAATGTAGATCCGCTACATCACCCTCCTCCAATCGAGTTCCCCTTTTGAGTGTTGAGATGTCTTGATGTTAGTGGCAATTATTTTTCCCAAATAACCTTTTTAGTTTGTTGTTGCTGTTGCGATGCTGCTGCTGCTGTGATGCCGCTGTTGTTGTGCTGCCGTTGCTGCTGGTGACTAGCTGCCCTAGTTTATGCAACACTCTGTTGTGGAGTGAAAGTGGTGGCTGTCCTCGATAGAAATTATTGCGGTCAATGTGTGACCAGCGTGGAGATGGCGTTGGCGTCGTGTACGGGACTTTGATGGTTGGCGGTTGACAATTCTCCTAGAGGGCGTTTTTAGCATTTGTCGGAAAAATTTTATACGTGAATTTTTTGCGACGCCGGAAAATTTGGCAGGTGACGCTAGTATCGCCTCTCTGGATTTTCTGTGTTGCCCGTTGTAGCGATAGTAATGAAAAAAAATATGATACTTGCCAACTCTGGACCTCGGTGTTGGTGGCCACTTTATAGTGTCGCAACGTGGTGGCGGTGTGATATTGATGGCTTTGGTGGTGTTGGTAGCGACACAAATTTTTAGGTGAAGTGTGGAGGAAGCTCACGGATGTGACACGATGACGGTGTTGGTGTTGACTAGACGATACAAAAGAGAGGCAAGGAAGTGCGAGCAACCGTGCAGCTTCAACAAAAGCAGCTCGAACAACAACGCAAACCACCCAAACTAGCTCAACCTGCTGTTGCAGCGGCAAACATGCAGTGTCTTTTAAGTCGCCGCTTATTCATTAAAGACAAAAACTCTAATTTAACTTTTCTTATCGACACGGGAGCGGATCTGTCAGTTCTTCCTTGTAGCATTAAGTGCACAAAATCTAGAGGTTCTTCGGTTTTACTATCAGCTGCTAATGGAACTTCGATTCCAACATTCGGTTCAAAATTGTTAAATCTTGATATTGGTCTAAGGCGAAACTTCGTCCATACGTTCATCATTGCCGCGGTTAGTAGACCAATATTAGGAGCCGATTTCTTAGCAAAGTTCAACCTCTTGGTAGATACCAAGAACAAGCAACTGATAGACCCTCTAACCAAATTGCATACACATGCATCTACAATGAGAACTGACGATCCGACACCAAAACATTTTCAAATCAGTAATCACGAGTATAACAAAATTTTACAAGAGTTCCCAAGTTTAACAGCAGAGCCAGACTACTTCGCGCCAGTCAAACACACCGTCGTTCATCACATTGAGACAAAAGGGCAACTACCAGTTTCAAGGCCCAGACGCCTAGACGCCGCTAGGCACGCAGCCGCAAAGACAGAATTTCAGCACATGATGCAACTGGGAATCTGTCAGCCATCGTCTTCAAGTGTTTGCTCACCACTACATATGGTGAAGAAAAAGAACAATCTGGATTGGAGACCATGTGGTGATTACCGCAGATTAAACGCTGCCACGGTACCGGATCGACATCCGATCCACCACATCCAAGACTTCTCCATGAATGTTCACGGCTGCAAAATTTTTTCAAAGCTCGATATCGTGAGAGCATATCACTTGATCCCAGTTGCACCAGAAGACATTCACAAAACCGCTTTAACAACTCCTTTCGGTCTGTTCGAATGGCTCCGAATGCCTTTCGGCCTGCGCAACGCAGCGCAAACGTTTCAGCGTTTCATGAACGAGGTGTGTTTGGGACTGGATTTCGTATTCGCGTACATCGACGATCTTCTGGTTGCCAGTAAAAACGAGAACGAGCACAAAGAGCATCTCAAGCTCCTTTTCAAAAGACTTGAAGAATATGGAGTTAACATAAACTCATCAAAGTGCGTTTTTGGTGTTTCCTCTTTGGAATTTTTAAGCCACACCATCAATGCAGACGGCATTTTTCCTTCGAAAGATCGCATCACAGCGATCACCAACTTTCCGAAGCCCACATCAATCAAGCAAATTCAACGTTTCATAGGGATGATAAATTATTATCACCGGTTTATCCCGAAACTTGCTCAACTCCTCGCTCCACTTCATGCTCATCTCGCAACTCTCACAAAGCAAACCAAATCAAAAAAACTTTTCACCTGGCCAGAAGATCTCGACCCTGTTTTCGAACGCGCTAAAGAAGCTCTCGCTAAAATAACGCTACTAGCACACCCAATGCAAAACGGCACCTTCAGCATCACAACTGATGCATCTGATTCAGCCGTGGGTGCAGTGTTACAGCAGCACATTTCAAATTCTTGGCAACCTCTAGCATTCTTCTCGAAGAAACTCAAGGACGCTGAAGTAAAATACTCAGCTTTCGATCGCGAATTGCTAGCGATATACTTAGCTATCAAGCACTTTCGATTCTTCGTCGAAGGGCGAGAATTCACAGTCTTCACAGACCATAAGCCACTCACGTATGCTCTGACAAGTAAAACAGAAAGAAGTCCGCGTCAAACACGCCACCTCGACTTCGTCTCACAATTCACTTCAGACATACAACACGTGAAAGGCAAAGACAATGTGGTCGCAGACACACTTTCTCGCCTCGACGAAATCGAAAACAGCAACAATCTTAAGCTTGATTTAGAAACTATCGCCCAACTTCAGTCCACCGACAAAGAACTGCTAGAACTTCTATCGCCAGACAAAAACACAGAAAAGACTTCAAAATTCGTGCTCAAACCTTTCAAGTTTCCGAATGTCAAAATTTACTGCGAAACTTCAACCAGCAAGAACAGACCTTTCGTTCCAAACGCGTTACGTTCAAATGTCTTCACGACGCTTCATGGCATTTCCCATCCGAGCATTCGTTCGACCAGAAAGCTTATCTCAGAGCGATACTTCTGGCCAAACATGAACAAAGATATAAACAATTGGACACGAGGTTGTATAGGATGTCAGAAAGCCAAAGTACAGAGACACACCAAGTCAGAACATGGTAGATTTGACATACCAACTGGTCGATTTGACCACATACACATTGACTTGGTAGGTCCTCTTCCTGTGTCTAATGGTTTTTCATACATCCTCACAGCAGTCGACAGGTTCACACGATGGCCAGAAGCCTATCCTCTGATCGATATATCTGCCAGCTCGGTCGCTAAAGCGTTTGTCGAAAACTTCATTGCCCGTTTTGGTACTCCTTTAAAAATCACTACGGACCAAGGAAGTCAATTCGAGTCCAAACTCTTTAGCGAGCTGTCTAGGCTACTGGGAATACACAAAATCCACACTACGCCATATCATCCACAAGCCAACGGGATGGTCGAACGATTTCACAGGCAACTCAAGTGTTCACTGAAAGCTAGATGTAACACCACCCATTGGAGCTCAGAACTACCAATCATTCTTCTCGGAATTCGCTGCGCCGTAAAAGAAGATCTAAATGCTTCGGCAGCAGAAATGGTATACGGACAGAATCTGAGACTCCCCGGTGAGATTTTCATTGGCAACGAAAATCAAAACACATCTCCAGACGCTTTGGTAGAAAAACTTCGTGACACTATGAGAAACCTGATTCCAACGGAAACACGACAAACCAAACAAGAAATCTTCATCCCCAAACTTTTGGATGAATGCAAACATGTTTTCGTTAGAATAGACAAAGTCAAAACCGGCCTAATGCCGTCATACGAAGGTCCATACGAAGTAATTCGCCGACTTCGAAAATTTTTTTTAGTAAAAGTGAAGAACAAAAGCGTATCGATCTCCATTGACCGACTCAAGCCAGCTCATTGCACCGAAAACTCAGTCGAATTGAGGAACTGAACTTTCAGGAGGGGAACTCGATTGGAGGAGGGTGATGTAGCGGATCTACATTATTAATAATAATAATAATGTAGATCTACATTATTAATAACAATAATAACAATTATAAAAATCTGTAATAATAAAATTATGGCAAGACAAAAAAGCCGCTGCAAAATGAAAAGTAAAACGCAGCAGCATCTTACGTGAATGCGTCCATTCCACTCTCACGAAAAATGTTTCGTCAAGGTAGTTGACGAAACAAATACATGTGCACTTTTGGTTGCCATGCCTTTTCCGGCATCTACTTTTTCTCTCTAAAATCGACACTCAAACTATTCGGACGTGCCAGCATTGCCCAGCCATTTTCTTAAAGACTAAGAACATTTTTTCATTCGCGTGTATTGAAAGTAAATTTCACATAAGAAAATTAAATTGTATAATTTAGAATATAAGAAAGCAAAAATAAAAAGTAAACGAAAAGAAAAGTCAAAAGAAAAAGAGATTAATTGGAAGGCGAAAGGAACAGAAGCGAAGAAGGTAACCTCGTCGAAGACGACCACTCAAAAAGGTTTGTATAATCGAAGGTTATATATTTTACAAAATTTAAAAATGTTTGAAAATATATGCATAAAGTCTGTATCTTGTAAAATTTTATAATGAAATTTATTTAAATTTGATTGAAAAATGAAAAACGTGCCAGAATTGTTACAAAAGGAAAGAAAACTCTTACTCACACAAAATATTCAATATCTGGATATCCGCTCGCTGGTCTTCAGGATGTGCGCTGATGTATGCCGGGTTTTTGCGCTGATGGCGTTGGTGTAGCTTGCAGAGCGTGTTGAGATGTCTTGATGTTAGTGGCAATTATTTTTCCCAAATAACCTTTTTAGTTTGTTGTTGCTGTTGCGATGCTGCTGCTGCTGTGATGCCGCTGTTGTTGTGCTGCCGTTGCTGCTGGTGACTAGCTGCCCTAGTTTATGCAACACTCTGTTGTGGAGTGAAAGTGGTGGCTGTCCTCGATAGAAATTATTGCGGTCAATGTGTGACCAGCGTGGAGATGGCGTTGGCGTCGTGTACGGGACTTCGATGGTTGGCGGTTGACAATTCTCCTAGAGGGCGTTTTTAGCATTTGTCGGAAAAATTTTATACGTGAATTTTTTTTCGACGCCGGAAAATTTGGCAGGTGACGCTAGTATCGCCTCTCTGGATTTTCTGTGTTGCTCGTTGTAGCGATGGTAATGAAAAAAAATATGATACTTGCCAACTCTGGACCTCGGTGTTGGTGGCCACTTTATAGTGTCGCAATGTGGTGGCGGTGTGATATTGATGGCTTTGGTGGTGTTGGTAGCGACACAAATTTTTAGGTGAAGTGTGGAGGAAGCTTACGGATGTGACGCGATGACGGTGTTGGTGTTGACTAGACGATGACGATGTTGGATGATGGCGTTGGTGGCTTGATTGCAGTTGTGGGTGCTCAATGGCGGTGGTAGATTGATGGCTGTGGCTGCTTGATGTCGTTTGCACATTGATGGCGGTATCAAGCTGGTCGTCTTGCACAACGATGGCGGTGGATTTCTGATGGCGCTGGCTTTTTTTTTACAAAATGGTGGCGGTGGCGTCCTTCGAGAAAAAATGATGGTGGTGCGTCACCGTGATTGACTATTGCCGAGGTTGTATAAAAATCGAGAAAAAAAAAACTTGGTGGTGTTGCGTGGACGTCAGGATTAACTTTTGGTGTCTGATGGCGGTGGCAAAATTGTGGCTGAACGCCTCCCTTGCGTGGTGCGTGGCACTCGGGATTCGCCTTTTTTTCTTTGTTGCCTGGATTGGACGACAACGTGTCGGCGGCGGGAAACCTTTTTGGCAGAAAGCAGTGCTGTTTAGGCGGTGCGTGTTGTTTCGGGGTCACCAATATAACCTTCGATTATACAAACCTTTTTGAGTGGTCGTCTTCGACGAGGTTACCTTCTTCGCTTCTGTTCCTTTCGCCTTCCAATTAATCTCTTTTTCTTTTGACTTTTCTTTTCGTTTACTTTTATTTTTGCTTTCTTATATTCTAAATTATACAATTTAATTTTCTTATGTGAAATTTACGTTCAATACACGCGAATGAAAAAATGTTCTTAGTCTTTAAGAAAATGGCTGGGCAATGCTGGCACGTCCGAATAGTTTGAGTGTCGATTTTAGAGAGAAAAAGTAGATGCCGGAAAAGGCATGGCAAGAACGAAAATGCCCATGTATTTGTTTCGTCAACTACCTTGACGAAACATTTTTCGTGAGAGTGGAATGGACGCATTCACGTAAGATGCTGCTGCGTTTTACTTTTCATTTTGCAGCGGCTTTTTTGTCTTGCCATAATTTTATTATTAAAGATTTTTATAATTGTTATTATTGTTATTAATAATGTAGATCTACATTATTATTATTATTAATAATGTAGATCCGCTACAAGTTTCTATCTGTAATAGAGTGTATTGAGACATGTCTAGTAAGTTTATCAATACAGGTTGAAAACATATTACCTTTATTTAAAAACCAAATATCTATGTGTACAATTTCGTTAGCTTTGTCTGGAGTTTCTGATACCATTAACTTCGGTTTTATTGGATTGCGATCGAATTTACACATATTGCATATTATGCAGTTATTAATGAACTTCTGTATTTCTAATCTTAAATTTGGAAAATTGATTTCACTTTTTAGTTCTGAAAAAGTTTCCTCTATTCCTCTATGATTTTTACTAGCATGAGTTTTTTCTATCAGTTCAAGAAGATGTTCTTTGTTTGTAATATCAGTAATAAAATTCATACATCTTAAGATTTTCATTTTTGGGGAATTTGAAAAATACTTTACAATAGTGCTCTGAAATTTAATAAACATATTATCGTCTTTACAATAAACGCCTAACGTTCCTTTGATTGGTAATAAACCTTGAGAATGTTTAGGACGTTAAATTCATTGTATTCTGTTTGTGAAATGACAGATCTTCTCTTTTTTTTTTGAACAAAATTTTTGTTTTATAAGAAGTCGTATCTGTTTTTTCCAAAATTATTTGATGTTTATATAGATTCAATGGGTTTTCTGTAATAAAAATGTGATCATTCAAATTTTCAATACCGCTATGAATTGTTGCGTTATCAGATCCGACGTCGTCGCAAATATCATTTGTATAGGTATATATGATTTACTTGCATACGACTTAGAAAATCGGCTACGCAATTTTCTTTGCCTTTAATATACTCAATGTCAAAATCGAAGTCATTAAGCTTAATTTTCCAGCGTTGTAATTTTATATTCGGTTCTTTGAGAGAATTTAACCATATAAGTGGTCGATGGTCTGTTTGTATCTTAAATTTTCGTCCAAATAAGTAGGGTCTAAAGTATTTGGTTGCCCATACTATGGACAAAATCTCTTTTTCTATTGTACTGTTGTGTAGTTCATGTTTGTTCAAAGTCCTAGATGCAAAAGCGATAGGATATTGGTTTTGGAATAAAACGGCTCCTAATGCTGCGTTACTAGCATCAGTAGTTAATGTAAACAGTTTTTTAAAATCGGGATATGTCAATATAGGACAAGTACATATGAGCTCTTTAAGCTTGTTAAAGGAGTCTATATACTGTTTGTCATGGATGTTAATTTCGACGTTTTTCTTCAGGCATTTAGTCAATGGAAGAGCTACCTTTGAGTTGTCCTTTATAAACTTCCGGTAAAACCCGGTTACGCCTAAGAACGATTTTATCTGCTTAACGGTGTGAGGGAGTTTTATATTTTGAATTACTTCGATTTTTGACGGGTTGGGTTTGATACCATCCAGGGTTGCGAGTTTATGAATTAAAAAATCTATAAGCTATAAGCTAGTAGTTAGCTTCAGAATTGGAAAATATTTAATTCACAAGCTACTTTGTGAATTATGAATTAAGAAATATTCAATTCATAAGCTAGTTACTGAATTGTGAATTGGATAATATTCAATTCATAAGCTAGTTTGTGAATTATGAATTAAGAAATATTCAATTCATAAGCTAGTTACTGAATTATGAATTGGATAATATTTAATTCATAAGCTAGTTTGCGAATTATGAATTGAGAAATATTCAATTCATAAGCTAGTTACTGAATTATGAATTGGATAACATTCAATTCATAAGCTAGTTTGTGAATTATGAATTGAGAAATATTCAATGCCGACGCAGCTGCTATGAATGCATAAAAGTCATCATTTGGTCACTCAAAGTTTTTGATTTCAGTGAGTAACACGTTGGTGACACAAGTTTGTAAAAGTGAATTAGTGAGTTTAAAGTGCTAAAAAATAAATCAGGGCTTTTGTTTGAAGGGAAAGAGGTAAGGTATTCATTCTTTGTAATTAATTATGCCACAAATATTTTCTACTTTTCAATGTCGCAGGGAGCAAATTATTTAATTTTGAAGGTTTTTTTTGCTTTGAATTTAAATCTGGTCTCAGAATTGCTTTCCCTCATAATGTATTTTGCTCCCTGTGACAAAATCACTGTTACGCAGAGTGCTATTTTCTCGTTCAAAATCAAATGCCATTCTGGTATTTTTTTTTTTTTTTTTTTTGTTAGATACACCATGTATCGATTCATGCTATAAGAGCTCGCGTAGGTGTTTATTGCTTAAGGGGGGAAGCTGGTGTAGAGCGTGAAAAGGGCATAATTTACGAATTTTTGGGACCCAAAAAGATCAATCGAAAATCTGTGAAAAAGGTTTTATAATTTAGATTTTTATAAACAAAGTTTAAAGTTTTAAGGGGGTATTCTACTGTAGAGGCATGAATTTTGCCCAGTTTTTGAAGCGCTGTACAAAGGAAGCAAAAATATTTTTACTATACACTTTTTAATCCTTTGTTTATTGATGTTTAATTATTACATAAAAAAATTATAAAAAAAAAAAATTAAAATTGACAAAGTTAGGAGGGTCACAAAAAAAGAGGGTGTCCTGGCGTGGATTATTTCAACCCGCCTGATGATCTGAAACATAAAAAACAGACGGATTGTTAATTATTATAGATGCCGCTATCATATGAACCTAGGACAAGTCAAAAAAAAATTTTTAAATGACGGCAGTTTGAAAATTTTTTTTTTTTTCTTTTAGAGATATCCCTACCGCCCGCCAGCTCGAAAAAGCAATTCCGAAAAAAACGCGTTCAAAGTTTTGAGACAAGTTTTCGACAATTTTACTTATAGAATGATACAGAATACATATTTCTTTTTTTTTTAACCAGTACAAATGTTAGCTCAAAACTATACAATATACAATAGAAAGGGACATAAATGGGACTCGGGAACGCCGACCGTCTTTTATTAACTTAGCGGTCGGACCGGAACCGATGCCACGTCACTAAAACTATAACTTATGAAATAATAGGAGTTTTGAAAAATCCTTTTTATGACATATTTTTGAATACCTATGTATATATCTAAACTTTGAAAATATGAAAGAAAAAAATGTTCGATTTTCTTTAAAATTCTACTGTAGAATACCCCCTTAAGTATACTATAAAATCATATTCAATGCGTATATACAGAATGGCAATGGGAAGTTTGAGCATTTAGATATTTTTGCCGGCATCCATCCTTTGGTATGTTATTTTTATGACACTAAATTCTAGACCAGCTTATCCCCTTAATATGAAACTCGTTTTGAATTCTTTGAAAAGTTAAGTATTTCTACTTGATTAATAGTTTTCATATTTTTAAGTATTTAAATAGATAAAAAGGAAAATGGATATTTGTGAGGATTCAGTTGGAAGCGAAAGCTTTCGACAAATCAGCATTGAAGGCGATTTCAGTTTTGAAGAAATCAGCCCGCAGCAAAGTAGTCATAGTGCTAGTTGCAGTAATGACACTTCGAGCAATTTAAGTTCTGCAGAAATGAACTTGTTAAAGAGTTGTGAGAGAACAAGTTATTTGGATGGTCGATTTTTTACTGTTGACACCAAGGAGTCACTTGCTAAGAATAAAATAATTGCGAAATGCAATAATTGTTCAATGGCATTATGTGGTTCTCTTAACGTTTCATCTAATTATGTGCGTCATTTAAAGGTATGTTTATGGCTTCCACATCTTATATTTTGTATTCATATTCAATGTAGCGCAACTAGGCAGTGAATATTACACATCAATAAAAGTACACAACGTAGTTTTGTACTACGAGGCATAAACGATTCGTAGGAGCAAAGTTCAGTCAGTTGTTAATCTAGTGATTATAAGCATTTTAAATCAATGCATTTTCTTAAAACTAAGTCAATTTTTTATAAAATTGCCCCTCCTGACTAAACGGAGTTAGATAGGTTCGCTTCCCATACGTACATTTTTCTTGAATGTTCACTTGACGCAATCTATCTGTTCTGAACTTTCGTATCGAAAACACCCTCTATACATATCATGGATTATGTCTACGGCGGAAACGTCATACTCGCGCTTTCTCAGAGCTCTGCAGCGAAAAATGTTAATTTTACAGAAAAACGGAAAAGGGATTTTCATGGCAAGCAATTTCTGTAATGACCTCTATTGACCTCCGAGCAATAGGTAACGAGGTATTTGCGAAAAATTGATTTATGTGACCTTTCGGCTGCTATAGCTTTTTTAGCCGGCACGATATCAATGTTCATTTTTCACATCCTCATTACAATATTACAATGTCGTAATAAAGGTGTGTATAAAATTCAGTTCACTAGAAATTGTTGTGCAGATGAAACCTAAAATGACTAGACTATTTTCTTGGTGAGTTGGCTATCAGCTGTTTTCATTCTTGAATAAATGTTGAAGTTTTAAGGTTATAAATTTTGAATTCTTACCCAAGCTTGCATGCTTATAGCCCACCGTTAATAGTGGAGGCCTTTAAGGCAACTACCCTGTACGGAGGAAATATTTATTGACAGGCCTCGTTGCGCTACACAAAAGATTGCTATAATATCCCCCAATTTCTTATGTGCTTATATCTACATATATAATCAAAACTTACAGGCCAAACACCATGAAAAGTTCGAGGAGTATCAAACCCATAAAGCAGAAAAAATTGCTAGACTAGACGAATCAAGCCGAATTATTCGACGCGTGACGTGTAAATTCTCGCAAAACGAATTTGAAGATAACGTCTTACGTTTCATTTTAAATAATCAACTACCAATGCGCATCGTAGAAGATTCTGCGTTTCAAAAAATTTTTAATGGTAACTACAACTTTTCGAAAAATTTTAAATGACAATATCTTAAAGCACTGTTAAGATCTCCAAAAAGATAAAACTGACTATTTGTAATAATAGATGCACAGGCACTACTATGTCGATACCACTATAAACTTCCCATCAAATCAGTAAGGGGGGACAATTGTGTAGACGACGGTTTTAAAATTTGTTTAGAATGGAAATGCTGGTATTGCAATACCAGCATATTAGTTTCAAGACTGTCTAAGAAACTTTTGAGGCTTCTTTAGAGACTATGAGTACTTGAAACAGTTAACATAGATTATAAAAAAAAATTGTCCACTCAGTTGTCCCCTTTCATGAGTATGAGATTCGCTTAACTCTTCCTAAAATTGTATGACCAAAAATATTTTTGGGGATCTATCAAACGGAATTTTGCCTCTCAGATGAGAGCAATTCTCCCTACTTCAATAATTAAATTTTTTAGGAATTATTAGGATACCACTAAATAGCTTTTTTTTAAAGATTTGAATATAAAACATGGCAACCAACCACTTAAACACTTAAGTCGATACACTGCAGGGAAAAAATTGAGTGAACTCTACTCCAATCTAATGTCGGAAATCAAAGAAGCTCTGCATGGTGCTTCTTATGTTTGCACTACTGTCGATGTGTGGACAAGTTCAAGGAAAAGGTTTTTAGGGATGACAGCTCATTGGGTAAGAGTCGGGAGAAATAAATTTGAACATGATTACAAAGTGCAACACTTCAAATGTTACTTTTCAGATCAATGAGAAGGACTTAAGTAGGAAATCAGCAGCTCTGGCATGCAAACGCTTTTACGGAACGCATGACTATGTTTCCGTTGCTAGTCGCATGTCTGAAATTCATCGTTCGTTTGGGTTGACAAATGAAAAAATTACTGCAACGGTCACAGACAATGGTGCCAACTTCGTTAAGGCTTTTCGAGAGTTTGGAATAAATACTTTCGATACTTGTACAGAAGGTAAAACTTTTGTAAATAACTTTACGTTATTTTTGCCCCTCTACACCTTACAAATAACTTAAAATAAGAATTTCCTTTTAAATACGAACATTGCTTTCAGACGAAATAACTCCGTCTACAATTATTGAAGATTTCAACGAAAATGGCAATGATTTAGATGATGTGCCCAACGATGAAGCTGATTTTTTTAACGAAGAGGATGAGGTTATAAATGAGTCTCTTCCCCTACAACTCCCACACCACTTGCGATGTGTCAGCCACACACTAAATTTAGTTGCAAGCACCGATGCAAGCAAGGCTATAGGTGAATGTTTGTCCGTTCAATTGACACATTCAAGTGTGATGGCAAAATGCGAAGCTCTATGGAAGTGTTTGGGATCGCCAAAGCTTCGAGAACGGCTTTCTACTTTCCTAAAATGTAGCTTGAAAAGACCAGCGATAACCCGATGGAACAGTTTGTTCGATTGCTTGAAGCAAATTTTTGGTTTGAAAGAACAACTCATGGCGTACGAAATGATGAGCATTTCAAATAATCTAATAATGTTTGTTGACAGCGATTTTGATTATATAGCTGAATACCTGAGTTGGTCTGCTCCCTTAGCGAAAGCTATAGATATTCTTCAAGGAGAATATGATTGCCATTTTGGTTACGTTCTACCAACCCTTCTAACAATAAAGCAGAAGTGGGAGTATCTGCTGAGGAACAACCAACTTCAAATCATTGCTCCAGTTGTCGAAAAATTAAAGGCTTCCTTAGAAAGGCGGTTTGAAGAATATTTTGAAATAAGGGATAGAGGCGAGTGCGCAGCGATAGCTTCGATGACCCACCCCAGGTTCAAAATTGCTTGGATCAATTTGCTTGACTCCGAAAAGCAAGAAAAGATTAAGAATCTTGCGCAAACACTGACCCGGAGGCCAGTTGCAGAAAATGAACGGAACGATAGTCTTAGAAGCAGTGACGATTTTTTTGACTTCGGTGATTTATCGAGCAATCACATAATATCTTCACTGATTCCTCAAGGGCAATATGAAAGTGAGATGATGAGGTTTTTTACCAGCAACTGCACTACTATGGAAGATTTGGAAGCATTTCCGTTGGTCAAGGGATTATTCATTAAATACAATACCGCTCTGCCTTCTTCAGCAGCCGTGGAAAGATTTTTTTCATACGTCACGTTGCTAGACCTACCAAAAAACAACAGATTGGGAAATGAGCAATTCGAAATGAGGGTGCTTTGTAAGGCTAATGCACAGAAAAAATTTTTATGAGTGTACAACAAATGGTAAATAGTTTTAATGTAATTTTTAACAACGTTTACTAATAAATTTTATTTTATGATAGGTTTACGTTTTTTTTGGAATAAAAAATCTAAATGTTTACTTCAAAAGCTTAGTTTTATTTCAAATCGAGTTCATAAGGCTAAGTATTTTCCTCAGAGTTTAAAGATCGTACACACTTTGGAGTTATCTGCCGACAAGTTCTAGAAACAATATTTTCCTTTCTATAAATCACTAGCACACCCTCCTCGGAGTCATACAAATGCACTCAAAAAATTTCAGCTCAATCCGGTGAATGGTTCAAAAGTTATGGGCGAACATACAGACAGACAGACAAACTGAACTATTATATATATATATATTATAAATTCATTGAAATTTGTTTTTTAATTCATAAGCTAGCTTTTGAATTGAATGTTTTCCAATTCATAATGTGGATAAGTCATAAGCTAGCTTGTGAATTGAATGTTTTTCAATTCATAAGCTAGCTTGTGAATCGAATGTTTTCCAATTCATAAGCTAGCTTGTGAATTGAATGTTTTTCAATTCATAAGCTAGCTTGTGAATTGAATGTTTTTTAATTCATAAGCTAGCTTATGAATTGAATATTTCTCAATTCATAATTCACAAACTAGCTTATGAATTGAATGTTATCCAATTCATAATTCAGTAACTAGCTTATGAATTGAATATTTCTCAATTCATAATTCGCAAACTAGCTTATGAATTAAATGTTATCCAATTCATAATTCAATAACTAGCTTATGAATTAAATATTATCCAATTCATAACTCAGTAACTAGCTTATGAATTGAATATTTCTCAATTCATAATTCACAAACTAGCTTATGAATTGAATGTTATCCAATTCATAATTCAGTAACTAGCTTATGAATTGAATATTTTCCAATTCATAATTCGCAAATTAGCTTGTGAATTGAATATTTTTCAATTCATAATTCACAAACTAGCTTGTGAATTAAATTCACACTTAAGCTATAAATTAGCTTAAGCTTTTGCAACCCTGATACCATCTACAGCAATTATATGACCAAGATATTCTGTTTGACGTTTAAGAAAATTACACTTGTCTATTTGTATTTTAAGTTTAAATTCTTGAAGCCTTTTTAATATTTTATTCATAGAATCAATATGTTCCTGTAAAGACGTTGAGAAGATGAGTATATCATCGAGATATACGACACAAATTTTATTAATGAAGTCATATAAGACTTCATTCATCATCCGTTGAAAGGATGCAGGTCCATTTTTGACACCGAATGGCATACGAGTAAATTCGTAATGTCCATCTGCTGTTGAAAACGCTGTTTTGTGTCTATCTTTTACGTCTATAGGGATTTGATGAAATCCCTTTGCCAGATCTAGTGTTGAGAAATACTGTGCATTTCCTAGTTTTGAAAGTATTTCTGTTATATCAGGCATTGGGAATATTTCATCAACTGTATTTGCGTTAAGCTTCCTATAGTCGATTACGATGCGATATTTTTGTAGACCTGAATTATCAGATTTTTTTGGAACGATCCAAATTGGGGCGTTGTATGGACTATTTGATTTAGTGATAATTCCCGAATGAAGCATTTCTGTTATTTGCTTATTTACTTCGTCTTTGTGCGCTTCAGGATATCTATATGCTTTGGAAAATATAGGAATATCGTTTTTAGTTGGTATCTTATGCGAATATCCAACCATTGGAGACAATTTATCATCTTTATTATGAAACACATTTTCGAATTATTCATCATTTAAATCGTCAAGTATAAGATTTTGAGTAATATTATCTATGTTCGGGCTTTCAAAAACTATTTCTTTTGTTTCTTCCGCTGAAGTGTTTATTTCTTCTACTGAAGGATAATATGGAATATCGAAAATCAAAGGCAAGATAGCATTGTTTGTTACAAGTTTTGAATTCTTAAAATCGATTTTTGCTTGCAATGGATTTAATACATTGCATCCCAAAATACCATCGAAATCAGAATTAAAATTTGTTTCTAGCAATTCTATCATACTGGACGGGTTACAAAATTCCCTAAAAAGAGGAATCTTTATTTTCGAATCGATTGTTATATTTGAGTTCAGAGATTTTAAAGATAATGGTTTATCTAATGGAGTTCTAAAAGAATTGTGAAACAGTCCTTTTTGTATTAAAGAAGTAGCTGCTCCGGAATCTATCAATAATTTAATTGGCGAAGATTTAGTTCTAACCACTATAAAGGGAAGAGATCTGAGGTGTGTGTCTGAAAATTTACCTCGTTTGCAATATGATCAACTTCCATCACATTGCTATTTCTTGAATTTCTAGAAACGTTCGTATTATTTTGACAACTAAACTGTCTGTTATTATTATTATTATTGTGTGTATTACGCCCTAAATGGTTTGTGTTGTTTCGATATTGTTGCTGTGGATTGTAAACATTTTGACGTGTTGTTGTTGTTTGATTACTTTGCGTATAAGGGTTGTATGGGATACTATTTTGTGTATTATTATTGTATGTACTGTTATAGTTTGTGTTATTGTTATTTCTAATTATTACTATTATTATAACTGTTTCTTAAATTTGAATTATTACTCTGACCATTATTTATATTACTATAAGTTTGATTATAATTATTATTATTGTCCTGTCTGGAAAAGTTTTGATTTTGTTTGAGGTTTTGAAAATAATTTTGGTATCCTAAATGTTGGTGACCGATTTCTATTATAACTTTATAAGCGTCGTTCATTGTTTTTGGATTTCGACTTAGCACGATAGATTTGGTAGGCTCAGGTAAATTGTTTTTGAAAGAATCTAGGGCAATTCTATTGTTAGAAGCAATTATTAATTCGTTATTTTGATTATTTAATAAAAGTTTATTATTAATTCTACTTAATAAATAATTAATATTGCTATAAGAGTCTGAAATATTAGTTTTAACTCGAGCTGTTCTAATTTGGTCAATTAACTTGTCAGTTGAAAGCCTTTCTCCAAAATTATCAATCAAAATTTGCTTGACTTCTGTCCAATCACTAACTCTACCATGTTTCTGAAGTTCAACCCTAGCTTTTCCGACTATTTTATCTCTTAGAAACCCTGAAATGACTGTCAAGAGTTGACAAAATTGGTGCTAACGAATCTACCCTGTCCAAGAAATGTAGATATAAGACAACTTTTGTTTCCATCAAACAATGGGATCTTATTTATTAAGTCTAAAAGTACTTTTAATTTATCTACAGCATTGAAGGTTTCCATTGTGATTTGTTGTTACTCACTTGAAGAAGATAGTGCGTTTGTTGATTAGTTTGCAGCCTCTCTTTTTGTTGTCTTCTCTGGTAAAGTTTTTTTTTCTTCACAGCTTATATGTATGTATGGCTTAGTTGTTTTTTTTTTTCTTCACAGTTAAAATGTATGTATGGCTTAGTTGTTTTTTTTTTTTCTTCACAGTTAATATTTATTTTGACACTCACAGTATGTAGTTTTAGCTTAGTTTTTTTTTTTTGATAGTTAGCTACTATTGTTGAAGGTTTTTATTATTGAGTCTATTTAAATTTTAATAATGGTTAATTTTGGAACTTGGTTAGGTTTTGTTTCATTATTCTTTTTAACTTGTTTCTTTTTAAGCCTTGCGTAGGGAACGCGTATGACGGGTTATTCGTTAATTATTTAGGATGTGTTTCAACTATTTTTATTACAATTTGTAATGCATTCACTATGTTTCCTGTTTTTTTTTCTTACGTTTATGTAACTAACCAATTTTATTCACTTCATGATATAAATGGAAACATACTTTTTATGAATTTTGTTCGTACAATTAAACCCGATCTTTTATCGACTGCGCCAGTTATATGTCTGTTCCGAACGAAATAAAAGATTGTTTCTTCTTGGTGTGTATCTATAGACTGACTTTATTTTCTCTTAAAAATATCATGAATAGCTTTTGCGGTTGCATCTCGATCATGAAGGCAAATCATGATTGTGAAAACAAACACCGACATGCGACAGCACAAATGCTGACGTAGTGTCTGTTCCCACAAATGCACGCTAACATGATCGGATGCAAAGCATTACATTCCTTCTAAGAATGCAAGATAGCAATTGATCTTGCACTCTAAGAAAAATTGTAAGGTGGGAAGGAGCTTCCTGTTACTCAGGGCTCCGTTTTGTTTCCGACTCTCTTCCTCATTTTCATTAATGATCTCTTGTCTGAAACTTCTAATCCGCTTAACTGTTTTGCTGACAACTCGACCCTCAGCTTTTCATATTCGTTTCCAGATTCACGTCCCTGCTCTTCGGATGTGGAACTGGAACGTTTGCGTATGATAAGCTCATTGAATTCTGACCTTGACAGCATTGTTTCATGGGGTCTTATGAACCGAGTAGAATTCAATGCTTCGAAAACTCAATGCTGTCTCTAGTCGTTGAAGCTTAACATTCCTCCATTGCCATTATCCATGAATGGTACCTGCATCGAAGAAACCGAAAAGCTGTCAGTACTTGGTGTGTGTGTAAACGATGATCTTCGTTGGAACGACCACATATTTGAAGTCGCCAAAAACGCTGCTAAATGCTTAGGTTTCTTAAGACGATGCAGGAAGTTCTTCACCCCTTCTGATCTGGCTACAATTTATAAGGCCTTCATACGCCCAGAACTGGAGTATAACTCCCACATCTGGCTAGGTGCTTCTCAAACATCTTTGCGCCTACTTGATAGGGTACAAAAAAGAGCGTTTAAATTGATAGGTGATAGTTCAATCGTAGAATCGATTGATTCTCTTGAACATCGTCGAAACGTTACCTGTCTCAGTCATTTTTATCGCTTTTTTTACAAACAGTGCTCTAGTGAAATAGCCAGTTGCATTCCTCCCCTGAAACAATTTAGCCGCAACACCCGCCTTGCTAGGAATGCCTATCAGTTTTACCTTGATCACAACTTCGGACGTACAGTCAAGTATAGAGATTCGTATTTCAGTCGCACCACCCGAATGTGGAATGCTTTACCTGGCTCTGTATTTCCCCTGCATTACAATTCACAAAAGTTCAAAAGCAACGTGCATCGGTGTCTCCTTTCAAATCCTCTCCTATTTTCCTAAATGCTCGCACTGTGTTTTATAACATTATAAGGGTAGTCCTAACCCCTTGATGTGCGCGTTAATTATAACAAAAAAAAAAAAAAATAAAAAAAAATAACAAAAAAATGAGTTTTCATTTCATTAATGTTGTCTGCATTGACTGGATCTTCTGTTGTTTCCTTTGGTTGAACTTCAGTTGGAAGAGGGCAAATTTTGCCAATGGATCGTCTTAGTTCTCCAGCAGTGGTTTTAATATCGACAACTCTTGCTAATTTATCGGGTCCTAGGATAGTTATTAAAACTCTTCCCTTAAGCCATTTAAGAGGAGGTAAGTTATCTTCTTTAATAAGTACTAGTGTACCCGGCTTGATGTTTAAATGGTAGACACGTGCACCCAAGAGGACCCCAGCGTTCATAGGTTTTTCTTAAAACCCACCTTTGTCTATCAACTCCTGTTTTCAATTCCACGTGGTGAACATCGGGTGCCTAGTACCTCATCTGGAGATTGAGTCTCAACCCTAGTGGAAGGTTGTGGGTGACAGACAGCAAACGAGAGAGGGGGGAGAGGTGTTCCCACTAAGGCACCTCTTCTTTCATCCAGACGGCAGCGGAGGAATTCTCTAGATGGAATCAACGGTGGCGTCTACAGTTCCAGTCAGGTTGAACTACTTAGTGAACACCTTATAGGGCTACTACAACATATTTGGAGCTCAGGCCTATAAGGAACGGTTTATCTGGCTTCCCATCTTTGGAGCTATACAAGGATCTGGCCCTCCAGGTTGGGGGTCGTGCTGTCGTGGTGACTTCCCGGCCACGTAAAGCAATTGTTAGTTGCGAAGCACCAACAAGCCTCGGATACGGACGGATTTACTGATGATGAACCTAGCAAACGAAAACGGACAACGAACTTCGGATCTGTTCGTGGAATGTTAGGTTCCTTAATAGACGGTTTATCCGGCTCCCCATCTTTGGAGCTATACAAGTACAGTAGGTAACTATACACGTAAAGAAATTGTTAGTTGCGAAGCACCAACAAGCCTCGGATACAAACGGATCTAATGATGACGAACCTAGCGAACGAAAACGAACTTCGGATCTGTACGTGGAATGTTAGGTTCCTTAATAGACCACGAGCAGCCGAACAGTTAGCGGAAGCCTTCAACTGCTACAAAGCAGATATTACCACTATCCAAGAAATGCGATGGGATGGACCAGGTAGACGCAAATTAAAAGACTGCGACATCTACTATGGCAATTGCTACCGAAAAAAAAAGCAGCGACTGTTTGGATGTGGATTTGTTGTTGGAACTAGACTTAGGCAAAAAGTCTGGAGTTTCAACTATGTGAACGAGCGCATAGCAACTATCCGCATCAAGGCTTAATTCGTCAACATAAGCCTCATTTGCGCACACGCCCCCACAGAGGAAAAGGATGAAGACACCAAAGACGTATTCTACGAGCTCCTGGACAAAACATATGAGCAGTGCCCTGGCTATGACATTAAGATCGTTCTAGGAGATTTTAATGTCAAGCTAGGAAGAGAGGATATCTTTGGTGGAATAATCCGAAGATACAGCCCGCACGACAACACCTCCGATAACGGATTCAGGCTGATCGATTTCGCTGCGGGGCAAGATGTTCTGGTAGCTAGTATGCGGTTCCAGCACCTCAATATCCACAAAGGGACATGAAAATCTCCTGATCATTCAACCGTCAACCAGATTGACCACATTGCGATCGACGCACGACACTTCTCCAGTATAGAGGATGTCCGAACATTCTGAGGGGCCAACATTGAATCGGACCACTACCTTGTTGTAGCCAAGGTACGACTGCGGATATCCCGATCCAAGCCAACACAAGGAAATACTGTGAGACAATTCGACGTTGGACGACTACAATCGCAAGAGATAGCCAAGTCCTTTTCCGATCGAGTCTCTTCCAACCTCTTAAGGAGTCCTATGCCGCCAGCATCAAGTTTAAAGAATCAGTATCAGCATTGCCAATCAGCCATCAGAGATGCCGCCTCTGAAGTGCTGGGTTTCACACGGCCACCACAACGAAGCCCCTGGTTTGACGACGAATGCCGGCAAGCACATGCAGCTAAACAGGGAGCATACAAAGCGGCGCTGCACAAAAAGACTAGAATTGCTTATGAGCTCAACAAGCAGAAGAGGAGAGACGAACATCTGCTTCTCAGACGGAAAAAGAGAGAGGATGAGAAGCGCGCGATCGAGGAGATAGAAGGGTGCCACAGCAGGAATGAAATTTGGAAGTCTTACCAGAAAGTAAAAACAACAGCCTCGGGCTTCAAGCACCAAGCCGACACCTACAAAGGCGATCAAGGGAACATCGTGGTGGAACCACAGTCAATGCTGAGGATATGGAAAGACCACTTCTCCAAGCTCTAAAACGGCGATGATGAACCCAATTCCGCTGTTAGGGAGATAGAACCATTCGATTTAGGCGACGTAGACCAACAATTCCGCCAACCCGACCTGAACGAAGTGAAGACAGCAGTATCCAAGCTTAAGTCCAACAAAGCCGCTGGAGCTGATGGCCTCACTGCCGAATTGTTTAAATCGGCAGGCGATGACCTGGTCAGGAGTATGCACCAGCTCATTTGCAAAATATAGTCGGAAGAAAACTTGCCCGATGAATGGAACCTCAGCATTGTTTCCCCGGTCCTCAAGAAAGGAGACCCTCTGAACTGCGCCAATTACAGAGCACAGAGGTATCAGTCTTCTTAACATCGCATATAAGATCCTCTCTGCCGTATTGTGTGAGCGTCTGAAGCCATTCGTCAACAACCTGATAGGTCCTTATCAGTGCGGCTTTAGACCAGGAAAGTCCACCATAGACCAAATCTTCAAACTACGGCAGATCTAGGAAAAAACCCAGGAGCTTCAAATCGATACCCACCACCTTTTTATCGATTTTAAGGCCGCGTATGACAGCATCTATAGAGAGGAGTTATATAGAGCCATGTCTAGTTTTGGCATCCCAACCAAACTTGTCCGATTGTGTAGGAAGACGATGGAGAACGCACGCTGCTCCATCAGGGTCGGAAAAGATCTCACCGATACATTCGATGTAAAAAATGGTTTTAGGCAAGGCGATGCACTGTCATGCGATTTCTTCAACATCGTTCTTGAAAGAATAGTGCAAAACTCCTTAGTCAACACATGAGGAACAATCTTTCAAAGATCCGTTCAGTTGACCGGATATACCAACGATATTGACATAATTGGAAAAACGCAGCGTGATGTCAATGGCGCGTTTATGAGCATTGAGACTAGTGATGTGTCAACTCGGTTTCATAAACCGAGTCAAACCGAGTTGAGCCCAAACCGAGTTGACTCGGTTTACATTTTTTCGAACCGAGTTGGCAAACCGAAGAAAAAACCGAACCGTCAACCAAATAATTAAAATGAAATTGATGCAAGCAGACCGAGTTCACTTTAACATAATCAAAACTACCCTCCTTTAGTTGCGGTCTGTGCCAAACACAATGCACTTATACATATAAAGTCGATAGTCGACTGGTAGTAGTATGTAAAGCATCAAAGCAAGTGAGTTATTTGCGCAGGCATACAGAAACACACACATCTGTTAAACTTGACTCGGGATATTTTACAGAAAATTAATTCCTAACTCGAGTTTCAGTATGTATCCAAAACATTCAAACCGTCTACCTATCAACAGACGACAATGAAAAAACCGAACCGCAGTCCAACTCGGTTTGACTTGACTCGGGATAAATTAATTTCCCGTAAAGCTACAATGGAGTTAGGAATTAATTTATTCCGAGTTGGACTACGGTTCGGATTTTTCATTGTCGTCTGTTAATAGGTAAACGGTTTGAATGTTTTGGATACAAGCTGAAACTCGAGTTAGGAATTAAATTTCTGTAAAATATCCCGAGTCAAGTCGGTTCGGTTCTTTCCTGTGTGATTAATTAGTAGGTACGCTTATTGCTTTTGGTTTTTTTTTTATAAATTCATTTTGACTAAATCCGTTTATTTTGATTGAAAAATTTGTTTGTTTCTATTTTTCAAAACATAGTATTGAAGGAAAAAGCGCAAATATTATTTTTGTAAACCGAGTTAGCCAACACGAGTTACAACTCGACAATGTCCGGTGATGACATTGATTACGGAGCTAACTTGCAATCTGGTAATGGATAACAAATGTCTTGTGCGTTTTGGATCTAGTCCTGGCCATAACCGTTTTGTTGCCACGCACGTGGTGATATTGTTCCACCTATGATTTGTTTTATCCATTGCCTCTTGCTTTAGCATAAATTTACATGTAGCGATTGGTATACCAATATTCAACCTGCTGTTTGAGATTGGTTGAACGGTTCCTTCTCTGGCGAGTTCATCGGCTTTGCAGTTACCCACGATATCTCTGTGTCCCGGCACCCAAATAAGGTGAATATTGAACTGTTCAGCCATCTCATTAAGAGATAAGCGACAATTAAGGGCGGTTACTGAGTTGGTAGAAACAGCGCCGAGTGATTTGAGGGCTGCTTGACTATCTGAGAAAATCCGGATACTCGTTGAGGATATCACGTTTTCTTTTAGCCATGATAAGACCTCTTTGATCGCCAGAATTTCCGCTTGGAACACGCTACAATGGTTTGGAAGGCGGAACGAGAGACTTACCTTAAGTCGGTTTGAGTAAACCCCGCAGCATACTCCTTCTTCGGTTTTTGAACCATCTGTATAGAAATGAATTGAATCATCTCTCAAAAATTCTTCGTCTTCCCAGGTCGTTCTCGGTGGGATTGAGACTTGGAACTTATTTTCAAAAACCAATTGGGGGATGGTGTAGTCGGAGTGGCAGGGGGTTGATCCGAATAAAATCAGGATTGTAATGTGACCGATGTTATTTACGGTCCATTGGGAGATAGCTCTCATACGAATGGCTGCACTGGCGGCCATTTGTTTGCTGAAGATATCTAGTGGTGCGATGTTGTGAGGCTTCTTTAATCCCAGCTGGGGTAAGACTCAGCGGGTCCAAGGTTTCTTCCCAAGGAAGCTCTAAAACTTGGGTGCAGTAGTCCAACTTCTAAAATAACGAGGCGAGTCGAGGCAATTTTTGAGTTACAATCTTGTTTATTGTTTTCCAAAAATAGACAAAAGAAAAAGGAAAAAGTCTTTACAATGTTTGAAGTTAATTGGTTTTCTCTTCAGTTTTTAGCACAGTACGAGTAGATGGGTCGCGGCGCAGGCTCGCCGGCCTGATACTTGCGGGGCGCTTCGGTTGGATGACGCTTCTCCTTTGGTGGTTAATCGCTTGGCTTTCGGACGGCACGGAAGTTCGAAATCGGTACGAGGTTGATTTGACCGGGGCAGGTTTTAACGACAGCTGCGCTCCTGTAATAATAAAAGAATATAAATACGATTAGGAACGTCGTCTATAAGAAGAGGCGACGCTTGACGGAACAACGGGGGAGGAGTGGCTGTAATGGCCACGGCAGAGGAACTAACCGACGGCCTCTGTTAGGAGGAACTCCTTTTCGGTTAATTCGAGCGTTTGTTTTGCAAATTTGCACAAGCGGTCTTGTGCTTTGCGGTGAATTGACTGGCGGCCTCTAATAGGAGGAACACTATTCCAGTGAATTCAGTAGTAGTCGGGGAGTTGACTGGCGGCCTCTGGCAGGAGGAACACCTTTCCAGTGAACTCAATAATAATGTGAATTTGACTGGCGGCCTCTGGTTGGAGGAACACCTTTCCAGCTATTTCACTTAGGACGGTCGGGGAATGGAGAAGATGAAAATTATTAAAGTTGTAGTGGTATTGCCCCTAACAACAAATAGTTGACAAATCTTCTCTGATCTTTCGGCAAATTGTTACTTCTACTTATTATATTATTTTTCTGGTAGAAAGTAAATGTGAGGCATACCAAGGCGAGTGAAATATTATCCCTAGCTGCCCATGCATGTGCCTATACCCACTGATCACAACAACAAAGTACACTCGGCGGTCCGTGGTAGCTCACCGGCTGCTGTTTTAATTGAATTTATTTTCGTGTGAGAAATGTGTACCAACCATGCAGTGTACTTGCGCATGTGTTTGGTTGTAGTTGCTCGCTGGGTTGGTGTGTACTAATGCTAATGACTGCTTGCGTAATTACTCGGTGCACATGTTATTGTGTATCAGCGAGTGTAAACCGTAAGGTAAGTTGGAGGTGGTTTGGTGGCAGCCAGGAGAAGTGTGGCGCATCGTCACAGACCCCCCTTACTTTATAAGACGAGAACCCTCTCGTCTTCGATCTACGATTTTTAGGAAAAGATGAACTCAGTTGTACTTTTCGGTAAACTTTAATAAAAAAAACCAATTAAAACAAACTTCTTGTAAACAAAAAAACAAACTAATTCGTAAATATCTTCAGACTAGTGTTAAAAAAAAACAATCAATGATAATAATAATAATAAAAAAAAATGCAACTCATAATTTGCTCGGTCGGTTGAAATTTCGGCTGTCAATATAGTCTTCATTGCTGCTGTTGGGCCCCCTCGGTGGCCCGCGCTGCGGCTCGTTTACGTTGCTGGCGGCGGATGAACGCCGCGCTAACGATAAATCCAGGTGGCTCGGATGCTAAGTGGTGGTCTGCTCGTGTTGGTGCGGCAAATAATGCAAAATAATGTTAGTTCCGCTTGTGGGTGGCTCCTCTACCGGTGGTGGAGTTCGGACACTAGGGATGTACCTGGGGGCGTATCTAGCTGTCCTTGGGTCGCGCCGTGCTTGCTCTGGTGTCATGCGACGGGCTGCAAGTCAGGCGTGTGCTCGCCGCGCGGATTCTGGCGATGTTAGGTCCAGCCCGTGCAGTACCCATCCTTGGGCCACCGGGGCGTGTCGTATTTCAGGGTGATGGCTGGTACTTGGTTCCCCGACTGCTGCGAGCCGTTCCACCCATAATTCCTCGGCTCGGCGTTTAGTCGCCCGCACCTGTGCCATGACGTGCGGTGGGGATAGCGAGGGCGTATTGGTGCGGCGCCGGTGCTCGATGGTCTCTTAGTTGTTACCCGGCTAGATATTGTGGGCTGTGCCGTCGTTTCTCCCAACGTGACTATTACGGTGGTAGCGTCTCGAGGTGGGGGTCGTGGCCTGGCCGGGGGCAGTGCGTTTGTGTTGGCATGGATCGGCTGGTGATGACATTACGCCGAGAATTAATTTAGCGGGAAGTTTGATGTCGACTGCCGGCTGCGTTGTGGAGTTTATTCTAGTTACGGGGAGTAATGGTGTCGTTAATTTATCTTGCCCGTTGTGAATACCACTTACCCCTTGGATGGTTGGTCCCAGGCTGCAAACTACTCCTGTCGAGGGTAAAATTCTTGCTCCTAGTTGGTTGCTTTGAGATGGTCCGATCGCGACGGCGGTTGAGGGATGACTGGTTACACTAGAAGTGGAATTTGTTGATACCTCTTTAGGAGAAATATAATTTTTAATGTCTCTTACGTGAGCCCGGACGTTCGTGATGTTACCTTTAGCGTCTTTTTTCCGCAGTGCTACGATAACGGGAGAGAGTATTTTCGTTACCTCGTAGGGTCCTTCATAGCGAGGAGCTAATTTCTCCGCGAAGTAGTTTACTCCTGAAGAGAGTACTCGGTGGCGTTTGTAGACCTGGTCGCCGACGAGGGGGCGCCAGGGGCGATGTCGGAGGTTATAATGTTTTGCTTGCGTTTGGGTAGCCTGGTGGAGATTTATTTTAACGAGTTCGAACAAATCTTTCATGCGTTCCGCTCTTACGTTGATGTCATCTAATGATCCGTGGTGGTTATCCTCTTCCCCCATGGTGCTGGGCATTCTTAATTCTCTACCGAAATTTAGCAAGGCCGGAGAGTAACCAGTTGACTCGTGGCGGCTCGTGTTCATCGCAAAGGTTAATTCGGGGATGTGATCATCCCAATGTCGTTGGTTGCCTTGGATGTATTGGGCAATCATCGTCTTTAACACGCGGTTTACTCGCTCGGTTGGATTTTCGTGTGGAGTGTACGGGGCAGTGAGGCGATGAACTATGCCTAAATCAGATAGCAATTCTCGGAATGAGTGGCTGATGAATTGGCTCCCGTTGTCGGACAGCACCATTTTCGGGACTCCGAACCGAAAGAAAACTCTCTCGCGGATGGCCTTCATATGGCTTACGGTAGTCGCAGCGGGAAGAGGAACGGCTTCTACCCACTTAGTGAACTTATCAGTAAAAACCAGGATCACTGTGTTGCCCTTCATTGACCGAGGCAGGGGCCCTACGAAGTCTACGCTTACTACATCCCATGGACCTTCGGTTTGAGTTGTGTGCATGAGGCCGCTGGGTTTTTGTTGAGAGGGCTTATATCGGTTGCAGGTTTGACAATCTCGGACATACTTGGCGATATCGCGACACATCCCTGGCCAATGATACTTTAACATAACTCGGGATGTTGTTTTGGCGATTCCCAAATGCCCAGCCGTCACTACATCGTGGTTTTCGTACAGCACCTGTTGACGTTCGGCGATAGGTACACACAATTTCCAATCGTTGGCGCCAGGATCGGATAAAGGGTTGGTACTGGCGAAGCGGCGGTAGAGTCTTTTGTCGGTGATACGGAAATCGGGGAATTTTTCGGGCGTTTGTCTTACTTGCTCGTATTTAACCTGGACCCATTCGGGATTAGCGTCTCGCATCACGGCTAGTCGGTCGATCTCGGTTATTGCCAGAGGGTCCCGCGATAGTGCATCAGCCACTACGTTTAACGTTCCTTTCCGGTATTGGATGTCGAAGTCGTACTGTTGCAACTCCAAGGCCCACCTTGCCAATCTTCCCGATGGATTTTTGAGCGAGTGCAACCATTTGAGCGAATGGTGGTCGGTGATGACGTTGAAATGATATCCTTCCAAATAAGGGCGCATCTTACGTATTCCCCACAGAATTGCTAAACATTCTTTCTCGGTGGCAGCATATTTTACCTCGAGATCAGTCAACGTTCGGCTGGCGTATGTTATTACCTTTTCGTGCCCCTCTGACTTCTGGGTCAATACCACGCCCAGACCATATTGGCTGGCGTCGGTTTGTAGCGTGAACGGTTGCGAAAAGTCGGGACATGCTAACACGGGCGCTTCTGTTAACCTGGTCTTGAGAGTATCGAAGGCGGCCTGCTGCTCGTCTGTCCATACCCATTTAGTTGATTTCTTCAAGAGGGACGTGAGGGGTGTTGCGATGGTGGAGAAATTTCGAATAAACTGGCGATACCAGGAGCAAATGCCTAAAATACGTCTGAGTTCTCGTACGCTCGTAGGTGCCTTTAAGTCTCGAACGGCGGCCACTTTATCAGGGTCGGTACTAATACCGTCTTTGCATATGACGTGCCCTAGGTACTTCAGGCTAGGCCGGCAAAAGTGGCATTTGTCCGGATTTATTTTTAGATTTGCGGCGCGTAATCTTCGAAATACCTCTCCCAAATGGCGAAGATGGTCGTCGAATGTTTTGCTGATGATGATTATGTCGTCTAAGTACACCAACACATGATCCTCCATGTCGTGCCCAAATATTTCGTCCATGGCACTTTGGAATGTAGCTCCGGCCGAGTGTAACCCACAAGGCATTACATTCCACTCGAACAAGCCGCGGCCTGGGACAGTGAATGTGGTATACGGACGGCATTCGGCTTTTAACGCGATCTGCCAATAGCCTTGTTTGAGATCGATGGTTGATAGGTATCGAGCTCCACGCAGCTTGTCTAGAATTGATGAAATGTATGGTAATGGGTAGGCGTCTTTATACGAAATTTCGTTGAGCTGACGGAAGTCAACGCATACCCTCCATGCCCCTTCCTTCTTACGTACAAGTACTACAGGCGAACTATACGGGATTTTGGGCGGGCTGATTTTCCCTGATGCTAATAAGTCGTCGATTTCCTCATTGATGATTTGCTGCATGGCGGGGTTGCGCGGATAGTAACGCTGTTTGAAAGGCTCAGTGTTTTTCAGGCGTATGACGTGCGGTACTACGGTGGATATACCCTTTGTCTCGTTAAACCGAGGTAACTCTTCGGCTAGAAATTCCTTTAGGCGGGCGTCCAGTTGTGGGTCTTGTTTTTCGTTTGTACCTTGCCGGCACCCCAGTTCTTCGGTGAGCGCACATAGGATATCGGATGACCGGGGGCTTCTCTCTTTTCCACTGGAGATTTCCTGCCCTCCCAAAGTTAATTTACAACCTGCCTGACCTAAGAAATTCATCCCCAGAATGGCGTCCTCCGCTAAATTAGGCATATACAAGGCCTCACCCGTAATCGTTCGGTTATTTACGTGCAAGCTAATGCTGTAGTGTTCTGACGTTTGTGTCGAGTGACCGTCAGCTAGCTCGATAACGTGTGCCTGGTTCCGTGCTGGGATACCTAACCGTATGCATTCGTCTCTAAGTTCTTTGCCGATAAAGGATCGGGTGGAGCCGGTATCAACTTAGGCGTAATAAGTTTGGTCGGCGGTGGGTATTCGTATGAAGAACCGTGGGTCAGTTCTGACCGCTATCCGCGCCACTGCGACTGGATTCTGATGGCAAGGGCAGTCCTTCGTAAGTCGGCCATCCGTACCGCAAAAAGAACAGAACAACCGGAACGGTCGCCGGCAATCCTTTTTCATGTGCCCCCTCTGCTTACACTGCCAGCAGTGGGTGTTCCTGTTGTAATCAGTACTCGGAGGTGATGGTGCTTGGCCGTGCGGTACTATAGCCCTTCGTAACTCAACGGGATCCGGTGTTGGACAGGGGGGTCGGACGGGTGTCTACGGGCTGTTTCATTGTCGTTAGGGCGACTAGTCTGAGGAGCCGACGTAGCGCGTTCGAAGTGTTGCTGTCGGTACACTAATTGTGACGTGGACGGCGGTGATGTTATGTAAGCGGGTTGTAGTAGAGGCACTTTCAGGCTGGTCTGGTAAACGGACTGCTAAGCTTTGCGTGCGTCCGTCGGGATGATGTCTTCTTCTTCGGCGTTGTTCCGGGGCCTCAATTTTCCTCTCCCACTCCGTGCATAAGTTCTGGGTGGACTTATGGGCTCGTAACTCCTTCAGGTGTTGACTTAACCGCTGGCGTAAATCGCGTACGGTGCCGATGGTTTTCAATCCTCGCAGATTAAGCGTCTCGACGAGCTCTGGCTTTTTCAAAAAGTATATGAGCCCTAGGTTCTCGTATGGATTGAAGTCTTCCTCGGAATGGTCGGAGGTCTGATCGGACGTTGCGGGTGCGTTTTCATTACTTGCCATGTTGGACGGGGTTCGGTCGGCTGCGGGCGGCTGCGGTCGGTGGACAATGCGTCAGTTCCAGTTAACGGGAGGTCGGGGGTTGAACGCTTAGCAATGTCCCTGCTCGGGCGCCAATTTGTGAGGCTTCTTTAATCCCAGCTGGGGTAAGACTCAGCGGGTCCAAGGTTTCTTCCCAAGGAAGCTCTAAAACTTGGGTGCAGTAGTCCAACTTCTAAAATAACGAGGCGAGTCGAGGCAATTTATGAGTTACAATCTTGTTTATTGTTTTCCAAAAATAGACAAAAGAAAAAGGAAAAAGTCTTTACAATGTTTGAAGTTAATTGGTTTTCTCTTCAGTTTTTAGCACAGTACGAGTAGATGGGTCGCGGCGCAGGCTCGCCGGCCTGATACTTGCGGGGCGCTTCGGTTGGATGACGCTTCTCCTTTGGTGGTTAATCGCTTGGCTTTCGGACGGCACGGAAGTTCGAAATCGGTACGAGGTTGATTTGACCGTGGCGGGTTTTAACGACAGCTGCGCTCCTGTAATAATAAAAGAATATAAATACGATTAGGAACGTCGTCTATAAGAAGAGGCGACGCTTGACGGAACAACAGGGGAAGGAGTGGCTGTAATGGCCACGGCAGAGGAACTAACCGACGACCTCTGTTAGGAGGAACTCCTTTTCGGTTAAATCGAGCGTTTGTTTTGCAAATTTGCACAAGCGGTCTTGTGCTTTGCGGTGAATTGACTGGCGTCCTCTGATAGGTGGAACACTATTCCAGTGAATTCAATAGTAGTCGGGGAGTTGACTGGCGGCCTCTGGCAGGTGGAACACCTATCCAGTGAGCTCAATAATAATGTGAATTTGACTGGCGGCCTCTGGTAGGAGGAACACCTTTCCAGCAATTTCACTTAGGACGGTCGGGGAATGGAGAAGATGAAAATTATTAAAGTTGTAGTGGTATTGCCCCTAACAACAAATAGTTGACAAATCTTCTCTGATCTTTCGGCAAATTGTTACTTCTACTTATTATTTTTCTGGTAGAAAGTAAATGTGAGGCATACCAAGGCGAGTGAAATATTATCCCTCGCTGCCCATGCATGTGCCTTTACCCACTGATCACAACAACAAAGTACACTCGGCGGTCCGTGGTAGCTCACCGGCTGCTGTTTTAATTGAATTTATTTTCGTGTGAGAAATGTGTATGGCCTCAACGTTGTATATAAGCTCTTTATCATTCTGCTTAATCAAATAGTCAATTATAACAGCAGATTCAAGACCAGCATTTTTAACCAATCTTTTGATTGGAGCACTGAGAACTTTTTTGACAATGTTGATACCTATTTGCTCTTCATCGCTTGAAGCTTTTAGCTCATCAAGAGCAGATGCAGCGTAAAGAAGTGCAACTCCACCACCGGGAACTATACCTTCTTCAATTGCAGCTCTTGTTGCGTGAAGTGCATCTTCAACTCTATCTCTGCGTTCTTTTACTTCTACTTCGGTTGCAGTGTACTTGCGCATGTGTTTGGTTGTAGTTGCTCGCTGGGTTGGTGTGTACTAATGCTAATGACTGCTTGCGTGATTACTCGGTGCACATGTTATTGTGTATCAGCGAGTGTAAATCGTAAGGTAAGTTGGAGGTGGTTTGGTGGCAGCTAGGAGAAGTGTGGCGCATCGTCACAATGTTAAGAAGTGTATTTAAGGCAGCTGAGGGTGTCGATCTCAGTGCTCCGCTTATACACAGACAGGCTGTTCGTTGGACCTTGCTTAGATTATCCCAATAGGTCCTTTTATCAAGAGCGGTCCACCATACCACTACTCCGTATGTAAGTATTGTTCTGATGACCGCGGTGTAGAGCCAGTGGGTGATTTGGGGGGAGAAACCCATTTACTACCAATGGCTTTTTTACAGGAAAATAAAGCAACGGTGGATTTTCTGATTCTTTCCTGTGTATTGGCTTTCCATATTAGCTTTTTGTCTAGGATTATACCTAGATATTTGGCTTCGTTTGAAAGTACAAGTGAGATTCCATTAATTGATTTAGTTAATAGTTGAGTAATTCTGTATTTCCTGGTGAAGAGATCGAGTTCAGTTTTCTTAGGGTTGACACCTAGATCACATTTTCCCGCCCATTTTACTAGTATATTTAGAGTGG
Organism: Melanostoma mellinum; assembly: GCA_914767635.1. Taxonomy (NCBI): domain Eukaryota; kingdom Metazoa; phylum Arthropoda; class Insecta; order Diptera; family Syrphidae; genus Melanostoma; species Melanostoma mellinum. The sequence continues at coordinate 100,307,006 of OU612060.1, read as the reverse complement.
TCTGCATCAGATCAGTAAGGACGTGAGCATGTTTGCCAGATACAGCAATAGAGACGTCATCTGCATATGCAATTACTTTGAATCCCTCAAGTTCTAAGTCAACTAGAAATTCATTGACGACTAAATTCCATAGAAGATTAGGACTCCGCCTTGCAGTGTTTCTCTACTGACGGATCTCTTTGCAGAGAAGTTTTCTAGAGTAGAGTTGATTCTCCTGCTTTTTAGCATTAGATTTATCAACTCCACTATGGAACCATCTACTTTGAGCTTCGTCAGTGCCTTTGTAATTGCAGAGTTGCTGACGTTATTGAAGGCTCCCTCTATGTCGAGGAAAGCGGCCAGAGTGGATTCTTTGTGATGGACGGAATATTCTATTGTACGAACCAAGGTGTGTAAGGCCGTTTCTACAGATTTTCCCTTACAAAAGGCGTGCTGTGCTGTAGATAACAACTTTGGATCTATAGCTTTACGCAGGTGGATATCAATCAGTCGTTCTTAAGTTTTAAGAAGGAAAGATGATAGACTTATTGGTCGGAGATCTTTCGGGTCTACGTGGGATGATTTCCCAGCCTTAGGTATAAACACAACCTTCACCTCTCTCCACTGCGTGTGGATATAGTTCAAGGTGGTACAGACGATGAGAATTACTTCAAGGACAGGGATAATAATATCCGCGGCCTTTTGAAGTTCGGCTGGAACTGTGCCATCAGGTCCAGGGGATTAGTATGGGTCAAAACTGCCCAAACTAGTTTTTCCCTTGTAATTAGATCGGGGTTGTTAGTTACTATGCTACCTGATTCTATGGAATCATAGTTACATAAGTTCTTAGAGCTGCCTGGAAAGTGAGTATTCAGATGCAGATTGAGCGTTTCTTCGCAAGATTCTGTCCAGCCATCAGCTGTTTTCAGACTGCTAGGCATGGTCGGACTTTTTGAGAGGATTTTTCTTAATCTAGAAGCTTCTGAAGTATCTTTTTTTTCCCACAGAAGTTTCTCCAGGAAGTTCTTTTATTTTTCCTCAGTTGATATTTATACGTTTTGGGGGATTCCTTGTAGGAGTCCCAGTCTATTAAAATTCTAGATTGTTTAGCTCGGTTGAAAAGTTTTCTACATTCCTTCCTGAGCGATTCTAGCCCCGAGCTCCACCACAGCAGTTTCTGTTTTCCTCTTATTTTTATAAGAGGACAGGATTTCTGCAGTGAATGGTTAAGAGTAGTGGTAAGATCATTGACTTTTTTGTCTAGATCATGTTTGTTTGTAGGGTTTTGTAAAAGTTCAGGTTTAATAAAATTTTTCAAAGTTACCCAATATTTTTCCCAGTCAGTTTTCCGATAGTTTCGGAAGATTGGTTGCTTTTGAGGTTCCTCATTAAGATTAAATTGAAACTATCTATGATCAGGAAAGGAGTGTTCAGTAGCTATACTTTCCAATTAGTAATCCTATGATGAACCGAATCGTAAACAAGAGTAATATCTGAAACTTCTTGTCTGTTTCTGATAATGAATGTTGCTTCATTGCCAATATTACTTACTATTACGGCTCGCGTACACTGAATCCGATTTATAGGCCGATATCGGATCGGAACTGTTCGAACGACAATCTCGGACGTTCGTCTGCATACACTGCTGCCGTTCTCTGACGATAGCTGACAGACAGCCTGTTGTTGAATTTATTTATTTCAGTTCAATTGAAACATTTTTCCACAAATTTTTAGTGACATCTATATTATTATACGTCTTAGAAAACTTATTCCACAGTGGTGTCCTACTAAAAACGAAATTTATTAACTTTTCACTATCCATTGTGTACTTTTATAGGCAAACTGACGTCCGACGTCCAATAGATCCAAACAAGTTCGGATTTGTCTGTTGATCGGATGAAGTCGGACGACATCGGACGACATCTGACGTTGTCGGTTGTAGTGGTGTACGTGCTCTCTTTGTTTAACACATGTTTGGTTCAAACGTCAGAGTTCGGCAAACAACGGCCGATTATAATTCGGACGATGTCTGATTTAGTGTACGCAAGCCGTAAGGTTAGTACATAAAGTAAAATCAAAAATTGACTCACCCTTTCATTTATGTCAGTACTACCCCATACTGTATGATATCCGCATTAGCATCGCATCCAATGATGAGGCAGATCTTCTGCCGTTCTGCTGCAGTGACAATCCTTTTTAAAAAGTCGCCTGGAGGAGGGCCAGGATGGTCATGGATGGTCACCGTCAGAGTTCGACAAACAACGGCCGATCATAATTCGGACGATGTCTAATTTAGTGTACGCAAGCCGTAAGGTTAGTACATAAAGTAAAATCAAAAAGTGACTCACCCCTTTCATTTATGTCAGTACTACCCCATACTGTATGATATGCGCATTAGCATTGCATTCAATGATGAGGCAGATCTTCTGCCGTTCTGCTGCAGTGACAATCCTTTTTAAAAAGTCGCCTGGAGGAGGGCCAGGATGGCCATGGCCGAGGTTCTTACCAATATGCAGGATCTGGGTTCACCTTTGTCCTTCATACAGCAGAGGCTCTGACTGGTGCCAACTTGGCAGCGCCCAGATGCTGTAACTTATAGTACACGTCAATTGTGCTTACTATACCTCCTAGCCGTATCCACTGGGACCTGGGATGCTCTGTCCAGAGCTGACTTGCTAAACTTGTAAGTGCGAGTGTTGACAAGGGAATCCGGAACAAAAGAATTGTGATCGGTCAACACTATATTTGCTCTGCGAACTATGACTGACTGCATGAATCTCAATGGTCTACGAGAGTTTTCGTGTTAATGTTCCAGCGGATGAATTCGAAGGACAGAATCAACGGTGGACTTCAGCATCCATAAAAGCAGAAACCCCTGAAGGAGCTACTCCAATATATTTTGTTTAAAGGTCTTTCGGGATCTTTCAATACTAGGACAGGGTATTGAAGTAGAGATGGTGGCGGACGAGCTCCTGGTGAGCCAACGGCAGCACTCACACCCCTGCAGCAGGGTACTGACTCTGGATATTCCAGCCCTTTGTGTCCGAAGGGATCCAAAAGGACCTGGCCCTCCAGGTTGGGGGTTGTGCGCAGGGTTAACTACCCAACCACGGAAAAAAATATGGTTCCGAAACAACCAAAATCCTCGGATAACGATAATGATTTCAAAGTTGACAACCCAAGCAAACGAAAAAAGGACAATGACCTCCAGATCTGCACGTGGAACGTAAGATCTCTTAACGGACTTCGTGCAGCTGGAGAATGCAAAGCAGACATAACCGCCATCCAAGAAGTGCGATGGAGTGGAAGATGAAAAACTGTGACATATACTATGGCGACTGCTACAGACAACAGAAATAGCGTTTATTTGGGTGCGGATTTGTCGTTAGAGGAAGACTCAGGGATAAGGTGATTAGCCAAAATCCAGTCAATGAGCGTATAATGACCATCCGCATCAGAATTCGCCAACATTAGCCTTATATGCGCCCACGCCCCCACAGAAGAGAAAGACGACGATTCCAAAGACTGTTTCTGCGAGCTCCTCGAAGAAACGTATGAGCAGTGCCCTAGAAACGACGTGAAAATCGTTCTTGGCGATTTTAACGCAAAGCTACGGAAGGAGGACATCTTTGGAAACACAATCGGTAAGCATAGCCTCCATGACAAAACCTCCGAGAACGGACTGAGGTTAATCGATTTTGCTGCGGGGCTAAATCTTTTTTTTAAGTAGTACACGCTTCCCGCATCTCATAATTCATAAAGTTACATGGCGATCCCCAGATCAATTAACCGTCAACCAAATTGACCATGTTGCAATCGACGCAAGGCACTCTTCCAGTGTGTTAGATGTCCGAACTTTCCGAGGGGCCCACTTTGACTCGGACCACTACCTTGTTGTAGCCAAGGTACGAATGAGGACATCTTGTTCACGACCAGCACGAACTAACACTGCGAAGAGATATGACGTCGGTAAGCTACAATCGCAAGAGATTGCCAATGCCTTTTCCAATCGAGTGTCCCTTCAATTATCCTTGAATCCCATGCCGCCAGCATTAAGCATTGCAGACCAGTGGCAGCAATGCCAAGAAGCCATCAGAACCACTGCCTCTGAGGTTCTGGGTTTCACTCGGCCACCAAAATGAAACCCATGGTTCGATGAAGAATGTAGGCAGGTTAATGCAGCCAAGCAAAGAGCACGACAAATGCTTATGCAAACACGAACGAGGGCTGCCTACGATCAGTATAACGAGATTTACAAGGAGAAAAGAAGGGAAGAACACCGAATTCACAAAAAGAAAAAGAAGCAGCATGAGAAGCTCCGGTTTGAGGAAATAGAGAGGTGCCATGACAGGAACGAGATTCGGAAGTTATACCAAAAGGTAAAAAGATCCTACCAGGTTGGCAAGCCCCGAACTCAAGCCTGTAAGGACCAGCAGGGAAACATAGTTATTGAGTCACAGTCGCTACTGAGGATCTGGAAAGATCAATTCTGTAGACTGCTTAACGGCGATGAGGACACAAATTCTGCTGTCAGGCAGATTGCCCCATTCAGCTTGGACGATGATCAAGAATGCCGTCCTCCCGACCTAGAAGAAGTTAAGCTTGCTATATGCATGCTTAAATCAAAAAAGACTGCAGGTGCAGATGGCCTTGATGCCGAACTTTTCAAGGCAGGTGGAGATCAGTTGGAAAGGAGCATGAACCAGCTGATCTGCATAATATGGTCGGAAGAAAGCATGCCCGATGAATGGAACCTCAGTATCGTATGCCCGATCCTAAAGAAAGGAGACCCTCACAATTGCGCCTATAATAGAGGGATAAGCCTCCTTAACGTCGCTTATAAGATCTTGTCTGCTGTAATATGTGAACGTCTGAGACCCCTCGTCAACAACTTGATAGGTCCTTATCAATGTGGTTTTAGACCAGAGAAGTCCACAATAGACCAAATTTTCACATTACGGCAGATCTTGGAAAAAACCCGAGAACGTAATATCGATATTCACCATCTTTTTATCGATTTCAAGGCCGCGTATGACAGTATCTACAGAGACGAGCTGTACAGAGCCATGTCTAGTTTCGGCATCCCTGCAAAACTCGAACGACTATGCAGGATGACTTTGGAGAATTCACGCTGCTCCATCAAGGTCGGTAAAGAACTCACTGAGACCTTTGATGTCGAAAAAGGTTTTAGACAAGGCGACAAACTGTCATGCGATTTCTTCAACATCATACTTGAACAGATTGTAAGAAACTCAAACGTCAACACCAGAGGAACAATCTTTCAAAAGTCTGTACAATTACTCGCCTATGCAGACGATATTGACGTAATGGAAAGAAAAAAGCATGATATCATAGGTGCTTTTGCGAGTATTGAAACAGAAGCGGCTAAAATGGGTTTGATGGTTAACGAGGGCAAAACGAAGTATATGCTGTCATCAAACAAGGACACAGAACATCGACGAACTGGAAAAACGTCACAATAGACAGACATAACTTCGAGGTAGTACAGGAATTCGTCTACCTAGGATCTGCTGTAGACACGGACAACAACATCAGTGCGGAGATCAAACGGAGAATAACTCTTGCCAACCGTTGCTTCTTTGGATAAAGAAGGCAATTGAGAAACAAAACCCTCTCTAGAAAAACCAAGGTGACCTTGTATAAGACCTTGATCATCCCAATCCTGCTTTACGGCGCGGAAGCATGGACCTTACCGAAAGCGGATGAGGAAACCCTTGGTCGTTTCGAAAGAAAAATTCTCCGAATGATCTTTGGTCCCGTATGCGAAGACAATGTGTGGAGAAGAAGATACAACAACGAGCTGTATGAGCTGTACCGTGACATGGACATAGCCAGAAGAGTACGCATCGCGAGGCTACGATGGTTGGGCCATGTAGAGTGGATGGACCCAAACGCTCCGGCTCGTCGGGTGTTCGAAAGCACATTGCAGGGAAATCGTAGAAGGGGAAGACCTCGTCTTAGGTGGCGCAATCAAGTGGAAGAAGACCTCAACCGACTTGGAGTGTGAGGCCCAGGTTCACCCTGAACTGTAATGCCCACCTAAGTAAGTAAGTAAGTATACAGCAGAGTATATCCAGGAGCCCTTAGTCCATGAACGATGGATTTGATGATCCAAGCCTCTTGGATAAGAACAATATCTTCATCTCTCTTGTTTAGGCGGAGAAGAAGGGAGGCCGAAGCCTGCTTGGAGTGTTGGAGGTTAATCTGTGTAAGCTGCACTATCTTGGGAACAACTAAGTAGACTTACCCCCACTACAGTCTGGTTGAGGTCGTCGTCTGTTTCGCTCTCAGAGTTTGACCAAAGAAGATCATCCTCGCTGAGCGAAACCTCGTTAGCGGAGTCATCAGTCTCCAAGTCGGAGAATTTGATGACGTTTTGGGCATCCAAGTGGGATGTGGAGGGTCTATTTTCATGCGTTTCAGCAGAGCATGTGCCGAGCTCATCTATCTCCATGGATGGAGGGTTGACTTGCCCTGCGGGTTCTTCCACTGAAGACGCACTTTTTGTTACGGGATATTGAACGATGTTCTGTTCTTCATCTTTTTTCTAAATTTTTAAGGCAATGTTTGACCATTTTTTTAATAATTATACTGAGCGACGAAAAATCCGAAAACATATAAAAACAATAATATTGAGTCAATACACCTTAATGATTTTTCACTTTTTAATTCAACACATTAAACAAGACAAACTTTAATTTAATACGTCAAATGAGTACCTGAATGCATTTCGGAATATGTTCATTCCATCATCAGCATCACGACTAAATCCAAAAAGTAAAATGTTGTGGTTTGATGTTGTATGATAGTTGCATGTTATTATATAAGAGCGAACAAATGCGATTCGATGTTACCGTTGTCTAAATTCATTGCATTTGAGTCTCTCTGTATATAAAAACTTTCATATGCATCTAGCTTCCGGTCGTCTATCACTTCTTTCACCAAACAAACATTTTCAATATCAAGCTCCATATGAATTTTGTTTAGAGCGTGTGCTGCTAACGCTGATCTGTAAGCTTGGTTGCTTCGAATGTGTGTCTTATGATCTTTGAAACGTGTAGGGAGATTTCTCTTTGTTTGGCCGTAATAAACACTTTCGCAATCACTACACTTTATTGAATAAATAACCGATTTTTTCAGATTATCCGTTTTGTCTTTCACTGAACCTAACAGGTTTGATAATTTATTGGGGTTAGTGTGTACCACATCCATACCGTGTTCTCGAAATTTACATAGAATTTTGTTCGTTGCAACCAGTGTATAACAGATAGCGATGCGAATTTTTGGCTCAACTGTGTTTTTTTTTCGTATGCTTTTTAATAAGCTTGTCAATCAATGCTTCATTATACCCGTTAGCTTCAGCAATCTGTTTTATAATTTTATATTCTTTCATGTAGTTCGTTATAGAAAGATTAATACTGCACAACCGGTGTACCATGGAATGAAACGCAGCGTGTTTATGTTGTATACAACAATGTGATAATGTGAGTCACTGGTTATTGTTCTAAAAGTACTTGTAGGTTTACGATAAATCCCTATATAAACTTTGTTTTTCACTCTTTTTAGTTCTAAGTCCAGAAAAGGTAATTTTCCCTAGTTCTCAAGTTCGTAAGTAAATTTTATAGTGTCATATTGACTGTAAAGGTAAAGGTAAAGGAATTGCCACCTATTGTGAGTCTCTCGGTAAAAAATTCTTACGATTTTTCAAAAAGATTTGAAAGTGTAGTAATTAATGAAAACCAGTGTATGGTATCTTTTGATGTCTGTTCCTTGTTCCCTAGTATTCCCGTTGAAATTGCTCTCGAACAATTTGAAATAAACTTAAGATCTGTTGATTTACCTACTAACAAGAAAGAGTTGTATATCCGTACAGCAAAAACTTGTATGAAACACAGTTATTTCCAATTTAGCGATTCTTATTACTTCGTCGATAAAGGCACAAATATGGGCAACCCTCTTAGTCCATCAATTAGTGAATTGTTTATGCCTCACTTCGAAATCAAATTAAGAGATGAAAAATTATTACCCAAGATATGGTATAGAAGATATGTAGATGACGTGTTCGCGGTAGTGGAAAAAACAGATGTACAAAAAGTGTTGCATATCCTCAACAGTCAATAAATATGACACTATAAAATTTACTTACGAACTTGAGAACGAAGGAAAATTACCATTTCTGGACTTAGAACTAAAAAGAGTGAATAACAAAGTTGACATAGAACAAGAACTTTTAGAACAATAACCAGTGACTCACATTGTAACATTGTTGTACACAACATAAACACGCTGCGTTTCATTCCATGGTACACCGGTTGTGTAGTATTAATCTGTCTATAACGAACTACATGAAAGAATATAAAATTATAGAACAGATTGCTGAAGCTAACGGGTATAATAAAGCATTGATTGACAAGCTTATTAAAAAGCATACGGAAAAAATAACAAAAAATGATTTGTCAACACTTTTCATACAGAATAAGAACACAGTTGAGCCAAAAATTCGCGTCGCTATCTGTTATACATCGGTTGTAACGAACAAAATTCTATGTAAATTTCGAAAACACGGTATGGATGTGGTACACACTAACCCCAATAAATTATCAAACCTGTTAGGTTCAGTGAAAGACAAAACGGATAATCTGAAAAAATCGGTTATTTATTCAATAAAGTGTAGTGATTGCGAAAGTGTTTATTACGGCCAAACAAAGAGAAATCTCCCTACACGTTTCAAAGAGCATAAGACACACATTCGAAGCAACCAAACTTACAGATCAGCGTTAGCAGCACACGCTCTAAACAAAAATCATATGGAGCTTGATATTGAAAATGTTTGTTTGGTGAAAGAAGTGATAGACGACCGTAAGCTAGATGCATATGAAAGTTTTTATATACAGAGAGACTCAAATGCAATGAATTTAGACAACGGTAACATCGAATCGCATTTGTTCGCTTTTATATAATAACATGCAACTTTCATACAACAACAAACCACAACATTTTACTTTTTGGATTTAGTCGTGATGCTGATGATGGAATGAACATGTTCCGAAATGCATTCAGGTACTCATTTGATGTATTTAATTAAAGTTTGTCTTGATTAATGTGTTGAATTAAAAAGTGAAAAATCATTAAGTGGTATTGACTCAATATTATTGTTTTTAAATATTTGACCAGCCGAACCGAATCACGCCTTTTGTCGCAGCCAGGAGAGCAAGGGAGTCCTTATTGATGACTATTATAGCCGATCTATAGTGACCCTCCGGCTCTTCCAGCTTTGCAACTTTCCAGTCATGAGTAGGCAGGGTTGGATTGCCAAATTGCATCATTTTTATGATTGTATCCTTGCAGGGGAGTTCTGCAGGTAGTCTAGCGCGAGCCCTAGGCCTGCAAGGGATATCCTCCCCTGACACGACTTCAAGCTTAGCACCAGGCCAGAGTCCCTCTAACCTGGTTATTGCGAGTTTATACAGATTGCGCGATCTCTCTCCATCAAACGCGATTAACCTGACGCGTCCCTGATACCATCCTGCGTCCTCAAAGATGGCAGGTTCCCCTGGGTTTTTCATCATAAGAGTCCATAAGGAGGCCTGGAACTTGTTCATGATGATCGCCCATTTATCGAAAGAGATCTCACCATCCACGTTATTCCTGTCAATGACAGCGAAAATGGGTTTGTCCTTCAGTGCGTCACTGTACGACATGTTTTTTTTTGAGCTGAGGATGCTTGATTTTTGCACCTTAGGCCTTTTGGCGCTCGGGGTTGACTGCTCGAACGAACGTTGGCGCTTAGACGTTGAGTCTGCGCAGTTTTTTTCTTTTATGGCAATGATTTTCATTGCCCACTAAAGCTTGGCAGATTGCGTTGAATCAAGCTTAGGTTTAGGTACCGCACCTAACACAATCGCAATTTTCTCCGCGTTCCGCCTATCTTTGTGGTTTGGGAAGGTAGGGAGGTGTTGGGATCCCCTTCGTTGTCCGTTCCACTGTTAGACACAGTTTCACCTTCAACTTGGGGTTTAGGGGGATTGGAAACTCTTTTGTTTTCAGTTCCACTGTAAGTCACAGTTTCACTTCCAACTTGGGCGATAAGGGGATTGGCGACCCTTTCTTTTTCAGTTCCACTGTAAGTCACAGTTTCACCTCCAACTTTGGGGAAATCCTTTCGTTGTTTGTCCCACTGTAAGACACAGTTTCGCCCACAACTTGGGGGAGGGAAAAAGTGCTTCCGGAGCTCGAAGGAGGTCCTCCCCTTTCAGCCACGGAGCCGATACTCTCGGCACCCGTCCCGTCCGGGTTGGTCGGCCTTGAGTCCTTTGACATTGGACGGTATGAGGTGGGAAGTTGGAGCAGTGTTTTTGAGGGTAGCCCTTTTGTCAACATATCACAGTTCGCGTAAGAACCGAAAGTCTCGGCCCCTCTACTTGCCGCAATAGTCTTCTCCGGGTTTCCTTCAATACGGGCAGTATGAGTGGAAGTGCTACAGAGAGTCACTGCAACCCCTTCACTGGTTTGGGCATCCTCCTTAGGAGGGGCGTTAGAACCAGAGGGCTCTCCACATTTCTTAGTCAGCTTATGAGGCCTTCCTCGAACTGCAGTCGGCTCCCCAGTCCTTCAGCTAATCGCTTTTTGTGTCGTTTTCGTTAATAAATTTGCCACTGGCGACTTATCCTCTTTCGAGGCCAAGCCATCGCCGGCAGTCGCGACTCCTGCCGACTTTTGAACGTTTATCCCCGTTCGTTTTTTATTCCTTTTATTAACTTTTTCCATTGTTTCATTTTCAAGTTTTCTAACATTGAGGTTTTGTTTTGAGTTATGTTGGTTGGTCAGGTTCAGCAGCTGGATTGCTGGAGAAGATGTCCTTAAGCACCCCCACCACGACAAGGTCAACTCATAGGGGGTACCTCCAAGTATCCAGTAATCTTGCCTTGCCTTGATAACAAAGCTTGAGGGCCAGCGTGCATATTTTCCGTATGATGTGCAGACATCAACAACTTTGTTATTTGGTGTGAACTCGAAAGGATCATTTGATGCTTTGCTTCATATGGAAGATGAGAAGCATCTAGTCTTCCTCCTACTCTTATTATGTTTCTGTGATCAAGAAACGGTGCAAGCGAGCTTAGCCGGCTGCTTTTGGATACACAATCATATTTAATAAGGGCCTTAAAATCTTTTTGAAAGGCAGTTTCTTGAAGGTACTTCACAATGTGGACGATTGCTGATTTTAGCTCCCGTGGAGAAGGAAAACTGTCCACAAGTCGATACGTTTTTGCTCGCTGTAGGTTACTGATAAAACACATGGTATAAGATATAACCCGTTGCAGGAATTTGAAAGAGTTTTTGTGATTTATTCTTTCAATAAAGTGGGAAACTGTGTGTGAATTTGCCAGGAGTATAGTCTTTCTCGTTTTTATTTCAAAGACTTTCTCCTCTTCTTTTTTTGTTGGTTGTTCCGGCCATTCTGATTTGGGTTTTTTTCAGAAATGCTTGACCTTGGAACAAAATGGTTGATTTTAGGAGTTGATCCGGAAGCATTCCTCAGGATCAGGATAGAAAATCAGCTGGATTCAATTCAGTGGGAACAAACATCATTGGCATTTCGTGGTTTCGTCATGAATGCTTGATATTCGATTAACCACGAAAGTCTTCAGAGGTGCTGTAGTGTTAATCCATGACAACACTATTTGGGAATCGGTCCAATATGTGATTTGTTTTCGATTTATCAGCAGGCTTTCCTTAACAATTTTAACAAGTTGTATCAACAATTTGGCAGCGCAGAGTTCCAGGCGAGGAATCATTTGTTGTTTAAGTGATGCAACTCTTGTTTTAGAGCATACCAACTGAACACTGACGTCTCCCTTGGAGTTAGTTGATTTAAGATAAACTACCGCTCCATATGCTCGTTGAGAAGCATCTGAAAATCTATGAAGTTCGATAGATGCTGCGTCGTTTATTATAATATGTCGAGGAAATTTAAAATTATTTAGTTTGAGAACGTTTTCGAGAACGAGAATATACCGACTTGACTCCGATCTTCTTGTAGTTTTTAAGAAATTTTCTTCACAGTCACGTTCTTCCCTTGTGAGTGGTTTTGCGATGGCTTGGGACGGAGAAGCTAAATTTCCTTCCAGGTTCCCGAAGCGTTCGACCAGATTGTCTAGGTTAGTAGATGAAGTGTCTACCCCCATACCGCAAAACTTTTCCCATGACTATCCACCCTAGCAAAGTGTTTTGTAAGGTTGGGTCACTATTTTTGATTTGAATCTGACCAACAGAAAGTAGTTCGGGATAGAGCTCCGCACCGATGAGAAGATCAACATCCATTGGTTTGTTGAAGTCCTCGTCAGCCAATTTAATGTTCCGGGGTATTTTCCAATGACTCGTATCGATGAATTCACTAGGTTGTTGTGTTGTTATAGTATTGAGAACAAACACCTGAAGTTGCTTACTATAACCAGTAACAAGGGATTGAAGGCATATATCGAACCGCTTGCTTATTTTTATCCGTCTTCTCCCATTCCTGAGAAATCCAGTGGGTCTTGTTTTGGAATGAGGTGTAGTTTTGAAACCAGTTTCTCAATAATGAAGCTCATTTGAGAGCCAAAAAGAAGGTTTGGAAAATGTTAAAAAGCGCGCACTTCTTAACATTTTCCAAACCTTCTTTTTCTTTATAATTGGCAGAATATTGATAATAACTGCTAACACTTGCTGTTGACACACGGTTTTGATATATATATAATTTCCCTATAATTTATATTGTATGAAACACCCAATCCAAATCTAAAACACCCTACTTCCAATAAATATTCACATTCCCAACCTCATACTATGTTTCTCACGGAAAAAATGCAACACTTGCACTTCTTTCGCGATACTGTTTATTTCTTTTCGTTGCAATAAAATCCACGATCGTTTTACAATTCGTTTCCCGCAAAACTAAATTAGGTATTAATGAATAAGTATAAATAATAATTTATTTCGGCTGGATTTGATTAAAGATCTTTGGAGGGAGTTCGAAAAGAATCACAAAGACATCGAGGAGGTCGTAAAATACGATACACCATGTATCCAGTGCGACACAGCTGGGAAGATCAAACGAATCTACCAATCGCTAACACAATACCTTCTGTCCGTGATGAAGGCTGGGACATCGGAAAGAGAAGCTGAAAAAAGAATCAGCAAAGGAAAACGTGATGACGGCTGGGACATCGGAAAGACAAGCTGAAAAACAATCAGCAGAGGATAGTTGTGAAGCTACTTCTCATTCGCTAACCTCAACACCGAACCAGGACGCAGACACAACAAAAGTGTTTCGAAGGCAAAAGGCAATCGTGCAGTCATTGAAGTAATTGTTGGAAAACATAGAGGAGAGCTCAGAAGATTATTCAGGCACATGTTGCCGCCTAAAGATCGACCGAATAAGAAGCGTTTGGTCACAGATGGAGGAGGTTCATCAAAAAATTGCTAAACTCCTAGAAGACCCAGAGAATGCAGGTTATGACGTCGAAGAGTACTTTGCATTGGAGGACAGAGTCCAGAAAAATCTCCTCATGTTGTCAATCAAACTTGAAGGAGGCCATCCTGATCCCCGTCAATCTGACACATTGAGGCAAACGGCAAAATTACCTAAAATAACCCTACCAAAATTTCATGGGAACTACACTAAGTGGAAGGAATAGAGTGACTTATTTGTTGAGCTGGTGGACAAGCAAAAGATAGCAAACTGCCAGAAGCTGTTTTATTTAAAAACAACGCGAACCGGTGAAGCTGAAAGCTTGATAAGGCACTTTACCACATCCGATAGCAACTATAAGGCAGCATGGCAAGTAGTCAGGGATCGTTATGATAACCCTCGTCTCCTTGTCACAGCGCATGTCCAGAGGCTGCTTATGCAGCACTAACACTTGAGGGCTCAAAGGCTATCAAAACTTTGCATGACACAACACAAGAGTGCATGTTAAGCTTAAAAGGTCTAAACATCGACACAACAAACTGGGATCCCCTTCTTATGTGCATTCTGATTAAGAAGTTGGATCGAAACACGTTGACACTGTGGGAGCAATCTCTTCAACAGCCGAAGGTCTTACCGGCGTTGAATAAATTTTTGTCATTCCTGGAGATGTGGTTTCAATCATTAGAAGCCGTAGGACCCAAAGGAATGAAAATGGGCTTAGATGACAACAGTAAACGGAGCAGAGTTAATCTCGCTTCCACAACTGAAACTAACAAATGTCAGATTTGTGGACATAAAAACCATGCCATATATCTTTGTCCAAAGTTTCTAAAACTCTCACCCCAAGAGAAACAATATAAATTATAGGGAAATTATATATATATCAAAACCGTGTGTCAACAGCAAGTGTTTGCAGTTATTATCAATATTCTGCCAATTATAAAGAAAAAGAAGGTTTCGAAAATGTTAAGAAGCGCGCGCTTTTTTTTTAAAAGCCAGAAGTTTGAAAAGCAGAATTTTGGAAAGCAGAATTTTGTCAGCCAGAATGAAAAAAAGCAGAATTTTGGAAAGCAGAATTTTCATTTTAAAAGCAGCATTTTAAAAGCAGAATTTTGAACCGCTCCCTAAAAAAATGTTTGCAAAATAAATTGAATAAAATAGAAAAAAATGTTTGTAATCAGCAAAAAAAAATTGTTTTACTTTTCTTAAAGCACTTAACTAGCAAAAAAAATATTCTAATAAAATGTTTGCAGAAAAAAATTTTTTTTAAATAAAAAAAAAATTTTATAATCAGCAAAAAAAATTTGTTTTATTTTTCGTAGAGCAATTAAATAGCAAAAAAAAAGAATATGCTAAAAAGATGTTTGCAAAAAAAAATTAAAAAAATTGAAAAAAATTTCTTGTTATCAGCAAAAAAAAAATTGTTTTATTTTTCGAAGAGCAATTAAATAGCAAAAAAAGAATACGCTTAAAAAATGTTTGCAAGAAAAAAAAAATTTGAAAAAAATAAAAAAAAAATTTGTCATCAGCAAAAAAAAATTTGTTTTATTTTTCGTAGAGCAATTAAGGAGCAAAAAAAGAAAATGCCAAAAAAATGTTTGAAAAAAAAAAAAATTTCAAAAAAATAGAAAATTTTTTTTTTTTAACCAGCAAAAAAAAGTTGTTTTATTTTTCGTAGAGCAGTTAAATGTCAAAACAAGAATATGCTTAAAAAAATGTTTTCCAAAAAAAAAATTTAAATTAATTGAAAAAAAATGTTTGTAATCAGCAAAAAAAATTTGTTTTATTTTTCATAGAGCAACTAAATAGCAAAAACAGAATAATACTAAAAAATGTTTGAAAAAAAAACTGAAAGAATAGATAAAAAAAATTTTGTAATCAGCAAAAAAAAAATTGTTTTATTTTTCGTAGAGCAAAAAGAATATTCTAAAAAAATGTTTGCAAAAAAGAAAAATTTTAAAATATAGAAAAAAAAATTTTTTAATCAGAAAAAAAAATTTGTTTTATTTTTCGAAGAGCAATTAAATAGCAGATAAAGAATATGGTTAAAAAAATTTTAAAAAATAGAAAATAAAAATTTTTGTAATCAGCAAAAACAAAATTTGTTTCATTTTTCGTAGAGCAATTAAATTGCGAAAAAAGGATATGCTAAAAACTTGTTTGCAAAAAAAAAAAAAAATTTTTTTAAATAGAAAAAAAGTTTTTGTAATAAGCAAAAAACATTTTTTTTCTTTTCGTAGAGTAATTGCTCTACGAAAAAAGAAGATGCTAAAAAATGTTTGCAAAAAAAAAATATAATAGAAAAAAATTTCTTGTAATCAGCAAAAAAAAAAAACGTTTTTTTTTGTTTTTTTTTTTATGATTTGCGCGTACCTTAACATGTTAATTAACACAGTACGAGCGTTAGGAAAAAGGGAGAGAGTTTATCAGGTCACATATTTCTGAATTTTTTGATGCTGTAGACAAATTGCTCGATATGGGAATTTCAGTCAACGACGATCTATTATCTATAATGCTCCTCTATAGCCTACCAGAAAGTTTTGATAATTTTCGATGTGCGATCGAATCACGAGATCAATTGCCTAATCCAGAAGAATTCAAGATCAAAGTGTTAGAAGAATATGATGCTAGAAAGTGTAGAGATAAAGCGTCTCATCAAAACGCAATGTATGCACGAAAAGCATATTCTTATATATAAAAATGAATCACAAAATGTGTTGGTAAGCGCATAACTCAGCAACGCCTGGACCAATTTGGTCAATTCTTTTTCTGTTGTGTTTGTTATTCTAAGGAGAAGGTTTTTATGACATAAGAAATTTTAAAATTGATATTCCCACAGGAACGGGTTTGGGAACGAAAACTTAGAAACTACTAGACAGGTTTCTTAAGCGATAGCATTAGGGGTGCTACATTTTCCCCCTCCATCACTAATTAAGATTATATTTTTTATCTATATAATCCCACGGGCACAGAAACGGGAACGAGAGCCGAAATCTTAAAGTTACTTGACCGATTTCAAAAATTCATTCAACTCTTGGATGTTACATTCATACCTCAGTGACATAGACTTATGAATGATTCCTGTCAAGGGTTGATCCCCATATTCCGAAAGGAACGGGTTGGGGAATGGAAACTTAGAAACTTACTGGACAGCTTTCTATAACCCTTCCTGCACTAGGATTGCTACATTATCCCCCTTCATTAGTAATTTAGACTATATTTCATCCCTATAATCCCACGATAACAGAAACGGGAACGAGAACGGAAACCATAAAATTATTTGACCGATTTCCAAAATGCTTTCAACTCTAGGATATTACATTATCCCTCAGTGACATGGACTTATAAATGGTTGCAGTCAAGGTTTGTTCCCCATATTCCCACAGGAACGGAATTTAAAAAATTGCACGGATATTCCGACAGGAACGGGTTTGGGAATGGAAACTTAGAAACTACTGGACAGATTTCTATAACCTTTCCTGCATGGTACCCGTGGCGTGATGGTTAGCATGTCCAGCTGCTAACCCAGAGGTTCGAGGTTCGAATCCCAGCAGAGGCAAAAATGTTTTTACAAGAGTATTGCCTTTCGCGAAAAATTTACAGATCCTCCGTTAGTAAATTCATTGCCATGAAAAGCGCTTTCTCAATTAGCCGTTCGGAACCGGCAGAAAATTGAAGGTCCCCTCCATTCCCTCACAAGGCATGGTTGTGAGAAATGCGCTAGGCCCAGGGGCTCCTCGCTCTGTTTCGCCACCTTTTTTATTTATTATTCCTGCATTAGAATTGCAACATTATCCCTCTCCATTTGTAATTAATATTATATCCCTATAAGCCCACGGGAACAGAAACGGGAACGAGAAGGGGAACCATAAAGCTACTTTAGCGATTTCAAAAATTCTTTCAACTCTAGGATGTTACATTATCCCTCAGAGAATTAGGCTTATATTTCACGTATTTCCACGATAACGGAAGATTCCCACAGGACCGGGGCTGGGAACGGAAACCTAGAAACTACTGAACAGATTTTTCATCGTTGGGATGCCACATAATCCCAAAGTAAAAACGATTATATTTCATCCCCAAGTTCCTACTTAAGCGGAAAAACGAGAACGGGAAACTAAAAACTACAGACCCGAGCAACGCCGGGTGGCTCAGATATTATTTCATCCCTATAATCCCACGCAAACAGAAACAGGAACGGGAAAGGGAACCTCAAAGTTATTTGACAGATTCCAAAAGTTCTTTCAATTCTAGGATGTTACATTATCCCTCAGTGACATAGATCTATATTTCATTCACATATTTCTACGGGAACGAAAAATTCCCTCAGGAACGGGGCCGGAAATGGAAACTTAAAAATTATTGGACAGATTTCAAAAACTCTTTCATCACTGGGTACCACATAATCCCTCAGTTACTTATTATTTCATGTCTATAACCCCACGGGAACAGAAAAAGGAACGAGAACGGGAACCTTAAAGTTAATTAACAGATTTCAAAAACTCTTTCTACTCTAGGATGTTACATTATCCCTCAGTGACTTATATTTGATTCACATATTTCTACGGGAACGGAAGATTCCCTCAGGAACAGAGAACGGGAACTTTAAAGTCATTTGACCGATTTCAAAAAATGTTTTAACTCTAGGATGTTACATTATCCCTCCAGAACGGGGTTTTAAATAGAAACTTAGAAACAACTGGGCAGATTTAAAAAATTCTTTCGGCACTATGATGCCACATAATGCCTCAGTAACTTAGCGTGGATTTCATCCCTATAATCCCACGGAAACAGAAACAGGAATGAGCACGGGAGCCTTAAAACTACAGACCCGAGCAACGCCAGGCGGCTCAGCTAATTAAATAACAAATAGTAAGATTATTGGATTGTTTGTTTTTAAGAACTCTTTTGACTTTCGCCTGGTAAGAAGAAAGATTGAAACTGTTTTCAGTTAAAAGTGTTACTTTTACAATAATCCAAACTATTTTTTCATATGAACACATTGAACACTATTTACATTCGCAAAACAAAACGAATTGATTTAAAGTGATACTATAAACTTTGACATAAGCAATGATAGCGTCTTCTAGGCCTATGGTAGGGATAAGGATCTCGAAGGGATATAGGGTTCGAAATGAAGTCGAAGTTCTTTAGTTATTATGTAGTCAGGAAGAAATGAGTAAAGTAATAAAGGCTCGAATAAAATTTTATTTTTGGCTCAGACTCAATGTTTGAATGCTTCATTGCTCCTGAGTATTGAATTGACAATATTTCCTTCCCATATTCTTTCCGGAACGGAAACGGTAATGGTGAAATAACCAAGAAACTGGAAAGTACTTAAGTGATTACAAAAATTCTTTCACTGTTAGAATGCTTCATTGTCACTGAGAATATATTTCATCACCATTCTCCCACAGGAACGGGAACGGAAATCCAAAAAAAAAAAACCACTCTACCGAGTTCAATGCGTATTTCAATTTTACAGTACTGGGCCGATTCCAAAAACTATGTCATCGTTAGAGTGCTTAACTGTTCCTAATAACATAAACTATATTTCATCCCCATTCTCCCACTAAAATGGAAACTTGGAAACGACTTAACTAAACTTACTTACTTCAATTAACGTAGGGCCTGAGCTACGCCAGGCGGGTCAGCTAGTACAGATAATAAAAATGAACTCGATACGGGAGACAGCAAGAATTTCCAAAATAATTTTCATTGCAAATCATTTAAGTTTAAGTGTCACAATTGCAGAAAGGTTGGGCACAAGGCAGCCGATTTCAGGCAAAAGAGAAACAAACCAATTTCATGAGCGGAATTCTCCAAAGTGTGTGCGGAGGAGGGTAGTCACTTTGAATCTACAAGAGAATTCGCTTTAAAGTTCTCTGATATGATTGATAGCATCAGCAGCAGCAGTTGTGGTGAGTGGTGCCTCTACAGTGGATGTACTTCGCACATGACATCACAGAAATCTATTTTGGATCAACTGAGGTACATCAAAAAGGAATTGCACTTGGCAAACGGAGGCAAAACGTCAATTCGGGGTATAGGATCAGTAAGACGCTGACGGTCAGATAATAACACAATACAAAAGCTAAAGATGGAAGAGGTAATGTTTGTTCCCGATTTAAAGACAAATTTAATGTCGGTGGCAAAAATAGTAGGCAAAGGCTGTACTGTCATATTTAATAAAAACGAGGCGTCTGTAATTGCACCTGATGAGAAAATTGTTTTGTTGACTGAGAGGCGAGGTGACTTGTTCTTTATTAAAAGTGAAATGGAGATGTGAAATTTTACTAAGGTTAATGTAAAGTCGTCAATTGAAGAATGGCATCAGAAACTAGGCCATTTAAATATTTATTATTTGATGAATATGGCGAAACAGAAATGTGTTTTGGGTATGGAAGTCCAAGGTAAGAAAAATGAATTCACCTGTGATGTATGTATAAAGGGAAAACATGCGGAGTCACCATATCCCGTGAGTAATAATCGCCGAACAACCGATTTACTGGAAATAGTCCACAGTGACGTATGTGGGCCGATGAGAACATCGTCTGTAGGAGGCGCAAAGTATTTCGCCAGTTTTATTGATGATAAATCACGGTGGTGTGAAATATATTTCTTAAAAAATAAGAGTGACATTTTTTCTGTTTTTAAAGAATATAATTCATTTGCAGAGACACATACGGGACGTAAAATCAAGTACCTTCAAACAGATAATGGGCTAGAATATCGCAACCATCAATTCGATAAATTTTTAAAAGATCACGGCATTCGAAGAAGGCTGACTGTTCTCCACTCACCGCAGCAGAATGGGATCGCCGAGCGAAAAAATCGAACTCTGGTGGAGGCAGCACGATGTTTGATGATCCAAGCGTAAGTATCACCTATGTTATGGGCAGAAACAGTTAATACTGCTAATTACATTAAAAACAGAAGTTGGACCAAATCAATTGAAGACACGCCGCACCGAGTTTGGACTGGAACCCGCCCGACAGTAAGTCATTTTAAAATATTTGGAACTAAAGCATTTGTTTTAAATAAACAGCCTTCGAGAGGAAAGTTTGAAGAAAAATCGGAGGAATGCATTTGGGTACTCGAGTGAAGCCAAAGCGTTTCGTCTGTGGTCCCCTTCACAAAAGAAAAATATTACCAAATCGTGACGTAAAACTTACAAAGGGGTTTAGCTCTGATTTGGATTATGAAGATTGCTTTGATTCGGTTAAGCGAAGCATGGAGAATGAGAACGCTATATCAACGGTGCGTTCAAAAGATAACATCGAAATTGTACGGCATGATGGAAAAAATGAAAGTGAAGTTTTGGAAGAAATAACAACGGTTAAAGGACTTGAGTGGACAAAGAAAATCGATAGAGGATTGAGAAGGAAAAGTGATAAGAAGCTACCAAGGAAGGTTCATTTTTTGAGAACATCTTTAATAAAACAACCAAAACACAGAGCCACAAATTGACATGTCTCAACAGAAAGATTAACAGGAAGCACTGAATCTGAAAATGAGTATGAATCTGCAAATTTAGTTTCCAGTGAAGACCCTTTGAGTGCCGAGGAAGCATTGAGTAGGGAAGAAAGTAGAGAATGGGAATGCGCTATAGAAAATGAGTACTTGGCTCACATAAGAAACAAAACCTGGGAAATAGTAGATAGATCTGAAAGCGAATAAGTAATTAATAGCAAATTCGTGTTTACAACAAAATATAAATCCAACGGAATAATTGATAGAAGAAAATGCAGGCTCGTGGCCAAAGGATTTGCTCAAGTGGAAGGTATACACTTTCACGAGACTTTTGCTCCGGTGATTAGAGCCAGTTCTATAAGATTGATCATGGCAATGGCTGTGGAACATGGATGGGAAGTACATCAAATGGATGTAGTTACAGCTTACCTTAACGGAGAGCTGCACGAAAAAATTTATATGGAAGTACCCGAATTACTTGACCTGATCTCGCATATACTGTCAGTATGCTGAGTCAATTCAACACATGCTACTCAACAGAACACTGGAGTGCAGCCAAACGTGTGCTTCGATATCTTCGAAGGACATACAATTTTGGACTGGTGTTTTGAAAAACAGGAGGAAGACCAGTATGTTTTAGGGATGCTGATTGGGGTGCATCCTTGTGATGACCGAGAAACCCATACTGGATTCGCTTTTTCTTTTGCTGGAGCTGCTTTTAATTGGGAAGCACGGAAACAGAAATCAGTAGCTCTATCAAGCACAGAGGCCGAATATGTTGCACTAGCAGAAGCAACAAAGGAAGCTGTTCACTTGCAACGTCTAATATCAGAGCTTGGGTTGTCCTTGGACAGGATAACGATCTATAACGATAACCAAGGAGCTCAGAAACTAACCAGGAACACAACATTTCACAGAAGAACAAAACATATTGATATAAGGTTCCATTTTATCCGCGATATTTGTCAGAAAGGACTTGTCAATTTGGAGTTCATACCAACTAGCAAAATGCCAGCTGATATACTCACAAAAGCGTTACCTCGCATTAAACATGGCGCATGTAGATCATTCTTAGGGATATATGATATTAAATGAATAAAACATTGAGAGGGTGTGTTGAACATACCCTAGTTTTATATTATAAGATCATTGCGCCACCTTATAATACATAGCTTAACTTAACGAAGCAAGCAACTGTCAGAATTGATTTTTTTAATACTTCCTCTTTACCTTTTAGTCTTTTTTACTATCTTCTTTGAATTTACCTAATAAAGTTAAGTTCTTGAAATACAAAATTAATCTCTTTTTATTTAAAGCATCCTACGTTAAGAGCATAAATTCCAACAGCCGTACTGCCGATCATTAAGAAGCTTTCGTTCTTCAAAATATTTCTTAATCTGATAATTGATCAGCGTTTCCATGACCTTAGAAAGAAGGGAATTAAGTGCAATTGGACGGTAGTTCGAGGGTGAGGAAGATTTGCCTTTTTTAGGGACTGGCTGGACAAATGATGTTTTCCATCCACTTAGGAAGAGACCTGTTGAGTAGGACAAATGGAAAAGCCTACGCAGTAGTTTTGACAGCGTGGAAGAACATCTCTTCAGAACAATAGCAGGGATACTATCCGGGCGAGCGGATTAATGAATGTCGAGATCTTTCAAGACTCTTGCCACTGTACGAGTGCGAAAGTAGATTGGTCCCATGGGATCGTTCACGCGCTTAAGTACTGGAGGAGCCATAACACTTTCTGGAAGCGTTGATTTGGCGGCGAACCGCTTCGCAGAAAGGTTAGCTTTTTCAAGAGAGCTAACAAAGGGTTTGTCATTGGAAACGAGCGTTGGAACCGAAGATGTTGTTGTGTTCCGGATGTTCTTAACAAACGACCAAAAATTTTTACTACCTTTGGGATATTGTAGTATTTTTTGCCTTAGTTTTTGATCATATAAAAATTTCGTTCGTCGAATATGGACGTTGCTGGAATTCCTGGCTTGTTTAAGCTTTTTCTGATTTTCCTCAGTTGGGCTGGCTTTGTATTCTCGGAAACTTACTTCTCTAACCCTGATAACCTCTTTACAGCTCGAATCAAACCATGAGTTTTCCTTGGATCTGATACTTTTCACTCTATTCGGGATGAAATTTCTCATTCCCAAAAGGGTTAAGTTTGTGACCATATTTGCACTGGAACCAACGTTACTATCGAGGAAACATAGAGACCAGTTAAAGTTCTTATAGATAAAATGTAAACCGTCCCAGTTGGCTTTCTCGTATTGCCAGACGGTTCTCTTTGGGATTTTATCTTTAACTGGGTTATTTTGGCACGAGAAATTAGCAGATATGGCACAATGGTTTGATATGTCTAGAGGCGACAATACATTTATGGTGTATTTATCAGGGTCAGAGGTAAGAAACAAGTCTAGGGTGTTTTCAGCTCGACCATCAACGTCAGATATTCGAGTCGGCACGTCAACCAGTTGTGTTAGCTGGTTAAAATCAGCAAAAATCTGTGCATCCATTCCTTCGGCTGTTGTCTGGCCAGAAAAGCGAAGCCAAGAAGAATTGTGAATATCGAAATCGCCCGTAATGAAAATTTCAGATCGAGGGTACAGGGAGACGATTCTTAGGTTGGAATCTGACAGAGCATCAAATTCTAAGGAAGTTGAATTTCTGTCTAGGTTTGGACTTCGATAAAGAAAACAGTAGTGGATGATGTGCTTGTAAATGGGAAATTTGAACCACATGAAACTAAAAAAGGAATTGGTACATATGCCATATTGTGGTTGGAACTGAAATGCAACATCATTTTTTATGTAGACGGCGAGACCGTGGTGGGAAAAAAATAAAGGCACTAAGTTATATCCATGAAAGTTGAACTCCGAAAGATCAGAATTTTCTACAACTTGGGTTTCGCTTAGTGCCAAAATAGCTTGCCTGTAAAAAACAGTGTGGAGGTACGCAGACAAGAAACTCGCTCTCAGCCCACGTATGTTGCTTTAATCAACTCTAAAATTATCAATGATTACAAAACAAAAAAAAAAGACTAAAACAACAATAGAAAGAGAAATCCCTGATCTTAGTTTCAGTGAGCTTCACAATAACACATAACCACTAGTTTTATGATTTAGTGGCAATGCGAATCGATCCGCCCCTGGACAACCAAACAGTAACTTTTCTATGCACTCGTTATTGCTTTGACTCAACCCATGCACCCACTATGCGAAGATTAATCATCCTCAACGTAATCAATGCATTTATAAGGTCAAAGCAACAGTGTGTGATGGGGATAGGAAAGATCAACAAACTACGCTCACTATGCTCCTCAATGGGTATAGTGCAGCATAACCAATTTGGGTTCAAAGCATTCCACTCCACTTTCGACCCGTTGTTAAAGCTTCACGCAGATACAACCCTGGCTCTTAACAAAAAAGAGGTAACAGTAGCCTGTCTGGTTGATATTCAAAAAGCATTTGACACCGTTTGGATAGACGGTCTGATTTTCAAGTTGAAATCATTTCACTTGCCTAGACATCTTATCACAATCATACACAGCTTCTTGACCAACCGTAAGTTTTACGTACGAGTAGGAAATACCAAGTCTGTATTCAAAAACATCTCTGCAGGGGTTGCCCAAGGCTCACGTCTTGGACCTGACCTCTTCAATCTTTTCACCCTCGACCAACCAGCAAACACGCCAACGACAAAAACCCTACTATATGCTGATGACTCCATCACTTATAGTGCATCCATAAGCCCAGAAATAGCTCTCCGTAGTGTGAAGGAACACATCCTTAGGCTCTGGGAGTACTACCTACAATGGGGAATTAAAATCAATCCCACTAAAACAGAATTAATCTGCCTTAGGAATCCCTCACGTAATGGCATAGCCACAAGATGCAAACTCCTGTCCCTGACACTCCCCGATAACACAATTATCACACCTAAGCAAAGCGTTAAATACCTCGGAGTTCATTTCTTCGAAAGGTTCAAGTTTAACCAACATGCTAAACACACTCTTCGCAAGGCAAACGGTGCCTTAGCTCTCCTTCGTCCTCTTATGAAAGTAAGAGGTGGTCTCCAAACACGAACGAAACTTCTGCTTTACAAGCAACTAATTCGTCCTATACTAACTTATTGCTTTCCTATATGGTGCACAATAAGCCCAACATATATGAAGAAAGTGCAATTATTCGAGCGCAAGGCTCTTCGCTATTGCACATCTTTGTGTAGAAAACCAAATTCAGTCCGCTACTACAGCAATGAAAAACTCTACGAGACAACTAAAATTGTTCCTATAGACAAATACCTACACAACCTCAGCACCAAAATGCTGAGGAAAATCCCATCCCATCCCAGCCCTCTTATTAATATAATTACAGGTAACGCAGCCCCCGACGACCGATATCTCCAGGTGCTATCCATAATGGATCCAGCATACCGCATGTCGCAAGAAGACAGCTTCGAAGACTTCTACGTCGCTGCAGGAAGAGGAACGCAGTACAACAGAGGTTGAAGAGACCCAAAAAAGTGGAAATACAATAGCTTCCAGGACCGAAGCGACCATCCAACTAATATTCCTCGCCCACCAACATTACAGCCAACGACCGTCAGCACTGCTCAAGCCGACGAGAACATACCAATTATTTATTTAAGAAACAAGTAAATGTTAGAAATAGATACCTTTTTAATAAAATGTATAAAACCCGCCAATTTAACGAAGCAGAGCCCCATCTGTGCTCGCAGATTTTAAAACAATAATGTTAGTCTAAGAATTTATAATTGTATATATCAAATATTGTAAAACATACGAGCTTTTCAATAAAAACTTAAATTGTAAAAAATTGGGGATAGGAAAGAAAAGAAATTACCGCTCACTTTAAAAAAGGAACAATGCATCTATCTGAAATAGAATAAAATATATTTTTATATGATACTAGCTGACCCGCCTGGCGTAGCTCAGGCCCTACGTTAATTGAAGTAAGTAAGTTTAGCTAAGTAGTTTCCAAGTTTCCATTTTAGTGGGAGAATGGGGATGAAATATAGTTTATGTTATTAGGAACAGTTAAGCACTCTAACGATGACATAGTTTTTGGAATCGGACCAGTACTGTAAAATTGAAATACGCATTGAACTCGGTAGAGTGGTTTTTTTTTGGATTTCCGTTCCCGTTCCTGTGGGAGAATGGTGATGAAATATATTCTCAGGGACAATGAAGCATTCTAACAGTGAAAGAATTTTTGTAATCGCTTAAGTGCTTTCCAGTTTCTTGGTTATTTCGCCATTACCGTTTCCGTTCCGGAAAGAATATGGGAAGGAAATATTGTCAATTCA
This sequence comes from Melanostoma mellinum, assembly GCA_914767635.1. Taxonomy (NCBI): domain Eukaryota; kingdom Metazoa; phylum Arthropoda; class Insecta; order Diptera; family Syrphidae; genus Melanostoma; species Melanostoma mellinum. The sequence continues at coordinate 100,280,758 of OU612060.1, read as the reverse complement.
ATACTCAGGAGCAATGAAGCATTCAAACATTGAAAAATTTTTGGGAATTGGCTCAATATTTTCCATGTTCCCGCTAATGTTGTTGTTCCCGTCCCGTTGCCGAAGCTCGTGACACTTGTTGAGTACATCAAAGTGTCGGCATCTGCACCGTTCAACATGGTCACAGAGACCACCAAGCGATTTTACAATACTTTTATTGGGTCTGAGCCAAAAATAAAATTTTATTCGAGCCTTTATTACTTTACTCATTTCTTCCTGACTACATAATAACTAAAGAACTTCGACTTCATTTCGAACCCTATATCCCTTCGAGATCCTTATCCCTACCATAGGCCTAGAAGACGCTATCATTGCTTATGTCAAAGTTAATAGTATCACTTTAAATCAATAGAGTTAAAACTATTTTTGAAATCGGTCAAATGACTTTAAAATTCCCGTTCTCTGTTCCTGAGGGAATCTTCCGTTCCCGTAGAAATATGTGAATCAAATATAAGTCACTGAGGGATAATGTAACATCCTAGAGTTGAAAGAGTTTTTGAAATCTGTTAATTAACTTTAAGGTTCCCGTTCTCGTTCCTTTTTCTGTTCCCGTGGGATTATAGACATGAAATAATAAGTAACTGAGGGATTATGTGGTACCCAGTGATGAAAGAGTTTTTGAAATCTGTCCAATAGTTTTTAAGTTTCCATTTCCGGCCCCGTTCCTGAGGGAATTTTTCGTTCCCGTAGAAATATGTGAATGAAATATAAATCTATGTCACTGAGGGATAATGTAACATCCTAGAGTTGAAAGAACTTTTGGAATCTGTCAAATAACTTTGAGGTTCCCTTTCCCGTTCCTGTTTCTGTTTGCGTGGGATCATAGGGATGAAATAAAAGCTTTTAAACCTTCCCTAGACCTACACGAACATTTTAAGATCAAGATAAGATAAATCTGTTCAGCCGTTTTCGAGTTTTAGCCAGACTAACGAACAGCAATTCATTTTTATATATATAGATAGATAGCTGAGCCACGTGGCGTTGCTCGGGTCTGTAGTTTTTAGTTTCCCGTTCTCGTTTTTCCGCTTAAGTAGGAACTTGGGGATGAAATATAATCGTTTTTACTTTGGGATTATGTGGCATCCCAATGACGAAAGAATTTTTGAAATCTGTTCAGTAGTTTTGTTATATTTTTCCTAACAAGTCAGAGTCAGAACTCATGAGTACAACTATAACGAGACAAACCCTCAATGGTCTAATAGTTAGTAGCGTGCTCATACTAAAAGCACCTACTACATTAGATCTGTTTTATTAAAAAGGGATAGGAATGGGGGATGGGGAGCAACATATTATACGCAGCCTGTTGCAAGGCTAAAATGTTAGGCCCTTGGTGAGGCCGATTTGTTTGTCATACTTACTTGATTTGTGGTGGATATTGTTCCTTCTCTTATGAAATATTCCAAACTCCGGGTTAATTTTTAAATGCTTTTATTTAACTGTGCTAATTGCGCTACTTCACTGACATAATTTTCTCACTTGCTTTACTGACATAATTTTCTCACTTGCTTTACTGACATAATTTTCTCACTTGCTTTACTAACATAATTTTCATAATCTACTTTGGTTTGTATAGCTTATTCTACTTACTTTATTTGGCCTCATAACCGCCAGCTGGTGTCGTCATTCGCCAGTCATCGTTTTAGTTCGCAGTCATCAGTTCGCAGTCATCATTTTTGTTTTTCAAACCACTGTGCCAGGTGTTTCATTTAAACCAATGTGTATTTGGGTCATAGTCGATTGGTTGTTTACTTTTTTGTATTCCCACAATGTCTTTTGTTTGACATGTGGGCCAATCAATCGATCTATGACTATACAACATTCCTCCCCATCGTAAAAAAGTGGCCAATTTCCGTTTTGGAGAGACGGAAATTGTTTCTTTGGGTGGTTGTTAGTGATCTACACTTTTGTTAGACAAGGTTTAATTTTGAGAAACTGGCAGTGTTCTTTTGTTTCTTTAAACTGGCGATCTCTCATGGAGAGTTTATTAGTGGTTGATGAATACTGGACTTTTGGCTTATTTATGTTCTTCCTTCTAATTCTTGTCTTTGACGCGAATTCTGCTTAGGTTGGAATAGGTCTATGAGGTGCCAAATAAAGTTCCCTTATTTTAGTGTTTCATAAGAACTTGTAGTTACTTTCCATAATTTATTGCATTGATTTGATTTTTTCAGTACTTAAATTGTTGTTTATTTTTATTTAATATACATTAGTTTATAACATAAACATAAACAATGCATCTATCTGAAATAGAATAAAATATATTGTTATATGATACTAGCTGACCCGCCTGGCGTAGCTCAGGCCCTACGTTAATTGAAGTAAGTAAGTTTAGCTAAGTAGTTTCCAAGTTTCCATTTTAGTGGGAGAATGGGGATGAAATATAGTTTATGTTATTAGGAACAGTTAAGCACTCTAACGATGACATAGTTTTTGGAATCGGACCAGTACTGTAAAATTGAAATACGCATTGAACTCGGTAGAGTGGTTTTTTTTTTTGGATTTCCGTTCCCGTTCCTGTGGGAGAATGGTGATGAAATATATTCTCAGGGACAATGAAGCATTCTAACAGTGAAAGAATTTTTGTAATCGCTTAAGTGCTTTCCAGTTTCTTGGTTATTATTTAGATTAATTTGAATATCAACGAATTTATTTTATTAAAGATTTACTGTACAATTATATTTCTTTTATTTAATTGTCATCAATTTAATAACTAAAATTTTATTTTACATTATTGTAGGTTTATCATTATATTTGTTTCTATTGTTTTACTATATTTTTTTTTGTATATATATATTTTCATCTTTGTATAAGTGCAAAGATTATCTGTTGAGTTCTTTTTTATAACTCTTGGATTTGTCATTGTAATTTTATTTATGACTTTTTAGAACAATATTTTTAACTTTAAATTATGTAGTATTTGTGGTATTATTTGACAGTTTGGTTTACTTTTTGTTCAAGTTATATTTTATTTACCTTTACATGCTTTGTTATATTTTATTTCTTTTTTGTTTTAAGTATTTTAATAAATTTCTTTATTCCTCTCTTTTTTTTTTTAAATTCACATATATTTATTTATGTTTATTGAATATTCTTGAGTACAATAATTTTACAGGAATTTTGGTTTTAAATATTGTTATTATTTTTGTTTTTAAAAGTGTAAGTTAAAGTACATATTAATTGTATTTGATATCAAAAATATATACAAATTAGTGTTTTTTTTTTGTTACAAATGTGTATTCATTTATTAAATTTTCTTTAATCTTAACTCTATTGTTACATTTATTAATGAAAGTTTATTTTTTAATTAACATAACATAATACAAGTTTTTTTTAAAATTTCTTTTTGATAGTATGTAGATGTGTAACAAAGTATATTTAAATTTAAACTATTTCAAAAAGTTTTATTCTATTCATTTAAATTTTAAGTCTTATGAGATATTTTTTTTTCTTGCAATTTATTATGAATTTATTTTGTGTTTACTTATAGTGAAAATGTTAAGAAAAAAAACTTTAACCAACAATAAAAATATTTGTTGATGATTAATAAAAATTTTGTATGCATATATATGTGCATATGTATGTTTGAAGAATATTAATTTCTTTTAAATTTAACTTTTGTTTTGGAATGTAGTATATTTGTATACAGATATATTTTTAATATATAATATTAAATTCAATTTTAATTTTTGATGTTTAGTATATTTGTATGCAAATATATTATTTTTTTTTTCTCAAAAAAAATTTGTTTTTGATGATGTTACTCTGTGTGTGTTTATTTTGTATGTGTATGTGTTAAATATGTGTGTGTATTTTTGTTTTAAGTGTATGTTTCTTGGAGCTCTTTAGGTCTCTCTTTTATTTATTATATTTTTTTTTTGTTTTTTCTTTTTAATTTGGGGAATATTATAAGATCATGTTTGAGATAAATTTATTTTTCTTATTATTTTTTTTTTTTTTTTTTTTTTTTTAATTTGGGTATAATATTGAACAAAACTAAAACTTTTTTTTTTTTTTTTTTGATCTTATTAGAATATTTTTTTTTTGTTTCCCTCTTTTTTCCCTCTTTTCAAAAAAAATTTTTATTTCTTACATTTGGACCTTTTTATCTGGTAGATCTTTTTTATTTTGAACTCTGGGTAGTCCTTTATTCTGGTGAGGTTTTACTATAACTTTATTTCCTTGTTTCTTTGGTAAGTATTACTTCGATTTTTTTTTTAATTCATCGATTAGTGGACTTTCGTTTTTTTTTTAAATTCCAATTTTCTTCTGCGGACTTTACTATATTCGTTTGTTGGGTTATGTCATCTTCATATTTTTCCGTTGTTGGGCTAGTGTCAAGATTGTGTCTAACGTGTACAATAATATTAATATGATTCATATCTTAAATGAACAAAATTTGTATCAACGATAACTGTGTTGAGTCCTACACTGCTTCCCTTTTCTTCTTTCTATATCTCTATATCTAATTCATTTCAAAATATTTGTTTGTCGTAACATTCTCATTGCATTACATAACAACATGAACATAAAAACTTTCAACGTATTTGGCGTGTGCCCTAGTAATCAAAAACCTAAATGCGGTGTTGCATCACATTTCATATGACACCATGACACTCCATTGTCCGACATAAAAAATGTCAATGTTTTTGGCGTGCGCCCTAGTAATCAAAAGCCTAAATGCGGTGTTGCATCACATTCCTATGACACCATGACACTCAAATGTCCGACATAAAAAATGTCAATGTTTTTGGCGTGCGCCCTAGTAATCAAAAACCTAAATGCGGTTTCTTTGATAAAAAATGTTCTGGTTACTTGAGCTTCAATATTGTCATGGGTTAAATGAATAGTATTTAGTCAACAAATTTTTTTTGTTTATTTTGTAGTAGGTTAAACAACTTAAGCTTGCTTTTTTTGTGTTGAACTTGAGCTGCTTCATTCTGAATGAAAAAATTACCTTTGGTGATTGAACGTAAAAAATGTCTTGTAATCGTTGAATATGAGTGAATTTTGCTGATTGGAAATTTAACAAGGTGAAGTTCGTTGTTTTTTTTTTTTTTATTCGTAGAAATGTTTTATGAATAGTCACCTGTTTTTTCTTTATTTGAACTACACTATTGACGTCATTGATGATTTTTACTATTGTGTATGGGCCTTTCCAAACTTCGTCCAACTTGTGGTTTTTATTTGGATTCTTTATTAGGATTTTATCTCCTATATGGAAAATATTAGGTCTTAGTTTTGCATCATGGTAGTTTTTGGAAGTTATTTTGCTCTGGAGAAGGTTTTTCCTAGCTATAGCGTAAGTTTTTTGGAGTTTGTGTCTTAGAACATAATAATAATTCTCGTGGTTGTATAGAGGTTCGGGATCTCTTTTTAGATTAGAAGGTACACTGGAAGTAAAACCGTAAAGGCAATCCATTGGGGTTAGTTTGGTTCCCTCATGTATACTATTATTGTATACGAATGCTGCAGTTCTGAGGTACTGATCCCAAGTTCTTGGACTGTCGTCACATATGGTGCGGAGATATTCCACTAAAGGCCTATGAGCACGTTCAAGCGAACCATTTGATTGTGGGTGGTATGCAGTAGTCTGAAGTTTCTCTATCTGTAGGAGTTTACACACTCGTTTGAATAGTTTCCCTACGAAGTTAGCACCTTGGTCGGTTACTAGCTGCTTAGGTATTCTATATCTTGTAACTATTTGTTCAAAAAATATGTGTGCCACTGTTTCAGCTTCGGCGTTGGGCATAGCATAACAATCGACGAATTTTGTCAGATTATCTTGGAAAGTTAGAATGTACTTGTTTCCGATTTGGGAATCTGGAAGTGGTCCTACAATGTCGAGGTATACCTTGTCAAAAGGTAAATTACAGATGTCTGTAATTACCATTGGCATTTTGGTTTCGAGACTTGACTTCATTTTCTGACATTTTTTTGCATTTTTTGATGTAGTTGGCTATATCTTTGATCATATTGGGCCATTTATATTTTTCTCGGATTCTCTTGTAGGTCTTAATAACACCTTGGTGTCCGCCAAATGGAGAGTTGTGGTAATCATTGAGAATTGTGGAAATCTCTTCTTGAGATTGTATGGTTTCATATCTTTTCTTTGTTACTTCTTCTACTGGGTTTATTATAGGAGGGGTATCTAAATTGGTTTTTTCCGGTTCTTCATCGTTTTTTCGCGTTTGTGCTCGGGTTACAGCGAGAACAATATTGTTTGAGTTTTTGTCTTCACTATTTCCGGATTTAAAAGTTATTTCTGTCTTTTTGTCAAACGTGTGTTCAACCGAATTATTGGGAATTCTACTAAGCGCGTCAGCGTTAGTATTATACTTCCCTGGTTTGTATTCGATTTTATAATCGAACTCGGAAAGTTTGTGATGAAACCTAACCAGTCGGGATGTTGGGTCCTTGACGCTAAAAATGCCTTTCAAAGGTTTGTGATCGGTATATATAGTCACTTGTCTCCCTAGCAGGTAGTACCTATAGTTTTTGGTTGCCTAAACGATAGCTAAAAGTTCCTTTTCGATTGTTGAATAATTTCTTTCGGCTTTGTTTAGCGTTCTACTTGCGTATGCGATTGGATGGTCTTTACCGACTTCTCCTTGAGACAATACCGCCCCAATTGCGTCATTACTTGCATCAGTGGTTAGGTTAAAAGGTTGTTTAAAATCGGGATATATAAGTATAGGGGGTGAAATGAGCAGGTCTTTAACTTTCTGAAACGATTCTTGACATTTTTCTGTCCAGGTGAATTTTACGTCTTTTCTTAACAGATTTGTCAAAGGTTTGACTACTTTTGAGAAATTCGGAATGAACTTTCGATAGTAATTTGCTAGGCCCAAAAAGGATTGCATTGGTCGAACAGTTTTTGGTACGGGAAAATCTTTTACACAACTGGTTTTACTGGGGTCAGGCTGTGCTCCAGCGGCGGAACATTTATGTCCCAAGTATACCACTTCTTTGCGCAAGAATTGGCATTTCTCCAGCTGTACCTTTAAATTGTGCTCTCGCAACCTATCGAGAACTAGTTGTAGTTTTCTGTTATGATCTACCAAATTCTTTCCGTAAACCACGATATCATCAAGGTAAACAAAGCATTCCAGACCCTGCAGGCCGGTTAAGATATAGTTCATTAAACGTTGAAATGTTGCAGGAGCACCTTTTAGACCGAACGGCATCCTTTTGAACTCATAGTGCCCGTAAGATGTGCTAAATGCTGTTTTTGCCCTGTCCTTCGGGTCGACCAGCACTTGATGATATCCACTCGCCAAATCTAGCGTGGAAAAATATCTGGCATGTCCCAATTGGTCGAGAATGTCTTCGATTCGGGGTAGAGGAAAAGCATCTCCTATTGTAATTTCGTTGATTTTTCTAAAATCTACAACTACCCTCCATCGTACCTCACCGTTTGGGCCTGCCTTTTTTGGAACTACCAAAAGTGGAGAATTCCAAGGGCTCTTACTCGGTTGCACTATGTCGTTATCAAGCATCTCGGCTAGTTGGTCATTGATGATATCTCGTTGCTTTTCAGGTAACCTATACATTTTGGTGTTGATAGGTGGTTGATCTTGTTTGGTAGGTATACTGTGTTTTATTGTAGAAGTATACGTAAGCTTATCACCTGGTAGAAAAAATATGTCGTTATATTCCATGCATAAGTTAATGATGGAATTTCTTTCCTCGTCATTTAGTGTTTCATCTAAAATGAGTTGCTCTCTAAGATTCTTTTCTCTGGTATTGTTCGTTGCCACGTTAGAATGGTAACACTTCGGGTCAGGGATACTTGTAATATTATTTGTTGATGTGTTTTCCAAAGGTACGTAATTTTTTAACTCTATCAGATGTAGTACAACTTGTTTGATAGTTGCATTGTGTTCTAGAGTGTTAATGATTGGGACAGACACCTTTTCTCGTCCTCCTGATACTATGCAATTTCCAAGGAGGACTCCCTTTTGGATATGCTTTGATAAACAAATCATATCTTCGTTGAGTTTGACCGGTAGTTCTACGATCATTTTTGATCTTTCTGGTATCTGTATTTTTTCTTTTAAAATTATTTTTATTTAACTACTTGCTTCTTCAGAAGTTTTTTCATTTTTATTTTTATTAACCAAACCTCCTAGGGCTGGTTTTTCATTTTTAATTTTGCAGTCAGATCCGCTTTGGGTTGACTTATCATTTACATGAATGTTTGAATCAAAGCCGCGTTGGGTTGATTTATTATTTTTAATTTTTTGATCAGAGCCGCGTTGAGTTGATATATTATTTATTTTTGAGTCAGATCCGCTTCGGGTTGACTTATTATTTTTGATTTTTTGATCAAAGCCGCGTTGGGTTGATATATTATTTATTTTTGAGTCAGATCCGCTTTGGGTTGACTTATTATTCTTGATTTTTTGATCAGAGCCGCGTTGGGTTGACTTATTATTTATTTTTGAGTCAGATCCGCTTTGGGTTGACTTATTATTTTTGATTTTTTGATCAAAGCCGCGTTGGGTTGATATATTATTTATTTTTGAGTCAGATCCGCTTTGGGTTGACTTATTATTTTTGATTTTTTGATCAAAGCAGCGTTGGGTTGACTTATTATTTATTTTTGAGTCAGATCCGCTTTGGGTTGACTTATTATTTTTGATTTTTTGATCAAAGCCGCGTTGGGTTGATATATTATTTATTTTTGAGTCAGATCCGCTTTGGGTTGACTTATTATTTTTGATTTTTTGATCAGAGCCGCGTTGGGTTGACTTATTATTTTTAATTTTTTAATTGGAACCATGATTAATATGATTAATTTCTGCAAGGTCTATTTTCCTCTGTCCACAAGTGTCTTCTTTACTATGAGAATTGCCAAGATTATTACCAGAGCCTCTACGGGTTGGCATTTGTTTCTTTGTTCTGTCGATTACTAATTTTGTAAAACTTGGTTCACCTTGTGTAACGAGTGAGGAGGTCTTAGCCATATCAGAAAATCTTTCTGCAAGGTCTATTTTCCTCTTTCCACAAGTGTCTTTTTCCTGATGGTTACAATGAGGTCCATAGGAGTTAGCTCCATTTTTTGTACTTGGTATTTCGTGAACCCCTGTTTTTGAATCTAACAGTGGAGTTATATATTCTTGCTTATTGGTGATGAATTTTAAAATCTTGTTGGGTCCCTCTACATTACAGTGTGGCCCAATGAAATTATACCCCAATATTCCGTCATCTGGAATAGGTAATTCATCTTCAACTACTTGAAAGTTGCAAGAAGGTTCCGTGGGTATATTGAATTTACCAGTACATTGTCCAAGTGTTTTACCTGAACCAAATGGAGTATTTATGGATACGTTTCTGGATTTGTCAATTTTTGTGTTTGGTTTTAACACCTTCCTCCTAATGAGGCTGACTTCAGATCCAGTATCCACTAACAGACGAACGGTTTTATTTTTAGTAAAATCTGTTGGGATTTCAACAGAAGGCAATTCAAAGTTTTCGGAAAACTGTTGTGTTGCAGAATACCCTTTAAAATTTTTTCTATTTATCGTCGAGCCGGGGTTTTTTCGGTCGACGATGACGCGTTTCCCGAAGTTTTGTTTTCCCACCTGAGTTTTAAACTACATTGATTTATGGAGTGTGAGTTTCTTCCGCAAAAATCACATTCAGAATTCATTTGAAAAACCCTCGCCCTAGGATTTAACTCGTTCCTATTTTGGGTTGAGAAATTGGGTTTGAAATTAGGCTCGTTATGAGTATTCCTAAATGGATTTGTGTGGTTTTGCTTTGGAACATACTCGTCTCTATTGTTTCTATTCCAGTTGTGATCTTGGAATTTAGTGCTTTGATAATTTGAATTATTTTTTCTACGGCAGAGTCGGGTCTCATGTCCGTAGGTTTTACAGTTTTCACATACGAGTGTATTTTTCCTTTTTAAACAATCCTCGTATGTGTGACCTTTAAACTTGCAAAAACTGCAAGTAATTTGGGGTTTTGATTTGTGTTCTCTACTTTGGCTTTTCTCGAAGTCTTTATCTATAGGAATCGTTGCCTCGGACAAGTATGGTTGAAACATTTGCTTCTGTGCCGCCCCTTTTTGCAGTTTTTCCATCATGAAAGCTTTTTGTAGAATGCCTTCAAAAGTGGGTTCGGATAGCCCTAATAAATACTGCCCTAGATGGGGATTTAGAACCCCACTAGCGAAAGAGGATATGGCAAAATCTTCTAACTGAGTTTTCACAGTGTCCGCATTTTTAAGATATTTTATTTCTGCTGCTTCGCGGCACTGTGCCAACTTGGGGCGAAGTCTTGAAGCAAACTCTATTGTACTTTCTCGTCTTTCTTGTTTGCACGTTATCAATCCCGTTACTAACTCGTTGTAGTTTTCAACAGGGAGGTATGTCCTACTGAGGAGATCCTCGGCTTCCCTAAAAGTTTCGGGTCTGGCTGTATCTATTAGGTCGTATGCTTCACCTCGCAATCTAGTGGTGAATAAGCTTGCAAAAGCTTCCTTTTCCTCCTCTGAGAGACAAAACATCACCTGCCTACAACATCCTATGAATGTTTGTAGTTCTTGGGAGATTTTTGGATGTCTCTCTCCGGAAAATAAAGGAACGACCTGAGCCGTAAGCTTGATAATTTTCGTGTAATCCACCGCCATGTTTAAATTAATGGTCTCACTTTCTGAATCAGAAAAATCTTGGAATTCCAAGTTAGTTTGAGACTGGTCCGAAAAGGAGATTTGGGGTGGAGTTTTTATTTGGGCTATACGATCAGTTAGCTTAGTACTACTTTGATTTAGAAGGATTCCCTGGAAAACAAGAGAATCTGTCTTTAACTTTGCTATCTGTTTTAGCCGTTCAAGCCTTTGTTTTTCTGAGGATGCTTCGAGTTGGTCCAATGCCAGTAGGGATATATTTCCCGTGGATTGAGCCTTTTCATGAAGTGCTTTAACTTGCTCCAATACGGTCTTTTGTTTGCCGGGTTGGAGAGCAGCAGCTGTTGAGGTTGACGCTTTGTAGACTTTGCGTTGCCTCAGATTAAGATAGGTCTCGTTATTTGACTCTTCTGAGTCCGAATTTGACATTTGTTTGGAAAAAACTTTTTGTTTGGTACGGAAATGATGCCTCCTTTTATTTTTTATTGTTTAAACAACATGCGAGTTGCTAAACGAAAATTTAAAATTTGGATTTACTGAGATAAATCTCTAGCATCATCCTACCGGCTGCGCCATTTGTTATATTTTTCCTAACAAGTCAGAGTCAGAACTCATGAGTACAACTATAACGAGACAAACCCTCAATGGTCTAATAGTTAGTAGCGTGCTCATACTAAAAGCACCTACTACATTAGATCTGTTTTATTAAAAAGGGATAGGAATGGGGGATGGGGAGCAACATATTATACGCAGCCTGTTGCAAGGCTAAAATGTTAGGCCCTTGGTGAGGCCGATTTGTTTGTCATACTTACTTGATTTGTGGTGGATATTGTTCCTTCTCTTATGAAATATTCCAAACTCCGGGTTAATTTTTAAATGCTTTTATTTAACTGTGCTAATTGCGCTACTTCACTGACATAATTTTCTCACTTGCTTTACTGACATAATTTTCTCACTTGCTTTACTGACATAATTTTCTCACTTGCTTTACTGACATAATTTTCTCACTTGCTTTACTGACATAATTTTCATAATCTACTTTGGTTTATATAGCTTATTCTACTTACTTTATTTGGCCTCATAACCGCCAGCTGGTGTCGTCATTCGCCAGTCATCGTTTTAGTTCGCAGTCATCAGTTCGCAGTCATCATTTTTGTTTTTCAAACCACTGTGCCAGGTGTTTCATTTAAACCAATGTGTATTTGGGTCATAGTCGATTGGTTGTTTACTTTTTTGTATTCCCACAATGTCTTTTGTTTGACATGTGGGCCAATCAATCGATCTATGACTATACAACAGTTTCTAGGTTTCCGTTCCCAGCCCCGGTCCTGTGGGAATCTTCCGTTACCGTGGAAATACGTGAAATATAAGCCTAATTCTCTGAGGGATAATGTAACATCCTAGAGTTGAAAGAATTTTTGAAATCGGTGAAGTAACTTTATGGTTCCCCTTCTCGTTCCCGTTTCTGTTCCCGTGGGCTTATAGGGATATAATATTAATTACAAATGGAGAGGGATAATGTTGCAATTCTAATGCAGGAATAATAAATAAAAAAGGTGGCGAAACAGAGCGAGGAGCCCCTGGGCCTAGCGCATTTCTCACAACCATGCCTTGTGAGGGAATGGAGGGGACCTTCAATTTTCTGCCGGTTCCGAACGGCTAATTGAGAAAGTGCTTTTCATGGCAATGAATTTACTAACGGAGGATCTGTAAATTTTTCGCGAAAGGCAATACCCTTGTAAAAACATTTTTGCCTCTGCTGGGATTCGAACCTCGAACCTCTGGGTTAGCAGCTGGACATGCTAACCATCACGCCACGGGTACCATGCAGGAAAGGTTATAGAAATCTGTCCAGTAGTTTCTAAGTTTCCATTCCCAAACCCGTTCCTGTCGGAATATCCGTGCAATTTTTTAAATTCCGTTCCTGTGGGAATATGGGGAACAAACCTTGACTGCAACCATTTATAAGTCCATGTCACTGAGGGATAATGTAATATCCTAGAGTTGAAAGCATTTTGGAAATCGGTCAAATAATTTTATGGTTTCCGTTCTCGTTCCCGTTTCTGTTATCGTGGGATTATAGGGATGAAATATAGTCTAAATTACTAATGAAGGGGGATAATGTAGCAATCCTAGTGCAGGAAGGGTTATAGAAAGCTGTCCAGTAAGTTTCTAAGTTTCCATTCCCCAACCCGTTCCTTTCGGAATATGGGGATCAACCTTTGACAGGAATCATTCATAAGTCTATGTCACTGAGGTATGAATGTAACATCCAAGAGTTGAATGAATTTTTGAAATCGGTCAAGTAACTTTAAGATTTCGGCTCTCGTTCCCGTTTCTGTGCCCGTGGGATTATACAGGGTGATTCGCATAAGGTGTGACAAAAAGATAGGGTGTGTAGGTTGGACCTAGACAAGCAAAAAATCGTATGGGAGGGGGGGGGTCCATTTTCCCCCGTTTAGGCGGGAGGGGCAATTTAAGAAAAAAATCACTAAAAATGGGAAAAAAATTATTTTAAAAAAACGGTAATACCTACAGAGTCGTGCTATAGCATTTTGAAAAGCCAAAAACATATACTTTTATTTAAATTTTAAAATAAGTTGTTCAAATGCATAGTTTTTGAAATATTAATTTTCAAAGTCAAAATTTTGGAAAAAAAACATAATTTTTTTTTTTAAACCATTTTTTTTCAAAATTTTACATTATTAAGTAGTATTTTTCTGGCTTATTTTCAATGCTCTTGTTTATTTTTGATCAAACACAAAAAACCGGATGTCAAAATAACCTGTAGTTTTTGAGAAAACCAAAAATTACAAAAACGACTTTTTTAAATTTTTTTTTTTTTAAAGTTTTTTTTTCGTTATTGGATTTTTAAGTGAATTCTCAATAAAAAAAAGTAAAGAAAAAATTTATGCTTTATTTCGTAAGTTCACTTAAGAATCCAATAACGAAAAAAAACTTTAAAAAAACAAAAAATTTAAAAAAGTCGTTTTTGTAATTTTTGGTTTTCTCAAAAACTACAGGTTATTTTGACATCCGGTTTTTTGTGTTTGATCAAAAATAAACAAGAGCATTGAAAATAAGCCAGAAAAATACTACTTAATAATGTAAAATTTTGAAAAAAAATGGTTTAAAAAAAAAAATTATGTTTTTTTTCAAAATTTTGACTTTGAAAATTAATATTTCAAAAACTATGCATTTGAACAACTTATTTTAAAATTTAAATAAAAGTATAGGTTTTTGGCTTTTCAAAATGCTATAGCACGACTCTGTAGGTATTACAGTTTTCTTAAAATAATTTTTTTCCCATTTTTAGTGATTTTTTTCTTAAATTGCCCCTCCCGCCTAAACGGGGGAAAATGGACCCCCCCCCTCCCATACGATTTTTTGCTTGTCTAGGTCCAACCTACACACCATATCTTTTTGTCACACCTTATGCGAATCACCCTGTATAGATAAAAAATATAATCTAAATTAGGGATGGAGGGGGAAAATGTAGCACCCCTAATGCTCGAATCGTTTAAGAAACCTGTCTAGTAGTTTCTAAGTTTTCGTTCCCAAACCCGTTCCTGTGGGAATATCAATTTTAAAATTTCTTATGTCATAAAAACCTTCTCCTTAGAATAACAAACACAACAGAAAAAGAATTGGCCAAATTGGTCCAGGCGTTGTTGAGTTATGCGCTTACCAACACATTTTGTGATTCATTTTTATATATAAGAAGATAAGATAATAAGTACACTTTAAAATACCTTTTTTTAACAAAAAAAAATTGGGTATCAATATTTTTATAAAGTTTTAGCATTAATCTTAGAACAGAAGTCTATCTATAAGGCTAAAGAAATTAATTAAAGTAATTTTGTAACGCAAATATACAGTTTTAATTTAATTGATATAAATTTCAAGTCCCACCACCATATTTGGTACATCCACCAATATAAATATTTAACTAAACATGAGAGCCATCTTTTTTCTCTTATTAATATCCAACATAGATTAGTCTTCTTAGCTGTCGCAGAGGGATTCCAGATATTTAACTACAAAGCTCCTATAGTCTCCCTAAAAGAAGGCAGTGGATGGATTGTCGATGGTAGCTTCAAACTGGTGCATAAGATTGACCTGACACAGTTTGAGGTTTTGTTAGACGGTGTTTCGAGCGCGATATCTTCAAACGTAAGAGATGAGGACAGGAAGCGTATAATGAAATTCCATTTACGGCAGGCAGAAGATCGCCTCCGCCTTTTGAAAGAAAAGTCGTCACGAAAAACCAGGTCAATTGGTTGGATAGGATCAGCTTGGAAATGGGTAGCTGGAAACCCTGATGCCACAGACTGGAGCGAAGTCCTCAAAAGCGAGCAAGCGATTATCCAGAATAATAATCAACAGTATAAAATCAACGAAAAACTGTTGGGCATAACACAGGAGATTACAAGGAAACTCAACTCTATTATCACGAGATACGAAGGTGGGATCAAAGACGTCATCTCGGGACGATTTGAACAACGCTTTAGATGAAATCATGGTCATCAAAAGAGAGATAAATGAAATCGTTCGAGCTTGCCAAATGGCAAAGAGCTGCCTAATTAACCCTAATCTATTAGACACAGAAGAAATCAACAAGGTCATTAACGAGTTGGAAACCTTACCGTATGTCAACGAAATTGAAGCCATCTAATATGGAAAACCAACAATCTTCACCAATGGTTCAATGTTACTTTAAGTTATCACAATGCCAACGGTGGGGAAAGAAGAGTTCAACCTGCTGATAGCGAGGCCGTCAATAATTGATGGGAAACAAATAGACCTAAAATACAAGCAGATCTTGATAAACCATAAAACAACATACGGTATCAAGGGCAAGTGTCTTTCAATCAACAACTCGACGATCTGTGAAGACAAGTCATTAAACATCATCCCAGAGGATAGCTGCATCCCTAGGCTTCTAAAAGGAGGACCTGCAGCATGTACCTTCCAGACGAACAACAATGAAGTTCTGGAACTTATCAAAGAGGATACCATTTTCGTCACGAATTTTAAGGGTGACTAAACCTCTAACAATATTTCTAGGTCTCTTTCAGGTACTTACGTTATTCAGATGAACAACGAAACCATTCAGCTGAAAAACAGGACGTTCTTCAGTTCCATGAGCTCAACGATACAAGCTCTTCCTCCGGCTCTAATGAACATCACCAGCAAGGAACAAAAGATCGACTTGGGATATATCCATAAAATCAGCGTTGAAAACATAGAACGCTTAAGTAACTTAACCCAAGAAGTTAAAATTTCTATACTTACAGAAGCCGCAGTCATCATGATCGTTGCATACATCGTCTACCTAATTTGGCGGAAGATACACGTAAAGCACAGCATCCCGCCAATCCATCTATCAGTAACGGTTACTTAAGATCTACGAGACGTAGATTTTCGAAGGGGGAGGAGTTATCACCATGCGATGCACATAAAACGTGCATAAACCGGTTCCCACTGACTCGGCAGTTCGTTGGCCAATTCATCCGACACCTTCATATTGCTCCAATACGCTGCATATATGCTAATTCTCATGCACAAACATGAAATGTGCAATACCAGCAATTATTGGTGGGAACCGAGGATTGCTTTTGAATTAAGTTATTATTACAGTTGGTTCTGATTTGGACTTGTTTAAGATCGGTGTTCAAGATTGTGCGAATTACAAAAAAATCTATAATAACGTAATAACTGTATTGTTTGAAATGTAAGTCTAACCGTTGGGCCAACCCCTAGGTTGGCTTTCGCGTTTTTTTTTACGTTATCCTCGGAAGGATTATTTATCTGGTTTATTTAGCGTTTGTAAATATAATCAAACTAGCTGTGCCCGCAACTTCATCCGCATGGATGACATAGTGACTATCGGGAGCATTTTTAATTTTTAAGGCTAATTATTTTGCAAATAAGACACATTCATGCATTAAAGTAACCTATACTGATATTATTTTATTTAAGTACATACTTATTAAGGCCATGTCTATCCTCAGGCTCTAGGCTATCTCTGAATAAAATTCCATTTAAATGGGATCAGTGGTCCGGGCGGGAGATGGTTACAAAGAAACACGAACAGACAGAGTTAATTTCGGATATGTTATATTAGTAAGGATGTCGATCTTCAGGTTCTACAGTCTAGACTATCTCGGTACCAAAATTCATATAAATCAGTTCAATAGTTTGGGCGGTAAATATAAACAAAGAAAAACAAACAGACAGGGTTAATCTCGGATTTATAATGCTACTAAAGTCTTCCATTCCCGTGGGAATATGAGGGCCGTTTCCGGAGGATGACTCAAAGCTTATATTACTCGGGAGTAATGTAGTTTTCAAACTTTGCACATTTTTTAAAATGGGTGCTGTATTTTCAAAGTTCCCGTTCCCATGGGAATACAGGAATAAAACATATTGCATAAAATATATGTCTATCTTCAGGTTCTAGACTGCCTCTGTACCGAAATTCATATCAATAGGTTCAATAGTTTGGGCGATTAATGGTAACAAAGAGAAGTAGACACACAGATTTAACTTTGGACTTATAATATTAGTAAAGACTCCCGTTCCCGTGGAAACATGGTGACCGTTCCCGTAAGGAGTAAAAGTTAATGTTGCTCGGGGATTATGGAGCATTCCAACGATGGAAGAGTTTTTGAAATCGGTGTTGTAGTGTCAAAGGTTTCCGTATACGTTCCTGCTCCCGTGGGAATATAGGGATAAAATATATAGCCTATGTCCTTCCTTTCCTAAATAAAATAAATTTTTTTATTAGCAATTAATTTGGATTTCGTAAAGATAGATGTACTGAAGATGAGCCCTTTATATTATTATTATTTTTTATTATTATTACACCGAAAGAAAAACCTTGGTAAAATCAAACATGAAGCTTGTTTGTTTTTGCGTCAAGCACGAACACATTTTAATTGAACAAGCTGGCAGTTGAGCAACAACGGTTGTGATACTAGAAACATATATGTTTTGTTCATAATACTTTAACAACGTTTGTGTTTCTTCAACAATTCTGAATCGTTGGTAAAATATGAACATTGTAGATCAAGTATGTTCGTGAGAATTCAGCCACGTTTTTATTTGCTTAACAGTTTTAATGTAAAATTTGTATGTTAAATGCCTGAATTGAAGTTTGACCTATAGCCCACATAAAGAATAGTTAATTATCCCTTAAGATAAAAAGGTCACGAAACTTATCATAATGAATTGAAGTTCCGTTATACCACTTCACGTTTTCTGTGGGTTTAAGTATGAAAAATATTGAAATTCAAAATGTTACTGATACTTTAACAATTCTGTTTATTGATAAAAGAAGTATGAACATTTTTGATCTCACATATTGGTAATAGTTCAACTGTGTATTTGGTATTTTAATCACAAACGTGATAGTTTTTATAATTTTAGCTTTAATTGTTAGTTAAATATGTTTGTTGTTGATCAAGTATGAAATCAACAATCACGTTGTTGGTTAAAAATAAGAAAATATTCAAATCAACTTTGAACATACTTAATTTAAAATTTTTTATGATACCTGAAAAAAAATTGATCACGGCAGAATATTTGATTTGAAAATGCGTTCTTATTTGTATTCATCACGAAACTTGGTTAATTTCACAACTTTAGATGAATTGTTGATTAACACTGCAAAATGTTAAAAACAACCAAGGTTTTTTCTTTCGGTGTAAGATCTTTATTTTTTCATAAAAGAAATGTACATTAGTATTATATAAAAAGATAAAATAAATGAAGCATGGCTTCATGAGGCGTCTGTCAGTTGAAAAAAAAATGTATAATTGTAACTGAGAGATTAATTTATATTATATTATAGTAGATTTTGCTTTAAACATACATATATCAGTTATTACCTATAAAATTTCATAGACAATAATATGTTCGAAAGGAATGTATGTTTTTATATTTCATGTGTATAATAAAGTAGATCGAACTTAGGTTATTGTAGTAGGTTATAAGTAACGACAAAAGTATTTTTAGTTTTGCTATAAATTGAGATAAAGCAAAAGATTGTTACTTTTACTTAAAAAAACTTTTAGTTTAGTTAAAACGAAAAAAACATCTTACATTTGTTTAAGAAAATTACAAAAGAAACTGCGTTATTCAGTGCAGGCATGATATCTGCTTATTATAAGGGCTTTTACTTTAGCTAAAACAAAAATTATTATGAACATTACTCTGACTCAGAAAATGCATGTGAAACGTTACAAATAAGTGATCTCCATGGTGGTCATTTTTAGAAACTTGCCGAGTCTCTTGAAACCTTTGGCCGGATATTTCCAAGAAAAAAACAGAATTTCTACTCCAGCTAAGCAGACCTCGGCTCTCTCTGTTGATTGGCATTCTCACGGGACACAACTCGTTGGGTACTCACATGATGAGAATGGACATTAGCACATCCGACTTATGTAGAGGATGCCAAGATGAGGAGGCAGAGGACGGATCATTCCACTTCCTCTGTGAGTGTCTTAGCTTGGCCCACACTCGAAAAAAAAACCCTCGGAGAATACTTTTTCGTCGAACTGGGCGACATCTCTAATATCCCACTGAGCAACTTCCTGAAATTTACTCAAGGCTCTAGGTGGTTCAGTGGGAATTCCCTACCACAATAACCATCTACCTCTCCAATCCTCCCATTTCCTCATCCTCTGATTTCCGGGGAGCACAATGGATCCTTGAGATCCGAGTGAGGTGTTGCCACTTAAGGCTGCACCCCCCATTCAACCTAAACTTTTTTTCCATTTAGTATTCTAATAGTTTCCTCTAGAGTAAGAAAACTGGATCTAAAGTAGAGTCTTCGAATCTCTTGTAGAATCGGATTATTTCACTTCGGATTTTAAAGATCAAACCTATTTCGGATGGTGAGAACTCATTTCTAAAATAACTGTTTTCTCCTAGGCTGTCGATAAAGGAATCTGTATGGTGACTCTCTTGCACGATCAAGACAACATCGATACATTTTGTCATCTATTAGAGAAAAGCAGTCATAGAGTGTATTTCTAAGTTCTTCAATATTTTCCACTGTTAGTGTCATGTTAAAATTATTTGTAACAGCCAGATCCTACCAGTTCTTTATAGGGCTACATCCACGCTGAAAGCAAAGCAAAAGAATCTGTTTTTGTAGATTCTGATCGGTACGCTTCATAACCCAACATAATCTGCATTTGCCTTGAACGCCTGAATGGCGTACGATGGGGTGTTGAACTTGGCAACTTGAAAATACGTTTGAAAAAAATATTTTTGTGCCGCCTCTATTTCTTCATTTTGTCGGTAACCGTATATTTCATTCCCATTACAAAAACAACTGTTAATCGTTGCATTGAAGACTTGAAATTTTATTGCTGAATCAATATAATTATTGCAAAAAAAAAACTCTGACCAAATGGTGTTTAAGGCTGTTTTTGCTTTTGCAGATTTTTGTTTTAAATGTGATATAATATTTAAGTTATAAGTTAGTACATAACCTAAATACTTTAATTCGTTCACCACTTCTATTACTTTACTGTCTATCGTCCAGTTACGATCGTAGTTGATAGAACGTTTTTGGGATAGAACAGTTATTTTTGATTTGTCTGTATTTACGAGTATTTTGAGATCCCACATATCACAATAACATTTAAGTTTATTGATTTGAAGCTGTACGGTTAGTGGGTTCTCAGACAAAACTACCATATCGTTAGCATACTTTAATAAGAAGGTCTCCAAACCCGATCCCCCCTGGGATAATTTTTTCCACATCGTTAATGAACAGAGAGAAAATTAGTCGGCTCAAAACGCATCCTTGTGGAACACCTACTTCACAATTAAATGGCCTTGAAGTACATTCACGTTTTTGAAGTACTGCAGTCGTATTCTGTAAGAGTTTTTCGTACACTCTTGTAAATTTGGACGAAATTCTTATATTTCAAAGTTTATAAAGCAAAGACCTTCTGTTAACAGTATCGAAAGCTGACTTCAAGTCAACACAAAACACGTATAAACACTTTTTTTGTCAGTTGAACGTCTTGCTAGTGTATTGAGAACAAATATTTGGTCGATAGTTGAGAGGCCAGCTCGAAAGCCTGCCTGAAAATAGCTTACTATACTTTTCTGTTCTGTTCATGTGACGAGTCTGTAAAAAAGATTTGGGTAAATATTTTTCTAAGAGAGTTAAGAACAGCAATTCAAAAAAGAATACTGAAACTCATAGGAGACAATTATAATGGGCAGATGTGATGTGATGAATAGTTGGCTGGGTACACTTCGAAATCCTTAATCACATGCAACCAATCCGTTTTAGCTAAACAATAATCTATCACTGAGCAACCCTGATCAGATACAAACGTAAAATTACCCTTTTTATCACTACGAGAAACTCCGTTTAAAAGAAAAAAACCAAAGTCTTGAATCATATCTATTAAAACTTTTCCATTCGTATTCAACTTTTTGTCTAACGTTTTCTTTTCCAATATAAACTGATCATTGTTCTCAATATTTGAAATTTGGAAATCACTTGTTCGACCATTAAGATCCTTGACAACCATTAAATTTTTGTTATTGTTTTGGACTAAAAAATTATGAAGTTCGTTATATTTTGTACCAGCAGTGCCCGCGACTTCGTCCGCCTGGAATAGTGACTTTCGGCAGCATTCTTAATTTTTTAGGCGTCTTATTTTCCAAATAAGACACATTCATGCATTTTAGTAAACTATTGTTATATTATTTTATTTAAGTATATATTTTTGCACACGACGTTCCTATTTTTTTTTTTTTTTTCATTTTTTGCGAAATAAAAAGATTTTGTGGGATTGATGCACGTGATTCTGCCACATAAAGTTGCCATGGGATTTTTTACTAAACGAACACCCGCAACTTAAAGCGTCAGAGCCTTATTTATAATGAAAAATCAGTGGGTATTAAAGAAAAACGGGGAATCAAAACGTTTTCTCCTTTTGCCGTTCCAGTCATTATTATAATTTTTATAGTGCCGCATCCCAGATGTGTAATTTGTGGCTGTGTACAATTCTAGATTACTCATTATTGGATTACTGGAACACCAACTTGCTGCAACTCCTAATAATCCTAAGTGATGTAACAACATCTTTAAGGTGCACTCTACTACATAATTGGTTGTCATTATTTATTTTTTGCGAAATAAAAAGATTTTGTGGGATTGATGCACGTGATTCTGCCACATAAAGTTGCCATGGGATTTTTTACTAAACGAACACCAGCAACTTAAAGCGTCAGAGCCTTATTTATAATGAAAAATCAGTGGGTATTAAAGAAAAACGGGGAATCAAAACGTTTTCTCCTTTTGCCGTTCCAGTCATTATTATAATTTTTATAGTGCCGCATCCCAGATGTGTAATTTGTGGCTGTGTACAATTCTAGATTACTCATTATTGGATTACTGGAACACCAACTTGCTGCAACTCCTGATAATCCTAAGTGATGTAACAACATCTTTAAGGTGCACTCTACTACATAATTGGTTGTCATTATTGCTATTGTTGGACTGTCACTTAGATTGTCATTTTTGATTTAACTTCTAAACCTAGCTTACCTTTTGTAATTAGTTTAGATTATATTCAAATAAATCTTTGGAATCCGTGAATTAAAAACACATCTTTAGATCACAACAAACTAGCGACGAGTAAAGAAAAAAGCTGCGCGGTTATGGACGCTCAAACCCTTGAATATATCTTTCAAAAACTTCAAGACTCCAACCAGGAATTTCTGAGGACCATGCTGGAAACAAAACCTATAAAGCAGACATTTATTTCACCGTTCAAAAGCTTCGAAAAATCCAAGGAAATATGGGCCACATATCAGCTCCAACTGGAACAACACTTTATCGCAATAAACGTGGATGAATAGAATACAAAACGTGCTTGTTTGCTTAGTTGGATCGGAGGCGAGTCATTGGATTCACTTCAAAAGTTTTGCGGTGAAACTGTCGCGCAAGTATCATTCAATCAATTGATTGAAAAGCTCACTAATAATTTGAAAAAAAAAGCCTCACATGCTTGCATCTAGATTCAAATTCTACAGAGCATTTATGCAGCCTAATCAAAGTTATTGTGACTGGGTAGCCAAGCTGCGGGGAATAGCCAAGAAATGCATGTTCGTCTGCGGAAAAAGTGGCTACAGATTGAACAGCTATTCGAAGAAACAACGAAAACATGCAGTGAGCTCAAAGTCGAGCAGAGAGGTGGAGCAGAGGTGAATGCAGTCAATCAAGCAAAGCATCAACGATCCAAAGGTAAGCGGGTGAATCACAACTATATCGGAGGTAAGAGGGCAACAAGCGAAAGTAATAAGTCGAGCCCTGGCTGTGACGTCCCTCATCAGAGATCACAGTGCTTCCACTACAAAAACAAAACGATTTGTAAGAAATGTAAAAGAGGGATACACATTGCAGCAGTATGTATGTCATCAAAATCTGCAGAGTCAAATCTACATTATCGATCACCTCCAGCGCACAATCAAAAACAAGACTTTCCGAAGTGGCAGAACAAAAAGCATGAAAATGTAAATATGATTAAACCATTCGAAACCGTAAGTACTGTTGATCTTTTTAATTCATTAGGCTCACATATCGAAGTGAACCCATTCGGGTTGTTTCAGTACCAAAGGATGCCATTTGGAGTCGCGAGCGCACCTGGCATTTTCCAAAGAACTATGTAAGGGGTAGTAGCGGGTATACCTGCATGCGCAGTATACCTAGATGATATATTAATCACAGGAAGAAATAATGAGGAACATCAAAATAATTTTCAAACGCTTCTAGAAAGGTTCTCCGCACACAACCTCAAATGCAGAAAAGAAAAGTGTCACCTTGCCCAAGAAAGGTTAGAATATGTAGGTCACGAAATCGATGCAAAAGGCATTAGACCATCTGAAAAGAGAATAGAAGCGATAAAGCAAATGCCACACCCAAAAAACATAACAGAATTAGAATCATTTATTGGAAAAATAAACTATTATTGTTTTGACCAATCAAATGATTCTCGACTGGCGAGATATCCCAATAAATGTTTTCTCCAGTCAAATGCTTCTCGAATGGCGAGATTTCCCAATAAATGAAAACCATTAACTGGCGAGGTTTCTTTCGTTTCTTTTAATTTTTCGTTTGTTTATTTATTAGTTTCTCTTTTCTTTTAAATTGATTATTATACATTATAGTTTAAGTATTGTAAATTGTACTTGAAAAAACAAAAATCTATATGTATGCGGGGAAGCCGCCAAAGAAAATTCGCAGAGCTACAAAAATCACGTCTTGCCAGAGACTCAGAGAGGATCTTTTCGAAAGCGGGTCAGATTTTAACGGATCGTCGCAATAGATTAAAACCAAAAGTTTTGAACGAACTATTATTCTTAAAACAAAATTTCGAAATTTTGAATTAGTACATTTGTGTATCAACTCACTTTTTAAATACTTAATAAAAAAGTAACCCCATTATTTGAGAAGAGTGTTGACATTAAACAATTATTCAATGGTATTTGTCTTTTTTCATATTAAAAACTATCGATAAACTATCGATACTATCGGGTGTTTTTCGAAAACAATCGCCAACTATCGCAAGTGCTGACTATCGATGTTTAAGGAAAACTAGCCAGAGTAAATGCCAAAAAGTAAGAGACAGAACCTCATGTCATGGATGACGTTTCCGGGCAGGCCGGCTGTGTTCACACCATCGCGAAGTTGGGTGCGGTTGAGTATGTATCACTCACTCCAGCACCAGAGATGTGCAAGGAGGAGTGATACATACTAATGAACCGTAGATGGCGTGAACATTACCGACCCCCTTGGCATATAGTGCCAAAAGAAATTTATATGTACATACTTCTAATAGTTATACAATTTTAAGATATAATAATAGTTAATTAATCAATTCAATGGTTATAAAATACAAAATAGTTGTAGAACAATGATCTGATTTCATTTGATTTCTTATTATGTTCTCAGTTGTGTGTGCGGTTTTAGAGGTAAACACAAAAAAAAACAAAGTTTAAATTGAGTTTATAGATACTTCATCTAAAATATATATAAGTTTATAGATACTTCATCTAAAATATGACTGTATTGAATTACGACAACTCATTTGTTCCTTGGTTCAATCATTTATAGGCAAACGACAAAGTTTGACTATTGGGCGAGTAAATTCACCAAATCGCGTTTTTATTGTTGCCACCCGCACTCTACCATCTGGACCAGGAAATACTTTAATGATACGACCCATACACCAATCAGTGGATGGAAGGTTTTCCTTTTTAATCAAAACAAAGTCACCGATTTTAAAATCTTCAGTAGAGTAATGCCATTTTGTTCGTTTATGAAGCTCTTTGATATATTCTTCCTTCCAACGTTTGCTGAATTCATGATGAATTGATTTGAGCTTTTCCCAGCGGTTTATGAGTGCTAGCGATTTTTCTTCGGGCAACAGTTCAGGAAAAGTTAAAAGTGGAGTTCCGGTCAGGAAATGACCTGGGGTTAACGCTAATAGGTCGGTAGGTGCATTCGACATAGGACATAAAGGTCGCGAGTTTAAGCACGACTCTATGCGAGCTAATAGTGTAGCAAATTCTTCGAAAGAAAAATGAGTATGAAGTCCGATTTTACGAAAGTGAGTTTTGAAACTCTTTACCCCGGCTTCCCAGAGCCCACCCATATGGGGAGCCCCTGGGGGAATGAAATTCCAGTTCAAGCCTTGATTCCCATATTTGGCTAAAGTCAATTCTGGAAATGATGAATGAAGCTTTTTAAACTCATTTTTTAACGCCGTGTCGGCACCAACGAAATTGGTTCCATGGTCTGAATATACAGAATGGGGAAGACCCCGCCTTGCAACAAACCGAGCAAAGGCAGCTAGAAAAACTGCCGATGACAAATCGCTGGCGGCTTCTAGATGTATGGCTTTCGTTGAAAAGCATACGAAGAGGCATGCATAGCCCTTTGTCAAACGACAATTTCTACCCGTGAAGCTTTTGATTGTGAAAAGTCCCGCGAAATCTATTCATGTATGAGTAAAGGGAGGAGAGTAGTTACAACGTTCATCAGGAAGAGCTGCCATCAATTGTTGACCTACCTGTTTTCTGTGGATCGCACAGGTTTTACACTTATAAATATGAGATTTTACAAGAATTTTTACTTTCGGTA
Source organism: Melanostoma mellinum (assembly GCA_914767635.1). Taxonomy (NCBI): domain Eukaryota; kingdom Metazoa; phylum Arthropoda; class Insecta; order Diptera; family Syrphidae; genus Melanostoma; species Melanostoma mellinum. Next base: position 100,254,905 of record OU612060.1, on the reverse strand, counting down.
TCCAATAAGCTTGACGAATCATCCGTATCATTAAGGCGTTTCCACCATGAAGTGTAAGTTCATGAATGAAAGCAACTAAGAGTTGGGTAAATTTTGCTCCGTAAGGCAAGATGATAGAATGGCGTTCACTGTAAGATAGATTTGCATTTGATAATCGTCCGTGGACTCGTAGAATTTGGTTGGAATCCAAAGTAGGATTCAAAGATAAAACTGGGCTTTTTGAACTGATACTGCGGTTTGTAGACAGAGCTTTGAATTCTTCGACGAAAAAGGATTGCTGACATTGACCTATTAGACGTTGTTGAACGAATTGAATTTCTGGTTGAGTAATACGAATGGAATCAAACGAAATTGGTTTGAATTTCTTCGGAAATTTTATGCGAATGTAACGATAAACATATGAGAGAACTCTCAATGCTCGTGGTAACGACGAAAATCTCGACAAGATATCGATATCACTAAAGGCAGTAAACGTCAAAATTGTTTGCGGAGGAAGAGAGATGAGGCGATGCTGAACGAATTGAATTTCAGGAAGAGTGATACGGCATGAATTATAAAAAATTGGTTCAAATTTCTTTGGAAACCTTTTACGAAGAAAGCGATAAACATAAGATAGGATTCTTAAGGTACGTGGTAAACACGGAATCCTGGAAAAAATATCGTTAGAAGTGATTAAAGTAACAAACGTCAAGACTGGTTTCGCCTCCAAGACCTCGCTTTTCGGTTCAAGGGGAAGGCTTGCCGGCCATTGCGATTGAGGCTTGCTTATCCAGGAAGGGCCTTTCCACCATAGATTACTATCCTTTAAAACCGATGGAGTGAGACCCCGAGTAGCGAGATCGGCAGGATTATCGCCAGATCTAACATGATTCCAGTTCCTGTTGCCAACATTTTCGATGATTTCGCTTGTTCGATTTGCGATGAAAGTTTTCCAAGTCCCTGGATGTTTTCTGAGCCATGCTAGGACCACAGAAGAGTCGGACCAGAGAAATATTTGATAAGATTCGACTGGTATTTGCGGAAGATAGGTTTTAACAAGTCTCGAAAGAAGAAGAGCCCCACAGAGTTCTAGTCTAGGTAGTGAAATAGATTTTATTGGCGCGACTTTGGACTTTGCGCAAACTAGATGTGAACGTATGCTTCCGTCATTGTGCTGAACTCGTACGTAAAGACAAGCAGCATATGCTTGTTCCGATGAATCGCAAAACCCATGGAACTGAACATCTCCAGAAGGAATGTATTCCGTCCATCTTGGTATTTGAATCAACTGGATTACACTGAACGACTCTACAAAGGCTTTCCACTTGAGAAAAGTGTTGGACTTTAGGAGCTCATCCCATTCAGTTTCTTCGATCCAGATTTGCTGCATAAGAATTTTTGCGGTGACTATAATCGGGGCTAACCAGCCCGCAGGATCAAAAAGCTTGGAAATTTCGGAAAAAACTTCACGTTTGGTAGGAGTCGTAGAAAATCTGATAGGCTGAGTGGTGAAGTAGAAAAAGTCGTCTTTAGCGTTCCAACGAATCCCTAAGGTTTTCGTGGTGCTGTCAGAATCAATTTTTAAAAAGTTTTCGTTTAAAACGTGATCAGAAGGGAGATGATCTAATAGAAAAGATGAATTAGAAGTCCACTTACGAAGTGGGAAGCCAGCAGAGTTGAGTGCTTCAATAACTTCGAGTTGGATACTTTTCGCCGTTTGAAGATCATGCGCACCAGAAAGCAGATCATCAACGTAAAAGTCGAATTCAATGACTTTTGCTGCAAGTGGATATTTAAGCTGAACATCCTTTGAAAGTTGCTTGAGTGTTCTGATAGCTAAGTATGGAGCACAATTCACCCCAAAGGTTACAGTAAGAAGCTCGTAATCTACAATATTTTTTACTGGTGACGTTCTATATAAAATTCGTTGAAATTTTGTTTGATCGGGGTGTACCAAAATCTGCCGGTACATCTTTTCGATGTCGGCGTTGAAAGCATATTTGAAAAATCTCCATTTGAGTATTAGTGGAGGTAAATCACTTTGGAGCGTTGGTCCTGCATAAAGACAGTCATTGAGACTCCTACCAGTAGACGTGGAGCTAGAAGCGTTAAACACTACTCTTACCTTGGTAGAGTGGCTCTCGGGCTTGAGCACTGCGTGGTGTGGCAGATAATAGGGGTGTGCATTACTGCTGTTATGCTTTTCATGAGACGTTAATTTGCGCATATGATTGAGCGTTAGGTATTCGGTAAGCACCTGAGAATATTTATTTTGAAGATCAGGTTTATTTTGAAGATTGCGTTCTGTGCGACAGAATTGTTGAAATGCAATATTTCTCGAGTTTCCTAGTTGAGACGGTTCAAAATCAGGCTTAAAAGGTAAGCTGACCACATATCTTCCATCGGGAAGTCTAAACGTAGTGTTTCATAAAGGTGTTCACAGTATTTATCAGATTCCGAAGCAAAATGTTTTCGTTCAGAAAGCTCTTCCCCCTCAAAAAACTTTTTGATGCTTTCAGTAAGGGATTCATTCTCCTTTATACTCGTAGAAAAACTTTGGACTGTGGTAGGAATTGGTCCGGAAAGGATCCAACCGAAAACGGTTTTTTGAGCTAAAAGTGACTTCGAAATCTGTTTAACACCATCGCGTATAATGCTTTGGAATTGAAGTTTGGATCTGCTAAACAAATTCCTTCTAAATCATGAGAATCAATTAAAGAAAATGATGTACTGGGTAAATTATTTGTAAGTTTCTTAAGAATAAGTGCATTTGTTGTTATTAGTTCGCTTGGGTCTTCACTATTGATTATTGAAATGAGGCAATTTTTACTAGATTTGGCTGTCTGAGCACCACTAACTCCTAATATCGAAATGTCCGAATCTTTAGTTGGCAAGTTTAGACGCTGTTGAGTTGCTTCCGTGATAATAGAAGACTCAGAACCGGGGTCAATTAAGGCTCTTATTCGATGAATACCATCTTGACCGCAGACATCAACTAAAGCTGTCGCAAGTAAAACTCTTCGATGAGCTTTGACAAAAAAGTTTGTTGTTTTTCTTGTTGGGTATCGGAAGATGAAATGGACTGTATTTCTGGAGTTGAATTATGATCGGAGGTATTTGCGACGTCAGCATTGCGATCCAAAGGAAATGAGAGTGCGAGGTACTTCATTAGTCATTGTGAGGTATAAAAGGTTGCGAATTTTTGTTTAAGTTTCTTGAATTGGCCTGAGAATTGTTTGCTATGTGAAGTAAGGAGTGGTGTCGTCGATTACATGTATTGCAGGTATATTTGCTAGCACAATGATTGAGAACATGATTTAATGACAGGCAGTTGATACACATTTTGTTTTTTCTTATAAGTTCAATTCTCTAGCACTGGCAATTTTAAGAATTGTGGACATTGACGGATATAATGCTTCCCAGAGCACGCTTTGCATACAAATTCTTGTGCCTTTGTGTGAAAAAGATTAACATGTTTCGGATTTTGAGAATAGGACTTAGTTGGTGCATGACTATGTTGTCTGGATGCCATTCTAGATTTGTTAGATGAAGTTTGCGATGAGGTGGTATCAGAAATAGATTCCAAAACTTGAAAACGGTTGCTCAAAAACTTATCCATTTCTTCCCATTTAGGAATTTCTGTAGGATTGGAAAGTGACTGTTCCCATAAAGCGAGTGTGGTGGGGGGCAATCGATTAGCGCAAGCAAAGATAAGAATTGGATCCCAATTTTTAGTGCATACATCTTGTGCATGAAGTTCTGACCTACAATCATTTATACTTCTTTGAAGAGTCTAAATGGCAGAAGAAACTTCATCCTTAAAACTAGGAAGGTTGAATACAATTTTTATTTGGTTATTAACCAAAATTCTCTTGTTTTCGTACTGTGTCCGAAGTGCTTCCCAAGCTAGCTCAAAACTTGCATTGGTTAAGGGAAATCTACTAACGATGTCATGAGCTTCATCACTTGTCTTCGCTCTCAAATGGAATAATTTTTCGACAGCACTCAAATTTGGGTGGTCATAGTATACGGCTTGCTCGGCAAAAATCCTCGATCGAACCCTCCAAGTGGGTGCCGGGCGGGCAATGTTCACTACATATACTTTTCAGTGTCTGTACGATGTCAGACGGTGACAGCCAAGGTTAGGTTGGATCGCTGGGTGGTTGTGACTTCTCAATAGCACAATCCTTAGAAATCCAATCTCACCATAGATACGAGGTTCCTAGTTTCAGTGGTGGTGTGAGCTTTTATAATCCGTGCCGAAGAATTAAAGGTTGGGGGATAAACCAATCAATAACGAGCTCTTCTGGATGCTTGGCAGGGTCCAGAATAGACTAGCCTTACCCCGGTACACGGCTCTGCCGGGGCTGACCTTTTCCTTCCGGAGTTACTCGTGGGACCTTCTATGGAATTTTTAAAAACAAACAAACAAACAAACAAACAAACAGACAAAAAAACGAACAAAAAGACGAAAAAGAAAACTGGGGGGAGGCAACGAAAGTTGTACACATTCTCCGATTTGGCTGAAAAGTCGAAGCAGGAATGTGAGCCAACGGCCAAACCTTCCACCAGTGGGATACTAGGTTCGCACACAGGCTCTGAACCAGCTGCAAAGCCAGTTCAGGTCTGTGCAGTGGGAACCAAGAATCCCGACTCTGGCGAGCAGCACAGCCCGCTGGAAACTGGTCAAGAACATGCTGCAAAGCTAGTTCTAGCCAATGAATCGGAGGGCAAACGGACCGCCACTGCTAATAGTGGGGATGAAGTCCCCAATATTAGCTTTGAAAGCAATTCGCCTGCTTTGGTGCCATCATCAAAACAGGACGAGATGAAATTAACAAAAAGGGGAAATGGAGGGGTGATCAACGACTCCGTCTCCACCTTGAATGCCCTTAAAATAAAGGACACGGGGAGGGCCGTTCAGACTGGCAGGGTTGGAGAGGCGAATAGCCACCCTACCTCTGCGGGTCGGTACGTACCCTCGTCGAGTGCAATGAATCCTCCAACTGGTGGAGCAGGAGAGGTGATTAACAACTCCAGCTCGGCCAAGGGGGGGACTCAGATCAAAAAAACGCCCGCTCAGATACGTCGCCAAGCCAGAAGGGTAATTGAAACGGTGGGTTGTAAACCCGCAGTGGAGAGAACCCAGGGTGAGGTTGAAAGATTGAAGTGGGCAAGTAAAATTGCAGAAGAGACCAGCCAAGACTCAACGTCGAAGCGAAACAGGTCGTTCGAGGTTGAAAAACCTCAACCAAAAAAGCCAAGAGTCGGGGTTAGCGTTCCATCGACACTGGTGCCGGGGCAATCCTTTGGTGACGTGGTAAAGGGACAGATTGTTGTCGCGGTCATCGACGGGAGCAATATGGATGGAAACATCTCTGCCGACAGGTGGGCGGACGTCAAGGCTCACCTCGCTTTCAGGTTTATACCTGTTATCGAGGCGAATCCGGGACCCCTCCCAAGAATTAGCGACGCTGGCTGGCATCAAAACCGCGTCAAGCTGATCGCCTGCCAAGACCAGAGATCGCTTCACCTATATAAACTAGCTGTCAGCGGTTTAGGTGAGATCTGGCCAGGTGCTAAGCTAGAGGTTGTGGCAAGGGAGGATATCCCAAGCAGACCGAGAGCTCGTGCCTTGGTACCGGCCCTACATGAATCGCGGGAGATGGTTCTCCAGCTGATTAAATACAGCAACCCGGATCTGCCCACTCACGATTGGACGGTTCCGGTGATTGAAAAAGAGTCGGTGGGTCGTTATCGGTCGGCTCTTGTTATCTTGAATAAGGAGTCATTAGAACCCCTGGCGGCACGCGGGGGTGTTATTCAGTACGGGTTTGACAACCTAGTGCTGAAAATATACAAAAAAGATGAGGACGCTGCAAAGCTTCCAAAGCAAGCGGCTGAATCCGAAGCCAAGGAGTCCACTGCGAGCGTCGAATCTTCCATCATGGAGACAGACGCGGTAAGTTGCTCTGACTCTTTGGAACAGCTGTCTTGCTCGAAACCGGTCGAAAAGACTACAACAATAGTGTCTGAACAAGACGCAATAGACAACAAATCGTCCGATAAGGACGATAACAACAAAGGTGGAGTCTTAGACTCCGACGATGAAATGCTGGGGGTTCTCCTTTCTGAGGATGAGTTGCTAGACTCCGCCTCAGATATGGAGGACCTTAATGCTACAGTGTTGGAGATTAAGCTGGATGATTGTAGCAATGCTGCAAATACTCCAGATTAATCTCCAACACTCCATCAAAGCCTCAGCCGGACTCCTTCTCCGACTAAGCAAGTCCGGCGAGGATATAGTCCTGATCCAGGAACCATGGATCAATAAATCCGTGGTAAAAGGACTCAGGACGAAAGATTATTCTCTGCTGTATGTGACGGACAAAGGTGAACCAAGATCCTGCATACTGGCAAAGAAAACACTTAACGTATTTTTACTACCTAATTACAGCAATTGCGACACCACAACAGTAAAACTGCAGACCAACAGTGGGACTTACTGGCTCACGTCCGCCTATCTAGGCCATGACCAACCGGGGCCGCTACCAGGAGAGACGCTCGAGCGCGTAATAAAAAACGCAACAAAGCTCAAAGCGGAGCTCATAATAGGAAGTGACGTCAACGCACATCACGTAGTATGGGGGAGTACGGACGTAAATGAAAGGGGTGAGTCTCTTTTTAATTTTATACTAAGTACTAACCTTCTTATATGCAATATCGGTAACGAACCAACCTTTGTCACAAAAAACAGACAAGAGGTTTTAGATGTTACCTTTGTAGCTCAATCAATCTATAACAAGATTAAAAATTGGGCTGTATCTAAGGATCACTCCTTCTCTGATCACAGATACATCCAATTTAGTCTAACAGATGACACACCAAAACCCATAGGCTTCCGTAATTATAGGAAAACTGACTGGGTAAAATTCAGGGAAATCTTCAAACATTGTTACAACTACAATGACAATAGCTTCCCTTCAAACCCCAAGGATCTTGACAGTAAAGTCGACGATCTAACTAGTGCTCTTAACCATGCCTTGTGTAACTCCTGTCCTCTTACCATAGTAAGAGGGAAGAAGAAACCACACTGGTGGACCAAGGAGCTAGAACCGCTCAAGAAAAGTTGTGCGAAGCTTTTCAATCGAGCCAAATCTTCCAGAAATCCCATAGATTGGGATCTATATAAGGAATCCCTTAGGATTTACAAAAAGAGGTTACGAATAAGCAAAAGATCCTCTTGGAGAGAATTCTGCAATAAGATTGAAGACTCCTCAGAGGCATCTAGACTTAGGAAAATCCTATCAACGAGTCCAAACATGCCAAGTTCTATAAAAGATGAAAACGGCAACTGGACCAACTCATATGAAGAAACATTAAACTTGCTACTGGATACTCATTTCCCTGGTAGCTCGTTGACAATAACAGACGAGGAGCACTTGCCTCGAATCGCAAACCAATCAGGTAAAGGTTTTATCTCTAAAGATATACTGTTATGGGCAATAAACAGCTTTGACCCTTATAAATCACCAGGGCCTGACGGAATCATCCCTGCGGAGCTGCAACAGGTTTCAGACATTATCATCTATAACTTAGAGATGATCATGAAAGGATGTATCAGCTATGCATATATTCCCAAAGCCTGGAGAGAAGCTAGGGTCGTCTTTATACCTAAAGCCGGCAAAAGCTCCCATGTAAATCCAAAAGATTTAAGACCTATTAGTCTATCATCCTTCCTCCTTAAAACACTGGAAAGAATGATTGACATACACTTAAGACAAGAAATTAAACCTAGTCTGATCTCAACGGCGCAACATGCCTATACAAAAGGTAAATCAGTGGAAACTGCACTCCACTCTCTGGTTTGCACCATTGAAAAATCCCTGCACTACAAAGAATACTCTCTCGTCGCATTCCTAGACATAGAGGGTGCATTTAATAATGTTAAAAATTCAGCAATCACTAATGCTCTTGATGGGCTGCTCATAGAGGAACACATCAAAAACATGATAACAACAATGCTCAGCAGCAGAATCATTAGTTCCGAAATGGGGAACTACAAAACAAGCAGAATGGCCAATAGAGGAACCCCGCAGGGAGGAGTCTTATCTCCCCTACTGTGGAACCTGGTCGTTAACAAATTGTTAATCGACCTAGAGGACGAAGGTTTCAAAGCTATAGCCTATGCCGATGATGTAGCAATTGCCGTTTCAGGCAAGCACCCACAAACCCTAGCTGAGCTGCTACAAACAGCACTTAACAAGCTTAACAATTGGGCTGCAGATTGTGGTCTGAACATCAATCCACACAAAACGGAATTAGTTCTCTTTACGAGGAAATACAAAATTCCGGACTTCAAACCCCCAACTATTAAAGGGGTAACTCTCACACTGTCAAATCAGGCTAAATATCTAGGTCTCATTTTTGACAAAAAACTGACCTGGAAAACCAATATTGAGGAAAGAGTAAATAAAGCCAACGTTGCACTCTTCTCCTGTAAAAAAGCCATTGGCGGGAAATGGGGTTTCTCCCCCCAAATCACCCATTGGCTGTTTACATCGGTAATTAGACCGATACTCACATACGGGGTGATAGTCTGGTGGACAGCACTAGACAAGATGATCAACTACAACAAGCTGGCCAAAGTTCAAAGAACGGCTAGTCTGTGTATTAGTGGTGCACTGAGGACAACCCCATCGGACGCCCTCAATGTACTACTAGATCTCACACCCCTAGATATCTTCAGCAAACAAGTCGCAGCTAGCTCAGCTACTCGACTCAGAGCTACATCACAGTGGACCAATAATCAAATCGGCCACACTACCATTCTAGATAACTTTAGATTCTTACCGAATCGATCCGACTACACCACCCCCAAGTTGGTGTTTGACAATAATTTCCAAGTAACCATACCTTCAAGAGAAGCTTGGGAAAATGGCGCTCTTTTGGAAAATGAAGCAATACACTTCTACACCGATGGTTCAAAAACCAGCGAAGGTGTGGGAAGTGGAATCTACTCAGAAAAGCTGAATCTCAGTCTTTTCTTCCGCCTACCCGATCATTGTAGTGTGTTCCAAGCGGAAATTCTGGCGATTAAGGAGGTGCTGTCTTGGCTCAAAGAAAACGTCATATCCTCCACGGATATTCGGATCTTCTCAGACAGCCAAGCTGCCCTAAAATCTCTTGCCTCTGTCTCTACAAAATCCATCACGGTCCAAAATTGTCAGATGTCTCTGAGGGAGATGTCAAATCAGTTTAACATTCACCTTTCATGGGTGCCAGGGCACAGGGACATACCAGGCAACTGTATGGCAGACGAACTAGCCAAAAAGGGCACGACCACTTCCCTACGCTCAGAATGGAACAACATAGGTGTACCTATCGCTACATGTAAACTCCTGCTTAGACAGGACGCTTCAAGGATAACAAACACTAGATGGACTGAGAGTAATACATGCCTTGCAACCAAAAAAGTTTGGCCGTGTGTGGACTCAAAACGATCAAAGAGTTTGTTGGCCCTGAACCGTCTGTGTCTAGGTTCTACCATAGGTGTTCTTACAGGACACTGTCTAATAGGGAGACACGCCAAAAGACTTGGTGTGTTTTCCAATGATTTCTGCAGAAGCTGCATGGACGAGGAGGAGGAAGAGACCGTTCAACACCTTCTTTGCTCATGCCCTGCACTGCTTCATAGGAGGAAGGCTCATCTCGGTGAATTCTTCTTCGATGATACTAGCGACCTAGCTTACATAGACCCTAAAAGTCTTTCAAAATACATTAAAAGTTCCACGTGGTTCGACTAGCAGGTGATTAACCGGCTAGTACCGTAATGGAAGATTAATGAGTGATTAACTCGTTAATCTTACATCGGGTTTCTGAGATCAGTAGGTGATAAACTTGCTGATCTCTGTGGTATCACAATGGGCCCTTGCGGCCTAAGTGTGTTAGGCAATGTACTCATTGACTGACAGCCACTTCCACCTAACCTAACCTAGTATACGGCTTTAAACATGTCACGGAACGACGGCCATGAAACATAACCTCCTTTGAATACCTGTGTATCACAGGGAGGTAACTTTAAATAGTGCGAAAAGGACGACTTTTCCACTAATGAAGCATTAGAATTACTGGAAGATGTCAAAGGTGTTTTGAACTCTTCATTCTGTAGATTTACTTGGATTTCTAAAAACAGACCTAAGCATGATATATACGTTTCATTAGAGCTTGAGTATTTCCTTTCAAGCGTTTCTATATCTGCTCTATCCTCTGATGGAGAGCGAAGGCATTTGGTATAGTTTAACTTTGTCTCAGACCACAAACTTTTTAGCTCCTCTTTACGAGCTTCAATTGTAGCTAGGGTATGGTTTTTTACTGGGATCTCTTTCGCAATAGAAAAATATTTAACCAGCTGGTCAGCGGAATGAATAAAATCGTCTAATAAAGACATTTTAGGTCGAAGTTATAAACTATTACTAAACGATTTAATTCGAAAATGCGTTCTGCAAAGGTAGTAAATTGAAATAATTATTTCAAAATAATTTCCCAAAAAACCTTGGAACAACTTTAAAAAAACCACAAAAAAGCAACGAATTAAATAATTTCCTACCCCAGGATGAATGGCAGTGGCAACACTTATTTCATGAACAAAGTTCCAAACCAATTAAGACGAAAATTGAACCAGCGAAAAAATGACACTATGGATGTGTAAGCAGGGTTGTTCAACATGGGCACTAATGCAAATTTTTTTTTTTTTTTTTTTTTTTTTTTTTTTTTTTTTTTTTAAATACCAAAAGCACACACAACTGTATAATCGAATTTAAGATAATTTATATAAGATATTTATATGGTTACGAAAGAACTTTAAATGAAATTTGAAATCAATGAAAAAAAATCAAAGTTCTTACCCTTTTAAAAATTCTCAATTTCTCTCGTTTATTATTATTTTGTTCCGAAAAGCTATGTATCAGTGAATTATACTGATGGTGGTGGTGATGAATGCTGCTGACGACGGTGCGATGACGGCGATGGATGCTGTATGCTGATGACGACGGTGCGGTGCGGCGATGTATGTATGTATTATGTTGATGACGACGGCGACGATGCGGTGGCGATGAGTGTATGTATGTTGATGACGACGGCGACGGTGCGGTGGCGATGAGTGTATGTATTGTGATGACGACGGCGACGGTGCGGTGGCGATGAGTGTATGTATTGTGATGACAAATATGGTTGCTATGGAGCTCTGTTGCAGCAGTGAAATTTGCAGTCGTAGAACCGCTGTAAACTCGTCGTCTATGGGTTCAGATGACGACGCACGGTGACGACGACAAATGGTGGATGTATGTGACGAAGAATGTGGTTGCTATGTAGCCCTGTTGCAGCAGTGAAATTTGCAGTCGTAGAACCGCTGTAAACTCGTCGTCTATGGGTTCAGATGACGACGCTCGGTGACGACGACAAATGGTGGATGTATGTGACGAAGAATGTGGTTGCTATGTAGCCCTGTTGCAGCAGTGAAATTTGCAGTCGTAGGACCGCTGTAACCTCGTCGTCTATGGGTTCAGATGACGACGGTGACAACGACAAATGGTGGATGAATGTGCCGAAGAATGTGGTTGCAATGTAGCCCTGTTGCAACAGTGAAATCTGCAGTCGTAGAACCGCGGTATGTAGATACCAATTTCTGCAGTTGCAGTCGAAGAACTGCACTACATCGACGGATTGCAATCGTAGAATTGCAAGCTGGCGACAAGCTGGCCGACGACGATGAGGACGATGAATCCGGCTCGAAGGACCAAATGTTTTGACCAATTAAATGATTCTCGACCGGCGAGATATCCCAATAAATGTTTTCTCCAGTCAAATGCTTCTCGAATGGCGAGATTTCCCAATAAATGAAAACCATTAACTGGCGAGGTTTCTTTCGTTTCTTTTAATTTTTCGTTTGTTTATTTATTAGTTTCTCTTTTCTTTTAAATTGATTATTATACATTATAGTTTAAGTATTGTAAATTGTACTTGAAAAAACAAGATTCTATATGTATGCGGGGAAGCCGCCAAAGAAAATTCGCAGAGCTACAAAAATCACCTCTTGCCAGAGTAAGAGACAGAACCTCATGTCATGGATGACGTTTCCGGGCAGGCCGGCAGTGTTCACACCATCGCGAAGTTGGGTGCGGTTGAGTATGTATCACTCACTCCAGCACCAGAGATGTGCAAGGAGGAGTGATACATACTACATACAATTATAACAAATTTATTTCCAGCTTTTCGACAAAGGCCTCGGCCTTAAATCAACTTAGTAGACAAGACAGGGACTTTATATGGGGAAACGAACAAAATACTGCATTAAATATATTGAAAAGTGACATCATCAAAGCTGTTTATTTATCTCATTTCGATGAAAGGCTCCCGTTAATTTTGGCAACTCACGCATCGAAAACTGAAACCGGAGCTGCTCTTTCACACCGCTATCCAGATGGTACAGTTGGGGTTGGCAACTCTGTCGTTTAACTAGTTGGTTCAATTTTATATCGCTCCTGAGTTTTTTCATGTTATAAATAGTTTAATCTACTAAAATTAATAGTTAATACGAAAAATAACAAGTCTTTTGATTAATATTACGATAAAGTGCAAATATATCAGGTAAACTAAGTTATTTAAGGGTAAAAAAAAAAAAAGTTGGCAGGCAACTGCTATTGTCATATATGAGTGAGCGAAAAAGAAAAATAAACCTTACCTCACCAGAAGAAAACCCTTATTCGAAAACACCAAATCTGAAAGGTCCACCAATTGCCTTTAATATCGAAGCAAATATGTCAATCACCAATGCCGATCTTAAGAAGATAAAGACGATCATAGATGAATCTTTAAAAACTGAACTTGCAAAAGCAACAGTAAATCTCGCTTCAAAAGAAGATTTTAGTATGCTATATGCTGAAATAAACATCCTGCGAAAACAAAATGAAGACTTATCTGTAAGAGTCCAACAGTTCGAGACAAGGTGCTATGCTTTAGAGGAAGAATTGGAAGCCCAATGCAGAGAAATTACGATGACAAATGAAAAAGTTGATCCCAAAATTAAGATTGACTCCATCGCGAATCTCCTGCTTGGTGAACCACATCAGATGGCAGAAACGTCTAAGATCTTTGAAAACGAAAAGACCATCAAATTTAAGATAAATGTTGGGTCCAACGAGAAAGCAAACAAAATGGTGCAAAATTCGATAAAGCTTAAAGATACAAGTGTATTCATACAACGCGACCTAACGAAACATGCACAACTCAAACGCCGAATCCTACTCAGTTATAGAAAAGCTATCAAAACAAAGTATCCAAAAGAACAAGTACTCGTTAAAAATAACTCGTTATTAATTTCTGATAAAGTATTTTATTTAAACGAAAACAATATACTTAAACATAAAAATGATGATGGAGAACAACACCTGTTGAATATATTTGGACAACTTAATTTCGAAGCTGTCAAAACAAATACTTTTTCTAATAAACGTCATCATGAATGGTCTAATCCAGTTGATGCTGCTACACCAGTGATGCCACTTCATCAAAATTCGTCAAGCGGCAGTACTATTGCACAAAATTGAAAATGTGATGCCGTCAGCTCAATATTTATTAATACTTTAAAAATTTTGTCTTATAATGTCTCAGGGCTTAATAATAAGCTTTTATTTGTAGATTTTTTTACCTACATATACATAAATAATTTTGATATATTTTTTTTATATGAAACGCATGTTACATCTGAAAATCTTAGCAAATTCATAAAATATTTCCGAGGTTATAAATTATCATCTAATTCAGCGGTCAAAACATTCACTAAAGGACGTGCGAGTGGTGGAATCTTTTACGGGATAAAAACATCTCTACTGAAAACTTTTAATTATGAAGAAATCGAAGGTGCAACTGTCATAAAACTTCTTCAAAAAAACGATATGTTCATTGTGCCGTATTACATAAACTGCAACAAGTGGCCTGAAGACTATGAAAAACTCAATCGAATTATGTTCCGTTTAGCAAACAAAAGCGTCCTTGTAATAGGTGATCTTAATGCAAGAATTAGTAATTTACAAGTAACTACACTTCACACAACGATAAATAATGCCATTAACCTAGATCACAGAAATTCAAAAGACACTATCTACAATCAAAATGGTACCAATATCCTCGATATGTTACAGATGTATGATTGTACAGTTCTAAATGGTTGTACTAGTGGAGATACAGAAGGTAATTATACTTTTATAGGAGGACAAGGCAAATCGGTCATCGACTACTGTGCAATAAAAAATGAATAGCGCAAATTCATAGGAAATTTCGAAGTACAAGCTAAAAACTACTCAGACCACATGCCTATCGTCGTTGAATGGTCTGATGATACAGTCGCAACAGAAAGGAACCTTCATCTCATCCCCAGGCTTAGATGGAAACAACATGAACTCAACTTGTATCAAAGCAATCTAGATAACAACCTCTCTCTGATAAACAATACTTTTGTCTCAACCGAATCACTTTCAAACCAACTTATAGCATGCATTAAAAACTCTACAAGCAACACAATCTCGAGCCGACAAAAGAAGTTTAAAAATGAATGGTTTGACAACGAATGCATGAAAACAAGAAAGAAATCTTTTCATCTTCTGAATGCAGTCCTAAATTCAAACTCCCAAAATTTAAGAAAATGTTACATCGAAGAAAACTCGCGATATAAGAACTTGTGTCTTCAGAAAAAAACAGAATATGAAAACCAACAAGCATATTCACTTGGTCAAACGAAAAACGCAAAAGAATTTTGGAAAGTGACAAAAAAGATAAACGGTTCAAATTTTGCAATAGGGATATGAGTAACGGCTGAGGATTTATCAGTACATTTCCAAAATATACTATGTGCTGGATCAGATGTTAAGTTTTCGTACGCTGAACCTCTGCTGTCCGACGAAATACTTGATTCCGAAATTACATTTGCCGAAATAAATGCTGTTATTCTTAAAGCGAAAAATGAAAAGGCGCCGGGAGAAGATGGAGTCACATATGAATTTTTTAAGACGGTACAGAAGGACTTACTTCCCGACTCAAAGCTTTATTTAATGACATCCTAAATAAACAAGAAGTTCCAACATCTTTCAAGAAGGCAGTCATTTTTCCGATGCATAAAAAAGGTGACACAAATAATGTTGAAAATTATCGAGGAATCTCGTTTATGAACGTTATTGCTAAATTATTTTGTGGTGTGCTTGCCAGCAGGCTTGAAAAGTGGGCTGAAGGTAACAACATAATTTCAAAGTTTCAAGCGGGTTTCAGAAAAAACTTCTCCACTGTAGACCACATCTTTACCTTAACATCGATAGTTAAAGCAGCACAAGCCAGAAACAAGAAGACATATGCGTTTTTTGTGGACTTTAAATCTGCCTTCGATCTTGTCAACCGAAATGCTCTTTTTTATAAGCTTTCCCTATTAGGTATGTCAACGAAGTTCATTCATGTGATAAAGGAAATGTATACTCAATCAAAAGCAACTGTGTGGGATGGGGCAGAACTATCAAATTGGTTTGAAACGGACACCGGAATTAAACAAGGGTGCCTTCTAAGTGCTCTTCTTTTCGCACTTTTCATCAATGATGTTGAAACTTGTCTGCCTGGAGGTATCCGAATCGCTGATCTGACCATTAATGTTCTTTTGTATGCCGATGATTTGGTTATTCTCTCTGAATCGCCTGAGAACTTACAACTAATGATAAATCGACTATCTGATTATTGCGTTAAATGGGGGCTTACAATCAATATTAACAAGTCTAAAATAATGACGTTTTCTAGATCTACCCGAAATCATGCTGCATATGCTTGGATGTTCAATGGAAATGTATTGGAGATTGTAAGCAAGTATAGGTACCTAGGAGTTAATATTAACAAAACCATGGACTATAGTGAACATATAGCAATGCAATCTACTTCATCACAAAGCCTGCTTAACATGTCGTGGAAAAATATCTTTTTGAATCAGCGTATTGCACTGTCAGCAAAATACAAGATATTTAATGCTGTTGTTAAGTCTTCTCTATGTTATGCTGCGCAAGTTTGGGGAATAAATGAGTTTGAGGCAATAGAAAAATTTCAAAGGTGCTTTCTGAAGAAACTGTTCAATCTTCCGATAAAAACGCCAACTTATGCTCTACATCTCGAAACGGGTCTAGCTAAAATCTACACATTCACTCTCTGCATGCAGACTACATCTTAAGGGTACTAGCTCATCCAGAAAATCGGCTAACCAAACAAATGGCGTTGTACGAACTTAGAAATGCGGACTGGTGGATGGCGAAATGGAAAGATTTAGGAAATTATTATGGAGAGACCTTGGAACTGGATTATAGTAAATTGTTGCATTTTAAAGAACGGCTCTACAAAATAATCCAAACTCAGGAAGATATAGTGAGGATTGAATTCATTAAAGAAGCTCAAAAGTCACAAAGCAGAATCCTTTATTCTCAATTGAAACTGAACTTAATGGAAGCAAGTTATTTTAACGATGCGTACACTTATAAGGAAATATCTCTGATTTTCAAGACAAGATGTGAAGTCCTTGGAATTAATGGAACACCATATAATAACAGCTTCCATCAATTTTGTTCATTGTGTAATCTGAAAGCTAAAGAAGACTGCTTCCATCTCATTAGTGTATATCCCATATTTGCACAACATCGACTTTCATACTTCGGAAAAAAATCACTTACATTACAAGAAACAATAACATTGTTAAACTATACTGCTTGGAAAAAACTGTACCTCTTTTTAAAAGACATATTAAAATATAGAAAGTTACTTATAACAGAATTTGAATAGGTAACTCTCCTTTTATTATTATTTTTCTATTATAAATATTAAATCCTTTTTTATTAATCTGCCAACCGAGCCGACGGCAAAGCCAAGGCTTTAAATTCATTATAAATATTTGTAAATGATGTATTAATATACCAATAAAAAAAATAAAATGGTACAGAAAAGCTCATTTCGTTTGCTTCAAAAACGTTGAACAATAGTCAGGCAAAATACTCGCAGGTAGAGAGAGAGGCCTTGTTAATTATCTTTGGTGTCACTCGCTATCATCAGTACCTCTACGGCAGGCACTTCGACCTTCTCACTGATCATCAGGCACTCATTACACTGTTTCTTACTTACTTACTTACTTAGGTGGGCATTACAGTTCGGGGTGAACCTGGGCCTCAACCAACATGCTTCTATAACGACTTTGATTTCGGGCGAGCTCTCTCCAGTTTCGCACTCCAAGTCGGTTGAGGTCTTCATCCACTTGATTGCACAACCTAAGACGAGGTCTTCCCCTTCCGCGATTTCCCTGCAATGTGCTTTAGAACACCCGACGAGCCGGAGCGTTTGGGTCCATCCGCTCTACATGGCCCAACCATCGTAGCCTCGCGATACGTACTCTTTTGGCTATGCCTATGTCGTGGTACAGCTCATACAGCTCGTTGTTGTATCTTCTTCTCCACACATTGTCTTCGCATACGGTACCAAAGATCATCCGGAGAATTTTTCTTTCGAAGCGACCAAGGGTTTCCTCATCCGCTTTCGATAAGGTCCATGCTTCTGCGCCGTAAAGCAGGACTGGGATGATTAAGGCCTTATGCAAGGTTACCTTGGTTTTTCTGGAGAGGGTTTTGTTTCTCAATTGCCTTCTTAACCCAAAGAAGCAACGGTTGGCAAGAGTTATTCTCCGTTTGATCTCCGCACTGATGTTGTTGTCGTGTCTACAGCGGATCCTAGGTAGACGAAGTCCTGTACTACCTCGAAGTTATGTCCCATTTTTGCCGCTTCTGTTTCGATATTCGCAAAAGCACCTATGACATCAGGCTGTTTTCTTCCCATTACGTCAATATCGTCTGCATAGGCGAGTAATTGTACAGACTTTTGAAAGATTGTTCCTCTGGTGTTGACGTTTGAGTTTCTTACAATGTGTTCAAGTATGATGTTGAAGAAATCGCATGACAGTTTGTCGCCTTGTCTAAAACCTTTTTCGACATCAAAGGTCTCAGTGAGTTCTTTACCGACCTTGATGGAGCAGTGTGAATTCTCCAAAGTCATCCTGCATAGTCGTACGAGTTTTGCAGGGATGCCGAAACTAGGCATGGCTCTGTACAGCTCGTCTCTGTAGATACTGGCATACGCGGCCTTGAAATCGATAAAGAGATGGTGAATATCGATATTATGTTCTCGAGTTTTTTCCAAGATCTGCCGTAATGTGAAAATTTGGTCTATTGTGGACTTCTCTGGTCTAAAACCACATTGATAAGGACCTATCAAGTTGATGACGTGGGGTTTCAGACGTTCACATATTACAGCAGAGAAGATCTTATAAGCGACGTTAAGGAGGCTTATCCCTCTATAATTGGCGCAATTGTGAGGGTCTCCTTTCCTTAGGATCGGGCATACGATACTGAGGTTCCATTCATCGGGCATGCTTTCTTCCGACCATATCATGCAGATCAGCTGGTGCATGCTCCTTTCCAACTGTTCTCCACCTGCCTTGAAAAGTTCGGCATCAAGGCCATCTGCACCTGCAGTCTTTTTGGATTTAACTTTGCATATAGCAAGCGCTTCTCATGCTGCTTCTTTTTCTTTTTGAGAATTCGGTGTTCTTTCCTTCTTATCTCCTTGTAAATCACATTATACTGATCTTAAGTAGCCCTCGTTCGTGTTTGCATAAGCATTTGTCGTGCTTTTTGCTTGGCTGCATTAACCTGCCTGCATTCTTCATCGAACCATGGGTTTCGTTTTGGTGGCCTAGTGAAACCCAGAACCTCAGAGGCAGTGGTTCTGATGGCTTCTTGGCATTGCTGCCACTGGTCTTCAATGCTTTATGCTGGCGGCATGGGATTCAAGGATAATTGAAGGGACACTCGATTGGAAAAGGCATTGACAATCTCTTGCGATTGTAGTTTTCTGACGTCATATCTCTTCACAGCGTTAGTTCGTGCCGGTCGTGAAGAAGATATCCTCATTCGTACCTTGGCTACAACAAGGTAGTGGTTCGAGTCAAAGTTGGCCCCTCGGAAAGTTCGGACATCTAGCACACTGGAAGAGTGCCTTGCGTCGATCGCAACATGGTCAATTTGGTTGACGGTTAATTGATCTGGGGATCGCCATGTATCCTTATGAATTTTGAGATGCGGGAAGCGTGTACTACTTACAACAAGATTTAGCCCCGCAGCAAAATCGATTAGCCTCAGTCCGTTTTCGGAAGTTTTGTCATGGAGGCTACGCTTACCGATTGTGTTTCCAAAGATGTCCTCCTTCTCTAGCTTTGCGTCAAAATCGCCAAGAACGATTTTCACGTCGTGTTTAGGGCACTGCTCATACGTTTCTTCGAGGAGCTCGTAGAAACAGTCTTTGGAATCGTCGTCTTTCTCTTCTGTGGGGGCGTAGGCGCATATAAGGCTAATGTTGGCGAATTTAGCTCTGATGCGGATGGTCATTATACGCTCATTGACTGGATTTTGGCTAATCACCTTATCCCTGAGTCTAACGACAAATCCGCACCCAAATAAACGCTGTTTCTGTTGTCTGTAGCAGTCGACATAGTAGATGTTACAGTTTTTCATCTTCTTTATGCCCGGTCCACTCCATCACACTTCTTAGATGGCGGTTATGTCTGCTTTGCAGCAGTCCAGGGCGTCCGCTAATTCTCCAGCTGCACGTAATCCATTAAGTGATCTAACGTTCCACGTGCAGATCCGGAGGTCATTGTCCTTTTTTCGTTTGCTTGGGTCGTCAACTTTGAAATCATTATCGTTATCTGAGGCTGCTTGTTGTTTCGGAACAAGGTCTTTTTTACGTTGTTTGGTAGTTAACCCAACTCACAACCCCCAACCTGGAGGGCCAGGTCCTTTTGGATCCCTTCGGATACAAAAGGCTGGAATATCCAGAGTCAGTACCCTGCTGCAGGGGTGTGAGTGCTGTCGTTGGCTCACCAGGAGCTCGTCCGCCACCATCTCTACTTCAATACCCTGTCCTAGTATTGAAAGATCCCGAAAGACCTTTAAACCAAATATGTTGGAGTAGCTCCTTCAGGAGTTTCTGCTTTTATGGCTGCTGAAGTCCACCGTTGATTCTGTCCTTCCATCAAAAAAACTACCGGTTATGACTCTCCATCGACTCCAGCGCTGGGCAATTACTCTGCAGGCTTACACTTATACAATCCACTTCCGTAACACAAAACATCATGCTTATGCTGACGTACTATCTCGTTTGCCAATGGGAGATGACGTCGAATTCGACAACAAAGAGAAAGAAATGCTGCCGGTTGATCAGATCTATGAGTCAGTTATTGAAAATTCCGATCAGATCAGACACCATCGCAGCACACACAAATACGGACAAATTACTCAGTCAAATTTCTCATTACGTCAGTAACGGGTGGCCGCAGACATTTCGAAAATCACAGGTAAATTTAACTCCTTTTTTTAATCGCAAATTTGCTCTTTCACTTCAAAGTGGAGTTCTACTCCTGCAAACAGACCATACGCGTGTTGTTATACCCAAATCACTCGAAAAAAGATTTTACAGGTGCTCCACGACGGTCATTGGGGGCAAAGCCGTATGAAACAACTTGCGCGCCGATATGTTTGGTTTCCTAGCATCGACCAAGCAATAAAAAACTTTTCAGAATCCTGTTCGGCTTGTAGCTTAAATGCAAATCAACCCAAGCAGCAATATTCACCGTGGCATGAAGCTGCTGAGCCCTGGGACAGAATCCACATCGACTTTGCAGGCCCTTTCTTCTCTCGCATGTGGTTAATAGTTGTGGATTCTTTTTCCAGTTTTCCCTTTGTATTTGAACTCTCATCGACGACGTCGCGTCGGCATCAACAATTTATGCACTGCAAAAAATATTTGCAATCGAAGGACTGCCAAAGACGATCGTCAGCGACAATGGGCCCCAGTTTTCATCAAGCGAGTTCACAACATTTTGCAAATTGAACTCCATCGAACATGTTAGGATAGCGCCTTTTCATCCAGCATCAAACGGGTTAGCTGAACGTGCGGTCCGCACTTTTAAGGAGGCGTTCAAGAAAATTATGTATGAGGAGAACGACAAATAGAAGGCATTATATAAGTACCTAATAACATTTCGAGCAACACCAAACCAATCATCAGGAAAGTCACCATCAGAACTGTTGCACGGCCGTCAACCTCGAACCATATTTTCGGCCATGTTTCCAGACGAAAAACAGATTCAACAGCACCTTACCAAATTCAGTATTAGACAAAAAGTCTATGCAGGGTCTTATTCTAAAGGGAACCGTTGGATCGCTGGACGGATTACCCAGGTAGTCGGACGTATTACTTACATCGTGCACACTTCTAGAAGTAACATCAAGCGGCACCAAAATCAACTGCCAGTACGTCATCATACCGAAACCACAGAAGAAAATGCAGATTTCGATATCAATCTAGGTGCAGAGCCAGGAACAACACATGATCGTACTTCAGACGATAGTATTGGAATGCCTACGACATTAGACAACCTAGTTAGACTAGACAACGCAAGCTCCGAGTCATCTGAAAGCCAGATACCAGGACACCAAGGCCAACTACAACCAACTATGCATGGAACAGAATCGAAAGAAACACCAGCACTCAGACGTACCGAAAGAATAAGACGGCAACCCCAATTTTTTTGGCCGATATAGGTCAAATTAGGTCCAAGAGAGTGATGTAACAACATCTTTTAGGTGCACTCTACTACACAATTGGTTGTCATTATTGCTATTGTTGGACTGTCACTTAGATTGTCATTCTTGATTTAACTTCTAAACCTAGCTTACCTTTTGTGATTAGTTTAAATTATATTCAAATAAATCTTTGGAATCCGTGAATCAAAAACTCATCTTTTAATCACAACACTAAGAAATTGAGAAACTCTATGATGTGACTTGCTCAGTGTCTATAATATTGTCTATTGATAGACATTCGACAACATCCCCCAATACGTCAAACATAATTTATTAGTTTATATGGTTAACTATCTCATTAGTCGTTGCCGAAATCGACCTTTCACACAGCCATTCTTGATTACCAGTTTTTATTTCTTCTCAGGTCAAATGTCCTACCTCAGGCTCTAGGCTATCTCTGAATAAAATTTTATTTAACCCTTTACCGCATACGAAGCCAAATATGGCTTTGGCTGTTTGTATCCTTTTTTCTGTTCTCTGTCACAAGGAAAAGATCGAAATACAACAGGATCCTCTTCTTTGTATTTCTAAGAACGCTTAACGGTAGTTTTTTTGTGTGTGCGACAGGAAAGAGGTATGCATTTCGTGATCAAAGGTGAGCCGGTCGGTCCGGTGTATTGAAAACGGAAGTGTAGAATATATAAATATTTTTAGTGTTAATTATTGCTATTGCTTGGTAAGTAAAGTGAAATCAAAAATATATTTTTGATTAAGTGTCAAATTGCGCATGCAATGAACCAATTTTTTATTGAAAAAATTGATTGGGCTGGTCTTGGGAGAGCAAAAGGTACGGAAGCCATATTTGGCTTCGTATGCAGTAAGGGGTTGCAAATCTACATATTTTGTTGATTTTTTTTTTTTTTTTGGCAGGGAGATTTTTTGACAACTGGTACAATAGCCTGAATTTGCAGGTTCATTTATTCAAGAATGGGCTCTTACCACTGGGTATCGTGAGGCTCAACAGAGTTCCAAATTAAAAAATGCCGATTGAAGAGCTGAAAAAAGGAGGATGTGGAAGCATGGTTGAAAAACTGGCCACAATTGATGGAGTCTAATTGAGCTTTGTTTCTTGGTTTGACAACAAAGTTGTAAGCATGATGTCACCGTATGTGGGCAGCAAACCAATTATAGAAAGACGCCGTTGTTTTAGAAAGGATAAGCAATAGGTACAGAAATATTCCCGCTCCTAAATCTGTTGTGGTGTACAACAAGTACATGGGCGGCGTCGATTTGTTAGATTCGATGCTTGGACTATACCGTATTCCTTTGCGATCCAAGAAATGATACAAAAGAATATTTTTTCATATGATAGACTTATGTATAAGTGAAGGTATGGATCATCTGGCGACGTTGGGAACGAGTTCCACTTACCGCTTTTTGATTTCAAACTTGCTGTTGCGGAGAACTTATGCAAGGCTGATAAAATGGCTTTGAAAAGACGCGGACGACCATGCAGCTTACTTAGTTTTGCAACTCCTGAGGCTATTGGAACTCCAACATCAAGTCGAGCCACACCAACCATTACAACACTGACAACCAGCCTGAAAAGACAGGCATCAAGACTTTCCTCTTTCTTCGGTAGGTTGTAATAACTATAGTCATTTTCCACAAATTTAAAAAAAATCGCATTTGCCAAAATAATTGTAATGGGCGTTTGTTTACTTTTGTCAAAAATGAAAAATTGCTCTATGCTATAATGAAAAAAGAAATTGCTTTTCTCAGTTTCACGGTGCATAATCTTTGAAATAATACTTAAGTTATTTTCAATACAATAAATTATTTTGTTTTGTTTTCAAATGAAAAGTTTTTATCTTTTGTTATTTTTTTTCATAACCTTCTTCCAATGAATTGTTTTGTTATGTTTTTGAATGAAAAATATTAATTTCTTGCTATTTTCTTGAATTCTTCTCGTAAAGTGAATAAATAAAATTTGTAAGATTTCTAACACCTTACTGCATACGAAGCCAAATTTGGCTTTTTCAACAAATAAACTTTTTTGTGTTTTTTTAATGCAAAATGTTTTCAAACAGCACTAAGAACCCATAAAAAATGTTTTTTATTTTTTTTGCCCGCTGAAATTAATTCATGCGGTAAAGGGTTAAATCGGATCAGTGGTCTGGGCGGGAGATGGTAACAAAGAAACACAAACAGACAGATTTAACTTCGGACTTTATCATTAGTTTCCCGTGGAAATATGGTGACCGTTCATGTAAGGAATTTGGGGATGAGTAAAAGTTTATGTTACCCGGGGACTATGGAGCATTCCAACGGTGGAAGAATTTTTGGAATCGGTGCTGTAGTGTCAACGTTCCCGTATACGTTCCTGCTCCCGTGGGAATATAGGGAAAAAATATATAGCCTATGTCCTTCCTCAGGTTCTGAACAATCTTTGTAAAAAGTTTCATTTAAATCGGTTTATTAGTTTGGGCGAGAGATGGTAACATAGAACGTCGGACAGACAGGGCTACTTTCACATTTTAAGGACTCCCGTTCTCGTAGGAATATGTGGATGAATTAAAGTTTATGTTACTCAGGGATAATGTAGCATTCTATCGGTCGAAACATTTTTGAAATTGGTGTTGTAGCTTCTAAGTTCCCGTATATGTTCCCGTTCCCGTGGGAATATAGGAATAAAATATATAACCTATGTCCTTTCTCAGGTTCTGAACAATCTTTGTACAAAATTTCATTTAAATCGGTTTATTAGTTTGAGCGGGAGATGGTAACACAGAAAGGTGAACAGACAGAGCTATTTTTGCATTTATAATAATAGTGAGGACCGGTTCCGGTGGGAATATTCGAATGAAGTAAAGCCTTTGTCCGTCCTTAGGTTCAGAACAATCTTTGTACAAAATTTCATTTAAACCGGTTTATTAGTTTGGGCGGGAGATGGTAACATAGAACGACGGACAGACAGAGCTTCCTTAACACTTATTGTATTAGTAAGAACTCCCGTTCCAGTAGGAATATGTGCATGAATTAAAGTTTATGTTACTCTGGGATAGTGGAGCATTCTATCGGTGGAAGAATTATTGAAATCAGTGCTGTAGCTTCTAAGTTCCTGTATACGTTCCGGTTCCTGTGAGAATTTAGGGATAAAATATATTCCCTATGTACTTCCTCAGGTTCTACACTATCTATGCACAAAATTTCATATCAATCAGTTTAGTAGTTTGGGCAGGAGACAGTAACATAGAAAGCCGGACAGACAGAGCTTCTTTCACATTTATAATATTAGTTAGGATTCCACTGGTTAAAATTAAGGTAAATTGGAACAATCTGAAAATTTTTTGAATCAGATATAATGTCTATAATAAAAGTGTTAAAAATATGTTTGAACTCAATTCGATTATTTGAAGTGGACCTTTTTACACCACACATTATACCTCCACTGGCTCTACCAAGCTTATTATTTCTTATGTAATAGCTGGGATACATTCTATTTTAAAGTTTTCAAAATATTCAAAATAAGGCAGTTCTTTTCCCTCTTCCAAAAAAGATTCTGAGAGTATAAATATATTATGTTTTGAAATTAGTTTAAAATTTCATGCGTTAGTAATTTGTTTTTAAATCCTGTAATGTTGTAACAAAATATTTTGAAATCGATATCATTTGCATATAGAAACAGTGCTTTGGACCGGAGGAGCATGGTGGTGCAGCATTCGTTTCTCTACACTCAATGGTAAAACAAATAGCTTGGAACGGAGACTGCTAAGTTGGAACGGAGAAAATAGTCAAAATGTCTACATAATAATACTATAGTTTCTATATACAATGTCGATATTATTTGCATAATTTGGACAGGAAAAATTAGTGTGGCAGACGGCAACTCTTTCCTTACTACGATAATAGCTGGGACCAGCACCTCCTTCTTTGTTCACGTTCCTGCTCACAGATGGCTCTCCTCTTCCCTCTGCCTGGCATCTCGAAATGACATTTGCGATGTGGTTTGTGTTAATGTTGTGTTAATGTTGAAAAAACACGCTGCTAGATCGCCGAAAGTTGCTGTCACATATTCAAACTCTTGTTTGGTTTTAATTATCAAGCCTTTTATGGAATCGTGCGCAATTGTGTGGCTGTCGATTTGCAACTTTTTTTTTCTAATACTTTTGAAGAATTTGGATTCTATTCGAGAAGTTTGCTTTTAATTTCGTGTAGTGTTATCCTTTTGTTTCGATATATCAATGATTGCTCACGTTGAACATAGATACCACTGCCTTTAGTAGTTTAATTTTAAAACCATTGTGGCCTTGTTGGTATTCCGATTTGTAAATTCTCATGATGATTTAAGTGCAAATTCCATGCTTTCGCTACGATCGAGAAGGCTTAAGCAAGTTTGTTTAGCAAATTCGATTTTGTTTGTCTTCTCATCATAAGGAAAATGCATCACAACAGTGTCTTCATTTGGGGTTGGGGTCAAAATTCTGCGGGGGTCAAAATTCTTTTTTCAAAATGCTGCTTTCAAAATTCGGCTTTGCAAAATTCTGCTTTTAAAATTCTGCTTTTCAAAATTCTGCTTTTCAGAATTCTGCTTATCAATATTCTGCCAATTATAACTTTATATTTGGCAGAATATTGATAATAATTGCATACTCTTGCTTTCTAAAGAATTTCAAAGTAGAGAAGTAGTTTTTTTGATTTCCTTATTTTTGCTCTCCTACTCAAAAGAATTACATAATTCAGTTAGTTTATGATAAAACTGTGATAAGACTGGAGATGCATTGCCAAGAATGCAAAATAATGAAGAGGCTTGGCATCGTCGCCGTCCGTCGGCTTAAAAAAATAGTTGCCCTTGCCCGTAGCTATGCCGGTGTCAGAATTTTGGAAAGCAGAATTTTGTCAGCCAGAATGAAAAAAAAAGCAGAATTTTGAAAAGCAGCATTCTCGTTTTAAAAGCAGAATTTTGAAGACGGAATTTTGACCCGCTCCCCTTCATTTGTCTTCTGTGTCAAAATTTCTAGTTGTTTTTCAAGCATCTCGCAATAATTTTCAACGGTAAGTGGGTGTTTTGTGACCGAAGAAGCTGTATTTCATTGGTGACAACCGAAACATCATCTTTGCGATGTTTTTGAGATGCGCTTTTAAACAATCGTTAATAATTGATTTCATTTCATGAGTGTTCATTTTGATAACTGACTTTGTTGCTTCTTTTTTGCTGCTTGGTGTTTTAATCGGAGAAATTTCCGTGGATTTTCTTTTTGATTGCATATAGCACAAGTAGAAAGATGTCCGCTCTTTTGTTCGGATTTTTATTTTAAAAATGATCCTACCTAGTAACTCGTTTGCACTTTAATTCACTTTAAGGAGGTAAAGCTTTGTTGCGGACGTTTGAGTCGCAACTTCTACTATTTTATTAACAAGCGTGTTTTTTCTTTTAACGCTGGTTACAAAACCTTTAATGATTTATTACTTCAGTTTCTTTTCTTACAATTCTATAAATATTCTACTTACTTAGTCTTATTCCACATTTGATTGCAAATATTCATTAAGAAAACTATATATATATACAAAATGACTGCCTCGTGTCGAGGTTGGCATAAAAAAGAAAGAAGCCGGAAAAGAGTTTTTTGACATTTAGTTGATTTTAAGATTAAGTGGCTCCGCTCGGCGGTGAGCACGCGGGACTACTTCTTATATTCGGCGTTCCCTGTCTTAACACTCCCCCTTGGTAGTTCCGCCTGTGAGCACTCTTCATCGGGACTCAGAACATCCAGAATCGCGAGTTTTACGGCTGGTCTTTCATAGAGTCCATTTTGGGTTTGGACGGTGGCGCTTCTTACTTGGTTGTCATGGGATAGCTTTGTTTTGACTACTCGCCCTTTAGGCCAGCTGTTTCTAGGGTTATTCGGGTCAACGACCAGAACGATATCGCCGACTTCTAATGGCTTTGTAGGAGTAAGCCATTTAGTGCGTCTGGTGAGCGTAGGTAGGTATTCAGGAACCCAGCGCTTCCAGAAGCGGTCCGCAAAGTGCTGCGAGGCAAGCCAATTTTTACGATGTACTTTCACATCGTCGTCGAATTCCACCAGGGGTTTTGAGCCGCAGGCTGCACCCAGTAAAAGGTGGTTTGGAGTAAGTGCTTCCGGGTTTTCGACGTCTGTTGGAATATATGTCAATGGCCGCGCATTGAGGATGTTTTCTATTTCCTTGAGCATATTGCGCAGCAGCTCATCGTTTGGATTTCGCGTCGGTGCGATGGCGTAAAGAACATTTTTTATGGAACGTACCAGACGTTCCCAGCAGCCGCCCATATGTGGTGAACCGGGTGGTATGAACTTCCATTGCATGGTTGTGGTAGTGAAGGTCTCTGTCAGCCTGTCTTTCTGAATGGCAGCCGACGCCTCTCGTAGCTCCCTCTCTGCACCGTGAAAATTAGTGCCGTTATCACTATAAATTTCTATAGGTGTCCCTCTTCTGGCTATAAAATTTCGTACACACAGGATGCATGAGTCTGTAGTCATAGCATGAGCAATCTCAATGTGAACAGCTCTTATCGTAAGGCAAGTAAAGAGTACTCCCCAACGCTTTTCGGTTCTGCGACCTACACTGACTGCCATTGGGCCGAAGTAGTGGACTCCGACGTATGAAAACGGTCTAGAAAATGCCGCAAGTCTCGCAGGAGGTAGAGGTGCCATTATTGGTGGGCGTGGTTGAGCCTTTTTGATTTTGCATTCTTGACAAGACTTTTTTACTGCTTTTATCGCAGACCGTATGTGTGAGATATAGAATTTTTGGCGTAGAATGTTTACTACAGTCTCATCATGTTGGTGCTTATATCGGCAGTGAAGGTCGTGTATAATGAGTGATGTAATTTCATGACCTCTTGGAAGAATTATCGGCTGTCGTACTTCCTCGCTGACCGCTTCCGCCAGTAGAGTTCTCCCGTGGGCTCGAACTATGCATTTATCGTCCAGGAACGGATTAAGATTGAGAATTGGACTGCTTTTCTGGACACATCGATTTAGTTTCAGGTCCGCGATTTCTTCAGAGTACTCGCTCATTTGTGCCTCTCTCAGCAGGTGTTCTTCGGCGTCTTGTAGTTCTTTGCTTAGGAGAGAACCATATAGCCTAGGCAACGAAGTTCTTTTGGTGCTCACATTGCGAATGAACCGATGAACGTACGCGGTACTCCTTACCAGCCTCTTCCAGTTCGATAGCTCTTTGGATCGGTAGATTCTTTCCTGGTGGTGCAGGTGCACGCCAACAAAGTTCGTTTTGAGATCCTCAGTGGTTGAGCCGGTACTATCTTCCTTGGGCCATTTATCTGGGGCGAGCTTCAGAAATTGTGGGCCGTTAAACCATCTGCTATTAGGCTTAAGATCTGGTGGTTTTTGCCACTTCGTTGCCTCGTCCGCCACGTTCTTATTGGTAGGAATCCATCTCCACTCACTGATCTCGGTGACGTCCAGGATTTCGCTTACACGGCATGCTACGAACTGTCGATATCTTCTATAGTCGGATCGAATCCAACACAAAACTGTTTTTGAGTCGGACCAGAAAAAACGGCGATTAAAGGGTATGCCGTGTGACTCGGTGATGCATTTTGCGAATCGTGCACCTAAAACAGCAGCTTGCAGTTCAAGTCGAGGAATAGATAGAGACTTTAAGGGCGATACTCGTGTCTTTGCACCAACCAAACAGACGTCAATGCGCTCATCGCTACAGTTTCTTGTGTAAGCAGCCGCAGCGTATCCGTTTTCGCTGGCGTCTACGAAGATGTGCAGCTGTATTTCAGATCCCCACGACTCTCTTACATAGCATCTCGGTATTTTAACGGCTTCCACTTCAGGGAGATATTTGATCCATTTTGTCCATTTACTATATTCTTCATCTTCAATTCCATCGTCCCACCCAATTTTGGAGCGCCATATTTCTTGAAGAAGAATTTTTATGTACATGAGAAAACAAGCTATCAGTCCGAGTGGGTCGAAGATGGTCATCATTATTCTTAGGACTTCGCGCTTGGTGGGGCGTCGTGACCCGAAAAGAACTTCTCTTTGCTTAGGGTTACTTGTGAGCTTGAATGTAAGGCAGTCTATAGATGTGGACCACCACATGCCGAGTACTTTTTCGGTCCCTAGTTCCGGGTTAACATTCATGCTGATTTGATCTGTTGGCTCAGATTCGAGTACACTGACTACTTTGGCTGAGTTAGAAACCCAATTTCTGATGTGGAACCCACCGTTTTTATGAATGCGACGTATATCTTGCGCTAGCTGGATGGCTTCTTCTTCACAAGGCACGCTGTCCATCAAGTCGTCGACGTAGTGGTTTTCTTTGATGGCCCCAACTGCTCTTGGATAGGCGGATGCGAACTCTTCTGCGTTTGTATTCTTAATATAGTGCGCAGTGCATGGCGAACAGGTGGCACCAAATGTCATTACCATCATAACGTAAGTATCAGGTACTCCATTCTCGTTCCGACCCCACAGGAAGCGCTGGTAATGCTGATCTTCTCTTCGAATTCTGATCTGGTGGAACATTTCTTTGATGTCCCCACAGATTGCTACTTTATGTTGCCTAAACTTGAAGACCACGGAGGTAAGAGGCGTAAGCTGGTTGGGGCCCTTGAGGAGCACTGTGTTGAGTGAGGTCCCGTGCACCGATGCTGCTCCGTCCCACACAATTCTGACTTTCCCGGGTTTATTTGGGTTTTCTACAGGGAATATCGGTAGATACCATGATCGCTCTTGATTCTCTATTATTTCTTGTGGTGTCAGCTTTCGCGCATATCCTTTCTCCAGGTATTCTGCGATTTTACCATCAAGCAGTTTGGCTAGTTCTGGGCTCCGCTCCATCCGTTTTTGGAGAATTAGAATTAGAATTAGAATTAGAATTAGAATTAGAATTAGAATTAGAATTAGAATTAGAATTAGAAAAATTTTATTCATTCTTTTTTCGTTTCAACTTAAGACTACATATATGGTACAATGGTAAATGAAAAGAATAAATAATAGCTATCATTCTTTAACTTCAAAGTTAGTGTTGAATGATACATTTGTGAATTTAATTTACAATAATAAGAAACTGTTGTGGGGTGACAATCAGTGTTACGAAAATTACAATGATTTAATAAGCTAAACAAATCAATAATTATTTCAGACATAAGTCAAAAGATACATTTTTATTTTTAAGCTTGATATACATTTCAACAATAGTTTACAATTGAGTTTAAGTCAATTGTGAAAAGCCAATCTTTTACTTTCTTTAAGAAAGAGTTTAAGTTTTGAGTTCTTCTGATAGATACAGGTAATTTATTAAATGATTTTGGTGCTGTTGCAGTGTAAAAGTTTGAGAAATGAGTTTTGCGGACAGTAGGTTCATTGACAAGGTGCAAGTTGTTTATTCTTAGATTATATAACTCCGAGTTTCTACTAGGAATATTACCGCTTTGCTTGAAAAATTCTTTTAGAACTTTAAAAATATAAAGATGTTTCATAGGTAGAATTCGCAATTCTTTGTATAAGGGCCAACTTTCAGTAAGACGATTTTTGTTGCAAATAATTCGAACAAGATGTTTTTGAGCAATAAGTAAAGGTCTAAAAGTATTTGCATAAGAACCACCCCAGCTAGATAACCCGTATTGAAGTTTAGAGTGTGCAAGACCATAATAAATTGAAGTTAGAAGTTTCTTAGAGCAGAATGGTTTTAAAAGATACATTTTTCTCGTTATGAGCAACAATTGATTTTTGATGTTGTAACAGTGGTCTTTCCAGTTAAGGTTGGAATCAATTGTAACACCCAAGTATTTGAAATTATTAACGCAATCTATTTTGAAACAAGAATCGGAACAAGAATATTTATGTTGGAAATTAGGTTCACCACAATTGTGTATTGGAAAGCTGAATTGCCTGCAACTTGGAGAATGGAAAAACAAATCATAATCACAATTTCGATGACCAGTTGTTTTAAAAGTCATTAACTTGGTCTTCTCACTTATTACTAATTTATGGCTAGAAAACCAAGTTCTTAGCATTTCAAGGTCCTCTTCAATCAGCAAAACACAATTCAGATCGGAATTTGACTGGTATGTAAATGATATATCATCAGCAAACGCGGTCGATAGACCATTCAGACGGAGCTTAAAAATTGAGTTGATGTAGACAAGGAAAAACAAAGGGCCGAGCACAGAACCCTGTGGCACTCCACTTTTTAAAAATCGAGCTTCACTATGTGTGCCATTTACAACAACTTTTTGAACTCTTCCTTTAATGTATGATTTCAACCATTCAAAAATTACTCCTCTAAATCCCGCGTTATACAACTTATCTAATAGTAAATCATGGTCAACCATATCGAATGCTTTCGTCATATCGATGAAAAGAGCCATTGTAGATTTATTATTATTTAAACTGCTATAAAGTTGACTACATAGCCTAAGAATGGCGTCTTCAGTTGATTTACCTGAACGGAAACCAAATTGATTTGCGCTAAAGAATTCGTTTTTATTTAGGTAAGCAGTAATTCTCTTGACCATAAGTTTTTCAAATATTTTTGAAAAAGTAGGAAGAATAGAGATCGGTCGGTAGTTTCGCATATTTTTTCTGTCGCCCTTTTTAAAAAGGGGAATTACCTCCGCACATTTAAACTGTTCTGGAAAACAACCCTGTTCAACACTTAAATTAAATATGTAACTCAAAACATCTGAAACATAAAACGCAATTTTTTTAAGTAAGTTACTCGATATTTTATCTGAAGTGCAAGAGTTTTGGTTTTTCAAAGATAATATAGTTTTGTAGGTCTCAAAGGAAGAGATGGGATTGAAAGCAAAGCTATTTGGTTGTATATAGTCAGCATTCAGACAATGTTGAATATAACAATTGCAGTTACCACCTAAATTGCTGGATGGCTTTAATGTAACAGATACTTCTGTAAAGTATTCATTAAACTTGTTCGAAATAAAGTTGATATCTGTTAGATTAACATCGTTTTCTACAATTGTTTCTATTACGTTAGACTTCCTTGTTTTCCCTAATATGGTGTCAACGGCTTTCCATTCTTCTTTAATATTACCCTTCGATTTTTCAAATAAGTTGGAATAATACCTATCTCGAGTTAATTCAACATTTGTGCTAACAGTTTTGCAAAGTGTAAGGTAGTACTTTTTTAACTTTACATTATTTGGATGTTTTTTTAGCTTAACACCAATTTTGCTCTTTTGTTTAATCTGCCTTAGGAGGTTCACATTCATCCAAGGCTTAAGAAATTTATTTTTGTTAGATTTTTTTACCAAAACAGAAGTGGATGACTCTATATGTTTTTGCAATATTGAGCTAAAAAAAGCAAACGAAGTGGATGGGTCTTTTTCCGCATAAACCTGATCCCAAAATTCATGTTTCAAAATATTGAGCAATGCTGTATAATCGGTGGTATAATGCTCCATTGTTTGTATATCTGCAGTATGACCCGAATTGTTTTCTGGCTCATAGAATAATATGATCGATTTATGATCAGTGATATTTAGGTCGAGAACACTACCAAAAAATCTAAATTTACTACTGACTTTAAAACGGGTAAAAATGTGGTCAATGCAAGTGCTTGTAGATTCTGTTACGCGGGTAGGCTCATTTATAATACTTTTTAGGCCATTCGAAGCCATAAGAAATAAATAATTTTCAGTGTCTTTGTCGGACACATTTAGGATATCAATATTTATATCACCAATTAAAATTAAATTGCAAGTTTTGTTTACACAAAGAATTTTACTGAGTTCTTCTATGAAAAAACTTTTGCTAAATTCATGTAATCTATAAAAGCACAACATTGTATACATCTCTTTTTGATAACAAAACGACAGCTTTACAACATCCGCGCTATATATATCGATTTTGGAGAACTCATGTGCAAAACTCTCTTCAATGTAAACTGCAACACCACCTGACGGATAAGATTCATTGCAACAACTAAACAACGCATAACCCGGTATATTATAAAGGCTCATTTCGTACTCATAAACCCAAATCTCTGATAAAACAATTATAGATGGCAATTTTTTAAGTGACTCAATGTAAGCTAAGAAATTAGAAAAATTTTTCCTGAGACTACGGATATTTTGGTGAATACAAAAACAATTATCAACAAAACTACGAAAAACTGGCACTTCACAAATATTTTGAACTGAAGAAAGAACAGGATTAACAATATTCATACTTTATCAAAATCAGAAATATAATTAATTCTTACTGAATTGTCCCCCTCATTCTTCCTCATAAAAATATTCCCATTCCTAGTCCAAACATATTTGACTCCTTTTGTACTTTTTAGTGCTAGCGCAGTATTCAGAAGTTGACGCCTCTGTTGAGTTAAACAATCGTTTATGTATACATTCTCAGGTTTACCATTTGCTCCACACATTTTAGTTGTTAGTTGTTCTTTTTTTTCTCTTTTTGCTTTCATTATTTTCTCTTTCAACTGATGAGAAACAAATTTGACATGCAGAATATTGGTACTCTTCAAACCGCCATTCGCAAGAGAGTTATTTTTTTTTATTTTTTTGACAAAGCATTGATCGATGTCAGTCTCATTTACATTAACATTCAACACATTGCGAAAAATACCAACTGCAAGATCGATGTGTGGCAGGTCTTTGTTTACAACTGGAACATTGTACACCTCAATGCTGTTTGAAAGAAGTTGTTGTTCTAGAAAATCAACCTTTGACTCTAATGTGACGATTTTTTGTTCACTTTGGTTAATTTTGGCAACCATTTCATCAATTTGAGTTTTGTGATAGTTCTTTAGTTGAATAATCTCAGCATAAACCATCTCCAAGGTAACAGCGGCTGGTAGTTCGTTGTTCTGTGAAACATAATTGGTTGTACCAGAGGTGCAGAAGGTGTTAAAATTAGTGGTGGTGGTGGCGGGGGCGGATAATGTAGCGGAAGAAGAAGCAGGAGCGTTTGATGATCTGTTAGCGGTGGTAGTGGCGGTGGTGGCAGGGGTGTTGATGGTTGCAACAGTGGGATTGGTGATAGCGGTGAAAGTGGTGGTAGTGGTGGATGAGGTGGCAGCGGTGATTGTTTTTGGTGCAATTGAAGATAGTGTAGGTGGTGTATGTTGCGATGGTATTGCAGTTGAAGAGTATTTGATTGGAGTAGCACCAGAAATAGATCCTCTCCTCTCAGCAGTACAACTAGGGCATCTCCAAGTTGACTTTGAATTTTTTATATATTCAAGTTCATTTGGTGTAATTTTTGCACATTTTCCATGGAAATAATTGTTGCAGTTAATGCACTTGATTTTGAGATCTGCTCTTTCGACTTTTTTTGTACAAATTCCGCACGACATTTTAAATGACTTGGAAGATTTTAAAATATGACTTAGTTTATAAACTGAGAAAGCTCCCGATATGAGTGTACCCCACAACGTCACACAAGGAACTTGACAAGACATTCAAGTCTTCTCCTGGCCATCAAGTAACTATTCGGCAGCTTCACATTGTCAAACTTCCAAAGCAGTGCTGTTTCGAACCTTCCATCTTTGCGAACAGTGTGGGTGTTCAGTAACTCTAACGCTCGACTGTCATCCTGCGACATCACATGGCTTGTTGACTCTGAGGCTCCGAACTTGTCATCACAAATAAAGTCCTTTACTAGTCGCCCAAGTTCCGAATCGTTACATTCGCAAGTGTGAAAACTGTAAACTTTGCTATGCTCCTTAACTACCTGGTTGCAACTCCCGTGAACTACCCAACCAAGACGGGTTTTAGTCGCAATGGGTTCGTTCCAGCCTCCCTCTATGGAGATCAACGGGTGTCCAAGTTGAGCGTTGTTTATGCCAATAAGTAATCTGGGTACAGCTTTATCATAAGATTGGAGATCGAGTTTTTTAAGATGTTCAAACTTTATTTGCAGTTCTTCATGATTGAGGGTTTGCGATGGTAGGCCAAGCTTCTTTACTGTGTGAACGTTGGCAAGTACGAATTTTTTTGCGTTCGCCTTTGTACCGGATATTTGCAGATGGATAAGTTCGGACTGATCTTCCAATCGTGACGTATTGCCTGTCCACTTAAGACATAGAGGCCGCTTCTCTCCTTTTACCTTCAGCTGACTTGATAGCTCTTTGTCTACAAGGGTCACCGATGATCCATCGTCTAGAAGTGCATAGGTTTTAATATTACCTTTTTCTCCATAGAGGATTACTGGCACGATTCGAAACAACACTGGATCGGTTTTGGGCTTCATGAAACCAGAGCGGTATATGGAGTGAATTCCAACTGTGCCATGGTTGGTGGGGAGTGATGCGGTTCTTTCTTGATCCTTATGAAGAAGCTGATGGTGTTTAAAGGTGCAATTATTTTTTCCACAAACTGTCTCTGATTGACATTTTTCATTCCTGTGTATTTTCAAGCACCTGCTGCATAAATGATGCGCCCTCACCTCGGCCCACCTGGCAGTACGGTTCAGTTGTAGAAACTGCTTACAAGTAGCCACTGATGCGCAGTCACTACCACAAATGACGCATTTGTTTTCAAATCGAGTGTGATGTACAGCATTGCCGTTGTAATGAGCATTGACAATCCCTTTACTCTTCCAGTTGTTGTTTTTGTTTCGGAATTTCTTTTCCTCTACCGACGAAGACGGGGGAGTAACAAGAACTCCATTGGCAGCCTCAGCCGTTCTGTACATCCAGATGTTAAAGTCTGAAAGCGTGCATGTTGGCAGTGACTGCTTGTGAATAGCCCAACTGAGACGCAAGTTCGGTGGAAGTTTATCGACGAGCTCTGATAGCAGCATAGGATAGTTAAGGCTATTTGAAACACCTGAGGCTTCGAACGTGGAGCAAAGATTCTGAACTGCTATGGCAAATGTAACTATCGTTTCTAATTTATCGGCTCTTGGCGAAGGAGTCGAACTAATTTTTTGAATCAGATGGTGCACAATAAGCTCTGGCCTTCCATACAACATTCTTAAAGTTTCCATCACACGCCGCACGCAGTTTGGCTGAATAATCAGACTTTTCACTGACTCCAGTGCATCACCTTTCAGAGCTCGCTGCAATCGTAAAAGATTCTCTTCATCATGGAAACCACCAAGTTCTGTGCTCCTATTGAAGCTCGCAATGAACAAGGGCCATTCTGAAGGATTTCCATCGAAGGTTGGCAGATCACGAATTAAATGACGCGCTGCTAAATGATTTTTATTCAAAAAAATATTTGAGGGCGTATTATGTTGAGTTTCGTAAAGGTTGAGCAACGGAGGAGCTTGTCCAAGAGGCGGTGACTGAGCTTGGTTTAAGGGTTGTGGTGGTGAGAAGTTGACAGCTGGTGGATTTCCTCTAGATCCGGATGATGTTGCTATTGAACGTTGTTGGTGGCTGGCAAAATTTGATGTGATGGCACTGCTGTTGATTAATTGTTCATTTTGCAGTTGACCCGTTGAATGGATTTGTTTTCTCGCACCAGCACCCCACGTTCCCATGCCTTGTTGAAAATTTATGGCATTAAGTCAGGTTGATTTGTGTCTGCATTCATCTCGGATATTCCTGACATCCAGTTATTTACATTTTCTTTTGAAGCCTTTTTGCTTAAGGTCAGCTGATGAACTGGTGCTTCGTCTTCTTCGCCCGAGGAATCAGCGATCTGACTCATGATTAGGTACTTTTTGTTAAGGTACTCAGTCTCTCGTTTTTCCCTCAGTTGTTTTTCCTCTTCAATTTTTTGCAACTCTATCTGCAGCTTATTTAATGAAATTTTAGAGGACCTTGAACTGGACGAACTTTTAGAGCCTGGAATGTAACTCAGTTTCTGCTTAGTGCCGGTAGACCTCATACGCATGGCAGCAACCTCAGCCGCACTGTACGCACGAGCTGTCACACCATTAGGCATTTGTAAATTAGTTGGCAGTATTGATGACGTTTGAACAAACGCGGACTTCCTTGGTCGTACTGCTGTAGTGTCAATACAGCTTGTACGCATGGCAGCAGCTTCGGCCGCACTGTACCCACAAGCTGTATCATCATTGGGCAATTTGGCTGTAGCATCCGAACGTGTTAAGGGCACTTGATAACACGCTGCTCTCCCTGGTCCTGTTGCTTTAGTATCGGTACAGCGTGTACGCATGGCAGCAACTTCGGCCGGACTGTACCCACAAGCTATATCGTCATTGGGCATGTTGGCAGTAGCATCCGAAAACATTGATGGCATTTGGACACACGGCGCTTTTTTTGGCCCTGCTGATGACTGATGTGTGGACGTGTTGAATGTGGTGATAAGGTTTCCACGCTTGGCGGCATCCTCGGCCGCACTGGGCGCAGAAACGTTAGATGTATTTTGGGTAGGTGTGGCAATATTGGATGCCACTGATGTGTTAGTGTGGAGTGTGCTATAATGCGCTATATATTGTTCTGGTCTGGCAGCAAATTCGGCTGCCGTTGAACCAGATAGTTCACTATTGTCTGGTGCAAGCGTAGCACTATTAATTTGGCGATGTATGTTGGCTTCATTATTGGCTAACCTCGCAGCAGATGCAGAATCCGCTCCTGAAAAACTAACTAAATACCTACTCTTACCTGTGCAGTCATGGCATAAGTAACTTTTGTCCTGAATACTTAAGTTGACTCCGGCACATCCAAAGTGATTCCATTGGTTACATTGGTCGCACTGGACCATATCATCGACAACGTCGGGTTCCTCACAGCTACAACAGTTGTATTCATCTGGCTGGTCGAGGTTTTCGGTTGGCGTTCTCGACATCTTAGGCAGCTTAGCAATAAGTTTTGTAAAATGTTGCGGACGTTTGAGTCGCAACTTCGACTATTTTATTAACAAGCGTGTTTTTTCTTTTAACGCTGGTTACAAAACCTTTAATGATTTATTACTTCAGTTTCTTTTCTTACAATTCTATAAATATTCTACTTACTTAGTCTTATTCCACATTTGATTGCAAATATTCATTAAGAAAACTATATATATATACAAAATGACTGCCTCGTGTCGAGGTTGGCATAAAAAAGAAAGAAGCCGGAAAAGAGTTTTTTGACATTTAGTTGATTTTAAGATTAAGTGGCTCCGCTCGGCGGTGAGCACGCGGGACTACTTCTTATATTCGGCGTTCCCTGTCTTAACAAGCTTACTTATTTATTGCTTTCCTTTTTACAACTGGCAATCCAAAATTAACTTTTTTAATTTAATTAAATTTAAGTGAAACAGATTAAGACACAAATAGCAAAACTTTAACTTTTCACTCTCTCTCTCTCTCCAGTTTTGCTCTCAAAAAATAATCAATTTTGATGGTGTAAACTAACTACTTACTATTGCATTAATGATGAAGAGCTTAGTTAGGTGACCTTGCTCTATGTTCAGTACGGCGTCTCTGAGAAACAAAAAAAAAATTGTATAGACACACTCTGCTTTCATTGCAGAACAAATTGTATGATTTATTCTTATATGATTTACAATTTCAAAGAATAATTTTAAAATAAACCTTCTATTTCACCTGTATCTGAGTTAAGGTCGATGTCATATATACAAGGTCTGGTTGGTAGTCCTGGCATTTTTGATATTTCTCCACACATAGCTACAATAAATCCTGCGCCCGCCGAAAGAGAAAAATCTTGAATTACTAACGTAAAATTCTTTGGTGCTCCCTTGATTGATGGATCCCCTGACAAAGAATAAGATGTTTTAGACATGCATATTGGTAGACCTCCAAAGCCCTAACAAATGAAAGATTTTTGGTTTTTATGTCTAGCATCATATTAAAAACATTATTAAAAACAAACCATTTCATTAAGACGGGAAAGCGTATCCTTAGCCCTGTCGGTTAGTTCCACATTTCCAGCACCGTACATAGTTTTCGCAATTAAATCAATCTTATTCAAAACTGGAAGGCTTAAGTCGTATAAGTACTCAAAGTTGGATTTTACAGCACTTGCTCTAATAACGGCGTCAGCAAGTTCCAAAGCTCCAAGTCCACCTTCACTCCAGTTAGAGCAAGAAACCGCTTCATAAGCCCCAGCCTTCCGTGCAGCAGATTTTATTAGGTCATGCTCAGCTTCGGTGTCGCAACTGCATATGATAATGAAAAAAAAGTTTTGTTAATACGAGTAGTTTTAAGTGATATACAGGGTGTCCCGTACTTCGTGTGTTATCCTTTGGGGTGTGATTCTTGGTCATATTCTAAGAAAAAAATTGTTGTACAGTAAAGCTTGTTTCTCAACTTTGACATCAATTTTTGACAATTTAAAAAAAGGTGAATCGTAAGACCAGTGGAACACATAACTTTATAATTTTTTACAAAGGCAACATTATTTCGTAAACATGATTAAAATACAGTTTGGTTGCTT
The DNA here is from genome assembly GCA_914767635.1 of Melanostoma mellinum. Taxonomy (NCBI): domain Eukaryota; kingdom Metazoa; phylum Arthropoda; class Insecta; order Diptera; family Syrphidae; genus Melanostoma; species Melanostoma mellinum. The sequence continues at coordinate 100,214,877 of OU612060.1, read as the reverse complement.
AAGTCCAAAACTTTGCTGTTTAGCTTTTAACGTATCATACATAGTAAGAAGTAAGGTATAACGTATAACCTGACTTTAGTTCGATCTGAAACAGGATTCAATCCTACGTGGAAATGAGGTATTTGAAGCATTTAAGAAAATATAGTCCATGTACCAGTGAAAACCCCACCCACCTCTAGGTTTAGTGAATTATGGACTTATCCCTAGTTCGTTTGACGTTTGTGTTGCCTATTGAAAAAAAATTTTAGCAAATAAACAATTGCCAAAACACCGCGCCGCATTCAATGGGTCACCCCTATCAGTTGCGTGCGGCAAACCCCACCGCATCAGTTGCCGCGCCGCTCCAAGCGCAAGCAACGCGTTCTATGGGCCGGGCCTTTGAGCGTTGAGGTAGGCCTCTGCTAGAAGATCAAAATAGTAAGACGCTGCTCTCCGACTTTTTTCATGAATATGTATGTGTCTCTGCACTAGACTCATGGGTCAAAGCCAAAGGTTGCCCCAATGGGTGATAACAAATATGCATGGATATTAGATCTCATAGCATAAAGCATATTTTGGGGAGAAAATGCAAAAAATAATTGGAATTTTTCTGGCTCATATGAATTCAGTTCATAATGAGCCGTATTCTTTTTTGAAAAATTCAGTTTAGTTGATTTGGTGCTTGGCAAATTGAAATTATGTGCAAAGTCTGAAAAGTTTTCGGATAGTATGTTTCAGTTGTTTGACTATGGCCCTTGTTTTATGAAGAAAGAGAAGTTCTAGATTTAGGACGCTTTACCTAATAGCCAAAGTTGGTTTGAAATACTTGACTTTTTGGCTTGATGCGAGGAAGTTTTCTTCGACTAAGTTTTCTTCGAGTTACCATTTGGAATTATTCACGCCTCGCCACTGGTGGCGTAATATAGCCGGGGGCCTCGGGGCCTAGTGCATTTCTCACAACCATATTAGTAAATTAGTAAATTTTTTATTTCAACATAAGTACAGTAAAACATAATGTTTTTTAGATAATACTTAGTATAAGATCTCAGTATATAATTTTTGGGTTACTTAAGAAATCTTTGAATGGAGACAAAGTAAATTTACAAATAAAGCAATAGAAAAATAACTGTTAACTATTTTAAGATCAATAAAAACAAAAGAAAAGTGAAAAAAGAAAAATTTAAAAAAGAAAGATTTTAAAAAAAGAAATATTTTAGCACCTTAAATGATTGAAAAGGTCTCTTTTAAATATGGCAAAATTGTTGATTCTCCTCAGATTGGCAGGTAAATTTTTTTTATTTTCTGTTTGGATTCGTACCCCGACCATCCACGTAACGGCCGACATTCTAACCATTACTCGACAGTAAGGTTGGGAAATAACGATTTCTTTTTGAAATTAATTATATCTTTTGTTTCAATTACAAGTAGGTAATTAGTGATTGATCTTTTCCATTACAGGTAATTGATTTTTTTGAAATACAATCAAACCTGGATAAGTGAGAACTGGATAAGTGAGAAAACTCTATAAGTGAGAGTAATAGCCAGGACCCGACATTTTAAACTCCCAAAACCTCTATTAGCGAGAAACAGAAACCTCTGTAAGAGAGAGTCGTTTTTCCCTCATTGACCTCCGTAAGTGAGACTGCTACTTAGGGATGTCAAAAATATATCGATATAAAAAAATATCGATATATTTCGTTCGATATATGTATCGATATATATCGACGATATTTTTTTCATCGATATATCGATATATTGAATATTTATATTTATTTATATTTATGTATCGAAAAGGTATAAAAAACGATACTTTTTTCGGGTACTAGAAACTAACCTGCAAACATACAAAATTTTTTGCAAAAAAAACTTTTCTTTACCTTTCGCTATATTATCTAAGACAGCAAAATACCCATAAAATGTGTGCAACCATTCATTGACCACTTAGCAAATCATTTTGTGAGTTTTGATAATTTCACAGTGTACAGTAATAAACCAAAATATCGAACCCAAATAAAAAGGATTTGTAACCTAAGTGGTCAATGAATAGGTACATGAATTTTATGGGCCTTTTCCTGTATAATGTAAAACTCTTTTCTATACCTGTCTCTGCTGTAAACCTCACAGTGCCCAACAACAGAAGTCGGCTCACAGCTGAACACATAAATCAAAGAGTTTTTCTGCATTCTTTATCTCAAAAATATTGGTTTAATTAATAAAAATACAGAAAAAAATTAATTCTTTATGTTTGCTTTTCTTACTACTTTTTTTTTATTATTTTTTCTCATTTTTAAGGTCGCACATTTCATTATTTAAAATATATCGATATATCGATGTATCGATATTTTTCTGATTCGATATATCGATACTTGATATTTTTTTTATATATATCGATACGATATATATCGATATATTTTTCCATTTCCAACATCCCTACTGCCACTTAACTATACCTCTCTAAGCGACAGTCGAGCAAACAAATTTAACATCTGCTATTTTATGACTCGTTCTTAACTTTCGTGGAACTTTCTACCATTGTTTTTGTATAGTTTTCTCGCCAATATTGTACCCATTCTATTTCGTGGAACTAAAAAAAATTTTGTTTTTTTATCGCATTCTTTTCGAATGGACACGTGTCCCTGTGTTTATGTAATTTTATCATTATTACATATTAACTACATTCGTTCTTGCAGTCACTTTATATTGCTGCGTACCTCTATAAGTGAGAAACGCTACCCATGTACCTTAATTAGAGAGAAACTCGGGTTAGTGAGAAACCTCTATAAGCGAGAATGAGATTGTGCTCCCTTGAACTCTCGCTTATCCAGGTTTGACTGTATACATTTGTTACTGTAATTGAAAAAAATCCCCGAATTAACTACTTTTTGATCACAAACTGAACTGGTTTAAGAAACCATTACAATTGATATACATAAAACGATTTTTTATTATTCTTCATTACTACAAGTATACTTTATCAGCCTTATTTATAAACCCGTATTATCGGCGGATTAAGGATACTACGAATTTAATACTCCACTAATACTCCAAACCTTATTTATAAAAAAAAATACACCAGTATTAGCGGCGGATTAAGCTAATACTGGTTCATAGGAGTTTTAAGGGAGTATTAAGGTCGTATTAAGGTCTAAATGTCATTTTGTTCAAATTTTTGGAGGAAAAGTGGAAAATTATTTTGGTTTTGTGAATAATTTTAATTCTTTTTCCGCCTTAACTACGAGATAAATAAATTAATAATCGAAAACTAATATTTCTTGTTTTGTTTTGTTTAATATCCATTTTGGAAAAATTTGAGCCAAACACAAAAAAAAACAATCATAATGCTCGGGTTCAACGCAATTAAGTTTTTCAGATAATCTATAACTTTTTTGGCCTCTGATTGGTCACAAGTCACGCATCAAAAGAAAATCTAAGACTCTGGCCAATCAGAGCCCGAAAGAAGTTAGATTATCTGAAAAAACTTAATGCATTGAACGTGCACAATGGCATTTGTTGACGTTTATAGTAACCAAAGCTATAGATGGGTCATTTTTCTTATGAAAAATTTGACATAAGCAAGTATTAACTAATACGGGTTGGAAAACGTTTTATAAATAAGGATTCGCTCGACCTGGCGTAAGGGAGTATTAAGTGCTAATACTAGTATCAACTAATACCAGGTTGAACCGAGTATTAGCGAAATCTAATAAATAAGGCTGTATATAGTTAAGGATTTAATATCACTGCCTAGATAAAATTTATTAGTTTCTTTGAGACTTGGATGTGAACGAAACGCACGACATGTTCTCGCTACGAGAAGTTGCAAAGGATGCTAAGGACCGGCAAATCGGGATCGGCAGTTGAGTTTTATGAGTCCACTTTTTATCGTGAATATGATCGATATAAGTTCTTGGTTGTTGGTGTGTTTCAAATAACTTTTTCCTACAAATGGTGGATAAGGAACTACATATATAGCCCGATGAATATAGGTTTGATCTGTGACAAAAGAATAAACTGTATTCACGTAACAAACAGTCATCACTTCAACAGCGAAAACTCCGTTCGAAAGATTATACCTCGATAAAGTGGGACCACTTCCTATTTCGGAAAGTGAGAACAAATATGTACTTACTTTCTAGGATGATCTCATTTAATTCGCTCAAGCAGTAGCAATACCAAATCAAGAAGCTCAAACGGTGGCTGAAACATTAGTAAAGTTTATTATTTGTATTTATGATATCCCGCAAACAATTCTCTGACCAAGCCACAAATTTTGCTAGTGAATTATTCAAAAATATTTGTAAGATTCTTAAAATAGTTAAGATTCAAACAAGTCCGTACCAATCAGGGCTGCCAGAAAACATGTTTTAGCATGTTTCCATGTTTTTTGAACCTAAAACATGTTTTTTTCAAAATTTCAAATGTAAAATAAATATTTTATTAGCGTTTGTTTAGTGAGGAAACATTACTAACAACATATCTTAATTACTCCCTACTATTTCAAAACGAACATATCTAAAGTGATGCTTCATTCCAATTCACTGTTTTCTTTGCATTCCTCAATTGCCAAAAAGTAAATGAAAAATGCTGTTCATACTTTCCCTTTCCACGCGCACAAAAGCTTTTCATTGAAGCGCTAATTGTCTCGCTCACACTATTTGCCAAATCTCCTTTGATGCAATTTGCATTTTCTCATTTCTCTCCATTTCATGTAATTATTAATTTATTTTGTTGAATGTAGATAGTAGCCAGCCGGTAAAATATTTCTTTGTCTTCTGAATATAAGGTATATAGTTATATGAATAAAATAAGTTGGTTTTAAATATTTCTAGTAATTTTTCCTCACATAATCTAGCAATTGGTCAATGGACAGATTTGTAATTCGTGACGTCACCCCGTCCTGTTCACGGAAAAGAAGTTCTTTGCCTGTATCCATTGAAGATGATAAAGATCATGAGGATGAGGAAGAGGATAATGATCAGGCAAACAATATCGAGACTGTGCACGATAAAGAGGTGTTAAAAAAAATCATTTGTAAGTTCATACATTTTTAAATGGAAAGAAGTGCCGTTGTTTAAAAACTGGATCCAACGCAGCGATAAAGGCAAACAATTTGCACACTGCAAGGTTTGCAACATAGATTTGTGTATAAAAACAGGTGTTAAGTGCTTAGAACAACATCATATGCGTGCAAAACACCAAATCAATTTGAAAACGGTGAAAAGTAATAAGAAAATAGAAGAGTCATGGTTAAAAGTGCCCATGAAAAGAAAAATCGCTGAGGCTGAAATTAAACTATGTGTGCTTATTGCTGAGCACAACATAGCTCTCAATTTCATGGAACACCTTCCCTCGTTCATAAAAAACACTTTCACGGACTCAGAAATAGCCAAAAACATACACTGTAGTCGTACTAAGGCCACAAATATTATTAAAAATGTAATAGGTGCACAACAATTTCAAAATGTTTGTCTCCTAATGAGAAATAATAAATTTTCTGTGATAATAGATGAATCCACTGACATTAGCGTTAAAAAAAATCTTTGTGTGGTAATACGTTTATCTGTTAATTATAAAATACATGATCTCTTTTATAACCTTTTCATTTTAGAAAAAGCTGATGCTAAAGCCATTTATGATGTTCTTGTTAATAGTTTCAATCAAAATAATATTGATTACAAGCAAAATTTAATTGGCTTTGGAGCAGATGGAGCTGCAGTGACGATGGGAGTGAATGCATCGGTGCGGACGTATTTAAAAAACGACACCAAACATTTGTTTGTAATGAAATGCATATGCCAGATGCCACTCCTTTCATCTTGTGGCTTCATATGCATGTGCTAAACTACCAAATAGTGTGGAAGACCTTTGTCGTGACGTATATAACTAAAGGGTGATTTTTTTGAGGTTAGGATTTTCATGCATTAGTATTTGACAGATCACGCGGGATTTCAGACATGGTGTCAAAGAGAAAGATGCTCAGTATGCTTTGACATTTCATCATGAATAGACTTACTTACGAGCAACGCTTGCAAATCATTTAATGGGCCCTAGAAAAGTTGGCAGAAAATCCGCTTTTTTATCGACAAATTTTGTTCAGCGATGAGGCTCATTTCTGGTTGAATGGCTACGTAAATAAGCAAAATTGCCGCATTTGGAGTGAAGAGCAACCAGAAGCCGTTTAAGAACTGCCCATGCATCCCGAAAAATGCACTGTTTGGTGTGGTTTGTACGCTGGTGGAATCATTGGACCGTATTTTTTCAAAGATGCTGTTGGACGCAACGTTACGGTTAATGGCGATCGCTATCGTTCGATGCTAACAAACTTTTTGTTGCCAAAAATGGAAGAACTGAACTTGGTTGACATGTGGTTTCAACAAGATGGCGCTACATGCCACACAGCTCGCGGTTCTATGGCCATTTTGAGGGAAAACTTCGGAGAACAATTCATCTCAAGAAATGGACCGGTAAGTTGGCCACCAAGATCATGCGATTTGACGCCTTTAGACTATTTTTTGTGGGGCTACGTCAAGTCTAAAGTCTACAGAGATAAGCCAGCAACTATTCCAGCTTTGGAAGACAACATTTCCGAAGAAATTCGGGCTATTCCGGCCGAAATGCTCGAAAAAGTTGCCCAAAATTGGACTTTCCGAATGGACCACCTAAGACGCAGCCGCGGTCAACATTTAAATGAAATTATCTTCAAAAAGTAAATGTCATGGACCAATCTAACGTTTCAAATAAAGAACCGATGAGATTTTGCAAATTTTATGCGTTTTTTTTTTTAAAAAAGTTCTCAAGCACTTAAAAAATCACCCTTTATATACAACACAGTCCGAAGAGAATTTCAATTTTCAAGTCTTTTCAGAGCATTATGAATATAAAGCCGAACAAACTTCTTCGTCTTTGTCAAACACGTTGGCTTTCGCGGTTAGAGGTAGTAAATTCAATTTTGTTGCAGTATGACGCTCTTAAAGCATTTTTTGCGGAGGAAGCCACAAAACCAGATAGCTTATTGTCATGTCGCACTATCTCGAATATGTTGCACGACCCAAGGCATTATTTGTATTTGAGCTTTTTGAGTTTTGCGTTGCAGTTTTTTACAAAACTAAATATACGTCCATGCAATCTGAGAAGCCAAAAATACACCAATTGCATGGAGAAGTCTCTTTGACTGTTAAATCTATTTTAGGTTGTTTTTTAAAAAATGAATATTTAGAAAAAACTGCAATAATTAATGTTGATTATATTAATCCTCACAATCAACTGCCATACGAAAAAATTTACTATGGCATTAAAGTGGGTCTTTTCTTGCGGAGTGTAGCAGTCGATAAAAGTGTTTTAAACAGCTTTCAGTGTGATTGCTTAGGTTTTTGGATTGAAGCTACAAAGCAAATTTTTCTCAGATTCAATTTCAAAGAAACTATACTTAAAGACATTGAAATTTTCGCTCCACAAAATGTTTTAAAAAGCGACTCCATTCTGCCACTCATTAAGCACTTTCCAAATTTAGTTGATGACAATCAGCCCCAAGACCTAGATTACGAATGGAGAGTATTGAGGCACATGAACTTGAATATAGATCAAGATGACGAAGAATTTTGGAACGGTGTGATTAAATTTAAGCGAGCAGATGGCACTCCAGCTTTTCCTATTTTATGAAAATTTGTTTTTGAGATATTCTCATTGCCTCATTCTTCAGCCAACACAGAGCGAATTTTCTCCGAAGTAAATATTGTGAAAACAAAATTAAGGAACAGCCTTGAAATAGATACTCTCAACGGTTTGTTACATACAAAGTGTATGGTTAAGGAGCAAACATGCTATACCTTTAAAGTTCCTGACGAACTATTTAATAAATATTTCAAAGACATACAGTTGCGGTCAAAATAATAGTAGTGCGAGTAAAAGCATTGCACAGATTGGTATTTTTCGACTTTGTATTGCGTTGATAGTGAAAAACCGTTACACTTCTATTGTTTTATATGGTGGAAAAGGATCTCGTCAATATTTAAGAAGACCTCCTAACACCAAATATAATCCACGCTTTACAATCATAATGGTATGAGTATGTTTTTTCTTCTACGGAGTGGGACCCTTAAACCGGATTGAAGGCATTATGGATCAGCATCTCTATGTTAGGATAATGCAGGAAGAAATGCTACCGTATACTGAAATTGAAATGCCACTGAAATGGGTCTTTCAGCAAGAAGCAATGGTTCCAGGAAAGTAGAGTAGATGTGATAGAGTGGCGCGTATAGTCTCCGGACCTTAATCCCATCGAAAACCTGTGGTGCGATGTAAAAAAATATGTTTCAAGATTCAAACCAAGCAACAACACAGGCCTTTGGGAAGCTTTACAGCAATCATGGAGTTCGATAAGCAAGGAAGATGTGGAAAACTGATAACCTCTATTCAACGTCGTTGTACTGCTGTTATAGCTAACAAGGGACATGTAACTAAATACTTATTAAAAGTACGAACAATAAGCCACATATTGTAATAAAAACTTTGACCTAATTTTTCGATTTCGTAACATTTCAAGGTAGATTTTCCTAATACTACTATTTTTTTGACCGCTGAATTTCAACATCTGTTCAATAAACTTGCAACTATCGGATAATAATATTAAACTGATGTTTTTTTTTTTTTGTAAATAAAAGCTTAATACACCACTTGCTCTGTGCACTCTTGTGCTCTCGAAAGGTCACATCGAACATTCCTGTGCCCCTGTTCTGTAACTATCGACTTGGCGATAAACGGATTAGCTTAGATTAGATTAGATTAGATTTTATTTGTAATCATAAACTGTTTATACATTATTTAAAATAAGAACAAAAATCAGAAAAGCTTGGCATTTTTGCCGTCTGCCTAGTTGACAAAACATTTTTTTTTTAACTATAAACGTTGATGATTTGAAAATTTAATTCTCTTAATATAATTGCAATAATTAGTTTATAAAAAAAGGGAGTACATACCTACATAACTTGAAAAAGACAATTGTAATTTTAAAAACTTTCATTAATTATACGATCCCTTTCCCTATAGTCTTACCTTGCCAAATTACAGTATTGGTAAAGTTTTTTTTACTTCGATTTTGTTAAGCAAGGATATAACTTCGATCTCAGTCAAAAAATTTGATCCCAACACGTTCCATCTCACTTCGCTTAAAATAGGACATTTTTCCATAAAATGTATAATATCCTCTCTTTCACGCAGGTTGCACATAGTGCAAAATATTGGTAAATCCTCTCTGTGTGGAATAAAGTTCAAGCGTATCAACTCCCCCCTCATCCTGACCATCACAGATATCTCCTCTACGCTGTTTTCATCTCGGAAATAATTCCTCTCTTCCAAATGGTAGTCTAGTTGTGAGTATATTGCTATATGTAGTGATTCATGAGCGCTATTCTCAAACCGTTCTCTGCACTTCAGGTCTGCTAGTGAAATAAGATCATATAATAACGTCTTCCAGCGAACATAATCAAAACTGTTTAGACTTAGGTCCATACCGCAGTCCGCCGCCATATCTTTCCACTCAGAATACCAACTTGATTCCTCACGTATGACTTGAATGGCCGCTGCCTTCGGTAGCCGATGATTTTCCACCAGCTTCATGATCCTTGATACGTAATCGATTTGCATTTTCAGCGTACGTATAAAGAGCGGTGATAATCCTGTTTCCAGCATAATCATGTAGTTTGGCATATTTGGTGGTAGTCAAAAAATTCGCTTTATGTAGTGTCGGAGTAGCTTCTCTACATTCTCATACTGTCTAACTCCCCATACTTGTGCTGCGTAGAGCAAAATTGATTCTGACTCCGCCTCAAATACTCGGAATTTACTGCTGTGTGCTATGTTTTTGTTGTGAAAGCATCTGCTCCATGACGCACTGATTGCGCTTTTGGCCTTTGCCAACTTTTCCTTTAAATGTTTCTCCATATTTAGACTTTGCGTGAAACAGACTCCGAGATATTTAAATTCCTTTACAATTTCTATTGTCTGATCATTGAAGAACCATTTTTAATTTCGAGCGCTCTGCCTCCGCCGTTCTTAAAAATCATAATTTTTGATTTATCCTGGTTCACCACTTACAATATTGGTAAAGTTTGTTGATCATTAGCTGCAATGATTCTGGAGAGGATGCCAAGAGTACGACGTCATCTGCGAATAGCATTGCCTTGATTGTTTGTCTCGCGTATTCTATGCCAGACGGTAAAAAGCTTACTAGATCATCTATGAACAAAGCAAACAAGCTTGGGCTCAGAGTACAACCTTGTCTGACCCCCGATTAGGTTCTGAACCACCCGGACCTCTCTTCCCCGTTCCAAACTGCTGCCACCGTGTCAGTATACAGATTTTGCATGACTCTACCAAACTTTAGGGACATAACCATGTTATTTAACTTGTAAAATAGAGACTGTCTATCTACTGTATCAAATGCTGACTTAAAATAAACAAAATACGCATATAATTTCTTCTTTTTGCTGAGAAATGAATCCCCAATAATCTTCAAAACAAAGATATGGTCGATCGTTGAGTAGCCTGCCCTTAAACCAGCCTGGTACTCTGTCAATAACTTATTATTGCTGATCCATGCATTGAGGCGTGTCTGCAGTATAAGAGTGAAGATTTTATAGCAAGCATTTAAGAAGGATATACCTCTATAGTTAGATAGTTCCAATAAACTTCCTTTTTTATGTATTGGAAAAATTATGGATTCTTTGAATTCATGCGGTATTGTTCCTGTTTCCAATACATTATTGAATATAAGCGTAAGCCTATCTATCATCTAAATTGTGCTATACTTATAGAATTCAGCTGGTATCCCATCCGAGCCAGCTGCTTTCCCATCCTTAAGATTACTTAATGCTTGTGGAAAATGGAACGAAATTCTATGAATTTAGTAGGATTTCGTTCCCTTTTCCACCGTTTATCGCCTGCTTTTATCGAGGCGATAGTTACAGAACAGGGGCACTGGCTACCTAAGAAGATATGCTAGCGTAGACCAGTCAAACTGGGAAAACTACCTAGAGCAGTGGTTCCCAAACTTATTTTTCTCGTGGACCACTTTCAAAATTTTACTGGTTTCGGTGGACTTAAAGTCACCAAAAAATAAAAATTGTATCGCTTCTGAGATCTGTCCCTTTATTCCGATAGGTAAAATAAAAACGAAAAATGGTATATTTTATAACACTTAATTTATTAAAAGAATAGAATTACAAAAAAAATTAATGAGGTAATATAGGTGCAGGTCATTTGATGGAGTGTGAGCAAACGATCAATGTTTGGCTTTATTTTTGTGAGCAATAACTGCAAATCCCCCCGCTCTGTGATGTTTAATTTGCTTCTTTTTTTGTTCAGAGGTTTTCAACGGCACTAAAACTCCTTTCGCAAGGTATAACGAGGGAAAAGCTATTCAAAATTTCCTTGCGATTTCCCACAGTACAGGACATTTTTCGGGTATTTCTGCTTGCAGCCACATTGTTTAGTAGCCTTTTCTAAGTTTCACCTTCAGCTCCTCATTGGTTCTTAGCTCGAGCAGCTCCTCTTGTAATATAACATTGGCCACTTCCGTTTCATCAAATGGAATTGTGATCCATGGTGGTATATCCATTGTCAGCATATCTTCAAACCTGGTTTTGAAGTCAGCATGCAGGGCACTTAAATGTTGACTGTAGGTATGGTTATCCTCATCAATACATTCTATTATTATAAATATCACACCGCAGCCTTTGTCAGCACGCGGAAATAGAATTACGGCTTGTAAAGGAACCAACTAATAAACGGTGTACTCAGTATCAAATACTGATCATATTTGTGTAGGGAGAAATAAAAGTCGAAATCCCAAAATTGTCCATAAAAACGATAACTAACATTTCATCAAATCAAAGAGTTCACGCGCTCCGTGTATTTGCATATTTTTTGTCTGTGGCTTCATTGTTAAAACGTTACATACTGGCATCGAAGCTCAAGCCCCGCTCTTCCGAAAAGGAATAGTTTTGATAAAATAGTTACTTCAAAATCAATTTAAAATGATTGTGAAATTACGGTTTTATAAAATTAGTAGTTATTTGCAAGAAAAATTACAAAATTAATTGCTCTGAAATATTGCTTATTCGGCATTTTTAGAGAGGCAGTGCTTCTCTCGTGAAAAAATCAATTGAATAAAAAGTGCTGTGCTTGTTTTCAAATGGAAAGAGGACAATCAAAATATCTGTAAGTTTCTAAGTTACCTATCTATACGAGCAGTTGTGATCAAACGATAAGTACACGTAAAAAATATACTTAACTACTATATAAAAAAAAGGATATTTACTTTTCTTTCCTCGTTCAACGGAAGGATAAAACTAGTTATCTGTCGAATCAGACATGAGCTTAGTGTAACCATTCACGAAATAAGCACTAGTTCAAAAAAACGTTAGATGGCGGACCCTTTATAAGGCAGGTTGTTGAGAATAAAAATTTCTGTAGAATGTCTTTCGACAGACGAATCGAATTTTGCGTAGGTTATCAAAATGAATTTTCGCAGTTCGATTCTAATTAGTTCTTATTGTCCTTAGATCTTTTTCAAGGCAAAAAGCGTACGTTCTCCTTTTCCATCCGGACCAACAAAACCATCCACATCAAAATCGGGTAATCGAAGTAAAGAATAGATAAAATAAATTTTCTGGAATGTACTGCTTTGGACTTTTCAGCAATGACAGCACTGCAAGTAACAGTCGCTTGCCTTATTGAAATATTATCTCATTAGTTAAGTACTTAAAACAATGTAGGCAGCAGGCCCTTATAAAAACTATGCTTACATTTTTGCGCTTTATTATCAAAAGTAGATAAATTTTCGTGGACCCTCATTAACATCTTATGGACCCCCATTTTTTGTTCACGCCTACGTGGACCCCCAGCAAGTCTCCCGTGGACCCCTGAGGGTCCACCTGGACCACTTTGGGAATCACTGACCTAGAGTATGCAATATTTTGCTATAACACTACTCCGTATTCAAGTACCAATCGCAGTCAATTTGATTTCCTGTTCGATTTTGAGGTGCCCATTCACTCCATTTTGAACAGAAAGGTACAGCCAACATAAACTATGTATGATGAGTATATCTCCGAAATGAAGTCAAAATTCAAAAATGCAAATCAGATATTAACTTATTCGTACCAAACATATAAAAGCAAAAGAAAATTCTAAAGCCTACTACAATCAACATTCCAAACAGACCAGTTATAACGTCCGTCGGCGATAAAGTATTATTATAAATCAAGAATTGGTCAAACAAAAAACTTACCCACATTTTTGAAGGACCATACGAAATAAGAAAGAAAACTCCAAAGTAATAATTGGCAGAAAAGAGAAGGTCGTCCACAAAAATGGAATAAAACACTTCAACCAAAGAAATAAGAATACACACAGTAATCTATACACGCATATAAACTTATCTTATATATAAAAATTAATCACAAAATGTGTTGGTAAGCGCATAACTCAACATCGCCTGGACCAATTTGGCCAATTCTTTTTCTGTTGTGTTTGTTATTCTAAGGAGAAGGTTTTAAATTTAGATAACAGAAACGGGAACGAGAACGGAAACCATAAAATTATTTGACCGATTTCCAAAATGCTTTCAACTCTAGGATATTACATTATCCCTCAGTGACATGGACTTATAAATGGTTGCAGTCAAGGTTTGTTCCCCATATTCCCACAGGAACGGAATTTAAAAAATTGCACGGATATTCCGACAGGAACGGGTTTGGGAATGGAAACTTAGAAACTACTGGACAGATTTCTATAACCTTTCCTGCATGGTACCCGTGGCGTGATGGTTAGCATGTCCAGCTGCTAACCCAGAGGTTCGAGGTTCGAATCCCAGCAGAGGCAAAAATGTTTTTACAAGAGTATTGCCTTTCGCGAAAAATTAACAGATCCTCCGTTAGTAAATTCATTGCCATGAAAAGCGCTTTCTCAATTAGCCGTTCGGAACCGGCAGAAAATTGAAGGTCCCCTCCATTCCCTCACAAGGCATGGTTGTGAGAAATGCGCTAGGCCCAGGGGCTCCTCGCTCTGTTTCGCCACCTTTTTTATTTATTATTCCTGCATTAGAATTGCAACATTATCCCTCTCCATTTGTAATTAATATTATATCCCTATAAGCCCACGGGAACAGAAACGGGAACGAGAAGGGGAACCATAAAGTTACTTCAGCGATTTCAAAAATTCTTTCAACTCTTGGATGTTACATTATCCCTCAGAGAATTAGGCTTATATTTCACGTATTTCCACGGTAACGGAAGATTCCCACAGGACCGGGGCTGGGAACGCAAACCTAGAAACTACTGAACAGATTTCAAAAATTCTTTCGTCATTGGGATGCCACATAATCCCAAAGTAAAAACGATTATATTTCATCCCCAAGTTCCTACTTAAGCGGAAAAACGAGAACGGGAAACTAAAAACTACAGACCCGAGCAACGCCGGGTGGCTCAGCTATCTATCTATATATATAAAAATGAATTGCTGTTCGTTAGTCTGGCTAAAACTCGAAAACGGCTGAACGGATTTATCTTATCTTGATCTTAAAATGTTCGTGTAGGTCTAGGGAAGGTTTAAAAGACTTTATTTCATCCCTATAATCCCACGCAAACAGAAACAGGAACGGGAAAGGGAACCTCAAAGTTATTTGACAGATTCCAAAAGTTCTTTCAACTCTAGGATGTTACATTATCCCTCAGTGACATAGATCTATATTTCATTCACATATTTCTACGGGAACGAAAAATTCCCTCAGGAACGGGGCCGGAAATGGAAACTTAAAAACTATTGGACAGATTTCAAAAACTCTTTCATCACTGGGTACCACATAATCCCTCAGTTACTTATTATTTCATGTCTATAACCCCACGGGAACAGAAAAAGGAACGAGAACGGGAACCTTAAAGTTAATTAACAGATTTCAAAAACTCTTTCAACTCTAGGATGTTACATTATCCCTCAGTGACTTATATTTGATTCACATATTTCTACGGGAACGGAAGATTCCCTCAGGAACAGAGAACGGGAACTTTAAAGTCATTTGACCGATTTCAAAAAATGTTTTAACTCTAGGATGTTACATTATCCCTCCAGAACGGGGTTTTAAATAGAAACTTAGAAACAACTGGGCAGATTTAAAAAATTCTTTCGGCACTATGATGCCACATAATGCCTCAGTAACTTAGCGTGGATTTCATCCCTATAATCCCACGGAAACAGAAACAGGAATGAGCACGGGAGCCTTAAAACTACAGACCCGAGCAACGCCAGGTGGCTCAGCTAATTAAATAACAAATAGTAAGATTATTGGATTGTTTGTTTTTAAAAACTCTTTTGACTTTCGCCTGGTAAGAAGAAAGATTGAAACTGTTTTCAGTTAAAAGTGTTACTTTTACAATAATCCAAACTATTTTTTCATATGAACACATTGAACACTATTAACATTCGCAAAACAAAACGAATTGATTTAAAGTGATACTATAAACTTTGACATAAGCAATGATAGCGTCTTCTAGGCCTATGGTAGGGATAAGGATCTCGAAGGGATATAGGGTTCGAAATGAAGTCGAAGTTCTTTAGTTATTATGTAGTCAGGAAGAAATGAGTAAAGTAATAAAGGCTCGAATAAAATTTTATTTTTGGCTTCTTCTTCTTCTTCTTCTTCATTTTCGGCGTTACGAGTAGTGATCTTGAAGCGATCACAACTCTCCCACTTTGCTGCTTCACACTAGTGATCCGCCTGTGGGGTACGCCGCGTTGACCTCAGAAATCGTCGGCAAGCCTCCCGGTTTTGGATTGTTCCATGTCTGAGGCCAACCAAATGCTGCTGTTTTTGCATTTGCTTGTACCAGGAGTGTTTTGGCCTGCCTTTTCTTTTTCGTCGCGAATTTGTTGAAACGTTGTACGATATTGCCTTTTTGACGGGGTTCTGCGGATCTCTCCTTTGAACATGACAATACCAACTGAGCCGGTCGTGCTGAATTTTGTCCAAGATGGTACTTTTGACATGAAGGCTTCCACGGATCTTAGTACTTCTAATTCGATCAAGCTTTGTTACTCCTGCTGTCATCCGAAGCATCTTCATTTCGGCTGCCGTCAATTTGCTCTCATACTTTTTGTACATTGTCCAACATTGTGAACCGTATGTCAGAGCTGGACGGACAACTGCTATGTAGAGTCTTCCCTTCAGCTTAGGGGGCATTTTTCGATCACAGAAGATAGCGGAGTTTTCTCGCCACTTCATCCACCCTACGCTTACTCGATGATTGATGTCGTCATCACAAGATGCTTCACTATTGATCATAGATCCCAGATATTTAAACTTTTCACACTTGGGAAGCACATTTCCATTCAAATAAATGTCTGGAATAGGCTTGTCTGGATCAGAAAAAGGGCAGCACAGGTATTCAGTCTTTTTAGCGCTAATACGGTACCCATTTCCTTCCAGAACATCAATCCAAACGTCAAGTGCTCGTTGCAGGGATGTAGGATCCTCGCTTATGATGGCTCCATCGTCAGCAAAGAATAATTGTTGTACTTTATTGTCCGTTACTTTTCCTTCGAGCAAATAATCCAGAACAGCAATAAAGAGCAGTGGACTCAAGACACTTCCCTGATGTACACCTACTGTTATTTGGAATTCTTCGGTGACTCCAGCTGGGCATCTCACTTTTGTAACTGCTCCCTCGTACATGTCCATAATTATTCGCACATAGGCTTCAGGAACTCCTCGGTGTCTGAGGGCCACCCATATCAGATCTCGTGGTTGTCGATCGAATGCCTTTTCGAAGTCAACCAACACAATATGCAAATCCTCTAAGGCATCTCGGTGTTTTTCCATAATGATCCTTATGCTTTGGATTGCGTCTGTAGTTGACTTACCCGCGACAAACCCGCATTGGTCATCAGACAGCCTTATTATTTTCCGCAGTCGGCTATCCAAAACCCGCTCAACGATCTTCATAGTGTGGGACATCAACTTGATCGAACGATAGTTGTCACAGCTTCTGGTATCTCCCTTTCCCTTGTACATTGGAAGAAGAAAACTTTCCCTCCATTGATTAGGCAAACTGTCACCTCTTACAAGTTTGGAGATGAGAATCGTGAGCCATCTTAACCCGATGTCTCCCATATTTTTCCAAAACTCATATGGTACCTCGTCTGGCCCAATCGCTTTGCCTTTTTTGGAGTTCTTAACTGCTCTGACCCAATAAAAGTATTGTAAAATCGCTTGGTGGTCTCTGTGACCATTGTCACGGATTTAGTTGTCCTTGTTTAGAAAAAGGCGATGATATGCTTTGCTATGGATACTTTAGGGCCACAGGCTCCCAGAAACATACCACAACACTCTAAACAAGATGTCTAGTCAGCTAGATACGGTTCGGCATGCTTGCTTCCACCATAGGCCAGCTCGTCGGTGGGGTAGGTCCTTGCATCCGCCGCTAGACTACCGTACATTATTAATCATGCCGAAATAAAAGGAACCATATTGTCTCTATAATATGATGTGAAATCAACTTTAAACAAAAATCAACGCGAATAAACGAAATTTCATGATTTGGATCCCTTGGTGTTAGTGGGGATCCTGAGTATAACCCTCCCCTTCATCTTTAAACAAGACGAAAACCATGGTTACTGAGCTGCTCTTTATTTTATTTCAATAACCCCTAACCGGAAGATGAATTGTTATTCAAATCAAACACTCATCTTGACGTCATATTGTTGCCGCATCCTTAAATATGACTTACCCCAAGCACTATTATATCATCACTCCATTACGACTCAGTTGTGAGCCAACCAAACAAAATTATCAGTTCTGTTATTTAAATTCATTGACAGATTTTATTAAATTCAAAAAAAAAAGAATAGTTCGTTAAGTTCCAATAACAAAGAGAAAATTGTCAAGTAAAAAAAAATTTACAAACATGATAAAAAAAACCCTTAATCTCCTAAGCTAGATTAGTTCTTGATTGTCTCTTTACGATCAAAACTATAAATTCATTTCAATAATGCAAGCGAGTGAAAAGAAAAAAACTGTGTTGAGTGTGATTGCAATTGAAATTCTTTAAGCTAATCATGAGACGAAATATGCTCTTTTTCTCTCTACGCTCTCTTATCTGCATACACTTGTGGTTTTTTTTTTTTTTTACTCTGCTGTTTTGTTGTTTTCACTTTATGTTTCAGATAAATATTAGGCATTTAGATTTTAGGATATATATTAAAAATTAATCTGTTCATCTTTCATAACCGATCTCATTCAGTTTACAAGCATAATATAAAGATAAAAGTGTGACCTACCGATTCTCCAAAGATGATGTGCACAGCATCCCTGTAGTGGTTGTCGCGCCGATTTCTATCGTATAGCGCAGCTGAATACTTGATCGGGAGTAAATGTTATGTTAAAACTGAATGAAATTAAATTATGCTTGGTGCACAGATTACGATGAGAGACTGTACGATTACATTTATATATCTAACTTTTTTTTTTTTTTTACATTTTATGTTCTTTTACTTTATCACAATTCAATTATGTTTTTTTTTCTTTTTTTTTTTATATAAAATGTTGATGATTAGGATGTTGGTGTGCGAAGAGCAAGTAGGGCCAACCGTGGCGTCGTATCGTCGCTGGTTGTGAGGTTGGATGATCAGAGCTGGTGTCGGGTCGCTGGTTTTGAACCCATGGAAAGCCTCTGATAAAAATTGTTGGTCGTGTTGGTAGTGTTTTTTTTTTTTTCTTTTGTATTGCTGTAGCGGACAGAGTATTTTAGCTGGTAATTAGAAATATTTAAAGCGTCAACTTCGAATGATTCCTTTTCAACTATTCCAATTTCGCTTACTTGCTTTTTAGCATTGGTTTGTAAAAACGGTTTTTGTCGAAAGACTTCACTTTGCGATTGTGCATGTTTTTCTATCGACCTACATACATAAATTATTTCGGCCAAACTTTGGGTAGAGAACGTAATGAGAAGTTCACCTGTCCTTTTTCTTACATTTTGTTTTATTAACTCAATTAACTCTCTTCTTGACTTTGGAGAGTGAAGACGGGCGTTCATGGTTAAAATAGCATTATAAAAGTCGTCAAAACTTTCATTGGGGCCTTGACGTCGGTCGAACATTTTTCTCGATAATTCTGAATCCGTTTCTATGCTTCGGTATTGCTCTATTAGAGCAAACTCTAGAGTCTGCCAGTTAGAATTTGGATTCGTTTTCAAGAAAGCCCAAAACCAACTTTCAACTGCTCCAGTCACGAATAAGTGGAAGTGAAGGAATATATCTTCCCAGGAAACGTTGAAGCTAGTTTTCAGTCTTTTCAAACGGTTTATGAAATCATCAATTGTCATTCGGACGTTGTCAAATTTCAAGCCCCATTTGTGAAATGCCACAGCTCGAATCGAACTTTGACTAGACATCGCATGACTTGGACTAGGTGTTTGAGCATTCAAATTAAGATTTTCTATTCGATTCAAAAAATTTTGAACATTTTCACTTATTGGCTGATGCTCCATACCTTCATGTGATCTTGCCACGGGACGCGCTGTACTGTGATCCTCTGGATGGGATAAATCAGGGAAAGATCGTATAGGAGGAGTTGTAGTCCTCAAAGTATCACGAATAGTATTTACTATTTCTTCGCGCATTTTTATTCTCTCTGCTTCATATTCAGCCTGTCTGACTCTTAAGTCTTCTGCTCTACTTAACCCAATTGAAGCATTTACTATATTGGTTATGTATCGTTGTAAGCTTTCATTAAAATTTATTGGTTCTTGAGATTCAACTTGTTCTACCTGATGATTATTTTGACCATCAACGACGGAACTTGGTTCTTGAGGTTCTTGAACTCTATTACCTTGTTCGTCATCAACCGTTTTAGACGATGGAGCCTTATTCGAAGAACTTGGTTCTGAATTGGGCCTAGTACGTGAACTCGTTCTAGTTTTATCTTTCGGTTTATCTTTCTCTTTATCTTTCGATTGGTCTTTAGACTTATCGCGAGGGGGTGCCATTTTTATATAAATGAGCAAAAGTGAAGGCAAAGACGAAAGAAAGAACAAAAGAAAAGGAATAACGTAAATTATTATCAAAATTTTTTTTTGACAGATTTGGAGTATCAGTCGATTTCTTTGAAATAGATATAATGAAATTGAACACTGTTCACAGTACAACCAAACTCATCTAAGAAAGCAAGTAAAATAAAATAAAAAAAGAAAATAAGAATACTCAAACTTGAATTATGTCTTTATGTATTGGTATTTATTTCATTCGTGCTGGGATAAAATTAAAGGATGCTGGCAACATTGAACTAAAATCCACATATAAGAAATTATCGTTTATTGACTTCCAATATCGCTAATATACCCTATATAAACGCAACTGAGATGATAGTTGAGACTTCTTCATTCTTAGGCCGTTTCATATTTAGATACATTTCGCTGCATATTCTAATATCGTTATTTCTATTTATTTATTAATTTCAACATCTAGTGGGTCATTGCTAGTTGTGTCCATTATAGTTCTTTGGCGTGAAACGAAACATGGACGCAATAGTCGGATAATGGTTTACTAGAACCACTTAATCCCAGTCGTCCATAATTTCTTTTATCAAACGCACGTACAAAGCCTGAAGTCAAAATTTGAATAAGTTCTGTGCAACAGACAGAGATTTAGTATACAAAGTACTTTACAACTCTCGGACACAGAGCTTTTCAATTTCAACTCTGTTTAATAACTGTTTAGTAAAATGATACACTACTCAAAGTAATGCTTAAATAGCCGGAACTTAGGGCTGTACCAATGTACCAAAACAAAATAATTTGAATAAAAATTCCGAACACTTTAGTACGAAACCATAGTAATTGACTCAAAAGTGATATCCTTCTAGCCCCACTTTGGGCGCCACCTGTGTCACGGATTTAGTTGTCCTTGTTTAGAAAAAGGCGATGATATGCTTTGCTATGGATACTTTAGGGCCACAGGCTCCCAGAAACATACCACAACACTCTAAACAAGATGTCTAGTCAGCTAGATACGGTTCGTCATGCTTGCTTCCACCATAGGCCAGCTCGTCGGTGGGGTAGGTCCTTGCATCCGCCGCTAGACTACCGTACATTATTAATCATGCCGAAATAAAAGAAACCATATTGTCTCTATAATATGATGTGAAATCAACTTTAAACAAAAATCAACGCGAATAAACGAAATTTCATGATTTGGATCCCTTGGTGTTAGTGGGGATCCTGAGTATAACCCTCCCCTTCATCTTTAAACAAGACGAAAACCATGGTTACTGAGCTGCTCTTTATTTTATTTCAATAACCCCTAACCGGAAGATGAATTGTTATTCAAATCAAACACTCATCTTGACGTCATATTGTTGCCGCATCCTTAAATATGACTTACCCCAAGCACTATTATATCATCACTCCATTACGACTCAGTTGTGAGCCAACCAAACAAAATTATCAGTTCTGTTATTTAAATTCATTGACAGATTTTATTAAATTCAAAAAAAAAGAATAGTTCGTTAAGTTCCAATAACAAAGAGAAAATTGTCTACTCATCGTCAAGTAAAAAAAATTTACAAACATGATAAAAAAAACCCTTAATCTCCTAAGCTAGATTAGTTCTTGATTGTCTCTTTACGATCAAAACTATAAATTCATTTCAATAATGCAAGCGAGTGAAAAGAAAAAAACTGTGTTGAGTGTGATTGCAATTGAAATTCTTTAAGCTAATCATGAGACGAAATATGCTCTTTTTCTCTCTACGCTCTCTTATCTGCATACACTTGTGGTTTTTTTTTTTTTTACTCTGCTGTTTTGTTGTTTTCACTTTATGTTTCAGATAAATATTAGGCATTTAGATTTTAGGATATATATTAAAAATTAATCTGTTCATCTTTCATAACCGATCTCATTCAGTTTACAAGCATAATATAAAGATAAAAGTGTGACCTACCGATTCTCCAAAGATGATGTGCACAGCATCCCTGTAGTGGTTGTCGCGCCGATTTCTATCGTATAGCGCAGCTGAATACTTGATCGGGAGTAAATGTTATGTTAAAACTGAATGAAATTAAATTATGCTTGGTGCACAGATTACGATGAGAGACTGTACGATTACATTTATATATCTAACTTTTTTTTTTTTTTTACATTTTATGTTCTTTTACTTTATCACAATTCAATTATGTTTTTTTTTCTTTTTTTTTTTATATAAAATGTTGATGATTAGGATGTTGGTGTGCGAAGAGCAAGTAGGGCCAACCGTGGCGTCGTATCGTCGCTGGTTGTGAGGTTGGATGATCAGAGCTGGTGTCGGGTCGCTGGTTTTGAACCCATGGAAAGCCTCTGATAAAAATTGTTGGTCGTGTTGGTAGTGTTTTTTTTTTTTTCTTTTGTATTGCTGTAGCGGACAGAGTATTTTAGCTGGTAATTAGAAATATTTAAAGCGTCAACTTCGAATGATTCCTTTTCAACTATTCCAATTTCGCTTACTTGCTTTTTAGCATTGGTTTGTAAAAACGGTTTTTGTCGAAAGACTTCACTTTGCGATTGTGCATGTTTTTCTATCGACCTACATACATAAATTATTTCGGCCAAACTTTGGGTAGAGAACGTAATGAGAAGTTCACCTGTCCTTTTTCTTACATTTTGTTTTATTAACTCAATTAACTCTCTTCTTGACTTTGGAGAGTGAAGACGGGCGTTCATGGTTAAAATAGCATTATAAAAGTCGTCAAAACTTTCATTGGGGCCTTGACGTCGGTCGAACATTTTTCTCGATAATTCTGAATCCGTTTCTATGCTTCGGTATTGCTCTATTAGAGCAAACTCTAGAGTCTGCCAGTTAGAATTTGGATTCGTTTTCAAGAAAGCCCAAAACCAACTTTCAACTGCTCCAGTCACGAATAAGTGGAAGTGAAGGAATATATCTTCCCAGGAAACGTTGAAGCTAGTTTTCAGTCTTTTCAAACGGTTTATGAAATCATCAATTGTCATTCGGACGTTGTCAAATTTCAAGCCCCATTTGTGAAATGCCACAGCTCGAATCGAACTTTGACTAGACATCGCATGACTTGGACTAGGTGTTTGAGCATTCAAATTAAGATTTTCTATTCGATTCAAAAAATTTTGAACATTTTCACTTATTGGCTGATGCTCCATACCTTCATGTGATCTTGCCACGGGACGCGCTGTACTGTGATCCTCTGGATGGGATAAATCAGGGAAAGATCGTATAGGAGGAGTTGTAGTCCTCAAAGTATCACGAATAGTATTTACTATTTCTTCGCGCATTTTTATTCTCTCTGCTTCATATTCAGCCTGTCTGACTCTTAAGTCTTCTGCTCTACTTAACCAATTGAAGCATTTACTATATTGGTTATGTATCGTTGTAAGCTTTCATTAAAATTTATTGGTTCTTGAGATTCAACTTGTTCTACCTGATCATTATTTTGACCATCAACGACGGAACTTGGTTCTTGAGGTTCTTGAACTCTATTACCTTGTTCGTCATCAACCGTTTTAGACGATGGAGCCTTA
Organism: Melanostoma mellinum; assembly: GCA_914767635.1. NCBI lineage: Eukaryota > Metazoa > Arthropoda > Insecta > Diptera > Syrphidae > Melanostoma > Melanostoma mellinum. The sequence goes on along the minus strand of OU612060.1, from coordinate 100,191,325 downwards.
TTCGAAGAACTTGGTTCTGAATTGGGCCTAGTACGTGAACTTGTTCTAGTTTTATCTTTCGGTTTATCTTTCTCTTTATCTTTCGATTGGTCTTTAGACTTATCGCGAGGGGGTGCCATTTTTATATAAATGAGCAAAAGTGAAGGCAAAGACGAAAGAAAGAACAAAAGAAAAGGAATAACGTAAATTATTATCAAAATTTTTTTTTGACAGATTTGGAGTATCAGTCGATTTCTTTGAAATAGATATAATGAAATTGAACACTGTTCACAGTACAACCAAACTCATCTAAGAAAGCAAGTAAAATAAAATAAAAAAAGAAAATAAGAATACTCAAACTTGAATTATGTCTTTATGTATTGGTATTTATTTCATTCGTGCTGGGATAAAATTAAAGGATGCTGGCAACATTGAACTAAAATCCACATATAAGAAATTATCGTTTATTGACTTCCAATATCGCTAATATACCCTATATAAACGCAACTGAGATGATAGTTGAGACTTCTTCATTCTTAGGCCGTTTCATATTTAGATACATTTCGCTGCATATTCTAATATCGTTATTTCTATTTATTTATTAATTTCAACATCTAGTGGGTCATTGCTAGTTGTGTCCATTATAGTTCTTTGGCGTGAAACGAAACATGGACGCAATAGTCGGATAATGGTTTACTAGAACCACTTAATCCCAGTCGTCCATAATTTCTTTTATCAAACGCACGTACAAAGCCTGAAGTCAAAATTTGAATAAGTTCTGTGCAACAGACAGAGATTTAGTATACAAAGTACTTTACAACTCTCGGACACAGAGCTTTTCAATTTCAACTCTGTTTAATAACTGTTTAGTAAAATGATACACTACTCAAAGTAATGCTTAAATAGCCGGAACTTAGGGCTGTACCAATGTACCAAAACAAAATAATTTGAATAAAAATTCCGAACACTTTAGTACGAAACCATAGTAATTGACTCAAAAGTGATATCCTTCTAGCCCCACTTTGGGCGCCACCTGTGTCACGGATTTAGTTGTCCTTGTTTAGAAAAAGGCGATGATATGCTTTGCTATGGATACTTTAGGGCCACAGGCTCCCAGAAACATACCACAACACTCTAAACAAGATGTCTAGTCAGCTAGATACGGTTCGGCATGCTTGCTTCCACCATAGGCCAGCTCGTCGGTGGGGTAGGTCCTTGCATCCGCCGCTAGACTACCGTACATTATTAATCATGCCGAAATAAAAGAAACCATATTGTCTCTATAATATGATGTGAAATCAACTTTAAACAAAAATCAACGCGAATAAACGAAATTTCATGATTTGGATCCCTTGGTGTTAGTGGGGATCCTGAGTATAACCCTCCCCTTCATCTTTAAACAAGACGAAAACCATGGTTACTGAGCTGCTCTTTATTTTATTTCAATAACCCCTAACCGGAAGATGAATTGTTATTCAAATCAAACACTCATCTTGACGTCATATTGTTGCCGCATCCTTAAATATGACTTACCCCAAGCACTATTATATCATCACTCCATTACGACTCAGTTGTGAGCCAACCAAACAAAATTATCAGTTCTGTTATTTAAATTCATTGACAGATTTTATTAAATTCAAAAAAAAAGAATAGTTCGTTAAGTTCCAATAACAAAGAGAAAATTGTCTACTCATCGTCAAGTAAAAAAAATTTACAAACATGATAAAAAAAACCCTTAATCTCCTAAGCTAGATTAGTTCTTGATTGTCTCTTTACGATCAAAACTATAAATTCATTTCAATAATGCAAGCGAGTGAAAAGAAAAAAAACTGTGTTGAGTGTGATTGCAATTGAAATTCTTTAAGCTAATCATGAGACGAAATATGCTCTTTTTCTCTCTACGCTCTCTTATCTGCATACACTTGTGGTTTTTTTTTTTTTTTACTCTGCTGTTTTGTTGTTTTCACTTTATGTTTCAGATAAATATTAGGCATTTAGATTTTAGGATATATATTAAAAATTAATCTGTTCATCTTTCATAACCGATCTCATTCAGTTTACAAGCATAATATAAAGATAAAAGTGTGACCTACCGATTCTCCAAAGATGATGTGTACAGCATCCCTGTAGTAGATTTCTATCGTATAGCGCAGCTGAATACTTGATCGGGAGTAAATGTTATGTTAAAACTGAATGAAATTAAATTATGCTTGGTGCACAGATTACGATGAGAGACTGTACGATTACATTTATATATCTTACTTTTTTTTTTTTTTTTACATTTTATGTTCTTTTACTTTATCACAATTCAATTATGTTTTTTTTTCTTTTTTTTTTTATATAAAATGTTGATGATTAGGATGTTGGTGTGCGAAGAGCAAGTAGGGCCAACCGTGGCGTCGTATCGTCGCTGGTTGTGAGGTTGGATGATCAGAGCTGGTGTCGGGTCGCTGGTTTTGAACCCATGGAAAGCCTCTGATAAAAATTGTTGGTCGTGTTGGTAGTGTTTTTTTTTTCTTTTGTATTGCTGTAGCGGACAGAGTATTTTAGCTTGATTTGCCAAATGATTGAAATTGGTTCGTGATGGGATCAGTGGTCGTGGCTGATTGATCGTGTGATTGATTGGGGCTCACGTGTAGGCGCCAACAGCACAGTCAAAACGATATCTCTAGCCGAATTATGGGGATAATCCCACTGCTTCACTTCTTGGAGGAAGGATTCCCTATCCTTGATTGGGATTCTGGGAGTGACTTTTAGATCACCTCCCCGATCTGTGTCACTTTATAATAAAAAGCGCTTGCGTATAAGTTTTTATATCTTCAGCTGGTAGATTCGCGTTTAATTACGTGTTCGGTTCACTTAATTATTAAATTTTCTTTAAACCAGGCGTTTTCTTTTTCTTTCTTTATTAATTTTATTGTTAGAGAAAAACGCACTGATCTACTCTACTTGTCTCAAAAAAAAAAAAAAAAACTTTGGTACAGAAACAGACTGATCTGTCCTCGACGAGAGCTGAAGCAAAAGAGATCGAATCACGGAAATGAATTCTGCTTTTCGGCCAGAGTTCGAAATTTGTTCGAAGGAAATGATCTGTTCGAATTTCTGACAGAATTATTTTAGACCATTTAGGTCATGATCGATGGTATGGAATTACGTTCCGTTTTATTTAAAGGGGTTGTTACATCGGCCTACACACCATGTTGAACGGTGCAGATGCTGACACTTTGATGTACTTAACAAGTGTCACGAGCTTCGGCAACGGGACGGGAACAACAACATTAGCGGGAACATGGAAAATATTGAGCCAATTCCCAAAAATTGTTCAATGTTTGAATGCTTCATTGCTCCTGAGTATTGAATTGACAGTATTTCCTTCCCATATTCTTTCCGGAACGGAAACGGTAATGGCGAAATAACGAAGAAACTGGAAAGTACTTAAGCGATTACAAAAATTCTTTCACTGTTAGAATGCTTCATTGTCCCTGAGAATATATTTCATCACCATTCTCCCACAGGAACGGGAACGGAAATCCACAAAAAAAACCACTCTAGCGAGTTCAATGCGTATTTCAATTTTACAGTACTGGGCCGATTCCAAAAACTATGTCATCGTTAGAGTGCTTAACTGTTCCTAATAACATAAACTATATTTCATCCCCATTCTTCCACTAAAATGGAAACTTGGAAACTACTTAACTAAACTTACTTACTTCAATTAACGTAGAGCCTGAGCTACGCCAGGCGGGTCAGCTAGTAATAAATAAAAAAGGTGGCGAAACAGAGCGAGGAGCCCCTGGGCCTAGCGCATTTCTTACAACCATGCCTTGTGAGGGAATGGAGGGGACCTTCAATTTTCTGCCGGTTCCGAACGGCTAATTGAGAAAGCGCTTTTCATGGCAATGAATTTACTAACGGAGGATCTGTAAATTTTTCGCGAAAGGCAATACTCTTGTAAAAACATTTTTGCCTCTGCTGGGATTCGAACCTCGAACCTCTGGGTTAGCAGCTGGACATGCTAACCATCACGCCACGGGTACCATGCAGGAAAGGTTATAGAAATCTGTCCAGTAGTTTCTAAGTTTCCATTCCCAAACCCGTTCCTGTCGGAATATCCGTGCAATTTTTTAAATTCCGTTCCTGTTGGAATATGGGGAACAAACCTTGACTGCAACCATTTATAAGTCCATGTCACTGAGGGATAATGTAATATCCTAGAGTTGAAAGCATTTTGGAAATCGGTCAAATAATTTTATGGTTTCCGTTCTCGTTCCCGTTTCTGTTATCGTGGGATTATAGGGATGAAATATAGTCTAAATTGCTAATGAAGGGGGATAATGTAGCAATCCTAGTGCAGGAAGGGTTATAGAAAGCTGTCCAGTAAGTTTCTAAGTTTCCATTCCCCAACCCGTTCCTTTCGGAATATGGGGATCAACCCTTGACAGGAATCATTCATAAGTCTATGTCACTGAGGTATGAATGTAACATCCAAGAGTTGAATGAATTTTTGAAATCGGTCAAGTAACTTTAAGATTTCGGCTATCGTTTCTGTTTCTGTGCCCGTGGGATTATATAGATAAAAAATATAATCTAAATTATTGATGGAGGGGGTAAATGTAGCAACCCTAATGCTCGAATCGTTTAAGAAACCTGTCTAGTAGTTTCTAAGTTTTCGTTCACAAACCCGTTCCTGTGAGAATATCAATTTTAAAATTTCTTATGTCATAAAAACCTTCTCCTCAGAATAACAAACACAAAAGAAAAAGAATTGGCCAAATTGGTCCAGGCGTTGCTGAGTTATGCGCTTACCAACACATTTTGTGATTCATTTTTATATATAAGATTCCTGCATTAGAATTGCAACATTATCCCTCTCCATTTGTAATTAATATTATATCCCTATAAGCCCACGGGAACAGAAACGGGAACGAGAAGGGGAACCATAAAGTTACTTCAGCGATTTCAAAAATTCTTTCAACTCTTGGATGTTACATTATCCCTCAGAGAATTAGGCTTATATTTCACGTATTTCCACGGTAACGGAAGATTCCCACAGGACCGGGGCTGGGAACGCAAACCTAGAAACTACTGAACAGATTTCAAAAATTCTTTCGTCATTGGGATGCCACATAATCCCAAAGTAAAAACGATTATATTTCATCCCCAAGTTCCTACTTAAGCGGAAAAATTAGAACGGGAAACTAAAAACTACAGACCCGAGCAACGCCGGGTGGCTCAGCTATCTATCTATATATATAAAAATGAATTGCTGTTCGTTAGTCTGGCTTAAACTCGAAAACGGCTGAACGGATTTATCTTATCTTGATCTTAAAATGTTCGTGTAGGTCTAGGGAAGGTTTAAAAGATTTTATTTCATCCCTATAATCCCACGCAAACAGAAACAGGAACGGGAAAGGGAACCTCAAAGTTATTTGACAGATTCCAAAAGTTCTTTCAACTCTAAGATGTTACATTATCCCTCAGTGACATAGATCTATATTTCATTCACATATTTCTACGGGAACGAAAAATTCCCTCAGGAACGGGGCCGGAAATGGAAACTTAAAAACTATTGGACAGATTTCAAAAACTCTTTCATCACTGGGTACCACATAATCCCTCAGTTACTTATTATTTCATGTCTATAACCCCACGGGAACAGAAAAAGGAACGAGAACGGGAACCTTAAAGTTAATTAACAGATTTCAAAAACTCTTTCAACTCTAGGATGTTACATTATCCCTCAGTGACTTATATTTGATTCACATATTTTTAAGGGAACGGAAGATTCCCTCAGGAACAGAGAACGGGAACTTTAAAGTCATTTGACCGATTTCAAAAAATGTTTTAACTCTAGGATGTTACATTATCCCTCCAGAACGGGGTTTTAAATAGAAACTTAGAAACAACTGGGCAGATTTAAAAAATTCTTTCGGCACTATGATGCCACATAATGCCTCAGTAACTTAGCGTGGATTTCATCCCTATAATCCCACGGAAACAGAAACAGGAATGAGCACGGGAGCCTTAAAACTACAGACCCGAGCAACGCCAGGCGGCTCAGCTAATTAAATAACAAATAGTAAGATTATTGGATTGTTTGTTTTTAAAAACTCTTTTGACTTTCGCCTAGGAAAGAAGAAAGATTGAAACTGTTTTCAGTTAAAAGTGTTACTTTTACAATAATCCAAACTATTTTTTCATATGAACACATTGAACACTATTTACATTCGCAAAACAAAACGAATTGATTTAAAGTGATACTATAAACTTTGACATAAGCAATGATAGCGTCTTCTAGGCCTATGGTAGGGATAAGGATCTCGAAGGGATATAGGGTTCGAAATGAAGTCGAAGTTCTTTAGTTATTATGCAGTCAGGAAGAAATGAGTAAAGTAATAAAGGCTCGAATAAAATTTTATTTTTGGCTCAGACCCAATAAAAGTATTTTAAAATCGCTTGGTGGTCTCTGTGACCATGTTGAACGGTGCAGATGCTGACACTTTGATGTACTTAACAAGTGTCACAAGCTTCGGTAACGGGACGGGAACAACAACATTCGGGAACATGGAAAATATTGAGCCAACTCCCAAAAATTTTTCAATGTTTGAATGCTTCATTGCTCCTGAGTATTGAATTGACAATATTTCCTTCCCATATTCTTTCCGGAACGGAAACGGTAATGGCGAAATAACCAAGAAACTGGAAAGTACTTAAGCGATTACAAAAATTCTTTCACTGTTAGAATGCTTCATTGTCCCTGAGAATATATTTCATCACCATTCTCCCACAGGAACGGGAACGGAAATCCAAAAAAAAAAACCACTCTACCGAGTTCAATGCGTATTTCAATTTTACAGTACTGGGCCGATTCCAAAAACTATGTCATCGTTAGAGTGCTTAACTGTTCCTAATAACATAAACTATATTTCAACCCCATTCTCCCACTAAAATGGAAACTTGGAAACTACTTAACTAAACTTACTTACTTCAATTAACGTAGGGCCTGAGCTACGCCAGGCGGGTCAGCTAGTCTTATATATAAAAATGAATCACAAAATGTGTTGGTAAGCGCATAACTCAGCAACGCCTGGACCAATTTGGCCAATTCTTTTTCTGTTGTGTTTGTTATTCTGAGGAGAAGGTTTTTATGACATAAGAAATTTTAAAATTGATATTCCCACAGGAACGGGTTTGTTAACGAAAACTTAGAAACTACTAGACAGGTTTCTAAAACGATTCGAGCATTAGGGGTGCTACATTTTCCCCCTCCTACACTAATTTAGATTATATTTTTTATCTATATAATCCCACGGGCACAGAAACGGGAACGAGAGCCGAAATCTTAAAGTTACTTGACCGATTTCAAAAATTCATTCAACTCTTGGATGTTACATTCATACCTCAGTGACATAGACTTATGAATGATTCCTGTCAAGGGTTGATCCCCATATTCCGAAAGGAACGGGTTGGGGAATGGAAACTTAGAAACTTACTGGACAGCTTTCTATAACCCTTCCTGCACAAGGATTGCTACATTATCCCCCTTCATTAGCAATTTAGACTATATTTCATCCCTATAATCCCACGATAACAGAAACGGGAACGAGAACGGAAACCATAAAATTATTTGACCGATTTCCAAAATGCTTTCAACTCTAGGATATAACATTATCCCTCAGTGACATGGACTTATAAATGGTTGCAGTCAAGGTTTGTTCCCCATATTCCCACAGGAACGGAATTTAAAAAATTGCACGGATATTCCGACAGGAACGGGTTTGGGAATGGAAACTTAGAAACTACTGGACAGATTTCTATAACCTTTCCTGCATGGTACCCGTGGCGTGATGGTTAGCATGTCCAGCTGCTAACCCAGAGGTTCGAGGTTCGAATCCCAGCAGAGGCAAAAATGTTTTTACAAGAGTATTGCCTTTCGCGAAAAATTTACAGATCCTCCGTTAGTAAATTCATTGCCATGAAAAGCGCTTTCTCAATTAGCCGTTCGGAACCGGCAGAAAATTGAAGGTCCCCTCCATTCCCTCACAAGGCATGGTTGTGAGAAATGCGCTAGGCCCAGGGGCTCCTAGCTCTGTTTCGCCACCTTTTTTATTTATTATTCCTGCATTAGAATTGCAACATTATCCCTCTCCATTTGTAATTAATATTATATCCCTATAAGCCCACGGGAACAGAAACGGGAACGAGAAGGGGAACCATAAAGTTACTTCAGCGATTTCAAAAATTCTTTCAACTCTTGGATGTTACATTATCCCTCAGAGAATTAGGCTTATATTTCACGTATTTCCACGGTAACGGAAGATTCCCACAGGACCGGGGCTGGGAACGGAAACCTAGAAACTACTGAACAGATTTCAAAAATTCTTTCGTCATTGGGATGCCACATAATCCCAAAGTAAAAACGATTATATTTCATCCCCAAGTTCCTACTTAAGCGGAAAAACGAGAACGGGAAACTAAAAACTACAGACCCGAGCAACGCCGGGTGGCTCAGCTATCTATCTATATATATAAAAATGAATTGCTGTTCGTTAGTCTGGCTAAAACTCGAAAACGGCTGAACGGATTTATCTTATCTTGATCTTAAAATGTTCGTGTAGGTCTAGGGAAGGCTTAAAAGCTTTTATTTCATCCCTATAATCCCACGCAAACAGAAACAGGAACGGGAAAGGGAACCTCAAAGTTATTTGACAGATTCCGAAAGTTCTTTCAACTCTAGGATGTTACATTATCCCTCAGTGACATAGATCTATATTTCATTCACATATTTCTACGGGAACGAAAAATTCCCTCAGGAACGGGGCCGGAAATGGAAACTTAAAAACTATTGGACAGATTTCAAAAACTCTTTCATCACTGGGTACCACATAATCCCTCAGTTACTTATTATTTCATGTCTATAACCCCACGGGAACAGAAAAAGGAACGAGAACGGGAACCTTAAAGTTAATTAACAGATTTCAAAAACTCTTTCAACTCTAGGATGTTACATTATCCCTCAGTGACTTATATTTGATTCACATATTTCTACGGGAACGGAAGATTCCCTCAGGAACAGAGAACGGGAACTTTAAAGTCATTTGACCGATTTCAAAAAATGTTTTAACTCTAGGATGTTACATTATCCCTCCAGAACGGGGTTTTAAATAGAAACTTAGAAACAACTGGGCAGATTTAAAAAATTCTTTCGGCTCTATGATGCCACATAATGCCTCAGTAACTTAGCGTGGATTTCATCCCTATAATCCCACGGAAACAGAAACAGGAATGAGCACGGGAGCCTTAAAACTACAGACCCGAGCAACGCCAGGCGGCTCAGCTAATTAAATAACAAATAGTAAGATTATTGGATTGTTTGTTTTTAAAAACTCTTTTGACTTTCGCCTAGGAAAGAAGAAAGATTGAAACTGTTTTCAGTTAAAAGTGTTACTTTTACAATAATCCAAACTATTTTTTCATATGAACACATTGAACACTATTTACATTCGCAAAACAAAACGAATTGATTTAAAGTGATACTATAAACTTTGACATAAGCAATGATAGCGTCTTCTAGGCCTATGGTAGGGATAAGGATCTCGAAGGGATATAGGGTTCGAAATGAAGTCGAAGTTCTTTAGTTATTATGCAGTCAGGAAGAAATGAGTAAAGTAATAAAGGCTCTAATAAAATTTTATTTTTGGCTCAGACCCAATAAAAGTATTTTAAAATCGCTTGGTGGTCTCTGTGACCATGTTGAACGGTGCAGATGCTGACACTTTGATGTACTTAACAAGTGTCACGAGCTTCGGCAACGGGACGGGAACAACAACATTAGCGGGAACATGGAAAATATTGAGCCAATTCCCAAAAATTTTTCAATGTTTGAATGCTTCATTGCTCCTGAGTATTGAATTGACAATATTTCCTTCCCATATTCTTTCCGGAACGGAAACGGTAATGTCGAAATAAACAAGAAACTGGAAAGTACTTAAGCGATTACAAAAATTCTTTCACTGTTAGAATGCTTCATTGTCCCTGAGAATATATTTCATCACCATTCTCCCACAGGAACGGGAACGGAAATCCAAAAAAAAAAAACCACTCTACCGAGTTCAATGCGTATTTCAATTTTACAGTACTGGGCCGATTCCAAAAACTATGTCATCGTTAGAGTGCTTAATGTTCCTAATAACATAAACTATATTTCAACCCCATTCTCCCACTAAAATGGAAACTTGGAAACTACTTAACTAAACTTACTTACTTCAATTAACGTAGGGCCTGAGCTACGCCAGGCGGGTCAGCTAGTAAATAATAAAACTCCTATTTGCTATTTCCTACTTTTTAGTAAATTCAACCATACCAGTAGAAATAATAATCCCAACCAATCTATCCCAATTGTGTCCCCACACTACTCATATAGAAAAACTGGATTAAGATAAGTAGAGTATAAATATTAAAGATTTATTTAATAAAAACAACGCACTCTTCAATGTTAGCCACAAGAACGTATATACCTTTTTTTTTACCATAATCTTAATATGTATACCTTATATCTTAAAGTATATACTTTTTAGAAAAAAATTCAAAATTAAATATTCAACATATTATCGTTCACCAGCCCGAAACAGAACAAATAATGCAGTACCTACCCTTTGATTGGGAAACAACCCTTGTAAAAAAAGAAGTAAATGTAAACAAATAAACAGTTTTTTTTCAATCACAATAATCGAGCAAAAGAGAACAAAAACAAGACATAATTCAATTAAAAAAATTTATATGTATGTAAAGGGAACAGAACCAAGAAATATACCCATAAGTATGGACATTTCAACTGTCTAGTTATTTTAAAATTTAAACAAAGTAATAGTTAATTTAAAAAACCAAAGTGCGCAAAACCACCTTTTCAAGCACTCAAATATTGAAACCCCATAAAAAAACTCAGCTGAAAACTGTTTTTTATTATCAACTAGCTGACCCGCCTGGCGTAGCTCAGGCCCTACGTTAATTGAAGTAAGTAAGTTTAGTTAAGTAGTTTCCAAGTTTCCATTTTAGTGGGAGAATGGGGATGAAATATAGTTTATGTTATTAGGAACAGTTAAGCACTCTAACGATGACATAGTTTTTGGAATCGGCCCAGTACTGTAAAATTGAAATACGCATTGAACTCGGTAGAGTGGTTTTTTTTTTTTTGGATTTCCGTTCCCGTTCCTGTGGGAGAATGGTGATGAAATATATTCTCAGGGACAATGAAGCATTCTAACAGTGAAAGAATTTTTTTAATCGCTTAAGTACTTTCCAGTTTCTTGGTTATTTCGCCATTACCGTTTCCGTTTCGGAAAGAATATGGCAAGGAAATATTGTCAATTCAATACTCAGGAGCAATGAAGCATTCAAACATTGAAAAATTTTTGGGAATTGGCTCAATATTTTCCATGTTCCCGCTAATGTTGTTGTTCCCGTCCCGTTGCCGAAGCTCGTGACACTTGTTAAGTACATCAAAGTGTCAGCATCTGCACCGTTCAACATGGTCACAGAGACCACCAAGCGATTTTACAATACTTTTATTGGGTCTGAGCCAAAAATAAAATTTTATTCGAGCCTTTATTACTTTACTCATTTCTTCCTGACTACATAATAACTAAAGAACTTCGACTTCATTTCGAACCCTATATCCCTTCGAGATCCTTATCCCTACCATAGGCCTAGAAGACGCTATCATTGCTTATGTCAAAGTTTATAGTATCACTTTAAATCAATTCGTTTTGTTTTGCGAATGTAAATAGTGTTCAATGTGTTCATATTAAAAAATAGTTTGGATTATTGTAAAAGTAACACTTTTAACTGAAAACAGTTTCAATCTTTCTTCTTACCAGGCGAAAGTCAAAAGAGTTCTTAAAAACAAACAATCCAATAATCTTACTATTTGTTATTTAATTAGCTGAGCCGCCTGGCGTTGCTCGGGTCTGTAGTTTTAAGGCTCCCGTGCTCATTCCTGTTTCTGTTTCCGTGGGATTATAGGGATGAAATCCACGCTAAGTTACTGAGGCATTATGTGGCATCATAGAGCCGAAAGAATTTTTTAAATCTGCCCAGTTGTTTCTAAGTTTCTATTTAAAACCCCGTTCTGGAGGGATAATGTAACATCCTAGAGTTAAAACATTTTTTGAAATCGGTCAAATGACTTTAAAGTTCCCGTTCTCTGTTCCTGAGGGAATCTTCCGTTCCCGTAGAAATATGTGAATCAAATATAAGTCACTGAGGGATAATGTAACATCCTAGAGTTGAAAGAGTTTTTGAAATCTGTTAATTAACTTTAAGGTTCCCGTTCTCGTTCCTTTTTCTGTTCCCGTGGGGTTATAGACATGAAATAATAAGTAACTGAGGGATTATGTGGTACCCAGTGATGAAAGAGTTTTTGAAATCTGTCCAATAGTTTTTAAGTTTCCATTTCCGGCCCCGTTCCTGAGGGAATTTTTCGTTCCCGTAGAAATATGTGAATGAAATATAGATCTATGTCACTGAGGGATAATGTAACATCCTAGAAATGAAAGAACTTTTGGAATCTGTCAAATAACTTTGAGGTTCCCTTTCCCGTTCCTGTTTCTGTTTGCGTGGGATTATAGGGATGAAATAAAATCTTTTAAACCTTCCCTAGACCTACACGAACATTTTAAGATCAAGATAAGATAAATCCGTTCAGCCGTTTTCGAGTTTTAGCCAGACTAACGAACAGCAATTCATTTTTATATATATAGATAGATAGATAGATAGCTGAGCCACCCGGCGTTGCTCGGGTCTGTAGTTTTTAGTTTCCCGTTCTCGTTTTTCCGCTTAAGTAGGAACTTGGGGATGAAATATAATCGTTTTTACTTTGGGATTATGTGGCATCCCAATGACGAAAGAATTTTTGAAATCTGTTCAGTAGTTTCTAGGTTTCCGTTCCCAGCCCCGGTCCTGTGGGAATCTTCCGTTACCGTGGAAATACGTGAAATATAAGCCTAATTCTCTGAGGGATAATGTAACATCCAAGAGTTGAAAGAATTTTTGAAATCGCTGAAGTAACTTTATGGTTCCCCTTCTCGTTCCCGTTTCTGTTCCCGTGGGCTTATAGGGATATAATATTAATTACAAATGGAGAGGGATAATGTTGCAATTCTAATGCAGGAATAATAAATAAAAAAGGTGGCGAAACAGAGCTAGGAGCCCCTGGGCCTAGCGCATTTCTCACAACCATGCCTTGTGAGGGAATGGAGGGGACCTTCAATTTTCTGCCGGTTCCGAACGGCTAATTGAGAAAGCGCTTTTCATGGCAATGAATTTACTAACGGAGGATCTGTAAATTTTTCGCGAAAGGCAATACTCTTGTAAAAACATTTTTGCCTCTGCTGGGATTCGAACCTCGAACCTCTGGGTTAGCAGCTGGACATGCTAACCATCACGCCACGGGTACCATGCAGGAAAGGTTATAGAAATCTGTCCAGTAGTTTCTAAGTTTCCATTCCCAAACCCGTTCCTGTCGGAATATCCGTGCAATTTTTTAAATTCCGTTCCTGTGGGAATATGGGGAACAAACCTTGACTGCAACCATTTATAAGTCCATGTCACTGAGGGATAATGTTATATCCTAGAGTTGAAAGCATTTTGGAAATCGGTCAAATAATTTTATGGTTTCCGTTCTCGTTCCCGTTTCTGTTATCGTGGGATTATAGGGATGAAATATAGTCTAAATTGCTAATGAAGGGGGATAATGTAGCAATCCTAGTGCAGGAAGGGTTATAGAAAGCTGTCCAGTAAGTTTCTAAGTTTCCATTCCCCAACCCGTTCCTTTCGGAATATGGGGATCAACCCTTGACAGGAATCATTCATAAGTCTATGTCACTGAGGTATGAATGTAACATCCAAGAGTTGAATGAATTTTTGAAATCGGTTAAGTAACTTTAAGATTTCGGCTCTCGTTCCCGTTTCTGTGCCCGTGGGATTATATAGATAAAAAATATAATCTAAATTAGTGTAGGAGGGGGAAAATGTAGCACCCCTAATGCTCGAATCGTTTTAGAAACCTGTCTAGTAGTTTCTAAGTTTTCGTTAACAAACCCGTTCCTGTGGGAATATCAATTTTAAAATTTCTTATGTCATAAAAACCTTCTCCTCAGAATAACAAACACAACAGAAAAAGAATTGGCCAAATTGGTCCAGGCGTTGCTGAGTTATGCGCTTACCAACACATTTTGTGATTCATTTTTATATATAAGATAAATCAATTCAAGAGAAATTATGTGTCTCGACATCAAATATCTTTAGATGTACCCCAAACGGTGCCGTGAAATAAGGTAGATGGAAATAAGGTATTCGTCATTATTGCCAATGAAATTCTTTTTTATTTATTAAAGTAACATAACATATATGTTTGAAGTTATTAGTTTAAGGTCACATTGTATGTGTAGGTGCGTGGCTTTTTTGTCATTTGTGTTTACAGTCCTTTGCGGCATAACTAAAGGGATAATTTGCTTAATGACATCTAAGAAACTCCTACGCTTATCATTCATAGTGTGAAGGTCTGATGTATTCAAATGTTTTGTTTTTGAGCAAAAGATAAAGCAATAGTAAGAAATTTGCCTGTGTGTGTAAGAGGTTTAGAGGTGTGTTCTTACTTAGTTCAATTTTAAAATACATATTTTAAGTACATACAAGGAAGGAAGAAAAAAATTAGGAGCCGCCTTTGGATTTGAGGATTTTGCCAATTGCCGCGGAAAAAAGAAGATCGAAAGAAAACAAAATTTTTAGTAGCTTATTACTAGATTCTGTAAATTTAAGAAAATGAATTGAAGCACTTAAACTAAGAATTGGAAACACCATTTTTTTTTATTTATTCACGCGGCAACATTCTTAAAATATCTTTTATTAATCTAAAAAATTCACGCATTAAATATGAATGCAATATCAGTAAAGAATAACACTGTAGCTAATTTGGATCTGGTCAGAATCATCAATATAAGATTGCGCCACCAGCAGCAAGAAGATCGCCAGCAAGAGCTCTAGAGCATCATACCTAACCTGCTGTTTAATTCTCATTGCAGTACACAACATTGAACAAATGCGCAAAGAGGCTTTGTCAGAACATATACATACTCATACACCCATTTTTTCCTTTTAATCTTTTCCAACAGAATTACTATTATCTGCAGCCAGTTTGTTTGATACAAAAATTTGAAGATAAAAGCAAGCCCAAGAATTATTATCTCCTCTTCTGTGGTGCATGCTGATCGACTCTCTACTTGTAATGCTCAATGGTTCTAACGTTCATGCCCAAGCATATGCAGACGACGTCGCCGTGCTCTCGATTGGCTCCAGCCTCCAAGCTGTCTGTTCCCGAGCACAGGCTGCGCTTTATATGATTGACACCTGGTGTGTTAGAAACGGTCTCTCCGTCAATCCTCTTAAAACCGAGGTTGTCCTCTTCACGAGACGTAGAAAATTGACTGGTCTGACCCAACTTACGCTTAAAGGCGTCAACATTCCCTTTTCAAATGAATTCAAACATCTTGGAGTAATCCTGGATAACAAACTTCTTTCGTCAAAACATGTCGAGTCTAAAACTACTGAAGCGCTGTCAGTTTTCTGGCAATGTAAAGGAGCCTTTGGCAAGACATGGGGTCTTTCACCGAAAAGGGTCCTTTGGATCTATACGGCTATGATAAGACCAATCATCTCCTATGCGTCAGTTGTTTGGTGGAATAAGCTCTCGTGTAAATACACCGGGAGCTGCTGTCGACGCACTGTTGAATCTTCCTCCCCTTGATACCTACATCATGGGGTGTACTCTCAAGACCATTTTTCGTTTAAAGCAATGTGGTCTCTGGCACAATTCGCACTGGAGCTTTGAGGAACTCGCAAGCAGCATATCTTTTGACTCACGTCTAATGGATATGACGTCTGACACGATGATCCCAAGGCTCAAACTGCGTCAAAATTACTCAGTCAATTTTCCTTCGGTTCAGGACTGGTTCGCTCCAGAATCTGAGCCTGGAAAGAACTGTTATCGTATCTTCACAGATGGCTCCAAGACCGACGAGGGTTCTGGTGCTGGTGCCTTTGTTGAGAATGACGACATACGACTGCATTCATCTTTGGGATCATACGCATCCGTTTTCCAAGCGGAGGCTTATGCTATCCTAATGGCCTTGAGCCACGTAACGAACAATTGATGGACGGGGAGAAGTATCTTTGTTTGCAGCGACAGCCAAGCTGTGCTTAAGGCTCTTCTCAACCCTCTAACTACTTCGAAAGTGATCCAGGAATGCAAGAGCTCTCTGAATGCGATCGGAAGATTAAATTCCTTGAGTCTCATTTGGGTTCCGGGCCATCACGGCATAACTGGAAATGAGATCGCCGATGAACTCGCTAGGCAGGGATCTCAGACAGCTTTCTCAGGACCTGAACCGTCGCTAGGTCTGCCAGCGTCCTCAGTGAGAGCTTCAATCAACGATTGGATCTGTGAAGACCAAAATCGTAGATGGCATGCCTCCATTGGATGCAGACAATCCAAGCATATGCTCCCCAACGTTGGTAAGAAGACTGCAACATTTTTGCTAGCTCGTAGCAAAAAAGACTGTAGAAAGCTTATTGGCGTTGCCAGCGGGCACTTCTCTTTTGCCAAGTATTTATACGTGTTAGGCTTAAGTGATACCACAATCTGTGAATCTTGTGGAGAAGATGAGGACACCGCAGAGCACTTCCTCTGTGAATGTCCTGCTTTTTCTCGCATGAGGTTACAGATACTCGGCGCAAACGTGGTGAGAGCTGGTAACTTAGGCTCCTTATCATGGCAGCGTCTTTTGGCTTTTCTCGGAACATCTGGAAAGCTATAACAAATAGAAGGTTGCTATCTGGTAGTACAATTTACCGGTATTTAGGTCTGAGTGCTCCAGCTGGTATTTTGAAAACCTCCAACAAAAAAAAAAAAAAAAGAAGCCCAAGAACATCATCCTGAATATTTTCGGATATAAAACAAATCCAATACACGCTGTCACTGTCAGCTAAGCAATGTCAAAAGATGCATTGAAAAATCGCAAAAAATACCACGCTCTCCTCCGCCTTCGCCTACGCCACCACTCCCTCCACAGCCACAATCAAACCCTTCTGGTGTAAAATAGAGGCAAACTTCTTCTTTGCCGACTGTTAAAAATAAACCTCATGCGCCAAGGAGACAATATCACTGTAAATCGTGAAGTATGCCCGATAACAACGAAATGGTGCAGTGTGACCGCTGCAATGAATGGCACCGCTTCAGTTGCATAAATGTAACAGCTGATATTGAAAACAAAGATTGGTGCTGTCAAAAATGTGTCTCTAATCATACTGATGTAACACAACCAACATCGCAAGTATTGCTAGAACCCACGACCATTTTCACCAAAGCCACCCTCAGAGATCCATCATCCTCCAAACACTACCAAGCCTCAGTCAATAAATTCAAAAAGCTCTGCTTAGTCTTAATGAAGAACGATGTAAAGAATATGAGAAAGGAGATAGGGAGTATCTTGATGCAAAATATAGCCATTTACATTTAGAACAACAATCATCCGACGATGATAGCGACATTTAATCTACATATAAAAGTGAGAGATTACCCAAGTGGTTCTCTGAACAACAAACACACTGTAAGAAGTCACAATTTAATTCTCAATCCATAGCGCAACACAATGGTGAGACGATAAAAAAAGTGACACGTGAGTTTTCGTCGGAGCAGATGGTTCAGCCAACCTGGAACGGGAATGAAACTTATGTTGATACTAGAGTTACCTCAGTACCAAATATAAAAAAAAAGTGGAGTACTATACAAAAGCACTCGACAATTTCAAGAGCAGGTTCCCCTTCGTGAGCCGCAGCGCAGTTCAGATGCGTTTCAACTCTTACCCTGTAATTCAAATGGTATACGACATTTGAGTAGTATGCAAATAGAGACAAGACGTATAATTTCCAAAGAGTTGCCAAACTTTGCTGGATATTCTGAGGAATGGCCTGTCTTCATAGCGCCTTATGAAAATTCTACTCGATCATGCGGATTTTCTAATAACGAAAATCTTCTCCGTTTAAAGAAGTGCTTGAAAGGTAGAGCTTTAGAAGTCGTTAGGTCAAACTGATGTACCCAGAGCAGGTGCCAAATACTATATCAACCTTAATCATGATATTTGGTCGCCCAGAAATAATTATCGACAGCTTGATTGACAAGTTGAAAAGTGAACATCCACCCAGACCGGACCGATTAGATTCACTCGTAGAATTTGCACTACAGCTGAAAACATAGTTGACGTCATGCAAGCGGCTGGATTACACTCATACTTGAACAATCCTTCTCTATTCAGAGAGCTTACTGAACGCCTTCCTTACCTTAACTTGGGTATTTTTGAATAAGAGAAAAGAGTTGTTGATTTCACTATATCTCGCGCCTGGCTTTACCAAATAGCTCAAGCTGCATGTGAGGTTACAAACATGACTCGGCATCGTCCATTGGAAACAAAATCAGAAAAAAAAACAACAAGTACATCCTTTTTCAATGCGAGCCATGATCAAGTTCAAAATATCAACCGGGCCAGACTTTGTTGCGGTAAAATTTACCACATCAATTTCTAACTGCCGTTTTTCTCCCGCTAATATACTTTTCTCAGAGCTACTCGAAAGTAGTAGAAGTGTTCAGTTGAAACTTGGTCCATCAGCCGGAGACCTGTTCTTATAGAACTTTCGAAAAGCCACGTTCAGGTTATTTGGTGCGGTCGGTTCACAAAATTTCGAACGGCAGGTGGCCTACGAAAGAAAATCGATAAAAGATGAATGGCATGAAGATTAAGACCCATGTCCAACAACGTGTGAACTATATTCACACCAACCTAAATTTTTTATTAAATTTCAATTAAAATTAAATTGATGTTGACATCATTGAAGAATCACTTAGATGTGTTTCCGTTTTTATTCTCACTTTCTTTTTCTAACGAAGCTCTACGGAAAGTATCTGTCGAGCTTTCAAACTTAGCTTCTTGTGTTCTTCCTTCTCTGAGAAAATATCTTCTTCGTATTTTAGTTTGGGCCGGTTTGGGCTGGGGATTTTGCGCGTCTTGAATAATTTTTCGGGGTAAGTCTTTCTTAAGGGGTTGTCCACTAGGCTACTAGTGATTGTATCACCTGAACGCAAAGGACCTCGGGTAGTTGATTTGTGACATCTCACTCGCATATCTTTGCCTAATGATGGCTGCAAGGCCGATGCCGGATGGACGAGAAAAACGCCATCTTGATGGCCTCTTGTGAAAGTGAAAGAAAAGAAGAAAGCATGCAAAAAATTGCTGCGATTGATTTCCAGATACCAGATTTTTTTGTTGGTGATACTTTTTTCTAAATTGACTGAGGGGCAAAATTACAGTTGGGAATTTTTTGGAAAAAATCGAGATAAGTGCGGAGAAGAGATTTTTTCAAGGAGTTCAGGAGAGTGTTGTACAGACAAGAATAGCTAAATATTTTCTTTTTTTTTATTTCTTATTTTTCGTTTAGAAAAATCGGTCATTTTCAAGTGTTTTTCGAAAATATTTATACCACGTTTTCACTATGGCAAATGAGATGATTTTGACCAAAATTTCAAAATTAGGTCAAAATTCACTTTATTACCCATATAAATATATATACAGGGGGATTCGCATAAGGTGTGTCAAAAAGATAGGGTGTGCAGGTTGGACCTAGACAAGCAAAAAATCGTAAAGGAGGGGGGGTCCATTCTCCCCCGTTTAGGCGGGAGGGGCAATTTAAGAAAAAAATCACTAAAAATGGAAATAAAATTATTTAAAAATAACGGTAGAACCTACAGAGTCGTGCTATAGCATTTTGAAAAGCCAAAAACTTAAACATTGACTTTAATTTAAAAATAAGTTGTTCAAATAAATAGTTTTTGAAATATTAATTTTCAAAGTCAAAATTTTGAAAAAAAAACATAATCTTTTTTTTAAACCACTTTTTCCCAAATTTTACATAATCAAGTAGTATTTTTCTGGCTTATTTTCAATGTTCTTATTTATTTGTGATCAAACACAAAAAACCGGATGTCAAAATAACCTGTAGTTTTTGAGAAAACCAAAAATTACAAAAACGACTTTTTAAAATTTTTTTTTTCTTAAAGTTTTTTTTTCGTTATTTGATTCTTAAGTAATTTCTTATTTTTAAATTTAAATTAATGTATAAGTCTTTGGCTTTTCAAAATGCTATAGCACGACTCTGTAGGTATTACCGTTATTTTTAAATAATTTTTTTTCCATTTTTAGTGATTTTTTCCTTAAACTGCCCCTCTTGCCTAAACGGGGGAAAATGGACCCCCCCCCCTCCTATACGATTTTTTGCTGTTCTAGGTCCAACCTACACACCCTATCTTTTTGTCACACCTTATGCTAATCACCTTGTATATATATAAATATATGCGCTAACAACGTGGGAAAATTGGAGAAAATTATCCAAACAGTACTAAAGCAAACAATTGAACGAATACTTTTGAAGAGTGACGCAACTTGAGAAGAAATTAATAAAACTACATTCGCTTAATTATTGACAAGGTAAGAGCTCTGCTTTTCAAATCCTCTTCTAGTGTGGCAAAGATGACGATATAAAGAAATTCTTGAAATACAACAAGGCAGTAACCATCCCAATGATGGTGCGGTAAACATGCATGCGTTTTATAACAGGAATTGAGTAGTCTAAACCATTATTGTAGTGTCGTACTTTAAATAAACTCTTTTTTTCATATCACTTTAACTTATAACTTGGCCACTCCGAAGCAAAAAATCCCATCAATACTATTTAAAGAATCCAAACAATATGTGGGTCGCGGAATGATCTATATATTTATTGGAATGCTTGAAGGACAAAGTGGACAAACAAAGCAGCTGAACAAAGAGTCATTGACAATAGTTGGATCACCCAAATAGACCAACCCATTGGATTCTGATACTGTCATTTATGATTCTCGCGATAAGACCTTGGATGTCTGGAAACTGACCCGCGATAAAGAAAACAAATACAGTTATCCCAATAAGCATTTGTATGGACACAATCACTTCATTAGTAACGTTGACCCTTCTTCTTTGGAATTTGGCAGCTTACAAAACCATCCATCACATCGTTTTGAAGACCATACCAAGGATATGCTATCGCTTGGTTTCTCCGCTAACAATCGTCAAATCGTCTCTGGCTCACGAGACAAGACTATCAAGTTGTGGAATACTTTGGTTGAGTACAAATACACCATCCAAGAAGATGTATACACCTATTAAGTGTATTGTGTGCATTTTTCACACAACTAACCCAATTATCATGTCGTGCGGTTGACATCGTACCGTTAAGATCAGGAACATAGCAAACTGCAAGTTGAAGAAAAATCACCACGACCACAGTGTCTACTTGAACACCGTTACAGTTTCACCCAATGGTTCTCTCTGCACATCCGGTGGTAAAGACGCCAAGGCTTGGTTGTGGGATCTTAGTGAAGGCAAGATCTTGTACACCTTGTGAATCTCTCTCAAACGTTATTGACTGCGCTGCCTATGGCCCATCTAGCAAGGTAGGATATTTGGGATGCAAGAAGACTGTTGAAGAACTCCATCAAGAAGTCGTTTCTCCAACAGCGCCGGCTGACCCATAACAGTGCTTCTCGATGGCGTGGTTCACAGATGGACAAATCTTATTTTCTGGTTACTCAAACAAGAACATTCGCGTATGGCAAGTTTCAGTCTCTGTTCACTGAGATAAGAATTGGACTCGAAGGCACTGCGGGACATGATGCCTTCAAAACGCAAGTTTCTATGCATTATATTTTTTATTATACACAAATAAAAAATTAAAATAAAAGGTAAAATCTAAAGCAATATTCTTTATTCCGATCCACCCGTCTTTTGGTCCTTCCTAGCGCAGTTCCGTCTTTCAAAGATAGTTTTTGGGGATTGGCTTTTTTCTTAATTTTTATTGAAAACTGCCACAAGTCGCTGCAATGAAATCCTTTCAAAAAGCCTCGTTAGTTTATTTTTTGTTCACTGCAAGCTCCGCCGAAACTGCATTAAGCAAGGCTTGACCTTCAGATCTTCCAATGACTGAAATAGCTTGGCAGCTTCCTTTGTCTGAATATTGGCAAGCAATCTACAAATAATTTTTGTTGTATGAAAGTAAAGAAAATATCCATTCGAGCTGCATGAGTGCTCACAAACATTCCTTGAAGTTCGAGGAATTCTAGGGTCCCGTGAATATCCCAAATAAATTTAAGGCTTACTCCTAACTAGGTCATTCTATTGCAATGACTAGAACGTAAAGTTAATTTCAGACAAGACAAAAGCAATAAATTTTGAAACGCAACAGAGGAAAAACAAAAATTAAAAGAAATAGTAAAAACAAATCTGAATTTTGGAATTTGAACAATAATAAACAATTTCCTGTCAAAGTGATGCCAGATGTCAAACAAAATTAAGAACTTCTAATGAAAACACTTTTTCATGAAATTTCAAAATCACGTATTTATGGCCCTAGTGAAAACGTAGTATAAGATTCGCCTTATTTGAGCAAAAACCTAAATCCGCTAGGCCTTTGTTGTCCTACCGTTTTCTTTCCCGAAATTGCGGGACTCGCGACCGTTTTTCTTTACTAAACCATTACTTCTTATTTCGGAAACTTTCCTTTCGTGATTCTTTCTTGTTTTCAAACGACACACCAATCTGTTTGCTATCTTGCTTAATTTTCTTAACTTTTCCTTATTTCGAGAATTGGCCTTCTGCCAACCTCGAAAGAAACTCTGTGCATTTCTTTTATATTGATAAGATTCTGGGTTTTCATCCACGGGTTTCGGCCAAGGTTTCCCAGAATAAAAATCTATAATTGCCTTCATTAATTCGTATTGTTTTATTTCTTTCCTTTCCTGTAAGGCCACCCACCATTCTAAAAGGTTTCTTGGCGCCCGTATTAGAAGTGAGTTAGTACGCCCTTGTACTCTCATTCATCCATCATCCTTATTTCACAATTTTTTGATATTCTCTTTTAATCCAATCGGATTAAAAAGGAATATCAAATCGAACTCACCCATCAGACTGAGGTAAGGGAGACAGCACTGAAGTGTTGTTGGTTGCCGAACGCGAACCTGTGTCATATTCGGTTTGACGTTTCATTTAGAAGACAAGTTGCGCACACGTCGGCACTGAAAAAAAATATTTTTCGTTATAGTTCGAAATTCGCTTCATACACTGAAAATACGACCAATTTCGTTGGGCTAACCAAAAAATGTAATTTTTCCTAGAATGAAAAATGTGTTCCCTTAACGAAACGCTTCATTCGCTGCTTTTTCCGATTTTTAGCTTAAAAAACGGTTTGATTAAGTGTTTCATCACTGAATGGAGCGTTTTCATAATTATTTTAACAAAAAACTGCTTAAAATTATGTAAATAAGCATAATACGCAAAAAGTTTCATTGAATAATTAGTTTCTCTCATGACCTGATAAAATTTTTCATTTTTCTTACGAAAATTCTTCATATTACTAAATTAATTAATAGATTTATTAAAATTTTGCTTTGACCAACGAAGAATTGAATAGTCCGATGAAAAGAATTTTTCGCTCTACGAAATTCTTTCACTGATATAAAAAATTTAATTTCATAAATTGACGAAAAATTTAATTCCTTTGCGAATTTCTACATAGAATTTTCGTAGTATCAGCTCATCGTATTTGAACGCAAAACTTCATAATTTATTAAAAAAATTCAATAAAGTATGAATGAAATTCATACCCCAACGAAATTGTTTTCGTTGAATAACGAAAAATTGATTTGTTATCCTACGAATTTCTGCATACCATTTTCGTAATATCTGCTCATCGTATTTGAACTCAAAACTTCTTAATAATGTAATATACACCCAATACTTATACCAATTTCCTAATCGAAAACATTCAACCGAAAACACAACTGGCAACACTATAATGGAATGGTATAATGAAAGACGTCGTTTGTGAGTGAGTGTGTGTGTGTGCAGAAATACCGGGAGGAGAATGTGTCTAGACATCATGGTTCATAACAAAACTACTAGAAAGCTCTCGATGTTTCACACTGCTATATAAAGAGGCCGCTGACGCAACCAGATTTTTTTTTTTATT
This sequence comes from Melanostoma mellinum, assembly GCA_914767635.1. NCBI lineage: Eukaryota > Metazoa > Arthropoda > Insecta > Diptera > Syrphidae > Melanostoma > Melanostoma mellinum. The sequence goes on along the minus strand of OU612060.1, from coordinate 100,167,181 downwards.
ATAGAGTGATAAAGTGAAGAGTAAATTGTTTACAAGTGATAGTCCAAAAGTCGAGTTGAGATCGTATAAAGTATAGATACTGAATAAAAGAGGTAGATATAAATTGAAAGGTGGAGTTTTATTTTGCGAACTAAGCGCACGTTACATTGGTGTCAGAAGTGGGATAAAACGTATTTAAAAAAAAAAACGAGTTGACTAGTAAAGTGTAAAAAAAGTAAAAAGAAAAATAAAAACAATATACAGTGAAAATGGGTAAGTTGTTAGAAGAGCTCAACTGCATTGAGCTTAAAAGTAAGTTAGGTAAGCGAAATCTTTCTAGAGCGGGATCGAAAAATGAGCTCGTCCTGCGCTTGCGCAACTGTTTGGAACAGCAAGGGAATGACGTTAACACTTTTGTCATTGAAGCAGAAGTGGAGGAAGAGGAAGGAAATGAAAGTGTAGATTTTTCTAGTATAATGAAGATTTTATTAGAACAAAACAAGCAACAGCAGAATATTCTCGGACGTCTGGAAGAGCAACGAAACGATCCAAAGAAGGAACAGCAGAATGTTCTCGAACAACTTGAAGCACAAAGAAACGAGCAAAAGAAGCTGATTGAAGAACAACGAAATGAGCAAAATAAGGAACAGCAGAATGTTCTCGAACGACTCGAAGTACAACAAAAGAATCTGGAAGAGCAACGAAACGAACAAAAGAAAGAACAACAATATTCTCGAAAGACTTGAGGCGCAACAGAATGTTTTGGAAGGTCAGAAAAACATTCTAGAAGGCAAATTGGGCAACATTGAGAAAAATGTATGTGCCCTTGACGAACGCGTTGAAGGTATGGAAAAACAGCTTTCTGTTGTAGAGCATCGTTTCGAAATAGTAGAAAGCCGATGTGATAAACAGTTCTCTGTTCTGACCAAGGAATTGGACCAGATCCGGAAAATCAAAATTCGAGAATCCGCTGGAGAGTTTGTAAAGAAAAAGGAGATGAAACCGCCAACATTTGATGGACAGTCTTCTCAGCCAGTCTACAAGAGACAATTTGAGGCAGCCGCGACAACAAATGGCTGGCATGACGGAGAAAAGTACATTGCACTGACTCTTGCTCTTAGAGGACCAGCAGCTGAATTACTTCAAACAGTTCCAGCTGGTAAGAGCGGCGATTTCAGTTCTCTCGTGGCAGCTATAGATATACGCTTTGGAGATAGCCACTTGAAAGAAGTCTTCGGAGTCCAACTCAATAACAGAATCCAGAAAAGGGGGCAAAGTCTACAGCAGCTCCAAGCAGACGTCGAAAGACTGGTTCACCTATCATACCCGGATGCTGGAGAAGAAATCATCAACCAGCTTGCTGTTGAGTCCTTTGTTCGTGCCATTGCTGATATACATCTTCAGAGGTCTGTGCGAACTGCTAGGACACGTACTCTTTCTGAAACTTTAGCATTCGCTTTGACCATTGAAGCAGCAGAACCGGCTTCTCATGGAGTACATCGACTTAGAGAAGCCATAGTCTAAGAATGCTCGTGCCAAAGAGCTGAAATACAAAAGAACAGGAGCGGACTAGCAAGATGTTGGAACTGCAACAAGACCGGGCACTTACAGCGTCAATGCCGACTACCACCAAACAAAGCCAGTTGTCAACATTGTGGAAGCAAGAGATCCAACCCAGAGCAAGGTAACAACAACAACAGCGTTGCCTATCAGCCCGTTTCCCATCAGGGAAACGAGTAAGAACCAACTTCGAGGGGCAGAGGCTGGTTTCTTGTATCGATGGCCCCAGAACCACCATCCAGGTCTCTCAGACCAAACGAGACAACAAAAGTCTGACTGTGGAGACTACTATTAACGGCAACAAACATGTGGCTACCATCGACACCGGTGCCACAGCCTCCATAGTACGTCGAGACCTGGTAAAGACGACGTGGCTTCATAACACCAATAGCTACCGTCTTAGAACCGCAACAGGAGAAGCAGCAAGAGTATATGGAGAAGTGTGTCTTAAGATCCGACTGGCCGATCTAGTGTTCACTCATCAATTCCTGGTGGCAGATATATGTGACGAGTGCATCATTGGAATCGACTTTATGAAACAGAACGGAGTTATTTTGGACATCGGTAATCAAGTTTTGAAGTACCAAAATAAGGAACTTCCAATGACCTATTCGAACGAAAGTACGTCGACACTGAGGACTGTCATCACGGAAGATCTGATACTGCCTCCTTCTTCTGAAGTGTTCGTTTGGACAAAACTGGAAGGTGAGTTTGGAAGCCTTCAATACCTCATGGTGGAACCAGACCCAGAGTGTTCCTCCCAAAGCGCCATCATTGGGAAAACACTGGTATCACCGAAAAACAAAATGGTCCCCGTACGATTACTAAACACCAGACCGTACGATGTAAGGTTGAAGAAAGGAGAAGTCGTTGGACGTTGCGAATCGGTTGCAGCAATTACGAGGATCACAGACGAAGCCCCGAGAAAAACTATAACTCCGGAGGAGCTCAAAACCATCAGAGCTAAAATACTGAATTCATCCAACCTTGATCACCAACAAACAAGGATGGCTGAAAATCTCCTACAAGAGTACACTGATATCTTCGCATCGCAAAAGGGGCAATATGGTAGGACACAGTTGGTGCAGCATCGCATCAACACAGGAGATGCAAGACCGATTCGTCAACCCGCAAGACGTCTTCCACTGGCCAAACAAGGTGAGGTTGAGGAAATGATAACAGCAATAAAAAAGGACGGTCTTATCGAAAATTCCAAAAGTCCTTGGGCGTCACCAGTGGTGCTAGTGAAAAAGAAAGACGGAAGCACTCGTTTTTGTGTGGACTACCGAAGGCTGAATGATGTGACTAAGAAGGACAGCTATCCCCTGCCGAGAATCAGTGATACCCTGGATGCCATGGAGGGCTATGCCGTTTGGGCTTTGCAACGCTCCGGCAACATTCGAGCGTTTGATGGAGTGCGCTCTTCAAGGACTGACGTGGAAAGCGTGCCTTGTCTACTTGGACGATGTCATTGTTTACGGGAAAACATTTGACCAACATTGCAAGAACCTAAAAGCCGTGTTTCAGAGACTTCGAGAGGCTAACCTTAAACTGAATCCAGAAAAATGTGCACTTTTCAAAACCGAAGTCAAGTATTTGGGACACATCATCTCATCCCAAGGAGTAAAGACTGATCCTGAAAAAGTTGACTCCGTCAAAAATTGGCCAACACCACAGGACAAACATCAACTCCGAAGTTTTCTGGGACTTGCCACATATTACCGACGTTTTGTTAAGAACTTTGCTGGAGTTGCAAAGAGTTTGCATCAGCTCACCGAAAAGGGGAAGCAGTTTAAATGGTCAGGTGAGTGTGAGAAATCTTTCCAGGAACTCAAATACCGCCTCTGTAACGCTCCAGTGCTGGCACATCCAACACCTGGCAAAACATTCATCGTCGATGCAGATGCAAGCAACGTTGGAATCGGGGCGGTACTATCCCAAGTGCATGATGGCGAAGAGAAAGTGGTGGCATACTACAGCAAGGTCCTATCGAAACCCGAAAGAAACTACTGCGTGACCAGAAGGGAACTACTAGCTCTTATCTTGGCAACAAAGCACTTCCATAAGTACATCTATGGACAGAAATTCCTTCTGCGGACAGACCACGGTGCTCTGAGCTGGCTTTTGAACTTCAAAAATCCAGAAGGCCAAGTCGCAAGGTGGATAGAAAAATTGCAGATCTATGACTACCAGATCCAACACCGCAGAGGAAAGCTGCACTCAAACGCCGATGCATTATCCCGAAGACCTTGCAAAGTGGATTGCAAGCATTGCAGGCGGCAAGAAGACAAAGAAATCATTACCGCTCAGCGACTAAGAGCTGATCCGATAAGCGGATGGAGCAATGAGGAAGTGAGGACTGCTCAACAGGAAGATCCAGATATCGAACCCATTCTCGCATGGAAAGAAAATGAAGAGAAACCGGAATGGGGAGACATTTCTGACAGGAGTCCAGTTCTCAAAGCCGATTGGGCACAGTGGGACTCACTATATGTGCAAGAAGGTGTCCTCAGGCGAAGATGGGAGTCCGCGGACGGTAAGTCATATGTGATGCAGCTGATCCTACCGCAATCCAAAGTCAGTGAAGTTCTGCGGGAGATGCACGACGGACCTTCTGGAGGGAGTTAACAAAACACTGGAGAAGGTGCGACATCGGTTCTACTGGCTACATGCTAGAGATGACGTGGAGAAGTGGTGCCGGTTGAAAGCCTACAGCGACCGGATGAAGACACGGTACGACACAAAAGCGATAACGGCAATACTGTTGTCACGAGGATTAACGACGTGGTTAACCGCATCCAAAGAGGACTAAGAGGCAAGTTAAAAGTAGTTCATTGTGACCGGCTGCATCGATATAGTGGCGAGGCTGCAGATGGAATTATTCGGGACGAACAATCTTAAGGAGGGGGCAGTGTAATGAAAACCCAACATTTATACCAATTTCCTAATCGAAAACGTTCAACCGAAAACACAACTGGTGACACAATAATGGAGTGGTATAATGAAAGGCGTCGTTTGTGAGTGAGTGTGTGTGTGTGCAGAAATACCGGGAGGAGATGGTTCATAGCAAAACTACTAGAAAGCTCTCGATGTTTCACACTGCTATAAAAAGAGGCCGCTGACGCAACCAGAGTTTTTTTTTTTGATTATAGAGTGATAAAGTGAAGAGTAAATTGTTTACAAGTGATAGTCCAAAAGTCGAGTTGAGATCGTATAAAGTATAGATACTGAATAAAAGAGGTAGAAATAAATTGAAAGGTGGAGTATTATTTTGCGAACTAAGCGCACGTTACAATATGTTGAAAAAATTCAATAAAGTATGAACGAAATTCATATCTCGAAGAAATTTTTTTCATAGAATAACGAAAAATCAATTTATTATCCTACGAATTTCTGCATAAAATTTTCGTAGAATTGGGTTATCGTATTTGAACTCAAAACCTCATAGTTTTTTGAAAAAATTCAATAAAGTATGAACGATATTCATACCTCAACGAATTTTTTTCATTGAATAACGAAAAATTAATTTATTATTGGGAGGACAGTTGTGGTTTAAAAGTGTTTAGTTTGTTAACAAGTTAGCTCCGAATTTAATAGCATTTATGCAAAAGAAAATCAATTAAAAATTAATGGAATTGAAGATTTGTGTAGAGCAAGTGATCGGTAATAATATTAGCACATAAGAACTAAGGTGAGATCGTTTTTTAACTAAATAAAAGCAAATAAAATAATGACAACGGTGGGTGGCAAAATGCAACGGACACCGGTTAAGGCAAGTAGCAGCAATATGCAAAAAAAAACCTAACAAAGAAGTCGGACTTCGAGGGGATATCACGGAAAATTGAATCATTACAAATTGCAAATGACTCATTGCAAAACCAGCTGCAACTTGTTGAGGCCAAATGTGTTGCACTTGAACGTCAAGTTGAATATCTCGATGCCAAGTATAATGAAAAAAATGTTATAATTCATCTGCCAGCAAATAACAGCTGCTCAACAGAAAACCCAACCGATAGAGCGAAAAAACTTTGTTTGGATCTGTTACAGACAAATAACCCGGCGGCGATTACTTCGGTACGAACACTTAACACAAAAAAATAAGAAATCAACTGACATTATAGTGGAAATGCAAAACAAAGACCAACAAGTAGGATGCATCTTAAGATCTGCAACAAAACTAAGAGGCACAAGCATTTCTTTACACAGGGATTATCCTGCTGCAGCACGACAAAGGCGAAGACGTTTACAGAAACTTAACACAGAAATTTTTAAGAAAAATAAAAACATATAAGCACAAATTCGCGGGCAGCATCTGAAAATTGGTGAACATCAGCCAAAAAATTTTGAAATGTGACGATGACAGAGATGGAATGACAGCACTACAGAAAATCATCGGTGACATCCAGGTTTCCAGTGATCCTCAAACCGATTTGGGGATCCCACTTTGTTTATAATTTTACTGCCGTCTACCACTGAAGTCATAGTTTGTTAAATAGTACTTAGAAAATTGAATTAATGAACATAAAAATTTTGGTGCAGTGCAATAACACCCGCGGCAATAACCCCTGCAGGGGTTATTTCCCAAACGAAAAGGAAATAACCCCTGCAGGGGTTATTTCCTTTATAATCAGTCTTTTTGCTTGAAACATTTGTAACAAAGGAAAATTTAAATAGTTTTGGAAGAGAATTTCTAAGTTATAATTATGAGTGGATACCTGCAATAAAAACGCATGAAAGGGGACGAGCCAGTGGTGGTTGCTATTACGGGTATAAAAAGAATTTGAAAAATAAAGGCATTATATGTAGTTTTCACAAGGCAACCGAACTAGTGTTTCTGGACCTACAAATCGACCCTAGTTACTTAAATTGTAACAATTGGGAGGTGGATTTTCAACGTGTAACAGTCCATCTGAATCTATCGTATAACCCAAATATTATGATAATAGGAGATTTAAACGCAAGAGTTGGAAAAGAAGAGGGTGAACACATTTACAGTACACAGTTACAAATGCAAGAGGTAAAAAGATATTAGAGCTGTGTGATACGTATGGTCTGAGAATTTTAAATGGAACGAGTCTTGGAGATGTAGAAGAAGAATTTACGTTTATAGGTGGCCAAGGAAACTCAGTTGTGGACTATTGTTTAGCGGGTGGAGGCTGGAATAAATGTGTTAAGGATTTTGAAGTTAAACAGGTACCTTTCTTTGATCATTTACCGATTGTTGCTGATTTTGGACACAAAAGTGAAATTGAAGAAGATAATCGTCCTCTGCTACCACTTCCGATGCTCAAATGGAAAGATTTTATGGGTGACAGCTATAGAAAAAACCTAGACATGAAGTCGTCAGGGGCGGAGCAAATTGATTTTACAACACTGGAAATAGTCGTGAAAGAAGCTGCTCCAAGTACAAGGTTCAATGCAAATGGAAAACCTCAATCGGCCCCATGGTTTGATAAGGAGTGCATCAAAGCACGAAATCTTCCATTTAAATGGCTCATGCTTTTTAGAGAAAACAGCACACCTATACGGAAACTTTCCTATAAAGAATCAAATCGTCGATATAAGGAGATTTGCAAAGAAAAGAAAAAAACCATTTGGAAATGGAATCGGCAAAGTTAGCAAACTGTAAAAGTTCCAAGGACTTTTGGGGATTAGTTAGAAAACTCAATGGAACAGTGAAGGTTATTAACCGGAATCTAAGCCCTGAGGTTCTTCGGTACCATTTCATCGACCTACTGAATCCGATAGAAGCAATGTATTCAGTCCATTATGCCCCGCCGGAAATTAAAAATGAAGCACTGGACGCTGTAACTACACAAGAGGAACTAAATGAAGCACTGTTATACTTCAAAGACGGTAAAGCAGCTGGATCTGATAAAATTCCAGCAGAATTTTATAAAAACGGTTCTGATCTAATGGAAAATAAGCTATGCCATTTGTTGAACGAAGTATACAATAAGAGGACAGTGCCTGAAAGATTCAAAGAAGCTCTTATCCTTCCAGTTTTTAAGAAGGGAGAACACGCAAATCCGGAAAATTACAGGGGAATTTCGTTCCTGAATTCTTCATATAAAATATTTACGGCTATCCTCAAGCGAAGATTGGAGGAGTGGATAAGGCAGGAAAACGTGTAAGGGGAACACCAGGCAGGATTTAGAAGAGGATATTCTACAGTAGTTCTCACTAGTATTGCGGAATCGTACCAAAAGCAGAACAAGAAGCTTCTTTATTGATTTTAAAGCGGCGCCGGCGTTCGATTCAAAAGACAGACAGGCGTTGTTATATAAACTTTACGGGAAGGGAATCTCGTGGAAGTTTGGTAAAGTTTTACAAAACTTATATACGGGTACTCAATCGGCAATATGGGATGGTGAAGAGCTTTCGGATGTGGATAATCTATTCAAATACTCCAAAACAGCTACAACGAACCGCAATAAAATAATGCGTGGGAATTTTTGAGTATACCATTAATAATTGCTACTTTTCAAATTTTCTTATTTTGCTAAAAGCTAACTTGTTTTCTTTTTCAACTTGTCTCTCTAATAATTTTTCATATAGAATTGAAGAAAAAAAACCATAAGTACAGAAAACTCAAATCGTTTTTCGTGAAACGTTTTTTTAACGCCTTTCTCTTTTCGTCGCGAGAAACAGGTTTTGATCGCATTTACTGTTGTATGGTTTTGTTTTTGCATGTAAAGGAAATGCACCTACTAAATGAATAGCAAAAGAAACAAAAAACAGTAGATATTGAATCCTTGCAACTTTGTACGTATATTTGTATTGTATATATCCATTTCAATCCTTTCTCTAATCACGCGAAAAAAGTTTAGATCGATGAAAAAAACTGCTCAAAAGAAAACAAAAAAACTAGAGACAAAAAAGTGTAAGGCTGGGCTAGTGAAAAAAAAAATACTACTTGATTTTCGGATCTCAAACTAGTTTTGAAATCCGAAAATAGAGTGGTGTTTGTAAGGTCAGCTTGAGGACTGATCCAATTGAGTGTGTGAGGTTGGCGGTCTTGTTCTTTTATTCTCTATGGTTTAAGCTATACTTCAAATTCTTTGTGTGCGTGTGCAAAGCAAAATTCATAGGAAAAATCGTAAAATAGACGTTATTTTGAAAAACTTTTGAAAAACACAATGATCGCAATTAAAATTTTCGAATAAGAAATAAATAGAAAAAATATTGAAAATGTTAAAAATTTTCGGAACAAAGTTTTTTTCATGTTTGTTTTAAACTATTCAGTTTTGAAAAACCTTCAAAATTTGTCAATAAAATGAGTCTGGCCTTCGAGTATGTTTTGTTTCGATGAATTATGTTGAAATTGAAGAAGTTACAGCTGTTTCATCAGAACTGAAACAATAAAAACAGCGTCAGATTCGACAAACTTTTTTGTATTAAAAAAAAAAAAACTTTCCATTTACTTCCCTCAATTAACTTAATCTTTTTCGAAACAGAAAAATTTCTTGAAACAAGATGTGCAAAAACTAATAAATGTTGCTTTGTGTAGTCTGTAAGAACAAAGAATTGAATTTTACATTTTTAATTTTTTCCTTAATTCATCCTGTTAATTTTTTTGTACATGTCCCTACCAACTTCGACAAACCAATTAGTAGAAATATAAAAATGCCATTATTCGCTACCTCAATCTAGTCTATTTGATAAACAGAAAAAATTGTATTCAGTAATTTTGTCATTGAAATTCTTTTTTAACTTCTCAGTTTTCTTTTCTTTTTTGACTGTTAATATCTAATACGATTTAAGCTGTAATATATCAAATTATAATGTGGTATAGTACTATACAAGACTATGTCTTACTTTTACACCATCTTTGTAATAAATTGGAGTTGAATTCATGCCAAAAATTAACCAATTTCTTACACCCTCAGAGTCACTGTAATATAATCGCTCTACAAAAATTAATGACACCTGGTTTTTCATAGAAACGACCTTGTTTTTTATATTATTAAAATGATTTATCTTGCTCAAACTTCAAACCGTATAGGTGGTAACCTGCCACACTTGCTTTATAAAAATAATTGTGGTGTGAGATTTTACATCTCTTAACGCAATCATGCATCGTTTAATTTAAATAAATATTTTATTAAACCTTTCATCTATCAACGAAAAACATCATCAGTCCATAAAATAATTGTTATTGCTTAACGAAACAAATTAATAAACCATTGACTTTTTCGTAAACCTGTAACGTGGGTTAATGTAGAAAATTCATGTGTGTATGAATTCTTTGCTTCCCTTATGAACATTTTTTAAAGCTTTATTAAAAATTTTAATCAACCCATAAAAAACTTCTTCATGTAATGAAAAAACCTCATCACATAACAAAATTTTACATAGACCTGCGAGAATCTACTTACCTCTACTACAATAATTCGTTGTTTAACGAATAATATCCTCAAGCTACGACAATCTACATAACCTTTTCTGTTGTCTGTTGTTTTCTCATTATCAGTTCGTTCTTTGGAGGTGCCAGTTGTGTTGTGCATTGTGATAGTATTGTTTCAACTCAAGTGTTATTAAAAGTAAAATAGTGAGTGTTGTGTTTTAAAAAATACCAATCTATCGTTTCCAGCGTTTAAAAAAAAGGTAAGACTTCACGATTTTTTTTTTAAAAATTAGATAAATAAATAACTAGCTGACCCACCTGGCGTAGCTCAGGCCTTACGTTAATCGAATTGAGTAAGTTTAGTTAAGTAGTTTCCAAGTTTCTATTCTAGTGAGAGAAGAGGAATGAAATATAGTTTATATTACTCAGGAAAAGTTAAGCATTCTAACGATGACATAGTTCTTGGAATCAGCCCAGTAATGTAATAGTGAAACACGCATTGAAATCGGCTGGTTTTTGTTTTTGAATTTCCGTTCCATTCCTGTGGGTAAATGGTGATGAAATATGGTTTAGATTGCTCAGGGACAATGAAGCATTCTAACAGTCAAAGAATTTTTGAAATCGGTTCAGTAATATCCAGTTTCCTGGTTATTTCGCCAAACCCTTTTCCCTTCCCGAAAGAATATGGGAAGGAAATCTAGTCTTTAATACTCAGGAGCAATGAAGCACTCTAACATTGAAAAATTTTCGGGAATCGGTCCAATATTTTCCAAGTTCCCGCTAATGTTGTTGTTCCCGTATCGTTGCTGAAACTCTTGACACTTGTTGAGTACATCAAAGTGTCAGCATCTGCACCGTTCAATATGGCCACAGAGACCACCACGTGGTTTAACAACACCCTTATTGCGTCTGAGCTAAGATTAAAATTTTCTTCGAGTCTTTATTACTTTACTCATTTCTTCTTGTCTACATAGAAAACCAAAGAACTTCCACTTCATTTGCATTCGAACCCAATATCCCTTCGAGATCCTTATCTCTACCAAAGGCCTAGAAGACGCTGTCATAGCTTAGGTCAAAATGTATAGTATCACTTTAAATCAATTCCTTTTGTTTTGCGAATATAGATCAAGTTCAATGTGGTCATTCCATATAAAAAAATAGCTTGGATTATTGTAAAAGTAACACATTAAACAAAAAAAAATTTAAATCTCTATTCTTGCCAGTCGAAAATCAAAAGAGTTCTTAAAAACAAACAATCCAAAAATCTTACTATTTGTTATTTAATTAGCTGAGCCTGTTTCTATTCCCGTGGGATTATAGGGATCAGTGGCGAGGGGTGAATAATTCCAAAAGGTAGCTCGAAAGAAACTTTGTTGTCACCAACAAAAAAAAATTTTACTTAAATTTTTTTTGTGCAATGTTTTTCTTCGCATCAAGCCAAAAAGTCAAGTATTTCAAACCAACCAGCTATTAGGTAGAACGTCATAACTTTTTTTTTTCATAAAACTAAGCTAGTTAAATCTATTTGTTTCCTCTAAGTGAAAATCAGTAAAGCAACAGTCAACAGATATTAAGGCCATAATCAAATGTCTGTGAAGTTAGCCGAGCTATTTTGGATTTTCAAAAAACGGAAAGTTGTGCTGAATTGTGCTCAATTTGTGCTGTTTGTGCTGACTTTTCTTTTTTTGATATCTTCAAAATTGCGTGTGCTAGAGCGAAAATCAAAATTCGGTGTGAAGTTAGCCGAGCTATATTTGATTTTCAAAAAACGGAAAGTTGTGCTGGATTGTGCTCAATTTGTGCTGTTTGTGCTGACTTTCCTTTTTTGATATCTTCAAAATTGCGTATGCTAGAGCGAAAATTCAAAATTCGGTGTGAAGTTAGCCGAGCTATTTTTGATTTTCAAAAAAAAGAAAGTTGTGCTGGATTGTGCTTAATTTGTGCTGTTTGTGCTGACTTTTCTTTTTCCGATATCTTCAAAATTACGGTTTTTACAGCCGAAAGAAAAATTCAAAATTCGGAGTGAAGTTAGCCGAGCTATTTTGGATTTTCAAAAAAAGCAAAATTGTGCTGGATTGTGCTCAGTTAGTGCTATTTGTGCTGACTTTACTTTTTTTGATATCTTCAAAATTGCGGTTTTTACAGCCAAAATAAAAAAAATTCGGAGTGAAGTTAGCCGAGCTATTTTGGATTTTCAAAAAAAGCAAAGTAGTGCTGGATTTTGCTCAGTTTGTGCTATTTGTGCTGACTTTCCTTTTTTCGATATCTTCAAAATTGCGGTTTTTACAGCCAAAATAAAAAAAATTCGGAGTGAAGTTAGCCGAGCTATTTTGGATTTTCAAAAAAAGCAAAATTGTGCTGGATTGTGCTCAGTTTGTGCTATTTGTGCTGACTTTCCTTTTTTCGATATCTTCAAAATTACGGTTTTTACAGCCAAAATAAAAAAAAATTCGGTGTGAGGTTAGCCGAGCTATTTTGGATTTTCAAAAAAAGCAAAATTGTGCTGAATTGTGCTCAGTTTGTGCTATTTGTGCTGACTTTCCTTTTTTCGATATCTTCAAAATTTCGGTTTTTACAGCCAAAAGAAACTTCAAAATAAAATAAAAATTTGATTAAAAAAATTTTCCGTTCAGACCATATAGACCCCTCTTATTCCTTTTCATTGGCTGACATTCGGTTCAAAGTGATCGTAGCAAAGTACAGGCTGTATAACATACACACACACACAAGTATGTATCTTCTTGCTTCTTCCTTACGCATGAAAATGCAAACGAACTAGTTTAAACTGGAGCATCCTAACACAATTTTTTTCAATGCATGTTAGTATTGGTTAAGGCAGGTATAACTGTCGAATAATAGCAAACACGTGCCTCAAACCAAAAATCATCCCCTTTGTTTTAAAAAGGAATTATACGGCACATGAAGAAGCAAATGCAATTACTAGCTCTATATGTGATTTTTTTTTGTATTATGTCTGCCATTGTTCTTTTTTAGATCTCATACGCAATTTTATTAGTGTCATGGCGGAAGCAAAATCAAATAAACTACCAAAAATAATCTTTCAGCGATTGTAGGTATTATTTCACTTTGGTTTAAACGACATTTTTCCAAGTTATTTGTATCTTTTTTACCTACCTTGAAAAAACTTTTTTTCAATTTTCTGAGCATGTAAGCAACATTTCCGAAACATTCATACTATCTGTCTGACAACAACAATACTTGAGTAAGATTAAATACCAATAAAAAGAAATAAGCAAATGCAAGTTTATTTTAGGTTTTAAAAGTTTTTTATTTTCAACTCGCAAGAGATGCCAATTGAAATACTACACATATATACATAGATAGAATGTAAAAAAAGGAACAAAGACTTATTAAACATAATTTTATAGCAGCTGTGAACATTAATCCAAACAAAAACAATAATCTTACTTTAATGAATATATGCACAAATGTGCATTGATTTTACGGTCTATTGGCTCAAAATTTTTGCTTTTTCTTGTCGTGTCATCGAAAAATAGCCAATGGTTATTTATATTTATGTGAGCAGTGTAGTGACCTACTGAGTTTGGGTTGAACGATCCTTGATAAGCCACTACACCTGCTAAATGATAAGATGCATCGGCTCCTTTTAAAAATAATTCCAATGGAATTTCTGACAAATTTGTGGTGGATTTCACGAACAACTCCGTCTCAATAATTATTACATTAACTCAAAAATTTCATTTTTCGACTTATAACTCTATTGTAGGTACTGAGGGTGCATTATGAGGCAAGGCAGATAAATTAAATCAAGATAATGATTCTCAGTGAAAAATCGATCTTAAAAAAATCACAAAAACTTTTGAAAAAACCAGATTATTTATATTGCTTGAACAAATAAGAAAAAAATTCACTAAAATTTCAAAGTATATTATAGGTATGTTTCCACTTGTAATAGAGTTTCGACTTTTTTCAAATTGCTGCCGTATTGCAAGTTTTTAACTTAAGAAAACAGTCAATATTTTGCCCTTCCAAATGGTATTTTGCTTTTGTTCTGAGGGTTCCTACGATAAAAAATTTTGCTGACCGGTAGAATATTATGAATTTTCTTCAGCCTCAGAAAGGCCGCCAAACTCACCGTTTTCTAAAACCTTGGTGTTTACATCGAGGAGGGTTAGTGATTTTTAATTTACATTCGCAGATTCTACGAAAACTGAGTTGAAGTAGGTATATGGTACCTACTTATGAAAAAACCACGGTGTATTAAAATAGTTTCAAGCTAGTTCTAAGAAAAAAATGGGTTTTTTTTACTCTCAATCTTAATTGTCTTAAACAGAAAAATATTCGTTAAGTACCTGCTTGGTTCATTCAAGGTCCTGCATTTCCAAATTATTGGAATTGATAATTATGCGGTATAAAAATTTTGCAAAAATACAATGGCAAAAATAGCGAAAAAATATACATGCGCGTGCCGGAAAAACCCAAAAAAAGTAAAGTCAGCACAAATAGCACTAACTGAGCACAATCCAGCACATCTTTGCTTTTTTTGAAAATCCAAAATAGCTCGGCTAACTTCACTCCGAATTTTGAATTTTTCTTTCGGCTGTAAAAACCGTAATTTTGAAGATATCGGAAAAAGGAAAGTCAGCACAAACAGCACAAATTAAGCACAATCCAGCACAACTTTGCTTTTTTTGAAAATCCAAAATAGCTCGGCTAACTTCACACCGAATTTTTTATATTTTGGCTGTAAAAACCGCAATTTTGAAGATATCGAAAAAAGGAAAAACAGCACAAATAGCACAAACTGAGCACAATCCAGCACAACTTTGCTTTTTTTGAAAATCCAAAATAGCTCGGCTAACTTCCCTCCGAATTTTTTTTATTTTGGCTGTAAAAACCGCAATTTTGAAGATATCAAAAAAAGTAAAGTCAGCACAAATAGCACTAACTGAGCACAATCCAGCACAACTTTGCTTTTTTTGAAAATCCAAAATAGCTCGGCTAACTTCACTCCGAATTTTGAATTTTTCTTTCGGCTGTAAAAACCGTAATTTTGAAGATATCGGAAAAAGGAAAGTCAGCACAAACAGCACAAATTAAGCACAATCCAGCACAACTTTCTTTTTTTTGAAAATCAAAAATAGCTCGGCTAACTTCACACCGAATTTTGAATTTTCGCTCTAGCATACGCAATTTTGAAGATATCAAAAAAAGGAAAGTCAGCACAAACAGCACAAATTGAGCACAATTCAGCACAACTTTCCGTTTTTTGAAAATCAAAAATAGCTCGGCTAACTTCACACCGAATTTTGATTTTCGCTCTAGCAGACGCAATTTTGAAGATATCAAAAAAGAAAAGTCAGCACAAACAGCACAAATTGAGCACAATTCAGTTCAACTTTCCGTTTTTTGAAAATCCAAAAAAGCTCGGCTAACTTCACAGACATGACGTCTGCTCATTCTCATTTCAATCACCAGCCAACCAACATCGACTTTTAATTAAAATTCTTTTCTTGGGCCTTCAGCCATTTTTTTGTTGGTTGGTTTTTATTTCAATTAATTTTCCAAATTCAACCATTTTGCCCTTCTGGCCTAAAATTATATATTTTATTTATAAATTGTAACGAAACAAAAAAAAAAACAAACAAATAAATCAATCACTACGAGCTAATACAAAAAAAAGAATACAAGGCGTAGTTTCGTGGAGAGAAAAGAAGAAGAGAAGGTGGAAAAATTTTTGAAAGCGTTTGTTCCAGATCACAAAGCGTAAGTTTGGTCTGTGTGTTCATTTGGTCCTTCGAGCCGGATAAAAATTGGACCACAACGCCAGACCACGCTGCTTGCGAGCCACACCACGCTGCTTTGTGAGCCACACCACGCTGCTTGCGCTCCACACCACGCTGCATTGCGCTCGACATCACGCTGCTTTGCGCGTCACATTGTGTGCTGACCAGCGCTCGAAACCACGCTGCTTTGCGCGCCACACCACGCTGCTTTGCGCTCGACATCACGCTGCATTGCGCTCGACATCACGCTGCTTTGCGCGTCACATTGTGTGCTGACCAGCGCTCGAAACCACGCTGCTTTGCGCTCCACATTGCGCTGACCAGCGCTCGACATCACGCTGCTTTGCCCTCCTAGCCACGCGGAAGTGTGCCCATCGTCATCGTGGGACCAGCCTGAAGCGGAGTTCCTGTTATTTTTGCATCCTAACTGCCATTGTAAAGGGTAAGTGAGATTTCATTAATTGGCAATTTTAAAGAATTCTAAAAAAAAATTTGTGTTGCACCCTGACCGCCGAATGCGTCATTTTTTCCTTTTGATACAAGCAAATATATATATATATACGAATTATCGGTAGTCTTTTGTGTTGAAGTGTTTTTTTTTTGAGCATTCGCTTTCCATCGCGGTAGTGGTAGTTTTTTGTAGCTTCGATATTGGCAAGTGGCTTTGTTCCCCAGCCTATTTTTTGGTTTTATTTGAAATTTTAATAGACTGTCTTCCTCTTTGAAGGAGTCTGCGTTTTTTATCGCGTGTTAGTTTTTTCTTTCGTTCGTGCAGCAAACATTGTTCGTAACGGTGTATCCAAGCCGGGGTGGTTGGCCCCCAGTAGAATCCTTCAAGCCTTTTGAAGATTCTTGTGCTTCAAAATTTTGATTTCGTTGAAATTTTAAATTTAAAATTTTTCACTTTTGAAATTTTTTCTCTCGTTCGTGCCACATACACCGTTCGTATCGGTGTATCCAAGCCGGGGTGGTTGGCCCCAGTAGAATCTATCAAGCCTTTTGAAGATTCTAGAGCTTCTAAATTTTGACTTTTTTTTAATATTTAAATTTAAATTTTGACTTTTTTGAAATTTTTCTCTCGTTCGTTACGGTGTATTCAAGCCGGGTTGGTTGGCCCCCAGTAGAATCTATCAAGCCTTTTGAAGATTCTTGCGCTTAAAATTTTAACCCTTTTTGAAATTTTTAGAATCTTTCAAGCCTTTTGAAGATTCTTGCGCTTTTAATTTTGATCTTTTGACTCTTTTGAAATTTTTTTTCTCACGTTCGTGCCGCACATACCGTTCGTAACGGTGTATCCAAGCCGGGGTGGTTGGCCCCCAGTAGAATCTATCAAGCCTGTTGAAGATTCTTGCGCTTTAAAATTTTAACTTTTTTTTGAAAATTTTAGAATCTTTCAAGCCTGTTGAAGATTCTTGCGCTTTAAATCTTGATTTTTTTGACTCTTTTGAAATTTTTTCTCTCGTTCGTGTGCCGCACACACCGTTCGTAACGGTGTATCCAAGCCGGGGTGGTTTGCCCCCAGTAGAATCTTTCAAGCCTTTTGAAGATTCTTGCGCTTTAAATATTGAATTTTCGACTCTTTTGAAATTTTTTCTCTCGTTTGTGCAACACATACCATTGGTAACGGAATCTTTCAAGCCTTTTGAAGATTCCAGTGCTTTAAATTTTCGTTTTGTGAAATTTGATAGACTGCCTTCTTCTTCGAAGGAGTCTGCGTTCCTTTTTTTATCGAGTTTTGTCCTCGTTCGTGCCGCAGATACCATTGGTAACGGAATCTTTCAAGCCTTTTGAAGATTCCAGTGCTTTAAATTTTCGTTTTGTGAAATTTGATAGACTGCCTTCTTCTTCGAAGGAGTCTGCGTTCCTTTTTTATCGAGTTTTGTCCTCGTTCATGCCGCACATACCATTGGTAACGGAATCTTTCAAGCCTTTTGAAGATTCCAGGGCTTTAAATTTTCGTTTTGTGAAATTTGATAGACTGCTTTCTTCTTTGAAGGAGTCTGCGTTCTTTTTTTATCAAGTTTTGGCCTCGTTCGTGCCGCACATACCATTGGTAACGGAATCTTTCAAGCCTTTTGAAGATTCCAGTGCTTTAAATTTTCGTTTTGTGAAATTTGATAAACTGCCTTCTTCTTCGAAGGAGTCTGCGTTCCTTTTTTATCGCGTTCTTTCCTCGTTTAGGTCGCATGGGTGGTTGGCCCCCCAGTAGAATCTTTCAAGCCTTTTGAAGATTCGGACGCGTTTTTTATTGCGTTTTTGTACCCGTTCGTGCCAAACACACCGTTGGTAACGGTGTATCAAGCCGGGGTGGTTGGCCCCCAGTAGAGTCTTTCAAGCCTTTTGAAGATTCTTGTGCTTTAAATTTTGATTCTTTTTGAAATTTAATCGACTTCCTTCTGCTTCGAAGGAATCTGCGTTTTTCTTTATCGCGTTTTCTTTATCGCGTTTTCTTCATCGCGTTTTCTTTATCGCGTTTTCTTTATCGCGTTTTTCTTCATCGCGTTTTGTCCTCGTTTATGTAGCATGGGTGGTTGGCCCCATATAGAATCTTTCAAGCCTTTTGAAGATTCTTGTGCTTTAAATTGTGATTCTTTTTGAAATTTAATCGACTTCCTTCTGCTTCGAAGGAGTCTGCGTTTTTCTTTATCGCGTTTTCTTTATCGCGTTTTCTTCATCGCGTTTTCCTTATCGCGTTTTCCCACCTTTCCTTATGGGTGGTTGGCCCCATGTAGAATCGTTCAAGCCTTTTGAAGATTCCCGTGCTTGCAATTTTCATTTTTTTTAAATTTAAATGACTACCTTCTTCTTCGAAGGAGTCCGCGTTTTCTATCGCGTTTCTTTCTTCTTTTTTTTAAACACACCTTGGCCAATATTCGGCAATGTTGATCCCAACGAGACTCGCCACGGTACGGCAGCACTAATCTCCCTAGTGCAACAACAGCTCCTCAAATATCGGCGTCATCACTTCCATTCGTGCCTCAAACGTCGTTTCAAAACTTTCATGTCGGTGCTCCCAAGAAAATATTGCTTGCAACGGCACTAGTTTGCATTGTTGGCAAAGAATCCAAACACATAGTTCGCGCTCTTATCGACCCTGGTTCCGAAATATCCTTTATTTCAGAGGCAGCACAAAAGCGTTTGAACTTGCCCGTAACGGATAGGAATACAACCATTTCCGGAATCAGTGGTAATCTCACGTTCGTGCCGCACATACCGTTCGTAACGGTGTATCCAAGCCGGGGTGGTTGGCCCCCAGTAGAATCTATCAAGCCTGTTGAAGATTCTTGCGCTTTAAAATTTTAACTTTTTTTTGAAAATTTTAGAATCTTTCAAGCCTGTTGAAGATTCTTGCGCTTTAAATCTTGATTTTTTTGACTCTTTTGAAATTTTTTCTCTCGTTTGTGCAACACATACCATTGGTAACGGAATCTTTCAAGCCTTTTGAAGATTCCAGTGCTTTAAATTTTCGTTTTGTGAAATTTGATAGACTATCTTCTTCTTCGAAGGAGTCTGCGTTCCTTTTTTATCGAGTTTTGTCCTCGTTCGTGCCGCACATACCATTGGTAACGGAATCTTTCAAGCCTTTTGAAGATTCCAGTGCTTTAAATTTTCGTTTTGTGAAATTTGATAGACTGCCTTCTTCTTCGAAGGAGTCTGCGTTCCTTTTTTATCGAGTTTTGTCCTCGTTCATGCCACACATACCATTGGTAACGGAATCTTTCAAGCCTTTTCAAGATTCCAGTGCTTTAAATTTTCGTTTTGTGAAATTTGATAGACTGCGTTCTTCTTCGAAGGAGTCTGCGTTCTTTTTTTATCAAGTTTTGGCCTCGTTCGTGCCGCACATACCATTGGTAACGGAATATTTCAAGCCTTTTGAAGATTCCAGTGCTTTAAATTTTCGTTTTTTGAAATTTGATAGACTGCCTTCTTCTTCGAAGGAGTCTGCGTTCTTTTTTTATCGCGTTCTTACCTCGTTTAGGTCGCATGGGTGGTTGGCCCCCCAGTAGAATCTTTCAAGCCTTTTGAAGATTCGGACGCGTTTTTTATTGTGTTTTTGTACCCGTTCGTGCCAAACACACCGTTGGTAACGGTGTATCAAGCCGGGGTGGTTGGCCCCCAGTAGAGTCTTTCAAGCCTTTTGAAGATTCTTGTGCTTTAAATTTTGATTCTTTTTGAAATTTAATCGACTTCCTTCTGCTTCGAAGGAGTCTGCGTTTTTCCTTATCGCGTTTTCTTTATCGCGTTTTCTTTATCGCGTTTTCTTTATCGCGTTTTCTTCATCGCGTTTTCTTTATCGCGTTTTCTTTATCGCGTTTTTCTTCATCGCGTTTTTCTTTGTCGCGTTTTCTTTATCGCGTTCTGTCCTCGTTTAGGTCGCATGGGTGGTTGGCCCCCCAGTAGAATCTTTCAAGCCTTTTGAAGATTCGGACGCGTTTTTTATCGCGTTTTTGTACCCGTTCGTGCCAAACACACCGTTGGTAACGGTTTATCAAGCCGGGGTGGTTGGCCCCCAGTAGAGTCTTTCAAGCCTTTTGAAGATTCTTGTGCTTTAAATTTTGATTCTTTTTGAAATTTAATCGACTTCCTTCTGCTTCGAAGGAGTCTGCGTTTTTCTTTATCGCGTTTTCTTTATCGCGTTTTCTTTATCGCGTTTTCTTCATCGCGTTTTCTTTATCGCGTTTTCTTTATCGCGTTTTTCTTCATCGCGTTTTGTCCTTGTTTATGTAGCATGGGTGGTTGGCCCCATGTAGAATCTTTCAAGCCTTTTGAAGATTCTTGTGCTTTAAATTGTGATTCTTTTTGAAATTTAATCGACTTCCTTCTGCTTCGAAGGAGTCTGCGTTTTTCTTTATCGCGTTTTTCTTTATCGCGTTTTCTTTATCGCGTTTTCTTCATCGCGTTTTCCCACCTTTCCTTATGGGTGGTTGGCCCCATGTAGAATCGTTCAAGCCTTTTGAAGATTCCCGTGCTTGCAATTTTCATTTTTTTTAAATTTAAATGACTACCTTCTTCTTCGAAGGAGTCCGCGTTTTCTATCGCGTTTCTTTCTTCTTTTTTTTAAACACACCTTGGCCAATATTCGGCAATGTTGATCCCAACGAGACTCGCCACGGTACGGCAGCACTAATCTCCCTAGTGCAACAACAGCTCCTCAAATATCGGCGTCATCACTTCCATTCGTGCCTCAAACGTCGTTTCAAAACTTTCATGTCGGTGCTCCCAAGAAAATATTGCTTGCAACGGCACTAGTTTGCATTGTTGGCAAAGAATCCAAACACATAGTTCGCGCTCTTATCGACCCTGGTTCCGAAATATCCTTTATTTCAGAGGCAGTACAAAAGCGTTTGAACTTGCCCGTAACGGATAGGAATACAACCATTTCCGGAATCAGTGGTAATCTCGCCATAACGTCGAAAAAACTCTGTGCGTTTGCAATCACGTGCTTAGATGAAGCCCAGATCACCATTTCTGCCCAGGCAATTGTGCTGCGATCATTGACGAACAATCTGCCAAGTTCATCGTTTAGTATCATCGATCCCAACCTTTGTGGCGGCCTCAAACTGGCTGATCCCACGTTTAATAAATCGTCCCAGGTCGATCTGCTGATCGGTGCGGATTTATACCCATCGATCATAAGGAACGGTCTCCAACTTATCGCAGATTCCCTCGTGGCTCAGAACACAATGTTCGGCTGGGTACTGTCTGGACCAGTTCCGGAGTCGTTCCAATCGTTCAACACATTCGTAGTGTCCAACAGTTCGAGTACTTCCAATTTGGATACTCAGCTACGGAAATTTTGGGAGCTCGAGGAACTGCCGTCCACAGTCACTCGGTCAACAGAGGACTGCTACTGTGACGAACTATATATAAAAACACGACTTCGAGACGTTCGGATGGGAGGTATGTGGTTCGTCTGCCGTTTAAGGCACAATCATCAAAGGGCAAGTTAGGGTTCTCTAGGCACATCGCATTAAGGCAGTTCTCGAGAGTCGAAAGATCGTTAACCATGAAAGCGGATCTCAAGACTCAATATTCAAGCGTTATTTCAGAATACCTCACCCTTGGCCATATGCGGAAAGTACCTCCGATGGAAAAGATTGCAAAAGGTCAAGTAAAGTTGTTCTATCTGCCACATCATGCGGTCATAAAGCCTGAAAGCACGACCACCAAAGTGAAGGTTGTTTTTTATGCGTCTCAATCGTCGTCGAATGGGGTAAGTTTAAACGATTTGTTGTATCCAGGGCCCATATTGCAGCAAGATTTACCATCTCTCATTCTCCGCTGGAGATTTTATAAATTTGTCTTTAATGCGGACATTGAGAAAATGTACCGCCAAATCTTGGTCGACCCTAGAGATATTCCATTTCAACGAATCCTCTTTCGCAGTTCGCCAGAGTCCGAAATCGAAGACTTTGAACTTCAAACCGTCACTTTTGGTGTCAATTGTGCTCCATATCTGGCCATCCGCACCCTCTTGCAACTGGCAAAAGAAGGCAGAACCGTGTATCCCCTAGCGTCTAGAATCATTCAATCGGAGTTCTATGTCGACGATGTTCTATCTGGTGGTCATTCTCTCAGTTCGGCTTAACAGGCACAAATCGAACTTATAGCGTTGCTTAAATCAGCTGGGTTTCCACTACGTAAGTGGACCGCAAATTCGTCTAGTTTACTTAACCATTTGCCACCAGAACATGTGCTGAACGAAAGTTTCCTGAAGCTCGGTGCTGACAGCACCACAAAAACACAAGGGGTACGATGGGATGCCAAAGGAGACAATTTTTACTTCACCACGCAACGCATTCCACTGTCGACAAATCCGACCAAAAGAGAGGTCTTCTCTCAAATTGCTCGTCTTTTCGATCCTGCGGGGTGGTTGGCCCCCGTAGTGATAATCGCCAAAACATTGATGCAACGCATTTGGGCTGAGCACACTGAGTGGGACGAGCGTATCAGCCCTGAATCATTTGCCACTTGGAAAGAGTTTGCAGAGTCATTACCTGAAATACAGGTTATAGAAATCCCACGTTGGGTTGAATACTCGCCCACTGTGGAGATTCAGTTTCATGGCTTCTGTGACTCTTCCGAGAAAGCATATGCGGCATTGCTTAATATACGCGCAAGTCACCCTAATGGAGAAGCATCCTCCTACTTGATGTGTGTGAAGTCCAAAGTTGCCCCTCTAAAGACGGTCTCTTTACCGCGTCTTGAGCTGTGTGGAGCACTTTTGCTTTCAAAAATGATCAAATTCTACTTACCCAATTTTCCAGTTCAGGCATATCAAATCTTTTTATGGACAGACTCATCCATAGCCTTGGCCTGGCTCAAAAAACCTCCGTGCGTTTGGAAAACCTTTGTTGCAAACCGTACCAGTGAAATACAGGACAATGTCGGCAACGCAGTATGGAAGCACGTCAGATCTGCCGAAAGTCCCGCGGACTTGGCCACTCGAGATGTGTTGCCCTCCGATCTGAAGCAGAATCGTATGTGGTGGCGGGGCCCATCATGGCTCTGTGAACCAGCCTCTCAATGGCCGGTGGCATTGCCAGAAACTCCACGTACTGAAGATATCGAACAGAAAGAGGTTTCCTCGTTAGTGGTCCAGCCAAATTTTTAGAGTCCTCTAGTGGGACTAACAGGCATCTCTCTCGACGACTCCGAACAGAACACCAACTCATTGGTAGTTCAACAAGAACCGGAAGACTTTCTTGACCGTTTCTCGACTTTATCCCGCGCTATGCGCGTATTGTGCTATTTTTTCGCTTCTTCGGGTCTATCTCAAAGCAACAACCCAAATACAAGTCTCGTGACATCTCGCAACCAGAAATGGAGTTTGTGAAAATTCGTCTGATTCGATTGGCTCAAGAAGCTCATTTTTCGACAGAATATTCGCTGCTTGCAGCTGGCGAGCCAGTATCAACAAAAAGTTCTATTTTGTCCTTTAATCCATTTTTGGATTCAAACAAGCTTCTTAGAGTCAATGGGCGACTCTCGAAGTCAGACATTTCGTACAATGAACGTCATCCTATAATACTACCATTTAAATCCCGTTTTGCGTGTCTCCTGGTTCAATTCATTCATGAGATTTCAATGCACGGTGGCAACTCTTTAATGGTGCGACTAACGAGACAATGTTTCTGGGTGCCAAAACTCCAAATTCTGGTTAAGTCTTGCATTCGTCGTTGCACCATATGCGCGACCAACAAAAAAGACTTAAGCAAGCAGATGATGGCAGCCCTACCGCCCGAAAGAGTTACATTTTCGCCACCGTTCACATTCACTGGAATCGACTTCGCAATCAAGAGTTTCAATGCACGAAATTGTCGTATGACCAAAGGGTATGCATGCGTGTTTGTCTGCTTTTCCACCAAGACAATTCACCTCGAAGCTGCAAGTAATTTGTCATCTGAAGCGTTCCTCGCGGCCTTTGCCAGGTTCACCTCAAGACGAGGCTTACCTAAAGAAGTGTTTTCCGACAATGGAACGAACTTTACAGGTGCCGATGCAATTTTACGCAAGGAGTTTAAGAAGTTTCTAAACACCATTCCCAAAGAAACGAGCCTTAAGTATGGCGTTCAGGGTTTGAAATGGAATTTTATTCCACCCGGGGCACCTCACATGGGAGGTATATGGGAAGCCGGCGTTAAAAGTTTCAAAAGCCATTTAAGAGGGCTGGGGACCAAGGCCAAGTTTACGTTCGAAAAATTTGCAACGGTTTTAGCACGTATGGAAGCATGTTTGAACTCGCGTCCAATATCGTCCATGTCCACAGATCCTTCTGATCTGTTGGCATTGACGCCGGGGCATTTTTTACGCGGCGGTCCGCTTTTATCTTTTCCGGAACCGAATCTGGCCGATGCAAATTTATCGCTAATCAATCTAAACCAACATTAAAGTTGATGATTTGGTCGTCATTAAAAACGAAAATCTGCCATCCACCGAATGGCGTCCAGGCCGTGTTATAAATATACACCCGGGTTCCGATGGTCGAGTCAGAGTTGCAACACTAAAGACCCAAAACGGAGAAATAGTCCGCCCCATAGTAAAACTGTGCCTATTGCCTATTAACTAAATTGCCAATTAATCAATTTTCACTTACTTTATTTTCAGTAACTTTTTTTTTGGCGTATCTCGCCAAGGGGGGCGGTAATGTTCACAAGAATCTAGTGTGAACACTGCCAACTTTATTATTATATGTACAAATCTAGTACTGTTTGCTTCAAAAGTAGTTCGTCGCATAGCGACGTCTACTCATTCTCATTTCAACCACCAGCCAACCAACATCGACTTTTAATTAAAATTCTTTTCTTGGGCCTTCAGCCATTTTTTTGTTGGTTGGTTTTTATATCAATTAATTCTCCAAATTCAACCATTTTGCCCTTCTGGCCTAAAATTATATATTTTATTTATAAATTGTAACGAAACAAAAAAAAAAACAAATAAATAAATCAATCACTACGAGCTAATACAAAAAAAAAGAATACAAGGCGTTTTTTCGTGGAGAGAAAAGAAGAAGAGAAGGTGGAAAAATTTTTGAAGGCGTTTGTTCCAGATCACAAAGCGTAAGTTTGGTCTGTGTGTTCAAAAATTATTGATAGAGTTCAAAGTTATCGTGTTACAAGTTGAATTCACACATTAATGCTGAATTAATCGAAATTTGAAAGTAAAGAGGATTGTACAGTATGGTTAACAAGTTTAATGAATTTAATGATTAATAGTATGGCAAACAGAAACTTATTTATTATAACTATATGGTGATGGTTTGTTGATCTTGAACATCCTGCCCCACGCTGATGATATGCTGTGGATTCATCAGAAGCTATTAGACCTGGAAACTGTAGCTGGATGATGGTTCATTTCTAGGTGCTGGTATTGGTGGTGATGGCATTCTTTGTTTGAATCGAACAATGCAACACCGGCATGCTAGGTATATGAGGACTGTCATTGCACTGAGAAAACCAAGAGAGCTCATGATGGTGTGCGGAATGTTACGTTGATAAATGTGATTTGGGAGTTCTAGCTGTTGTGACTTAATCTGCTTTTGGAGTTCTAGCAGATCTGTGTGGAATGAACTCATGTTTGATGAATAATACTTGAGAGCTGTAAGGCGGTTGATGTTTTCAGAAGTTATATCACCGCTTTGTCTGGTATGCGACACTCGTATATTGTTGGAGTGAATTTGTAGCCCTTGAAGAGTTAGATGTTGATGTTTGGCCACGCAAGACGGTTGCATTTTTAAAAGGCCACTTCCCTGTATCTCAATGAAGGTAGTTTGGCGATCACAAACGGTATTCAGCGTTGTTTCTTCTTTGACGGCGAAAATCCATTGATTTACTTCAGGCAGTTTTTTCCAAACAGAATTGGTTTGAATAAGTTTGAGCTCACATCCCGACAGGTCCGAAGCGTTGTTGAATAAATTTATTTCGCAGATGCTGAGGTTTGTTCCTCATCTGTATACTGGATGAGATTGGGGGCTGATTGTTTTGTTGAACTGGACTCGTCGATGTCTTCTTGTTCATCTAGTTTGCGTTTTCGACTTGTTAGAGATGCATCAGGTTGAAAGCCCAGTGAGCTTTGGCTGCCTTCTACTAGTGGAGCTAGCTTGTGTATGGGACGACATAGTACTCCAGATTTTGTACGAACTTCTGCAACCCGGACATGTCCGTCGTTTCCGTGAATCACCTTTTCGATTCTTCCTAGTGGCCATTTCATTACTGGAGTGTTGTCTTCCTTGATAATCACGACTGTGCCTGGTTGAACGATTTTCGACTGTGTTTTCCACTTTGTTCGTTGTTGGAGTTCGTTCAGGTATTCTTGGGACCATCGTTTCCAGAACTCCTTCTTGATGGTTGACACAAGCTTCCACCTAGTGACTAGTGTCCCACTTTGTGGTTCTGCATGTTGATCAACAACTGCTTTTAGGGGCTCACCTATTAAAAAGTGACCCGGCGTTAGTACAGCAAGGTCATTTGGATTATCTGACATTGCGGTTAGTGGTCTGGAGTTTAGAATGGCCTCGACTTCTGCAGTAACGGTTCCGAGCTCCTCGTAAGTGAGTGACGCCTTCGAAACTTTACATAGTAGTAGGTGTTTTGCAGACTTGAACGCTGCTTCCCATAGTCCTCCGAAGTGAGGAGCACGTGGTGGAATAAAATGAAAGTCAATGCCTTTAGAGCTGCAGTTGGTGGTTATTTGATGTTTGGCATGTTTTGAATATATGCTTGATTTCAGCTCATCTAGTTGGTTTCTTGCACCTACGAAGTTCGTGGCGTTATCGCAGTACAAGTTTCTGACATGGCCTCGTCGGCTCATGAACAGGTATTTCTGGCCCGTTTGAACAAATTTCAGTTTTCTGTAGTAGGGTTGTCTTTAAACTTTCGAAAATTACTTTCTCGATCCCTAATCGCCTCTTTACAGCTTGAATCAAACCACGAATTCTCTTTGGGGATGATACTTTTTGTTCTGTGAGGAACAAAATTTCTCATGCCATTAAGAATTACGTTAGATATCATATCAGCTGATGCATCAACGTTTCCGTCGAGAAAGCACAATGACCAATTAAAATTTCGAAAGAAATTATTCAGGCCGTCCCAATTGGCTTTCTCGTATTGCCACACAGTTCTTTTAGGGACTTTATCTTTTTTTACTGTGACGGAAATCGGAAAATCTACCGATATGACACAATGGTCCGATTTGCCTAAGGCCGAGGCCACGCAGTCTGAACGACATGAAAAAATTAAAACAAATGAAATTGCATTGAACTGTCCATGCATTGAGCGAGCGATGAGCGATTTTTTTAAGCGACTGAACGACGTCGCTCTGTCACCAAACTTGTTCTAATTTTTAGTTTATCGCTTAGCGTCAAGAGCAACAGATGGTTAAAGTAAATACAGAAATTTTTATCTCTGCTGTGCAACAACAACTAACAACTAATGGCTAAAGAAATGTCGCTCACGAAAAAGCGAGCGAGCGAGCGACTGAACGACATGAAAAAATTAAAACAAATGAAATTGCATTGAACTGGCCATGCATTGAGCGAGCGATGAGCGATTTTTTTAAGCGACTAAACGACGTCGCTCTGTCACCAAACTTGTTCTAATTTTTAGTTTATCGCTTAGCGTCAAGAGCAACAGATGGTTAAAGTAAATACAGAAATTTTGATCTCTGCTGTGCAACAACAACTAACAACTAATCGCTAAAGAAATGTCGCTCACGAAAAGGCCACTCGTCGCTCGACTTTGTCGCTTAATCGCTGATCGTTCAATCGCTCGCTCGCTTATCGCTGACTGCGTGGCCTTAGCCTTAAGGAGATGATACTCCAACCCTGTATTTTTCGGGATGAGAAGTGAGAAATAGGTCAAGAGTGTTGGCCGCATGGCCTTCAATATCTGGAACCTGAGTGGGCTCATCAACAATTTGAGTTAGTTCGTTAAACTCAGCGAAGATCTCAACACATTTTCCTTCGGGTGTTGTCTGGCCAGAATGTCGAAGCCAACCTGAATTGTGTACATTGAAATCGCCCGCAATTGCGATTTCAGTGTGAGGATAAAGGGAAACAATTCTTACTATGGAGTCAGATAGCGCATCAAACTCGTTAGAGGTTGAATTGCTATCTAAATTGGGGCTTCTGTATATAAAACAATAGTGAATGATTTGCTTACGGACGGTGAATTTTAACCACATGAAATTAAAGTTCGTATTAGAACAGAGGCCGTATTGTGGTAGAAGCTGGTAAGCAATATCATTCCGAATAAAAACGGCGAGGCCATGGGAGGAAAAGAATAATGGCACTAAGCTATATCCAGGCAGGTTGAACTCTGATGAATCAGAATCAACACCCACCTGTGTTTCACTTAGTGCCAAAACAGCTGGCCTGCATTTTGCAGTGTGAGCGTACACAGCAAAGAAATTCGATCTTAGCCCCCGAATGTTGCTAAAATCGACCCGAAATCTACCCGACATTACAATTCACAAAAACACATAAAACAAAATATCAACCGTAGACGCTAACTAAGTCGAATCAACAAGTGTATATCCTATAAGAAAACAAAATCAAATTATTAGCGGTGTTATGCCCAGCTAGCAACTTGACTTTAGTTCACCAACGGGATCGACACCGTTGATTGACTATCCGCCTAACAAACGCACAGCCTCATTGACTGCACACACTGCCCAGATAAGATAAGAGATTATCAAATCAGAGAAATGTGTGCAGTCACTGGGACTGCGAGAGTGATGTGGAGCATAGTAATCGTACTATGATTGTACCATTTTTGTTAATAGATCTAACATATACCGCTGCGCCATAAGCCTTTTTTTGAAGCATCAGCAAATGTGTGTATTTGAACTGATGAAGGGATCGTATCGCTGAAGACGTGTCGGGAAATGTTGAACTTGTCTAGTTCTTGCAGTCCCTGATAGAACTTCTTCCACCTGGTGTACATCTCTTCTGGTAGCGCTGCATCCCAGTCGTACTTAAGCTACCACAATTCTTGAAGAAACAATTTTGCCACAATAACTACAGGTGCTATAATCCCAAGTGGATCAAAAAGACGAGCTATATCTGAGGCTACTGATCGTTTGGTAAATTTTTTCTGGGGTCTGCAATTTGTTTTTATGCTGAAGACGTCGGATTTAGGCCGCCATATCAACCCAAGAGTTTTGACCGTGCCTTCATTGTTGTCATCGGAAAAAGGAATCTCTTGATCTTCTAATGGAACGAGTGCGAGTATTTGTTGGTTGTTGGAGCACCATTTTTTTTAATTCGAACCCTCCCTCCCGCAGCAATGCTGATAGTTGGGCTTGAATGTGTTTTGCTTCGCGTAAGCTGTCTGAACCTGACATCACGTCATCGACGTAAAAATCTTTCAACAGCACTTGGGCTACTTTGAAGAGTTGTCTTGAGCCAAAGTCTGGAAGCATTTTGTGGCGAGATAAGGAGCTGATGTAGTGCCGTCTGTAACAGTGCAAAGCTTGTAACATTTTAGAGCTTGGGTTGATTTGGGTCGCCACCATATTAACTGGAAGTGTTGTTCTTCTTCTCTTACGCGTATTTGCCGATACATTTTTTGAATGTCGGCCTCAATGATGAATTTTGGCAATCTAAAACGCAATAGTATGGTGAACAACTCATCTTGAATAGTTGGACCGGCATACAGAATGTCATTAAGCGAAAGATTGGAAGATGTCTTTTCCGAGGCATTAAAAACAACTCTTAGTTTTGTGCTGCTGCTTTCTGGTTTGAGGACGCAAAAGTGAGGCAGGAAATAGTGTGGCGTTTGAATGGTTTCGAGGTTGATCTCTACCATATGCCCCAATTTGATGTACTCGTCCATGAAGCCAATGTATTGATTGTATAATTCGTGATCTCGCTCCAATTTGTGCTCCAAAGCATGAAATCTTCTCAATGCTATGTCACTAGATTCTCCTAGTTTTTCTGGCTCGTCAGCAAACGGTAGATTGACAACGAACCTTCGAGTTGTTACTCTTGAAGTCGATCGGTTGAAATATTCTTCACATTTTTCTTCCGCAATCGTTCGTTTTGATGTGGAGCACGGCAGTTCTTCTGTCTGCCAAAATTTGCTCATGATTTGTTCAAGAGCTGCTTCTTCGGTGTGTATTCCGCATGTGCTGATTGTTGGCGATCCTTCATTTAACTTTCCAGTAACAATCCATCCTAATAGTGTATTTTGTAGCAGTGGTAGATTCTCTCCCAACTTAATTTGACCAACGCAGAGCAAATGATGAAAATATTCCGCTCCTATAAGCAGGTCTATGTGACTTGGCTGATTGAAGTTAGGGTCGGCTAGCTTAATGTTATCTGGAATATTCCATGCAGTTATGTAAAATGATTGTGTTGGTTGCGGAGAGACTATTTGCGGCAAGACGACTGCTTCTAGCCTGGTGGTAAAGCTGGTAGTAGTAGATTGCAAACTAATATTTGCTCTACGTTGTGAATCCTTTATGGATTTTCCTACCCTTTGAATGATCATAGGGCGGCACAATAACGGAAGATTTAATTTTCGAATCATTCTTTCTGATATGATGTTGATCTGTGAACCAGAGTCCAAAATTGCACGGCAGTTGATAGGCGAACCGTCTTGACTTGCCAATTTGATGATGACTGTACTAAGAAACACGTAGCCAGTCATCTTGTTTTGGTTTAATGCAGCTAATACTGAGTTCTCACCTCCAGATATGTTAGATGGGTTTGATTGCAAACTGTTTTGGTGCTGCTCAGAATTTGATATTGACGGCCCTAGTTTTCGTTTTTGGTCCGTGAGGGCGCTTGGTTGAGCTATTGTTGACAAGTGAACCAATGTGTTGTGTTTTTTGGAACACTTTGTGCAACCTCGTAGCTGGCAGTTGTAAGAAGTGTGCCCAACTTGGAAACAGTTGACACACAAATTGTGTTTCCTCACGTGACTTAACCTGTCTGAAGTTGTGAGGTTAAGGAAAGTACGACACGTGAATAACGGATGATAAGCTTTGCACAACGAACAACTGCTCTTCTGCGTGGTAATGGAACTTGTCACCTTGTAGTTTGAATTTCTCTTCCTTTCGTTTGCGCACGTCTTGCCATGTTTTGTTTCCAATGCCTCTAATGATTGGAAACGAGTCTCGAGAAACGTCATGAACTGGTCAAAATCAGGCAGTTCCTTTGGCTGTTTCAAGGACTGCTCCCAAAGGGTTAAAGTATTCCGATCCAATTTTTTTATCAGAATGTTCATTAATAGTGGGTCCCAGTTTGTTGTGTCGATTTTTAGATTCTTCAGACCAAGCAGGCATTCGACTGTAGTGTCGTGCAATGCCTTTATTTGATTTGATGTTTCTATGTGGCTAGCTGGCTGCGCCATTAATTTATTTATAAGCGCTGATACTAGTAACCGAGGGTTTTCGTACCGCTCAGTGACTACCTTCCATGCAGCGTGGTAGTTGGCGTCTGAGGTGGTGAAGTGGCGTATAAGTTTTTCTGCTTCACCTTCCAGAGTTGTTTTTAGGTAAAACAACTTTTAGCAATCGGCTATTTTTTGATTATGGACCAATTCGGTAAACAAGTTGCAGTATTGCCTCCAGGACAGGTAGTTTCCGTCAAACTTTGGGAAAGTTATTTTAGGTAATTTTGCCGTTTGCCTCAATGTGTCAGATGGACGGGAATCAGGATGGCCTCCTTCAAGTTTGACTGACAACATGAGGAGATTTTTCTGGACTCTGTCCTCAAATTCGAAGTACTCTTCGATGTCATAACCTGCATTCTCTGGGTCTTCTAGGAGTTCAGCAATTTTTTGATGAACCTCCTCCATCTGTGACCAAACGCTTTTTATTCGGTCGATCTTTAGGCGGCAACATGTGCCTGAATAATCTTTTGAGCTCTCCTCTATGTTTTCCAACAATCGCTTCAATGACTGCACGATTGCCTTTTGCCTTCGAAACACTTTTGTTGTGTCCTGGTTCGGTGTTGAGGCTAGCGAATGAGACGTAGCTTCACAATTTTCCTTTGCTGATTCTTTTTCAGCTTGTCTTTTCGATGCCCCAGCCTTCATCACGGACAGAAGGTATTGTGTAAGCGATTGGTAGATTTGCTTGATCTTCCCAGCTGTGTTGCCCTGGATATATGGTGTATCGTGTTTTACGACCTCCTCGATGTCTTTGTGATTCTCCAAAGATCTTTAATCAAATCCAGCCGCTTCCTCGCGTATTCTGCTGTCTTCCGTTCAGGTCCATCCTTAGAAATGTTGCTCTGCAAACGTAGCAGCTCATCCGTGATGGCCTTCTGCCTGGCCACAACTTTATATACGTCTATTTCTTCCATGGTTTCCAAAAAATCCGGTGTGTTTATGATGTATATAGATTTTAATGATGATATAAATCGTTATGTTTTTCTTGTTGATGCCAATGTTATAGCCTTGGCATCGCTTTAAGATACGTTCAATGTAGATGCCAATGTTATAGCCTTGGCAACGCGTTTTGTAGTGACAATTGCTCCTTACTGCTGATGAGGGGAAGCAAAAGATCACGTCGGGGTCACCAAATGTTTACGATGCTTCTATCGTAATGAATTCCAGTTAGATAACCTTTTCCTTACAAGTGAATTGACGGCCAGACCACAGTTCTTGTACTGTGACTGAGTAAGGTGGCTACAGTGCAAAACTATAACACCTTGTTCACTTGTAATAGAATTGAAAACAGCTTCCAGCAGACTCACTGGAAGAAACGAATTAAAAGTCTTGGTCTCTGTCTCGTAGCTATCTGAAAAGTCTTTATTTGTCACACATTATTTATTCAAAAAAAATGCTTATTCCTAATTATTTACAAATGCGTGTTTATGCTGACTGCACAAAAGAAAATTATGAAAATTATTGATAGAGTTCAAAGTTATCGTGTTACAAGTTGAATTCACACATTAGGTAATGCTGAATTAATCGAAATTTGAAAGTAAAGAGGATTGTACAGTATGGTTAACAATTTTAATGAATTATATGATTAATATGTAGTATGGCAAACAGAAACTTATTTATTATAACTATATGGTGATGGTTTGTTCATCTTGAACACAACCATTATAGACATTTATCGTGCTGAAGGAAAAAACATTTATGCATATTTTGTAGACTTCAAATTTGCATTTGATAGCGTTGATCCTGATTTAATGTTTTATAAACTGTCTGCATTAGGACTTCCTTTTAAAATGCTGAAAACATTAAAAAAAAAAATACTATAACTGTACTGCAAAGGTCTGGAATGGCGTCAAAATGTCAGAAAGTTTCGCAACCACATCAGGCATTGAGAAAAGGATGCGTCTTAAGTACTCTCCTTTTCTCCATTTACATAAATGATATAGTATCCTATCTTAATGGAGGGATTCAAATAAGTGGAACTAAAATCAATGTTTTGATGTATGCTGATGATAAAGTTCTGTTAGCTGATACGCCTATAAAACTCCAGATGATGATTAATAAGCTAGATGAGTTTTGCAATTTGTGGAACCCTACAATAAACCAAAGTAAATCCCAAATAATGATTTTTGGTAGAGGAAAGAGACAGAGGAATGAGAACTACATCTGGAAACGGGAGAGGGAAGTTGTGGAAGTAGTCGATAATTATCAATATCTTGGTGTTATACTAACTCCACAAAACAACATGAAACTTCACTTAGCAGAAAAATTAAAAACGGCGAAAATTGCCATAAACACAACCTGGTCAACATGTATGAAGAATAAAAATATAGGACTCCGACCGAAATACCAAATCTTCGATAGGTCGGTTATGTTCTACGCAGCCCAAGTTTGGGGATGCCTTCAAAACGAGAGCGTGGAGCAGCTGCTCAGATTTTTCCTTAAAAGAGTATTGCTCCTTCCCTTGACCACACCCACTTATATGTTGCACATCGAAACAAGACAAACAAACAAACTCTTCATAACAAACTTAATTTAAGGCGGAATACGATTAAATTTAATTTTGGTGGAAATGGCACTTATGAAACCCATTGATTTAAAAGAAAAAAACATTAGATGCTCTCCTTATTTGCACTACAGCTCACTTATTTTACGTGCAAAAGACTTTTAATAGTGCTCATTTTAAAGCTTATTTCAAGCACTACAAAACATCTTGGTATTAGAATGCATTAAATGCATCTGCTCGCCGCTAAATGGCATTGACCACGACGATTAAATTTCAGACAAAATAAAAAATGGCTTTGATCTTTTATATCTAGCCTAATATTGTTCTTAGAATACTTTATAAAACACAAAATTGTTCATTGTTTTACCTGCTACAATTTTGTTCTTTGTAAAATTTTGGATAAAACGTACAGTTTTGGAGATATTTGCAATAAATAGATGAAAAACGTGAAAAAATTGCGAATTTTCAATTGCCAATAACTGGAAAAGTATTGGACTTAATGAAAAACTTTATATTTAATTTTTTGCTTAAAATTAAACCTTTTATCGATATCCGAGGTTATTTTGAAGAAAAAAAAATTCACCTCCGAAAAGGGGTGGCAACCACCCCCAGGGTGGTGGCGGTGTTTAAATCATTTTCACTTTTGAAGTTAAGGGTAAGATGAGCCTAATTCCAAAATTTCATGCAAATCGGTTCACAGTAAAAAAAATTCGGACCTAAAATGCTTCATTGACTGCACTATAGTGGAAATAGGGCCGAAATAGTCGATGTTGACGTGTGTAAATGGGCGCTCAAACACTGCTAACCTCGCAAGGGTCAAAAGAGCCATTTTTGGTGGACAGGGTGTTGCACACAAGTTCTTGTATTTTTGGCAGCTTGATCGAACTGTCTTATATAAGACACGATCTCGTCGTATATAGAAAACGCTTCTCAGTTAACTGATTGTAGTTTCGTGCGAGACGTGGTGATGCAATTCGTGATAAGAACGCACGATCAGAAATGTAACTGGATGATTTTTCGGCAAGACTATTGCGTTCTAATTGTTATTGAGATGCTGTGCTCTACTGCGTTTTCTTAGAATACGATAGTCGTCTAGGTAAACGTCTAAGGAAATTAGTTTGGAAGTACTGTTAATGCACTTACCTCGTTCTTGGTTTGTAATTTCCTCTCGGTATTCGGTCAGCTGAGCGCACTTGTAAGGCAGCATCTTCTCATCTTTTAGCATTTAGAATGAAAGTTCTTTCGTCATTGGTTGTTTTCGGACTCAAGCTTCTATTTTTTTAAAATACACCTGGAACACAGCTACTGCCTGGTAAAGCCGCCTCTACTCAGAGAATTATTGCACATTCACATTCAGGGGAGCGCACACGTTTGCTATTTTTTGGGTGCAAAACAAACCACGTCTTACTTCTGTTAGAGTGGGGGTGTTGGTAAGGTTTTCACATGTTTTTGGTATCGAGGATTTCCATTGAAGCCACTTGGAATAAGGGACGTCAGGAAATTCGTCATCCCAAGTAATTGCACTGCGCCGAACCTCTTGTAGGCCAATGGTAAAACAGGCAATAAATCCAAGAGGATCAAACATGGACATGAGCAATTGCAGAGCTTCTCGTTTGGTCGATTTTATGCGCTCATCGAATCTGAAAGAATACCTTATGACATCGTTATAAAGATCCCAACACATACCGAGGATTTCCTCAGGGGATCCTATCGCCTTATGTTCTTGTGTTGTTGAAGAGTTGACGTCCAGTTGCTCAAGGACCCATGTTGAGTTAGAAGCCTAGTTACGAATAAAAAATCTAGCAGCCGAGTGTATTTTTTTAACTTGGTTTGCCAAAAGTAAAACGTCTTCCGAGGAGTCAACGCTATCGATGAAACCGTCTACATAGCGATGGTTTCCTAAAGCTTCCACAGCTCGAGCATAACTTCTCTCGAACTGGTCCGCATTCAGCCCGAACGTGAGAGCGCTCATGACGTACGAACTCGGCTGTTGAGATAAGTTAGTATTATCCCACCATAAGAAACACTGCACGTGCATATCCTCTTCTCGCACATTGATTTGGTGGAAAACTTCGGCTATGTCACCACAAATAGCAACTTTGCCTATTCTTAAAGCAATCAGGATTTCCACTAGTGACGTCAAGAGATCCGGTCCACTCAGCATAAAGTCATTCAAGGAATACCCATTGGATTTGGCTTCAGCGTCCCAAACAAGACGAACCCTATCCGGCTTATTGGGGTTCACTGTGACGAAGATAGCAAACTCGATTACTGCTGCCTGCCACTTCTTTTGTCGTCAGCTTTCATGCGTAGCCCTTTGCCAAAAGGTTGTCAATCTCAGCCTGCATCTTGTCCTTGAGCATCGGTTCACGTTTAAATTTCTTTTGGAGATACATCAGTCGATTTATTGCGTTTTTGTAACTATCTGCCATTTTTGGATTGTCATGCCGCCAAAGCAGTCCTATCTCGAACCGGTTCTTCAACTTCTTGCAGGTGGAGTTCAGAATCTGCAGTGATCCTTTATCCTCTTCTGAGCAAATGGTGCGGGAAGAAGCTTCCAAAGCAAAGAAGTCACAGTCACAGGAATGAATGTTGATGTGGCGAGTCTGTTAGCGATTCGACATATTCCCTTGCAAGGCCCATTCCAGTTGCGTCTTCGTAGCAATCGGCTGGTTTCCTGAACTTTCAGGTACTCTGAGGGGTACTGCCAGCTTCCAGTTGTCTAACTCGATTAGAATCGATGGACGAACGTGTTGCAACGACCCAATTGGCAGGCCAGCCAAATAAGGATATCTCTCAACGATTTTCATTATCTCCAGTGATTGCCTGGGAAGTGAAAGGTTTTCCATGTTTTTCCGTGTGGACATCGTGCAGGATATGTTTAACCCGATTGTCCTGGCCTGAAATCTTGAACGAGATTCTCATCGAACTTTCTTCCACTCGTGTGGTGTCACCAGTCCAGCGCAGACATAAGGATTCGCTAACACTAACCAGACCTTGACTTTCAAAAATGTGCCTTTCCATCAGAGTCACTGACGAGCCCTCGTCTAGAAATGCAAAGGTGTCTATAAATTTGTTTTAATTTGAATGAATGCGAATTGGAACGATGCGAACGCATGGCTTCTCCCCTTCATCAACTTCGCTGTGAGTATTCAAATTCATTTGATCATGGCTTACAAAATTTGTATTATCACTTACTTGGTTCCTTACTTGGCTTACCGGTTCTGTAGGCTTGTGAAGCAGTGAGTGATATTTTGCCTTACAGCCCTAGATATCACAATCACTGTTGCTGTGACACTTTTGACGGTGTGCGTTGAGGCATTGACGGCACAGTCTATTCATTTTCACAGTCTCCCATTTGTCATTATAGCACATTTTCTTGAAAACATCACATCGCGAAACTTTGTGATCTGCTGCTTGGCATGCGAAGCAACACATTTTTCCTGGCACTTGTTTAACCTCCGAATGAGCGTTTATAATGCCGTTCTTTTTCACTTGAAATGGTGAAACACTTGGCTCGAGGCTTCGCAATGTTTTGTAACCAGTTACTGAAAACTTTCACCATTGGAACGCGTTCATCCATTTGGTGCATTGCCCAGTTCAGTTTGTAATTATTAGGAAGCTTACCGACAAACTTTTTTACCAGCATTGTATTACTAAGGTGTGCTCACAAATGACATGCTTCCATCGTAGAGCAGATATTGCTCACAGTCAACGCGAACTCGAGCAAGCTTTCCAATTTGTCCTTCGGTGGTGGTTACTTTCTTGACTTGTCGATCATGCTCTCGATGATTTGCTCTGGTCGACCAAAATACATTTTTAGCCTTTTGAAAATATCCGGAACCAGGCTGTGTAAAAAAAGCTTGTTACGAACGATCTCACGCGCCTTGCTTTTCAGACACGCCTGCAACCGCATTAAGTTTTCTGCATCAGAGTACCCTGCCAATTCAGTACTATTTTAGAAACTGCTCATGAAGAACGGCCACTCCTCCTTGCCGCTATTTGAGCGGGTGACGGACGGCACAAGGCAGATTCGCTGGGGTGGATGCTCCCGAATTAGATAAGATTTGATACTTTTTTTCTAAGTAGTGCTGGTGCAACTTTTTTTCCTCTTCCAGCATTTCTATTTGCAGTTGCCTCTGTCGCAGTAAAGTGTCAACCTCGTTTGGCAATATGATGTTAATGCTTCTGTCACTTACTGAAACAAATATTGCGAAGATGTTGCTGTCCTACCTGTCACTTGCTGAAACAAATGTTGCGAAGATGTTGCTGGCCCGCTGTCAGGCGCAGTGAATCTGCCGTGCCATTACGCATTATTGTTCATGTCATAATCGTATGTAGGTGTGTGTGTGTACACATTACCGTAAGGCGAAGAATTTGGTGGTGCGTTAGCACCTGACATAACCATCGTTAACACCAACGCATGAAACCACTTATCACATGAATCACATTGCATCATACGTTCTGTTTCACCTTCAATGCACATAGTGCAAATACCATTTCGTTCATATTTTCTCGGAGGTATATTCACTAATTCGCGCGATTCCGATTATTCTACGATAGATATTTATTTTATTTATTTTAAAGATTGTTGCAGTCGGACAGAATAAAAAAGAAAAGACACCTTTCTTTAGCTTAGGTATATCAAATTTACTTTAATACTTTAGTTAGCTGCACACACGCTTTAAAATAAATGTTTTTCTACCTCTAATGCTCGCGACTGACTGACTTCACCGCATTTAAATTTACATTGCATAATGTGCATAGCATTTGTACATAGTAAATAGGACAGTTATGATTTCATAAGTAGGTACACAAAGCATGATTTTACAGCGTTAAGTTTAGGCAAGTGTATTAGTGCATAAGGCGATGATGGCGGTAACAGTTGGTACATATAAGCATATGAGTGCTTAGTACGTAAAATAAGCGATTATTTTATAACAAAACCTTATTAAAAAAAATAAAATTAAAATATGAGATCATATAAAATAATTACCTGTGACGATTTAAGGCAACCACAACAGGTAGTCCAAATGCTTTGACATTTTGGATATGTTTTAGTAAATTGGGAATTCCCTTTTTGAGAAGCTCAATGTTCTCTTCACTGTACTCTTTTTTTAGTGGCACTCCAGATGCAACAGAGGGACCTCCGCCATGCATCTTCAAAGCTCGTACAGTAGCAACAAGAACTACAGCGTTTGGTACCTTCCCAGATGTACGACATTTGATGTTGAAAAATTTTTCCATTCCAATATCTGAGCCAAAACCAGCCTCCGTTACAACAAATCCATCTTTTCCGACTAACTTAAGAGCAATTTCATCGGCAACTATTGAAGAGCAACCATGGGCAATGTTAGCGAAAGGGCCAGTATGCACGAGAACTGGTTGTCCCTCTAATGTTTGCATTAAAGTAGGTTCTATCGCTTCCTTTAAAAGAACTGCCAGTGCTCCTGTTACTCCTAAATCATCAGCAGTTACTGGATTTCCTGATGTGTCGAAAGCAACAACCATTCTCGAAAGCCGGTTTTTCATATCCTCAATATTCCTTGACAATGCAATTACGGCCATGATTTCACTTGCAACTGTTACTGTAAATGTAGTCCTTCGAGTCATATTTTTTTCTGTAGGTGACATTCCAATTGTTATTTCTCGAAGGAAACGATCATTTATATCAACAACTCTTGACCACGTTATATTATTTGGGTCAATGTTTAGTCTAACAAATCTTTGAACCTCTTCAACCGTGAGTAAGTTCGGATTTTTTTTTTCGATGCCTAAGTTCCATAAGCGTCTTAGTTGAATTTCAGAAAAGCCACGTTCACCTCTAACTGTAGGAACAAGTCGATTGAAGAGAGCTTCATCACTTTGTGTTGCTTCATGATAAATCCTAGCATCTAATTGTGCTGCTAACAGGTTATTGGCTGCACCTACAGCATGAATATCCCCAGTTAAATGCAAGTTAAAATCTTCCATTGGAATAACTTGAGAATATCCACCTCCAGCCGCACCACCTTTGATACCAAATGTGGGGCCCTGTGAAGGTTGACGTAAACATGCAATAGCATTGCGATTTTTGTTTGTGCCTAACGCTTGAACCAATCCAACAACAGTTGTGCTTTTTCCCTCTCCAAACGGGGTGGGTGTTATGCTAAAATAAAAAAAAAAACTTGTTAAACTGCGTATATGTATAGTTTCATATTAACCTATTTGAATGAAGTACACCGAAAGAAAAAACCTTGGTTGATTTAAACATGTTTCATTGTTAATCAACAATTCATCTAAAGTTGTGAAATTAACCAAGTTTCGTGATGAATTCAAATAAGAACGCATTTTCAAATCAAGTATGCTGCCGTGATCAATTTTTTTTCAGGCAAGTATCATAAAAATGTTTAAATTAAAGAAGTATGAACATTGTTGATCAAACATATTGGTGATAGTTCAACAGTATATTTGGTATTTCAATCACAAACGTGATGGTTTTTGTAATTTCAGCCTTAATTGTTAGTTAAATATGTTTGTTGTTGATCAAGTATGAAATCAACAATCACGTTGTTGGTTAAAAATTAGAACATATTCAAATCAACTACGAACATACTTAATCAATAAAGAATAGTTAAGTATCAGTAACATTTTGAATTCCAATATTTTTCATACTTAAGCCCACAGAAAACGTGAAGTCGCATAACAGAACTTCAATTCAATATGATAAGTTTCGTGATCATTTTATCTTAAGGGATAATTAATTATTCTTTATTCTATATCAAGTATGTTCGTGAGAATTCAGCCACGTTTTTATCTGCTTAACAGTTTTAATGTAAAATTGCTATAATAAATGCCTGAATTGAAGTTTGACCCATCAAATGCATAGGTCAAACTTCAATTCAGGCATTTCCTAGAAGTTTTATATTTAAACTGTTCAGCAAATAAAAACGTGTCTGAATTCTCACGAACATATTTGATCAACAATGTTCATATTTTACCAACAATTCAGAATTGTTGACGAAACACAAACGTTGTTAAAGTATCATGGACATGTATGTTTCTAGTATCACAACCGCTGTTGGTTAACAATGAAATTGAAAACGACGTTGTTGATTTGAGCAATGAAAATTGTAGCATTTAAATAAATAAAATGAAAATGCCAGCTTGTTCAATTTAAGTATGTTCGTGCTTGACGCAAAAACAAACAAGCTTCATGTTTGATTTAACCAAGGTTTTTCTTTCGGTGTATTAATACAAACATAAAATGAATGCAAAGCAATAAATCATAGAAAAATCCAGTCGTTTTAATTAGACAATGGCCACTATCACAAGGCCCATCGCCGTCCGTCGTAGCGATTTCGGACTACGAATACCAAATTTTGCTACTATTTAGAAAGTTATTAACAAGATATAAATATCTCTTGCCAAGCGTTTATTACAAAGATGTTTTTAGTCATTTCTATTTCACATTCGTAGTCTGAAATTCCTACGACGCCGACGGCGACAAGACGGGCCCTGTGATAGGTTCTACTATAAAGAAAAAGCAGTGATTAGAAAACTGTTTTTGTAAACTGGCGTAAGCTCTGTGTAACTCTCCCGAAATAAATTTTTTGCTTACTAAGCCTTAGCTTACACACAAGACCCATAATGTCTCGCAGTAAACCATGTAAGCAGTTCTGCAAAAAAATTGTTTAAATGTTTAAAAAAAAACTTAGCGAAGTGTTGACAATGGTGGAAATAAAAATAGCTTACCCGACAACAACTACATAGTTTCCATCAGCTCTATCTCTGAAACGCTCTGTAGTCTTAAGAGAAATCTTTGCTTTCGTGGTACCATACAATGAAATCTCCCCTGGCAGCAAACCAATGTCTTGTCCCAAACTTGCAATATTTTTAGGCATTTGAGCACGAGCAATTTTAATGTCACTAGAATAACATACATTAATTCAGTCAAGAGTAATTGTTGTATTACAAATAAACCTTACCATTGAATTGGTTTCACTATTTTAAGAGGAAGACATTTAGTATTCCAATTACTGCTTTGAATACGGTAGGCTGCTTTTTGGGCCGATTTGACTGTATTTCGCATGAGCATAGCCACTGTCATTGGCCCAACACCACCCGGAACAGGTGTTATATGTGAGGCGACAAGCTTGACTTCATCAAAGCAGACATCGCCGACTATGCACTTTCCGGTTTTTTTTTTATTATCTGTTATATTATAAAACAAAACTATATTTAATCGTATTCCAATGAACAAAAATATTTATTGATAAACGGCTGATAACCCCAAAAAATACCGTAAACAGAGTGTTTTTTTTTTTTGTCGCATCTTAAGGCCGGCCATTGACGACACAATATAACTGCGCAAACTGACTTGAACAAAAATTATAATCGTTTTGATTTTAGCACAGTTAATTGCACAAACAGCACAAACAACCCCATTCACAACACAACTGAACTGCGCAAACTCCAATTTGCGCAGTTATATTGTGTCGTCAATGGCTGGCCTTAAGATGCGACAAAAGCCTAGGAAGAATAGGTAAAATCAAGACAAGAAAAAAAATTTATTGCACCAACGCGATCCGGGAGTACCGACAGAAGTGAAAACAGAATTGAATTTTCAGTAATATTTTAGATATTTTTTTTTTTTTTAGATATTTTATTCGTTCATTGCTTACACACATTAAGAAAGAATATCTTATTAACTAGTGGCAAGCTTTAAACAGACAAAAGTTAATTTTGTAAATAAAACTACAACTTTAAGTGTACATGAAAATCTTTTCATTGAAATATTTTTTCTTATTGCATCTTATAAAAATAGAAAAATAACTTAAAAATTTTAATCAATGTCTTATAATATACATAATTATGTACAAAAATAAGTAA
Organism: Melanostoma mellinum; assembly: GCA_914767635.1. Classification (NCBI taxonomy): domain Eukaryota; kingdom Metazoa; phylum Arthropoda; class Insecta; order Diptera; family Syrphidae; genus Melanostoma; species Melanostoma mellinum. The sequence goes on along the minus strand of OU612060.1, from coordinate 100,124,257 downwards.
GCAGCCTTAAATTTAAACAGTTTTGCATTCAAACAATCGTTTTCAAAATGAATAAGTGAGACAAGATTTTTTTTGTAGTTCATATACCATTGTGGCCACGCAATTAAGTCATTTTTATAAATAACGTCTACATACCCATATATTAAATACAATTAACAACAGAAACAAGATTTATTCAAATTCTAAATATTTACAATCACATTAATTAAAAAGAAAAAAAATTTTTTCCATTATTACAATAGTCATTTCTTTAACAAAAAATCAATTATATATAAAATAAGTGTGGCCATATAATTAAATCACCTAAAAAAAATAAGAAAAAAAATGAAAAAAAACATTGTTTTTTTAACCGCACCGTTAATATGTATATCGTAGGATAGCCTTTCTGTTTTGATACGGCAAATATTCTCCTTGGCGTGGACTCCACCGAACCTTTCCATTGCTCTACGCTCATATTTTTCCACTCTTCCTGCAAAATACTCCAGAGAGTAGTCGTACTGGTTTTTTTTGCAGCAACTTTTTTTTGAGAATGTCTTCAAATTCTCTATGGGGTTAAAGTCCGGTGACTGCGCTGTCCACCCCAAAACAATCAGTCTACGCTCTTCAAGGAAAGATTTCACATCTCTTTACGTGTGTTTGGGGTCATTGTCTTACTGAAAGATCCATCCTTGGTGTAATTGTTTCTGGAAGGCGCCGTCATTTTACCGTTTATTTGACACAGCGGACCGACACACCATGTCTTGTGAAACACGCCCAAACCATTATAGAATCGCCGCCATGCTTTAAGGTCTTTTTGGTGTATTTTGGGTTCTGCTCAGCATTTCTGGGACGTCTAACATACAGGTTAGGTTAGGTTAGGTAGAATGGGCTGGCGGTTGATCTTAATTCCGCCACACTTAGATCAATGTAGATCCATTGTGATACCCTGACGTATTGTAACGTCCTTGAAACCTATGAATTTATGTCTAGTCGGTGATTAGCCATTTTGTGGCCTTAGTGAAGTTTAACAGACTGCTCTTTGAAGCGTCTGATAATTCTTCTAGTTCATTGAAAAAATAATTGCCTAGAAATTTTTTCCTAATGTGACAGAGTGCTGGGCAATGACAAAGGAAGTGAGTTGTATCCTCGTGTTCATCTTCGTCATTGCATCCTCTACACAGGTCATCGGTGCAAAGACCCATTTTCTTTTTGTGATAACCTAGTAGGTTATGTCCAGTTGTGATACTGATAAGCATTCGCAATGAAGGTCTATTCAGTGATAGAAGCTTTTCAGATTCTTTCTTATTATATTTCGGCCATATTTTCCTGGAAGTAACACAGGAATCTAGGCCTACCCATCTTTCATTGGATTTTTTCATTATTTTATTTCCGATTATCTGTTTAATTTCACAGGGTGGGATCCTGATTGATTGATCAATGAGAGAAGGGTCAAGTGTTGATCCTTTCCTCGCTAGTTCGTCCGCTTTTTCGTTTCCCGGTATACCACTATGACCAGGAACCCAGCAGAGTCTAACGTTATGCTGCGTGCCAAGAACCCTTAGCTCTTCGCGACAGCAAGAAACAAGCTTTGATTTGATAAGAGTGGCAGAAATCGCTTTTATTGCTGCTTGGCTATCAATGAAAAAGGTGATATCATCATGTGATAGCGCCATCATGGACACCTGTTTTGCAGCGTGTGAGACTGCCAAGATCTCGGCTTGGAAGACGCTGCTGTGATCTGGAAGTCTGAATGAACTCGCTAGGTTTAGGCTTTCTGAAAAGAAACCTGCCCCTGTTCCAACTTCCATTTTTGAACCGTCGGTATAGATTGCTATAGACGTTTCGTAAGGTGTTTCATTCTCCCAATCTTGTCTATTGGGGAGGCTGGTTGTGAAGGATTTTTTAAAGTCCAGGTATGGAGTTATGTAATCCGTGCAGATATTGTTATCTGCGTATCTTGATAAAATCTGTGCGTGTCCTATTTGGCTGGTTTTCCAGACATTGCATTGGTTTAGTCTAAGTGCACTATTTGCTGCTGCTTCTTGAACGTAGAGATCAAGAGGTGTAAGGTTGAGGATTACTTCCAAACTCGCGGTCGGTGTAGTCCTCATTGCACCAGTTACGCAAATACAGGCAGATCTTTGAACTTTGGTTAGGGTTTTTAAATGCGTGGATTTTTCCAACGCCTTCCACCACACCAAATTGCCATAAGAAAGGATAGGTCTAACAATGGCAGTATACATCCACAGGATGATCTTGGGATTTGGTCCCCAGTTTTTGCCAAAAATTCTGTTGCACGAATACAGTGCTATCATAGATTTTTTATATCTTTCTTGTATATTGGGACTCCAATTTAGTTTTGGAGTCGTCTAACATACGGTTTGCCATCATTTCCATAAATGTTGACCTTCACCGCACACAACATTTGTTGATGCAAATGTAAGGGAAAAAAAATGTTTAAAATCTTTTAAAAATGCAATGGCTTAATTGTATGGCCACAAGTGTATATTGTACAATAAATCTACTATATCGACCAAAGTGTTTCACTCTGACGATATGGAAATAGTTCAAGCGATTCACCTGAATACTTCCTTGTAAGATTTTCTTGTTATTGATTAATAGTTATGCCTCTTGCCTCGGGTGGGAGAAAGCTATAACTTCAATTAGAACACTCAACTCGATTTGGTTTAAATGAATGTGCATTACTTTATTTCCTACAATTCTATTGATATAAAATTAAAGCTTACTTAGAAATTACTAAAATAGTGCCAGAAGGGCTGAACAATTAATTGCATCAACACATAATGCTGACTAGCCCATTTGACCCAACAATAAATTAATTCGAACTTTGTCTATGAAAATGAATAAGAACTGTGTCATCTCATAATACGTATTAATAAAAGTGTATTCACTGTGATTCATGTTTTGAAGTCAAATCGGCATATAGTGCAGCTTTATGTTGATTGCTTGATATAATATTATGGGTCATACAATTCTATGCGCTGCTAGAGTGTATACATTCTCCCGCGTTGAAACGTGTTTCAAAATTACGGCAGCATCTTAAAGGTGATGTTTCCTGGATCTTCAGTACCAGTGTTCTCGGATGTCTTGATTGGTTTCGTATTTGATTTGAAGCTTTTGGTGTATAACCTTCGAAGCAGGAAAATCACAATGATGATGGAAGAGAGTAAGCCCAGGTAGTCCACCGCAAATTGATGAACATCATTCGTTGAAAGATCGTTAGAAGGCAAGGCCATCGTGAGGTTCAGAAGTTGCTGTTTTAGCGTATTCTGTTTTTGACCGAAAGCGGATTATGTGTTTATCTGTCGAGTTGATCTGGGACAAGTGTGTTGTATAGATTGGTGTGAGGGGAAACGGAGATTCTGGAAAATGATGGTTAGATGGAATGACCACGTAAGGTAATAAGATTGGTCTTTATTACGCAGCTTGGATCGATAGGTAGTTTTCCTGTTCCTTCTAGTGTTGTTTGGGTAACTGTTCCATTGCACACAATATTAAGAGTCGTCCGCTCCTTCAATACGTAAATCTATCCGTTAGGATTGCATAGTTGTATCCAGTGAGGCCCCTTGCTGGTTATGGTAGGTTGACAGTCCGGAGATTGCAATCCTTGTCATAGATAAACAAATTCGCATGCACTGATTTCTGCTCCTTGTTGGTAAATGGGATGATGCTGGTTGCATGGATACCTTTCTGTGGTATAAGAGACACATTGTTGAAATTCGGCTTCGGATAGGGGATAGTATTGATCTCGACGCAGGGTAACCATGATATACCTTGTAGATGGGTTTATTGTGAAGAAAATTCCTTTTATGAGTGCAAGCACTGGTGTTACCTTGAATAATTCAAAATCATCCAGACTTAGTGTTGAAAGTTGAGATTTGATACTTTGTTTTTAAATACTTTGTTTATTTTATTGTTATCAAATTGTTCTAATTTTTATATGTTTGATTTATTGAAAATAAATATTATTACTGTTCAGAATCTTAAAACATCAGGTTATGGGCCTTATCACGAACTAAATACAAAATAATAAGGAAATTTGTATTGGGAAAAGATGTCTGAAACGAAATTCAGTATTGAAAAGCTTCGGGGAAGCAAAAACTTCGAAGACTGGAAATTTTCCGTTGAAGCTTATTTCCAAATGAAAGGACTTTGGACGGCTGCTTCTGAAGGTAGTGAGACGGAGAAGGATGCAACGAAGCTCTTAAACGCAAAATCGGAGCTTATATTGCTTGTTGAAACATCCATTTATCCTCATATAAGACATTGCAAAAGCGCTAAGGAGATTTGGGATTCTCTTCAGAAAATTTTTCAAGATTCTGGTCTTGTGAGGAGAGTTGGGCTCATCCAAAAGTTTTGTTCTACAAAATTGAAAGATTTTTCTACCGTAGATGCGTACGTTAACGATGTGTTAAATACATCATACAAGCTCAGGTCTGTTGGTCTTAACCTAGATGAAGAATGGATAGGATCAATGCTTCTAGCTGGTCTTCCCGAAGAATACAAGCCAATGATAATGGGAATCCAAAGCTCTGGGATTCTTATTACAGGAGACAGTATTAAAACCAAAATTCTTCAAGACATTAATCTGGATTCAAGTCAAGATACTGCTTTTGTTGGCAAGAACAAGAAAAACTTTGGGAATAAGAACTTTAAGGGTCCTAAATGTTACAACTGCAACGAATTTGGCCATATTGCTGCTAAATGTCCAAAAAAGAATAAGAACCTTCAAGAAGAGAAGAATGCGATGTTAGGATGTTTTTCTGTCTCGGCTCTTGAAAAAGAAGAATGGTATTTCGACTCGGGAGCGTCAGCTCACATGTGCTCAAATAGTGCATGCTTTTCAAGTAAGATGGAAAATCTTAATTCTGAGGTAATTGTTGCAAATAATTCAAAAATGCAAGTCCAAGGTATAGGTAGAGTTGATATGAAGATATCTATTGGAAAATTCAAAGAAAGTGAGGTTGAATTTTTAGAAGTCCTTCACGTTCCTGACTTATGCATTAATCTCTTATCTGTCTCGAAAATTGTTCAGAAGGGTTTTTCAATGATTTTTTCCAAGAATGGATGTTTAGTAAAAGACCAAAGGGGTAATGTTGTTGCAACTGCAAGCTTGGTGAAAAATATGTTCCGACTCAACAGACCACACAACCAAAGTGCATATTTTACAAAAAATGTAACTTCACACTTTGAACTTTGGCACAAGCGTGTTGGACATCCAAGTATCGAAACCACACAAGCTATGATTCCGAAAGTGGTGCAGAATATTGATTGCGATAGCTCAAAAATCAATTGCATCACATGTATCAAAGGTAAAATGGCACGCCAGCCTTTTAACTCAATTGGTAACAGGGCAGAATCAATTTTAGAACTGATACATACAGATCTCTGTGGTCCGATTGAACAAAAATCAATTGGAGGTTCAAAGTACATGCTTTTATTCATTGATGATTTTTCAAGAAAAGTCTTTGCGTTTTTCATTAAAAGCAAGAATGAGGTAGCGGAAAAAATCCTCGAGTTCAAAAATTTTGTAGAAAATCAGACTGGTAACAAAATAAAAGCCATTAGAAGTGACAATGGAAAGGAATATTGTAATTTTAAGATGAAGAAAATTCTAGCGGATGCAGGTATTCAACATCAAACAACGGTTCCATATTCTCCACAACAAAACGGGTTGGCAGAGAGAATGAATAGAACCATAATCGAAAAAGCACGATCTCTTCTCATCGAGTCTGGTTTACACAAACGATTTTGGGCCGAAGCTGCAAATACGGCCGTTTATTTAACAAACAGAACACCTTGCAAAGGTACAAAAGAAAAAACACCTGAAGAAATCTGGAGTGGAAGAAGAGTGAATCTGCACCATCTTAAGGTTTTCGGTTGTCAAGCAGTTATTCACATTCCAAAAGAAAAGCGGAAGAAACTCGATGCCAAGGGAAAAGAAGTAATTTTTGTCGGATACTGCACACACTCAAAATCATATCGCTTTTACGATGTAAAGAAAAAAGAAGTTGTAATAAGTCGAGATGCAGTTTTCCATGAGCAAATTTTTCCAAAGGATGGTGAGACAAACGATACATCTTATTGTGATATTTTTACAGGATATGATTCAGTGGGGAATGAAGACGAAATTTCATCAGCGGATTCAAACAATGAAATACCAATCGAAATAAGTGACGAAGCGGCAAGTGAAAACAGCTTTTTGGATGCCCAAGATGATTTCATTGTTGAAGAATCTTCAGAAGGAATCATATCTGACAGAGGAATAAGACGATCAACAAGAATAAGAAACCCACCTGAAAGATACGGTTACCTATCGTACATGGCTAACGACAATGAAGATCCAAAGACAGTCGCTGAGGCAATGAAGAGCGAACATATGTCTGACTGGAAAAAAGCAATGAACGATGAATATACAGCTCTTTTGAAAAATGACACTTGGGAAATAGTTTCATTACCAAAAGGAAAGAAAACCATAAATTCCAAATGGACATTCAAGACGAAAAAAGATGCAAGTGGTAATGTTGAAAAATATAAAGCTAGATTGGTCGTTAAAGGGTATTCGCAACGTCAAGGGATCGATTATCAAGAAACATTTTCTCCCGTCGTAAGGTACACGTCCATAAGGGTACTTTTAAGTTTGGCTGTACGATATGATTTGGATATCGATCAAATGGATGTTGTGACTGCTTTCCTGCAAAGTGAACTTAACGAAGAGATTTACATGAATCTTCCTGAAGGTTTTGATAATGTTCAAAATAAAGTATGTAAACTCAAGAAATCACTGTACGGCCTCAAACAAGCTAGCAGAGTTTGGAATAAGAAATTGGATGAAACTTTAAAGAAAATTGGACTTAAACAATCCAAAACCGATCCGTGTATTTATTACAAGACAAACAGCACAGATAAGACTTTCGTCGCTATTTACGTAGACGACATACTGATTTTTACAAACAACAAAGATGAAAAAAGAATTATCAAAGAAAATTTGGCTAAATCATTCGAGATGAAAGATTTTGGAGAAGCTAAATTTGTGCTTGGTATGCAAATTACTCGCGATCGAGAAAAGGGAAAGTTATGGATAGACCAACGGACATACTTAAAGAATATTCTCAAGCGATTTAATATGGAGGATTGTAATCCGGTATCCACACCCTTAGATATTAACCAAAAGCTCATAAAAGAAACACATCAACAAAGCAAAGACGAAACTGACTACATGAAAACTGTTCCATATCAAGAAGCTATTGGAAGTATTTTATATGCAGCACAAGTAAGTCGCCCAGATTTATCCTTTGCAGTGGGGGCTTTATCAAGATTTAACAATAATCCTTCAAAATCTCACTGGATAGCGGTTAAACGACTTTTCCGTTATATTAAAGGAACAATAAACTACAAGCTAGAATACACTCGAGACATTGAAGGACGTTTAGAAGGATTTTCGGATGCTGACTGGGCTAGTGACTCAGATGACAGAAAATCAACTACAGGTTATCTTTTTAAATACCAAGGAGGACCTATTTCGTGGAATTCAAAGAAACAACCTACTGTCGCTCTCTCCACCACAGAGGCTAAGTATATGGCTTTAGCCTCAACATCTCAAGAAGCACTTTGGCTTCAATCTTTATTGCAAGAACTAATTCATTGGAATCAACAACTTATATTGCAATGCGATAACAAGAGTGCAATAAACATATCTAAAAACAACGTTTATCACGCACGTTCAAAGCACATCGATATAAGGCATCATTTCATTCGAGATCTTATAGAAGAAAGTAAATTAGAAGTATAGAGATTTTATGTAGTAATTTAACTTGTGGAGTAGCAAATTGAAAAAAGCGTACAACGTGGTTGGCGGTCAGTCTACGAGTGAGGTTACATTTCACTCGTTGCATTTATTTTGTCTCTCTCTACTTAGGAAATACTTATAAAATATAAGCGTACACTAAGAACTAAAATTATATACATTTTGATCTTTATGGTTTAGTTACACGAACTGCTCTGAACTGTTCCGAGCTCCTACAGTACTCCCCCTTCAGTAAATATGCCATATTAGCGAAATCTTTCTGGTATCGACACTTTACGACCTGATCGGGTTGTTCGGGGATTCTGAGATGTTTGAAGCTGTCTCGCTGGTCCAGATGTTGGCAAGCTTTCAGAAATTTTTACATTGCGATGTTTGCTGTTGGTTGTTTGAGGAGTCTTTTCGGTTGTTTGAGGGATCTGTCCGGTTGTTTGAGGAATCTGTCCGGTTGTTTGAGGAATCTGTCCGGTTGTTTGAGGAATCTGTCCGGTTGTTTGAGGACACTGGTTGATTGTGCCGTCAAAGGTGGCAAAAGCTGCTTTCAATCTATCAACAGAAATGTTTTTAACATGATTTTTAATTCTTACCGAGAAATATTTTGGATGCCGCATCACAATAGGGTATGGACCTTCGTATGGTTGCTGGAGTGGATTACGAACGCTATCCACTCTGACGAATACGTGCGTGCAAGTTTCCAATGCTTTCTGAATGAAAATTTTTGAAGTTCCATGATGAGAGGTGTTAGTTGGTCTTAACATAGACATAGCTTTGCGTAAATCCTTTACAAAATCCTCTGACGTTACAGTTTTTGGTGAATCAACGAAGTACTCTCCTGGTAAACGAAGTGTTTCTCCATATAAAAGTTCTGCTGGGGAAGCGTCCAGGTCTTCTTTATAGGATGATCTCAGGCCGAGAAGTACAAGCGGTAACACGTTGTACCAGTCTGTTGTGTTGTGGCACATTAAAGCTGCTTTTAACGTTCGGTGCCATCTTTCAACAATTCCGTTGGATTGGGGATGATACGCTGTCGTCCTGCAATGATTGATTCCTAGTGTCTTATTCATTTCAGAAAAGAGTGTTGACTGGAACTGTCTTCCTTGATCGGTTGTAATTTTCAGTGGCACACCATATCGACTAATCCATCCGTGGATTAAGTGTTTTGCTACGGTTTCTGCCTTCATATCTTCCATGGGAAAAGCCTCAGGCCAACGAGTATATCTGTCGACTATGGTGAGGAGGTATCTGTATCCGCATGATGTAGATAACGGGCCGACAATATCCATGTTAATATGAGTAAACCGTTGTGATGTTAAAGCGTACGATGCGGACTCTGATTTGTTATGGCGGCTGATTTTAGAACGTTGACACTGTAAACAGCACTGTACGAACTTTGTACAGTGTGCTCGCATCCTTGGCCAAACGAATCGATCTTGGAGAATTTTTAGAGTTGCTTTTGGCCCAGGGTGAGATAAACTATGAAGCTTCGTTAATACCATGTCTCTGCAAGATTGTGGAACGAAAGGACGAGCTTTCGATGTAGATGTGTCGCAGTACAGTTGGGCATCTGTCCCTGGAAGAACGAAACATTTTAATTGTAATGAAGAAAAGGTGTTTCCCTGTTTCAAAAGTGTATTAAGTTCTTCGTCAATAAGTTGTTCCTTCGCCATTACTTGAAAGTCAATAGGAGTTGACACATCTATCGCATTTATTCTGGAAAGAAAATCGGCTACTTGGTTTTGTGGTCCGGGGACATACATAATGGTTGTTGAAAACTGGCTTATGAAATCCAAATGACGTAACTGCCTTGGTGATGCCTTTTCTGATTTTTGTTGGAATGCATAAGTCAGCGGTTTATGATCCGTAAAAATCGTGAAGTTTCTTCCTTCCAGGAGATGTCGAAAATGCTTTATGCCAAGGTACACCGCAAGCAGTTCTCGGTCGTACGTGCTGTACTTCACCTCGGATGTTTTAAGTTTCTTAGAGAAAAATCCGAGTGGCTGCGAAGTATCGTTATGAACTTGATTCACGACAGCCCCCACTGCGGTGTCAGAAGCATCTGTAAAAAGATAGAGATTAGCATTTGGGATAGGGTGTGCGAGACTTGACGCAGAAACTAGATCGGATTTACATTTCTCGAACGCGTCGATTGCTTCTACCGTCCAGTTGATCGCAGTATTATCATTTTTCTTATTGCCTTCCGCCAGCTTGTGTAGTGGAACTTGATTTTTAACGGCGTTAGGAATGAATTTACGATAAAAATTTATCATTCCCAGGAATCTCTTCAAATCCTTAACAACTTGTGGCCTGCTATAGTTGACAATGTGCTCCACCTTTTCTGGTAATGGCCTGATGCCATGCTGATCAACTAAATGTCCAAGGAATTTAACTTCTGTTTGGCCGAAACAACATTTAGAGTAATTAATTTTCAGATTGTACTTACGTAACCTTAGAAAAACTTCTCGAAGGTGAATTTGGTGCTCTTCTGAGTTGGTCGACGCAACGACGATGTCGTCAACGTAAGAAAAAACGAAATTTAAATCTTTTAAAGCTTCATGCATATACCTCTGCATAGTTTGGGCAGCATTCCTCAGGCCGAATGTCATGTATTTAAACTCAAATAGCCCAAAGGGTGTCGTAATGGCTGTCTTTGGAATGTCCTCTGGCTGTACTGGTATTTGGTGAAACGCGCGCTGCAGATCTATGGTGGAAAAAATGGTTTTGCCATGCAGCATGTTGGTAAAGTCGCTGAGATAAGGAACTGGATACCGGTCTGGCTGTGTGACAGCATTCAAAGCGCGATAGTCCCCACATGGTCTCCATTCACCATTGGCTTTCTTTACCATGTGCAGCGGGCTAGCCCAGTTGCTTTTTGACGGTTGGCATATTCCTTGCTCCATGAGGTAAGTAAATTCTGCTTTTGCTGCTATTAACTTTTCCGGCGAAAGTCGGCGAGGCCTAGCAAAAACAGCTGGACCTGAAGTTATGACGCAATGTGTGGTAGAGGACGCCACCGAAGTGTTTGTGTTGTTCAATGATGTTAAATCCTTGAAAGTTTCCAGCAGGTTTGCGAATTGATTATTTTTGTCAAATGCTTTTATTTCGCATTTGCTTTGTGTTGGGACTCCGGACGCAGAAAGGGTTGTAGTTTTGTCGATTAGGCAGTTTCTTCGCATGTCTACCAGTAGACCATAGTGTTGCAGCAGATCAGCACCTATGATCGGAACCGCAACATCAGCTATTAAAAATGTCCAAACAAGCTTCCTGCGTAAGCCTACATTTAACTGGCGTCGTATACTTCCATATGTTTTAATATGTGTACCATTAGCTGCGAATAAAGTGATGTTGGATTTCTGTGTCATTTTTTGACGTAGAGTTGGAGGTAGCACAGAAACATCCGCGCCAGTGTCTACTAAATATTTGGTTTTTGTTGCCGTATCCGAAACATATAATCGGTTTATATGTTTGACAACTTCCGCCGCACTAGGTGGCGGAACGCTCTTCAGTTTTTTGGAACCGCAGAGCTCGTGAAATTGCATGGTGGTTTACATCGAACGGCATCTTCTTTAAATCTGAAATGAAACCAACAAATCCCGTTTCGGTTTGTACCGTTTTGATGTCGCGATGATGCACGTGGATATGCGTTTCGATGACGTGAAGGTGTTCGGCTCCGACTGCGAAAATGAGAATTTTCCAATTTGTCAAAACGACGAGAAAGCGCATCGATTTTGGTTTCTATGGATTGCTCGAGCGGAGTGGATGCTTCTCCATAATGTATTTTAGACACGACATTTCCGTGAGATGTTGTTTCTATTATTGTGTCTGCAACTTGCACCAGCTTTTTGACGTCGTCGCTCTTGAATGCAGCCAGGATTGCTTGAACCTCTTGTGGCAAGCGTTGGAGCCATATATTAGTCAAAAATTCTTCTCCTATCAGGTTACCAGCAAGACCTTTCAACTCGTTGAACAAAAATGACGGTTTTTTTGTCACCTAAATCTACTTCGGACAAAAGTTTCCTCATTTTCTTTTGTTCAGAGTCTGAAAAACACTCTATTAAATTCTTTTTCAAATTTTCATACCTTCCCGTTAGTGGTGGCTGCAACACAGCGTCTCGAACTTGCGAAAGTACCTTACCATCAATTGATCCAACGACTGTATTGAATTTAGAATGATCTGATGTAATGCGGCACGTTGCAAATTGAGCCTCAACTTGAGCGAACCAAATCTCAGGCATTTCAGTCCAAAATGGGGAAATTTTTACGGTGACTCGCATAACCTCACCATCTTCGGCGATGTGCGACTGGTTCGCTGATGGAGATCTGGGTGGTATTGCTGGAACTTTCTCAGGTTCGTCTAGCATTTTCGTTTGTTGATAAAACGATATATTTTTTTTGAAATAGTTCGACCGTCGGGGTCACCAATTATAGAGATTTTATGTAGTAATTTAACTTGTGGAGTAGCAAATTGAAAAAAGCGTACAACGTGGTTGGCGGTCAGTCTACGAGTGAGGTTACATTTCACTCGTTGCATTTATTTTGTCTCTCTCTACTTAGGAAATACTTATAAAATATAAGCGTACACTAAGAACTAAAATTATATACATTTTGATCTTTATGGTTTAGTTACACGAACTGCTCTGAACTGTTCCGAGCTCCTACAGAAGTATTATATTTGAAAACTGAAGAGATGCCTGCTGATGTTCTAACGAAAGGACTCCCTGCTACAAAACATAACAACTGTTGTACTCTTATTGGCATAAAAGTATAAAAATCTAGTGGGGGTGTTGAAAGTTGAGATTTGATACTTTGTTTTTAAATACTTTGTTTATTTTATTGTTATCAAATTGTTCTAATTTTTATATGTTTGATTTATTGAAAATAAATATTATTACTGTTCAGAATCTTAAAACATCACTTAGCAATGGTAAAATTATTTTAAAGATTATGTGATCTTTAAGTGCTCTGCCGTGGATGCTCATAAGATGGTAAAGCGTCAAAACCTCGTCTTGAGAGACGGGAAGTCGAAATGTTGATGGGAGGCTTGATATTATGTGGAGAAATTCTTGTCGAAGTTGGGCAGGAGAAATTAGTTGAGGATTTATTTTGCCATGCTGAGTATCGATTAAAACATCTATCAAGGCAGTCTGGGTCTTTTGTACTTGCGATAATGCAAGGATAAGTTGCACGGCAATTGCATTGAATAGTTGCCATAATTGGTCCTCATGATACTTTTGCCTGATTCCGTCAATAAGTGTAGGGAAATGTTGAAGATCCTTGTCTATTTCTAGAAAGTTGTTGGTAGTTTCTTGTTGAGACTGCTGAGGAATATTCATTGTGGCGTCAATTTTATTGATGTTTGGTTTTTAATAAGATGTAAAAGATGACCATCGTCTTTTTGAATTTTATCAATTGATTCCGACATCTTATCCGCATATTCCGAATCGAGTATTCCGAAAAGACCGTTTGCAATGTTTCCAATGAAGTTGAATGCTGCACGGCGAACTCTCATACTGCTATTTGGATGGGGTGATAGTAATTCGTTTCCTCTTTCTAGAACTTCATTAAGTGCCATTATTTGTGGGATAGTTGCCTTACATGTCTCATTTCGATTCGGCAGCAGCTGACAGATCTTTATAAGGTTGTTTTTATATTGATATATTTATTGACTGGTGTTCACTCGCTAACTCAAAACAACGACAATAAAAAACAATAACAAAGTAACATGAATTGAACCTTTAATAAAACAGAATACTTATGCACTATATACACTGTTTTTTCACTTAGATACCTAATATACATAATACTTAAAGGCTAAGATATACACTTAAAAACTAAAACCTGCAAAGGGAAAAACTAATTAGTAGGTATTTAAGATATATACAAGATACATACTCTCCAACCAGAACGTAAGTCGGCATTTTGCCAATATAAAGGTGTTTGCCGGTTTTGCCCACCGAAGCACCGACAGCATAAGCCTTGTAAACTAGCTGTAGGGAAAAAGAAAAACACTTTTTAGAACATATTCAATGTATTAATAAACATACAACAAAGTTTATCAAGTATAAACTAAAACTATACACATTTAAGAACAAAAACTAAACGTTTAACACACTACAGGTTATGTTTTATAACCTGCAATAGGACAACACATTTTCCATTACACTTTACCACTTGAAGTTCACTAAGAAGTACATTTAAACAAACAAAATGCAACAATTAATACTTACGATAATTATTTATACACAATTCAGACAAAATAAGACGAATTTAAAAGAAAATCACACACGAGATTAAAATAAACGTCACCTTCAATAGGTGTCAGTTGAAAGGTGTCAATTTTGACGGCCAACTTTAACAACACAAACGAATGGGCGTGTTTAGTAAACAAACTTTTCAACGCCGAACGCGATTTCAAAACAATTTCATAAAATTTTTATATAAATATCGAGAAAATTAATGTTTTTTAATTTATTCAATACACCCAATAGGTTAGAGGGAGAGAAAAAATAACCATCGTAGTCAAGATGGCGCAGAATCAAAGCTGCACGAAAAATGAAAAAAGTGATGCCAAACAAAGAAATAAAAATTGGTCTATGCACAAATTTAGAAGACTTACAACATTAATAAGGAGCAGGCAGCATTTTATTGCACGAAAACGGTACCCTGAAGCAAAAACACAGTATAAAAGGCCCGGGATTTTTTCACAATCTTCACTTCAGTCCCTGACATCAAGAAGACAACAGTGCGGAAATATCCAGAGTACCAAGGTAAATTGTAAAAGTGTAAATCAATTTGAAATTGCCAAGCGAATTGTACGCTTGACAAATATATTTTGATTGTTTAAGTAAAACTTGTAATAATTCAAAGAGACAAAGGATCAGTGTTGAAATCGATTGATGATTTATACGTCATTCGAACATAGCCTGAAACTCATCTCTATTAAGGTAGAATTGTAGAGTTAATCAACTTGAAATCGTTCCCACGAACTTATACGTAGGACGAACATAAGTTGAACATTAATACAATAAGTAATTGTTAATAGTGAATAAGCTAATTTGTTTAGAAATCAATTGGAAGGCGTACACGGATACGTAAACGCGCATCAATTGACGTATGATAAATATTGTTTACTATTAGTAAATCAAATCGTGGCAATAAAAAGGTATTATTAATTGCAACTATCATAAAAATTCCGACTTTTTATTTACAAATTTTTGCTAAAGTTGAATTTGTCAAAAAGGGTAAGTTCAACGTTGGGCAAAAAACATTGGTGGTTCCATCCAGGAATTGTGATATCAATTAATAATCTTTTTTTTTATCCACATTTGATCTTTTTTATTTTTTTTTTTGTTCACTTTGTTTTTTTTTCTGTGTTAAACTGCAAAAAAAATCAATTTCTTCGAAAACGGGCTACACACTAAACTTCATTAATCATGAGCGACCTAGAAAAATTGCTTATCAAACAAACTGTTTTGAAAGCAAGAATTGAAAAAACCATTGAAAATGGCAAAAAAACCAGGTTGGACAAAAGAACTGCTAGCTTCTATAAGCTGAGAATTATAGATATGCGCGATTTGTGGTTCGAGTTTGTCAACCAGGATCGGAAAATTCAGGAAACCATTCTCACCACAAAGGTGGAATCCGACAACGTTTATATAACAAAACAACATTTTGATGAAGTGGAGGTCAGATATTTTGAATAAATGGCGGAACTTGAAGAAGGCTGCAGTCGAACGATGCCAGAGGCCAATCAAAATTCGACAAATATTGCAGAACCGCAGTTCAAGCAGACCCAGTTGCCAAAAATAACACTGCCCAAATTCGATGGGGATTATAACTCATGGAGGTCATTCTCCGACTTGTTTAAATCGCTTATTCACGATGATCCACAAATAAAACCCGTACAAAAATTACACTATTTAAAGGGATGTTTAATTGGTGATGCTGAGAAGGTATTGAAACATACTCCCATCACAAATCAAGATTATGAACCAGCTTGGAAAAAATTAAAGGAGCGTTATGAAAATACGCGAACCTTGGTTAACTTTCAGCTGAAAAACTTGTTCAACCAGCCAAAAATTACCCTTGAGACAGGAAAGAGCCTAAAGACGTTAACCGACACAACCGAAGATTGCTTGCAGCAGCTCAAGGTATTGAAGGTAGACGCCACTCAGTGTGACGCCATGCTGATATATTTGCTGGTACAAAAGCTACCATTTTTAACGTAACGTCTTTGGGAAGAGGAACTAGGAGATAACCAAGATCTCCCAAATTTCGAAAAATTTATAAATTTTTTGAACAAAAGGATTCTTGTTTTAGAATCCCTTGAAAGCACTGTTGGTGCAAAACCAACTACCTCCAATATTAAAAAGGAACACATTGGAGGCCATATAGGTGCAAAATCAAATCATTCTAGTATTAAAAGGGAAGGTATTCAATCATATCATACCACCTTCAACAATCATTGCCCTGCTTGTAAGGCAAAACACTACGTTGGAAATTGTTTAACATATTTAAACATGGATGTACCAACGCGTCGAAAAACAATCAAAGCATCGAACAGATGTATGAACTGCTTCTCTAACAAACATCCACACACTAAGTGTCGGAATAAAAATCGCTGCAAGGAATGTCAACAGCCACATCATACTACACTTCATATCGTTGAATCTTCATCAAAGGACTCAATATCAGGAGAGGGTACCAGTAAGGTGGAAAAGACGAGCAATTTCCTTGCAACCGATAGTTATAACGCTTTACTGCCAACAGCGTTGGTAGCAGCGTTAGACCGCAATGGTCATTCCGTGGTTTTGCGATGCCTCCTCGACACAGGATCTCAAACATCATTTATCACGGAGTCCGCCTGCCAAAGGCTACAAATAAGTGGAAGACCCACATCAATTGAAGTTGTCGGTTTGAGCAAAAATCAAACAGCACACTGCAACCGACAAGTGCAAATAAAACTTCAACCAATCAAAACAAAGACACCTACATTAGAGGTAAAAATGTTCGTGTTAAAAACTATCACCGACTTATTGCCGGTCAAGGAAACGTCAACACACGAGTGGAAACATCTCCAGGACTGTGAGCTGGCAGATCCAACTTTCTGGAAACCAAGCGCGATTGATGCTCTGCTTGGGGCTGATATATATGGCCATGTTATTCGTGAAGGAATTCACTGTGGTCCAAGTGGAACTCCATTAGCGATCAACACAATTTTTGGGTGGGTAGTTCTAGGAAATAGTTCTTCATCCTACAACACATCAGTTAAGGTATTCACCGCAACGGTCAACTCCAGTAACAACCCCAATTTTCAACTCCAAAAATTTTGGGAAATGGAGGAAGTTCCAGAATTCAACATTCAAACTCCAAACGACAAGAAATGTGAAGAGTTATACAAGGCCAATTACCAACGATTAGCAAATAATCAGTATATGGTTAAGCTACCTTTCATAAATCCCAACGGTCCGACTCTAGGTCAATCCAGAGAGCTCGCATTAAGACGTTATGAATGCTTACAGAGAAAGTTAGCCAAAAACGCTCAACTTAAATGCGAATATGAAGCCTGCCTGGATGAATATTTGACAATGGGACATATGGAATCATGTAGCCCACCAACAAGCAATGAGCCGCATTATTATATACCGCATCACGCGGTATTCAAACAAAGCACTACAACCAAATTGAGGGTAGTATTTGATGCCTCCGCCAAAACAACAAATGGCAAATCACTAAATGAGCAATTATTAATTGGGCCAACAATACAACCCAAGTTATTCTCTACAGTTCTCAACTGGAGAAAACATAAAGTTGTAATGACAGCAGATGTCGAGAAAATGTATAGGATGATATGGATGCATCCAGATCATCGCACGTTCCAGCGGATCCTTTGGAGGAATCCAGAAACAAAGGAGCTGCAAGACTATCGTCTCAAAACTGTAACTTTTGGCATATCACCTGCGCAATTTCTAGCCGTTCGTACAGTTCAACAAGCGGCCAAGGATGACCAAAAAAATTATCCTCTAGCAGTCAAGGCCACGACATCAGAATTTTATGTTGATGATTTATTAAGTGGAGCTGAAACTGTAGACGAGTGTCTCGAGTTACAAAAACAATTGAGAGAAATGCTTAATAAAAGTGGCTTCAATTTACGAAAATGGGCAAGTAATCGTCCCGAAATCATATCTCATTTACCACCAGAGGATAGAGAAGTAAAGGGTTCGTTAGAGCTACAAGAAAAGGAGTCTATAAAAACACTAGGAATACGATGGTATCCTGCTGAGGATTATTTTACGTTCAGCATACAAGGTCTATCAGAAACGCAGGCAAATACCAAACGAGCTATACTATCCGAAATAGCCTCGTTATACGATCCAGTTGGATGGATATCACCCATCATTATAACTGCGAAAATATTAATCCAAACGTTATGGATAGGTGGATACTCCTGGGATAGCAAGGTCTCTCAAGAAATTTCGCAACAATGGTGGGAGTTCAAAAACGATTTAAAAAATTTAAACCAAATTCAAATCCCACGATGGGTTGGACTCTCTAAAGCTAACCATACAAATCAAATTCATGGTTATTGCGATGCTTCTATTAAAGCATATGCCGCAGTACTATATATTAGAACTCAAGATATTAATGGAAATACTAAGGTCAGATTACTGACCGCAAAATCAAAGGTCGCACCAGTCAAGCCAATCACACTACCTCGTCTAGAGCTAAATGGCGCGTTACTGCTTGCAAAGCTTGCAAAAACAACCATTCAAGATATGCAACTTCAAGATATACCAGTATATTTATGGACTGATGCTATGATTGTTTTACAATGGATCAAGGAGCATCCATCAAAATGGAAGACCTATGTCGCCAACAGAGTGGCTGAAATCCAAGAAATGTTACCCACTGAGCATTGGCATCATGTTCCTACAAAGGATAATCCAGCCGATCTAGCGTCGCGTGGAATAACCGCGAAACAGCTACTTAGCAATGATTTATGGTGGCATGGCCCGGAGTGGCTAACCAAAAATCAAACAATGTGGCCTAAAGGTCCACAACAATTAGAAGGCACAACCTTGGAAGCCAGGACTTCTTCAACAAACGCTTTGCTATCAACTCAGGTAAATAAATGGCCACCCACATATTCAACGTACACGAAACTCATTAGAGTTACAGCTACAATGTTGCGATTCATCAAAAATTGTCGTAATACCATGCAGAAACAAACAAATTCCTTATCTGTAATGGAACTAAACACGGCCAGCATCATTATTCTTAAAGCAATACAAACAACAGCCTTTAAGATGGAGTTGGACACATTCAAAGATAATAAACCTCTGTCGAAGAATAGCAAGTTGATAACACTTAATCCTTTTATAGACAAAGATGGTTTGATTCGAGTTAGTGGAAGACTTGGAAATTCAAACATTCCGTACGACAAGAAACACCCTGTTGTTTTACCAAGAGACCATCAAATCTGCGACTTGATTATTGATAAAACACACAAGGAAACACTCCATGGTGGCACCACATTGGTTCTCAACACCCTGCGAAATCGGTTTTGGATTATTGATGCAAAACGAGTCATCACAAGAGTCATACATAAGTGCGTGATCTGCGCTAAGCAGCGAGCAGCTACGATGCAACAGATGATGGGTGCCTTACCAGCACCTCGAGTAAATATTACAAGGGCGTTTGAACATGTCGGAATAGACTATGCGGGACCTATACAGCTAAAAATGTCTACTCATAGAAACGCTAAACATTATAAGGGGTATTTCTGCATATTTGTATGCATGGCAACTAAAGCTATACACATAGAAGCCGTATCCGATCTCACCTCAACGGCCTTCATTGCAGCATTGAAAAGATTTGTATCAAGAAGAGGATTATGCTCAAATATATATTCCGATTGCGGAACCAACTTTAAAGGAGGAAGGGCAATACTAGAGTATGAAATAGGGCAAGCAATCAAAAAGGCAACACCAGATATTATGAATTACTTGTCAAACTTAAACATAACCTGGCATTTCAATCCACCAGCAGCACCTCATCATGGTGGTTTATGGAAGGCTGGGGTAAAATCCATCAAGTATCATCTACGTCGTGTTCTAGGTACGACAGTATGCACCTTTGAAGAATTGACAACGTTACTTACCCAAATTGAAGCATGCCTAAACTCCAGACCTTTATGTGAATGAAGGAATGATATTGATGACTTGGACGTTTTAACTCCAGGACATTTTCTGATTGGTCGAGCAGTAAACGCCATTCCAGAACCAAATTTAATTTCATCAAAGTCAACACACACACAACGATGGAAACACATTCAGCAAATGAATCAGCATTTCTGGAAAAAATGGTCAACAGAATATTTAAATCGGTTACAACAAAGACCCAAATGGTTTTCAAGCCAACAAAATATCAAGGTTGGAGACGTTGTTCTCATAAAAGAGGAAAACACGCCTCCCACTATTTGGCCCTTAGGGGTCGTAGAGATCATTCACCCCGGTAAAGACGGACTAGTTCGAGTCGTCACAGTAAGGTCTAGACATAATACTTATCAAAGACCAATAGTCAAAATCTGTCGTTTACCAATCGATCAAACTACTATAGCAACATGAAATTGAGTAAATTGTAAAATCTTGTATATGTGTTGTTTGTAGTAGTTTATGTGCGTCCGTCATAATATGTAGTAGATTTGGCCAATAGTCTAAAAATCAAATTTCTTTTTAATCTAACTATATGTTTTCATATAGCGATCATCATGCAAACCGAATGGGAAGACCTAGATTGCATAACAATCTTGGAGGATATAAGGTTCTCCCCATTAGAATGTTCAACCCCTCTGCGAGAGCTCATAAGATCCAATCTTGAGCTAGCAGATTTGTCCAAGGATCAAGGGATTGGAACGTTCGACGAAAGCGCTATTGAAATCACCGATACCATAAACGACTATAGTACAATGGAAGGAAACCCTATTCCTGTAAAGATCAACGGATCAACGATATACTCATTAGATCGTTTAAGGCCTTCAGCCACTGTACAGGAGATCGCGATGCGAATCGACAACGATTTTCA
Source organism: Melanostoma mellinum (assembly GCA_914767635.1). NCBI lineage: Eukaryota > Metazoa > Arthropoda > Insecta > Diptera > Syrphidae > Melanostoma > Melanostoma mellinum. Next base: position 100,103,373 of record OU612060.1, on the reverse strand, counting down.
AAGATTTGTCACTCGTGAGGGCGAAGATATTTTTATCAATCGTGACACACTAAAAAGGGTGGACTTTGAGCGAATCCGTAACAGTAAGCGGAAGCAATTCACGGTTAATCTGCCTGACAGCTACCAGGTGAAGGTAAACGTTAACAAGGCAGGGAAGGTGGTGTTTCATCACCACCATCGCAGAGGTATCGAGAAGATCAAGAACAGAATAATTGAACGTAATAACCGTTCAACAGGGGGAGTATGTTCACTCGCTAACTCAAAACAACGACAATAAAAAACAATAACAAAGTAACATGAATTGAACCTTTAATAAAACAGAATACTTATGCACTATATACACTGTTTTTTCACTTAGATACCTAATATACATAATACTTAAAGGCTAAGATATACACTTAAAAACTAAAACCTGCAAAGGGAAAAACTAATTAGTAGGTATTTAAGATATATACAAGATGGTGCAATGCAATAAGCCCCGCGGCAATAAGACCCGTGGGCCTTATTGCTCACAAAAATGGAAATAACACCCACGGGCTTTGTTTCCACTTTGAAGGGGCAATAAGACCCACCAAAGAAAAGAATTTAGGCCCATGTCTTTTGTTGCCATTTCGAAGCAGCATTTATATGAGTCTAATGCATATGGGATCTAAAAATTAGTTTTCCTTCTAAGAAAGGATTAAGAACATAGTGGTCGCGCCAAATGTATATATTCTAGTTTCCTTTTATTTGAAGGAAAAACATTTTGAGGTACCGAAAGACATTGCTCAAAAATTTGGGCACTTATTTCAGCTGTCAATGGATATGAATTCATAGCTCACGCTGTCTCCCACTTCGTGACAAAGCATGATGGAAACTCAGTCCACTTTCTTATAAGCCATTAATAGCTAAATCTACTTTCTTAATGTTTGTTTTGCTCTTAGATACTTTCTCCTGGTCTTCGTTCGTCCACAAACCCGTACTATCCGAAGGGAAATTTCGTTCGCTTCGATTCGCTTTTTACTCACGTATAAAATAATGAAGCTAAAAGCGAAGCGGAAAAAATTTTCTCAAGGGAGTATGGATGTGTGGTGTAAAAATAAAAATTCGCGCGAATTTTTATTTTTACACCACACATCCATACTCCCTTGAGAAAATTTTTTCCGCTTCGCTTTTAGCTTCATTATTTTATACGTGAGTAAAAAGCGAAGCGAACAAAATTTGGCTTGTGGTTGAACTTAAGAAATTCGCGCGAACTGATCGCACTAGACATATACTATATGATGCATAGTTCCATAGATATTTCTTATGGACGTGTGTTCCTCTTTGGTATGCCATAATCCACAATCAAAGCTTGAACTTATGTCAGTGGAGTTGCGTCCCTGTGCCAGTTTATTCACATTGAAAATAAATAAAAGTGCAAACGATGTGACTTCGTTCCAATACGAAATGATATTAGAGTTCGAAGAAAAGGAACTAACGCCCGCGGCTCTTACTGCCATTTCATCATGGAAATAACCCCCGTGGGCCCTATTTCCAAAACAAAGAGGAATTAAGACCCACGGGTCTTATTGCCACGGGCCTTAATGCACTGCACCATACAAGATACATACTCACCAACCAGAACGTAAGTCGGCATTTTGCCAATATAAAGGTGTTTGCCGGTTTTGCCCACCGAAGCACCGACAGCATAAGCCTTGTAAACTAGCTGTAGGGAAAAAGAAAAACACTTTTTAGAACATATTCAATGTATTAATAAACATACAACAAAGTTTATCAAGTATAAACTAAAACTATACACATTTAAGAACAAAAACTAAACGTTTAACACACTACAGGTTATGTTTTATAACCTGCAATAGGACAACACATTTTCCATTACACTTTACCACTTGAAGTTCACTAAGAAGTACATTTAAACAAACAAATTGCAACAATTAATACTTACGATAATTATTTATACACAATTCAGACAAAACAAGACGAATTTAAAAGAAAAACACACACGAGATTAAAATAAACGTCACCTTCAATAGGTGTCAGTTGAAAGGTGTCAATTTTGACGGCCAACTTTAACAACACAAACGAATGGGCGCGTTTAGTAAACAAACTTTTCAACGCCGAACGCGATTTCAAAACAATTTCATAAAATTTTTATATAAATATCGAGAAAATTAATGTTTTTTAATTTATTCAATACACCCAATAGGTTAGAGGGAGAGAAAAAATAACCATCGTAGTCAAGATGGCGCAGAATCAAAGCTGCACGAAAAATGAAAAAAGTGATGCCAAACAAAGAAATAAAAATTGGTCTATGCACAAATTTAGACGACTTACAACATTAATAAGGAGCAGGCAGCATTTTATTGCACGAAAACGGTACCCTGAAGCAAAAACACAGTATAAAAGGCCCGGGATTTTTTCACAATCTTCACTTCAGTCCCTGACATCAAGAAGACAACAGTGCGGAAATATCCAGAGTACCAAGGTAAATTGTAAAAGTGTAAATCAATTTGAAATTGCCAAGCGAATTGTACGCTTGACAAATATATTTTGATTGTTTAAGTAAAACTTGTAATAATTCAAAGAGACAAAGGATCAGTGTTGAAATCGATTGATGATTTATACGTCATTCGAACATAGCCTGAAACTCATCTCTATTAAGGTAGAATTGTAGAGTTAATCAACTTGAAATCGTTCCCACGAACTTATACGTAGGACGAACATAAGTTGAACATTAATACAATAAGTAATTGTTAATAGTGAATAAGCTAATTTGTTTAGAAATCAATTGGAAGGCGTACACGGATACGTAAACGCGCATCAATTGACGTATGATAAATATTGTTTACTATTAGTAAATCAAATCGTGGCAATAAAAAGGTATTATTAATTGCAACTATCATAAAAATTCCGACTTTTTATTTACAAATTTTTGCTAAAGTTGAATTTGTCAAAAAGGGTAAGTTCAACGTTGGGCAAAAAACAACTGGTTTTGTGCCCAATATGTTTTCATGTCATAATAGGCTAGAGTGTGCAAAATGCTAGAAGAAATTGTTGCTGTTCCCAAATTTTCAAAATAGATTCCTGGTTGTGAAGTGAATGGTGACACTTTAAACTGGTTACCCATGACAAGAGGTAAAAATGTAGTATGGCTATGAATACTGTGGTACTCGTCATGAATGGGTTTTTTTCTTCTCTACTTTAATGGAGGTCTTATGTCCTCATCTATGATGTCGCCGTCTTCTGTTTCGAATGTTGTTATGTTCAGCTAATCTAATTGAATTGGTAGTGGAGCTAGTCGGTGAACGGGTCTTCGCTTGATTGAGTTGGCTGTTTTTACATTGGCGACTCTGACGATTCCATCTGCGCCAAGGAAAGTTTGGACTAAAAGCGAAAACCTACTTCCAGGAACCATGGTCATAATCAAAGAAGTCAACTGCCCTGTTATGAAGTGGCCACTAGGAAGAGTGGCCACTTCATAAGTTAGCGTTGCTGTACCAAGATACCGGTAAAGAAGATGTTTTGCTGACCTGACTGCGGCTTCCCAGAACCCTCCAAAATGTGGAGCTTTTGGAGGAATGAAATGGAACTCTATCCTCTTCTAGCGAGCGTATTTTGAATTTTCTCTTGTGCGTCCTGAGTGTGAATGTCAGCTATTAATTATTCTAGTAGTTGGTTGTTGGCACCAACAAAGTTTGTGGCGTTGTTGCAATATATGTTGAAACAATTACCTCGTCTTCCCAGGAATCTTTTTAGGGAGGCAATAAAGCCATTAGTGGATAGGTCTGTTACTAGTTCCAAATGAACAGCTTTTGTTGAGAAACAGCAAAACACAGCTATGTCGGTTTTTTGTGTATGTTTTCCTCGAACTTTGTAGTGTATTTTGATTGGCCCATAAAAATCCACTCCAGAGTTGATGAATGGGCGTGCTGATTGGACTCTATTACATGGTAGGTTACCCATAATTTGAGTTAATAATCTGGGTTTTTCCATTGTACATCTGACGCATTGTTGAACGATTGATCTGGCGAGAATTTTTCCTTTACTGGGCCAGAATCTTTGTTTTATTATGGCCAATAATGCGTCCGGCCCACTATGGAGATTTTCCTTGTGATAGGATTCCATTAGCATCCTCGTGAAAGGATGAGAATACGGCAGAAGTAGGAGGTGCTTCGCCTCATATGAGAGTGATGAGGCTTCGAGCCGACCACCAACTCTAAGAGCTCCTTTTTTTAAATTCATTTTTTATTTGATTATTTTATATTTACTTACGCGCTAACAAAAATGTATAAAACTAGCTTATATAATAACTTAACTAACTTACTGACTCTAATCGGGTACTCTAAATCAATCAATATCTTAATGTCTTTCAGCTTATAGATAACTTATATATTAATAATCTAGAGCTACAGTTTAAAGTAAGAAAATTTAAAAAACTTGGTTTTCTTGATCAATTATTATTTGTTTTTCTTAAAAGTACTAATTAAAACTACTTTAATCTACTTAAAACTAAAGCAGCCACAGTAGCATTTTATGTTTTTTTTTGTATTTTGTAATTTTTTTTTTTTTGATTTTTGTGTTTTAAAATTTTTTTTTGTTTTTGTTTTTTTTTCGATTTTTTTTAAATTTTTTATTTTGATGCCAATTTTTTTTTTTTTTAATTTTTGTGTATGTTTTACAATTTTTTTGGGGTTTTGATGCTGTTTTTTTTTTTTGGTTTTTTGTTTTAAACTTTTTTTTTATTTTTATTTTTTTATTTTTTTGATTGCCACTGTGCCCACTCCCTATATCCTAAATCTTACACGCTAAACCTTTGCAAGTCAGCCATTGGCGACGCGCTATTAATTTCAATTTCGGTTTCGTGCTCAGACAACCACCAGAACATTTTCAGCGTTTTCACAACGTCACGACGATCGCGATCTGATACCGCCCTACTGAACCGAAGAAGCTCTTTAACGTCTCCGCCTACTGCAGTGACATCTCGGTCATGAAGCAGCCGCCATTCCACGGACTTCCGGCAGACGTGGTTGATTAGCGGAATCGCCAATCTGTTCTGTATAAGCCCTTCCATGTCACAATAGAGGAAGGCTTCCGGTGGGACATATCCACTGAGACGCGTAAGCCCCAAAAATCAGGCCATTGGTCGAGGTCATCGCTCTTGCCGTGTGACTACGAGTCAGTTTTATAATGAAGTTGTCGATCCTGTTTATTTGAGCCCCGTTGTAAAGGACCTCATTTGGATAGTATTTTTTGTACTCCGACTCTGGTGCTCTGTGCAATCCAAGACAGGTACGCAGACACTGTCTCTCAAACACCCGAATATTTTCCATTTGAAACATTGAAGCTGTAACATTGAACCACATGGGGCACCTATAGACAATCATTGGCCTTATGAGGGCCATGTAGCAAATCACCTTCACTCTGCTGTCAAGTTGACTGCTGTGAAACAGTCGCCTTTTCAGAGCAAAAGCTCCTCTAGCCCTGGCCAGAGCCGCATCCAAATGTTTGTTAAAACACAGATACTGATCTAGCCAGATGCCGAGGCACTTGACAACTAATTTGTTTGGCAGTGGGTGGCCATGTAGATCAACGATCACCAGCTTTCGCTAGTTCTTTCTCGTATCCCTTGAGGCCCGACCCAACGGAGTTCTAAGCACAATTGTTTCCGATTTCTGGACGTTGATTTTCAACTTCCAGTCTTCACAATATTGTTAGATCTTATCGAAGTCACGCTGCAAGAGACTTCTGATGACTTCGATCTTTGGACCTGTTCTGTACGCAATGAGGTCGTCGGCGTACGCTATAGCATGGTGAAGAGAACCAATTAGATCGCCAGTGAAAATGCTAAACAAAATAGGCCAATTCACCGCTCCCTGTTGCAGACCGTTCTGTATTTTAAAAGTTCTGGTAGAAGTTATGTTGCAACTTTTCACAACAAACGTTCTACCATGAAGCATGTCATTTAGAATATATAGTAGTGGTTTACTCATGCCATACCTGATCAACTTATAGAAAAGACCGTCTAACCAAACTGTATCGAATGCCTTCTCCAAGTCAACCAGACATGCACCCGTACACTGCTTTTTAGCTTTGTTCCATTGAATATCTGATACTAGTTTAGACGCAGCATGTATGGTATCATGGCCCGCCTAAAAACCGAACTGATTTTCTGGAATAATATTTTTGTCCTCAGCCCATGTGGACAGTGCTCTATTGAGAACTTTCTCGAATACCTTACTGATACTCGGAAGAAGACCAATTGACCGAAGATTTGCTGGAGATTGAAGATTTTTTTAGGAGAGGATGTACCACTGCCGTCTTCCAACGCACTGGATAATATGCATTATTTTGTAAGTTAGTTAGTTTAGTTTATTTCATCAAGTAGAGATTAATATTCTCATTTAGATTACAAAAAAAAAAAAAAATATAGTATATAAGATAATAGGAATAAATACAATAATAAACATAATAGACATAGTAGAATAATAAATAATAAATGATAAATGTTAGAGTGTTTGCAATACTAACAAGACATTTTTCTTGAAAGAATACCTAGAACAATAGTTGAAAATGTCAATAAGATCGACTACTTTGTTAGTTTCTCTGATGCAATGAGCTATTGGTCCATTCCTACCGTAATTAGTAGGCATGAATGTTTCCCGGAAATGAAAAGGTTTATTCTCCTACTAGGAGAATAAAAATCAATTCGCTCTAGCAAGTTTTGGCAAATTATATGGGCTTTAACACATCTGCTATTATCATAATTGAAAAATATTTCCTTCTAAGCTCAAGTGTTCCCATGTCGAAAAGTAGGCACCTGACATTATATGGTGGAATTGGTGGCCTTTCAATATGCCAGTTCAGCTTATTAAAAGCATATCTCGTAAAGCTTTTTTGAATTTTCTCTATTCTATAAGAATGTGTATTATAACATGGATTCCATACCACGGAACAATATTCAAGAATAGACCTAACAAGTTAGTGCTACATAAAGCGTTTTCAGTGTAAAAGGATCTGAGAACTCTTTTGCATTCCGTTTAATAAAACCTAGCATCTTAAAGGCTTTATTGACTATGGAATCAATATGAAGAGTGAAAGATAACTTGGGGTCTAAAATAACTCATAGGTCCTTTTTTTGACTAACCTTTTCTATTATTATACTATTGATAGAGTAATCAAAAACTATAAACGACTTTTTCCTGCAACATATGAAACTTTCACATTTGGACACATTTAGAAAAAGTTGATTTTTCTTACACCACTCAGCAAGCTTTGTTAAGTCTTCCTGGAGCAAAAGACAGTCATGGACTGTGTTTATGTATTTAAATATTTTTAGATCATCTGCATACAATAAATGTTTCGAATGCTGAAAAATATCTGGCATATCATTTATGAATAAATTGAACAATAATGGGCCAATGTGACTTCCTTGTGGAACTCCTGAAGTAACCTTAATACATCTTGATATAAATTTACCTATCTTAACGTATTGCAGGGGATTTTAAAGATATGAACAAATCCACTTTAACAAATTTGAACTGAATCCTATTTTAGACAGTTTGTATAGTAAGATTTCATGATTTACCCTATCAAACGCCTTGGACAAATCAGTGAATATAATATCGGTCTGACAACCCTTTACAAAACCATTTATAACTGAGTCACATAAAATCGTAAGATTTGTGGCTGTAGATCTTCCTTGAACGAATCCATGCTGTGAGTCAGATATGACTTGCTTAGTAAGAAAAGCGCATTGTTGAACAACGTGGTGTATATGTCCACCGCTTCCGAAGGGAGGTTTTGCAGCACAACATTGGGTATGCCGTCGACTCCTTCTGACTTCTTTTTCTTTATTTTGTAAAAGATGTCCTCGAGGTCCTTCTTTATCGATAAATGGGGTTAAACTGGTGATCGGGCTTCCCTTTCGTGTTTCGGTAAAACGGTGTAGGTGTTTGATGTCGTCAGCGAATTATTCTCCTTACATTTTTTTGACAATGCAAACGAGAGCTTTATTGAGTTCCGTTGGCTTTAGAGGACCGGATTTTTTGATGAGTTCTTCGTTACTTTTTGCTATCAGATTCTTTCTTTTCTTCTTAAGTTCTTGTTGTGCTCAATGGAATAGATGAACTTGGCTGGTTCTTGACTTGTTGATAATGCAACCTTAACGGTTCTCTTTTCATGATCACATTCTCCTTTCTTGGTGTATGGTGAAGGCCAAGATGATTCTCTGCTATGGAGATAGAAGGGCCCATAAAACCATAAATTACAGGATGCTAATTTGTCAGCTGGTATTCCACGGGACAGTAAATCAGCAGGATTGTCTCTGGAGCTTACGTGACGCCAATCTTGACTTGCAGTGATATTTTGAATGGATGAAATTTGGTTCGCCACAAACGTGTGGAATGATGATGAGGACGAGTTGATCCAACTAAGAACAATTTCAGAATCTGACCACATAAACATGGGACATGCCTCTAGGTGTGGATCCTTTTTGATGCGTTGAACTAGCTCCGCGGCCAGTGTTGCAGCGCCTAGTTCTAACCGTGGAATGGTCAGTGTTTTCAATGGAGCTACTTTTGACTAAGCACATAATAGTCGAACTGTGATGGATTTGTCTTTGATGACTGCTCTTATGTATATTGCTGCTCCATATGCCTTCTCGGATGCGTCTGCAAACGCATGAACTTGAACGGATTTGGGGTTCCGGTGCGCAAATATATGGCGATCGATCTTCACATTACGCAAGTGGTTTAAGTTCTCACGGTATTTTGGCCACTCTGTTTCCAGTTCTTTGGGGAGAGGTGTGTCCCAATCGAAACCATAAGTCCAAAGTTTTTGTAGGAAGATTTTTGCGTTTATTATAACTGGTCCCAGAAATCCGAGCGGGTCGTATAGTTGTGCTATGTCTGATATGGCCGTTCGCTTGCTGATTTTTTCGGTCTTTGTAGGTTGAATGCTCACTACGAAGGTATCAGACTGGGGAATCCATCCTTGACCAAGAGTTTTGATTTGTGTCGTGTTGTCAATGTCCAGATCAAGTTGCAGTGCCACGTCCTTCTTAAGAATGTCTTTCAACAGACCTTGATCATTGGCACACCACTATTTCCGAGGTGTGAAACCAGCGGTTTTTAGTACAGCATTTATTTGATTCCGCATTTCAATTGTTTGAGCTAGGTTGTTAGATCCTGTCAGGGTGGTCAAAGTCCAGATCAAGTTGTAGTGCCACGTCCTCCTTTGGAATGTCTTTCAACAGACCTTGATTATTGGCACACCACCATTTTCAAAGTGTAAAACCAGCGGTTCTTAGTACAGCATTTATTAGATTCCGCATTTCACTTGTTTGAGCTAGGTTGTTAGATCCTGTCATCACATCATCAACATAGAAGTTTGTCTTTAATTTTTTTTTTTTTTTTTGCATTTCAGAGACTAAGTAGTACTGAGCTTAGAACAAGCTCATATGTACACACTTATATACGCTCTTCATCATGAATGCAAGTGTTAGTAGTTAGTTAGTATAACACCAACACCAGCACATAGAGAACGTAAGGATAGTAAAAATAAAAAAAAAAAACATTATAGTAAAAATTTCAAATATAAATTACATAGATTACAAAATTATCTTAAATAAAGTACACTAATTAAAACAAACAAGACATACAAAATGTGATACAATTTACAATTAATAACATAAACTAAAAATAATGGAAAAATGCAAACATGCAAGCATACAAACTAAACTTAAGAAAGTGGAGCACTGGTTCTCAACAAATTTTTTAAACTGGATTTACTTAAGTTAAAATCAATTAAACATGAGTTAAGATTAAATAGTCTACCCATACGAGTCAATGGCTCATTCATGCCATAATTCGTTCTATGGTAAGGGCAGTATATTAAAACTAAGTTGCGCAGGTGGTAAGAACCGCCTCGAAAGTTGAATTCAACACAAGAAAGTAACTCAGGTGCATCGATATGTCCGGTGATAAGTTGATGAAAAAACACCAGATCGTTAATGGTACGCCTTTGAGAAAGAAGTTGCATATGTAATAATTGGATTCTATGCTCATATGGTGGTAAATCGTATGGGTTTTCCCACGGAAGCCCTTTAAGAGCGAATCTTATGAATTTATGTTGTACTGATTCAATTCTTGAGTTGTGTATTTCATAAAAAGGGGACCACACTTGAGAAGCATACTCTAGATGAGGTCGTACTAAACAATTGTATAGAGCAAGGGTAACATACGGGTCTTGAAACTCTTTTGACCATCTTTTCATAAAACCAAGCATACTATTGGCCTTACTAACGATGTAATTGATATGTTGAGTAAAGTCCATATTAAAACTAAAATATACGCCAAGATCCTTAAAAAATTTCACTTGACTCAAAATAATATTGGAAATAGAATAACTTGGGTTGCTAGGCACCTTCTTTTTAGAGAACGTCATGCTTTGGCATTTGTTGGGGTTAAGGTTGAGCCCATTTTTAAAGCACCAAACTGCAAAATGATTAACATCGGATTGGAGATGAGAGCGATCAAGCGAACCAGTTATCTTTTTAAAAATTTTCATATCATCAGCAAATATTAATATTTCACTGAAGGAAATGCAAGACACAACATCATTGATAGCTAAAATAAATAGAAGAGGTCCTAGATGACTTCCCTGAGGTACACCTGAGCCAGCATTAAAAGGGTTGGAAAGGATATTACGAAACTTTACTTGGTAAGATCTCATAGACAGATAAGAAAGTACCCAATCGGTGAACACAGGTGGGAAGCCAATAGCCTTTAGTTTGAACAGTATAATATTGTGTGAAAGTTGATCGAAAGCTTTAGAAAAATCCGTGTAGATGCAATCGAGCTCATTACCATTTTCTAGTGCTAAAGAACATTTTTGAAGAAAGCATAGCAGGTTTGTGACAGTCGATCTATTTTTGACGAAACCGTGTTGCTGTGTGCAAATAACGTTTTTTACACTGAAAGCCAGCTGTTCACATACTAGTTTTTCAAATAGTTTAGGAATGCTAGAAAGTTTAGCAATGGGTCTATAGTTTTTTATATCACATTTATCCCCTTTTTTAAAAACTGGAGTGATAAAAGATCTTTTCCAAAGTAAAGGAAATTTACTGGATTTCAAAGAAAGTAAGAACATATATTGTAAAGGAAACGCTAAGCATGACCTACATTTTTTTAGTACAATTGGAGGAATGCCATCCGGCCCGGAAGAAAAATCGTCATTTAAGGTTTCAAGACTCCAAAAAAGTTTATCAATTTCAATAACAATGTTATTAAAACATACTTGATTACAGTTGCTTAGATATCTGAAGAAATCAGTATCAATGTCAACAGTAGTATCACAAAATGAGCTGCGAAACTGGTCAGCAAATGCATTACAAATATCAGAGATGCTCTCATAAGAACAATTCTCATACACAAAACTAGCTGGATAACCATCTGATTTTTTCTTTGAGTTAACAAACTGCCAGAAGGTTTTTGGATCCTTTTTAAATGAGTATCCCATTCGGTCAATGAAATTTGAATAAAGATTTTTAGAAAGTGTCTTAAATTCTTCAAAAAGAAAAACGTAAGACTCATAGTCGGAAACGGAATGAGTTTTAATATAAGTGTTCCAAGCTTTATTTCTTTTATTTCTTAAAACTTTTAACTCTTTAGTATACCATGGATGGTTGGGTTCAGAATTTTTAAAAAATTTTTTAGGAATTGATTTTTCTATACATCTATAGAGAATCAAATAAAAGCTGCTAACAGCTTCGTCAATATTGGTAAAAACTGATATGTTTTCGATACCAGACATAATTAATTCACCACAGAGCAAATCGAAATCAGCTTTGCGGTAGTCAAACACATAGGAACAATCATGAGAGTTACTATTAGTGTGGATCTCGCCACTCAAGTCAAGAAAAATATTCCAACAACATTAGTTCCTGTTGAGGTGAAGTCAAAGATGGCTTGAAATAGGTTTCATCCGAAGATGGTAACCATTGAATAAAGGGTAAATTAAAGTCACCTAAGAATAATACATAATTTTCAAAGCACAGTAATTCATTAACATAGTCTAAAACTAACGTTAATTCTTTATATGTTGTTAATACTTCTACACCAAATGGAAAATTTCTGCTTCCTTCCAAAGAAAGTTTCTGTAGACATTTGGTGGCTAGACACGGTGCTGAGGTTTTTCCGTATGTGACTGTGTTAAGTTGATACACTTGTAGTTCTTCAGTTGGCTGATTTCACCATAAAATCAGTTGGAATTGTCGGTCTTCTTGTTCGACGAGTATCTGTCGATACATTTTTTCGATGTCAGCAGTAAACACGTACCGATAAAGTCGAAAACGAAGAAGTGTCGTGAACAGTTCATCTTGAATGGTTGGTCCGGTTGACATTTAGTCGTTTAGGAACACATTTGTAATGGTTTTCGCGGAAGCATCAAAGGGCACTCGCAATTTGGTTGTTGTGCTCTCTGGTTTAAGCACACAATGATGAGGCAGGAAATACTGTGTTCCGTGAATTTGACTGCTGTCAACCTTTTCCATATGGCCAAGTTGGATGTATTCTGCAATGAAGTTTAAATATTGCTCCTTTAAGGTGGGTTTTTTCTCCAATTTTTTTTCCAAAGACAAGAACCTTTGAAGAGCAAGATCCTTTGATGTTCCCAATGAGTTTTTATCTGCTTTAAATGGGAGTCGAACAACGAACGTTTCTGGTAGTGTTTTTGGCAAAATGTTTTCGCATTTCACTTTATCATTTGTGAATGGCCTCTTTGTTGTTTGACCTTCTTCTACCTTCCAGAATTTTTCAATGCCATTCTGAATCTGCTCTTCAATTGTGATTCCACAAATTGACAATTTGTAATCCTGCTCCTAAATTGAATTTTCCTGATGCTAGTAACTGATGGAATAATTCAGCTCCAAGTAGCATGTCGATGGGTGCAGGCTCGTTAAAGCTGGGATCAGCCATTTGTATATTGGTTGGAATGTTCCAGGACTTAATATTGATTCTCCGTGTTGGTTGGGTCGGAATAATTTGGCGTAAGACAAAAGCTTCCAGATTGAGAGTGAATTCTGATGTTCGAGAACTCAACGTTAAGTTCACTCTTTTTGTGGCTTGTTTAGTGCCCTCACCAATTCCAAGAATACGCATTGTTTCGGTGAATTCAGGAAGGTTAAGTTTATTGGACAATCTTTCTGTTATAAAGTTCAGCTGGGATCCAGAATCCAGCAGTGCTCGGCAGTTCAAGATAGTTCCTTCACAGTCCTTAATCTTAACGACGGCAGTGCTGAGAAACACATACCCTTTATACTTTGGAATAGCTGCTGCAGCTGAAGTGCTTGGAGCCACAGCTGTGATTGATGTTGATGGTCCCTCTTTCTTGCAAATGTGTAGGAAGGTGTTGTGCCTATTGAAGCATTTCGTGCAACTTCGTGATGTACACTGTGCTGACATGAGCCCAGGATTGAAGCAGTTTATGCATAGATGAGATTTTTTCACAATTGCTTAGCGGCCTTCGGGAGAGAGTTGGAGAAATCTCTTGCATAAATAAAACTTATGATCTTTGCTGTTACAGACGGGGCATACTGATTTAGTGGCTTTTTCTTCTGCCATTGACGTCAAAGAACTTGCAGCGGGCTTGCGCCATTGTTCCTCTGTGTGACGTCCCTTGCTTCCGAGTGTCTCAAGGGATTGAAAACGTTACTAAAAAATTGTAGGAATTCTTTTAATGATGGAAGAAGCCTTGGATTTTTTATTGATTGCTCCCAAAGAGAAGTGAAGGATTATCGGATCCAAATTTTCGGTGCCAACATCTAGGTTTTGAAGGCTGAGCAGCGACTTTATCATTGAAGAACTCTCATTTTGAATGATGGGCTGCGCCATTAATTTGTTTAATAATGATGTCACCAATAGTCGTGTGTTTTCGTACCGATTCGATACGGATTCCCAAGCAGTGAGTGTGGTCTTTAGGTACCACATTTTTTGGCGTTGCGGAATCGGCTGATTGTGAACCAATTCCATGAATAGGTATCGAAATTGTACCCATTTGGCGTAGTCACCATCAAACTTTGGTATAGTACTACCTTTGGTAACTTTACCGCCTGATTGCTGACTGTTGCCGGTCCCGAATTCGAGTTGGATCGACCATATAATATTGTAAGTGCATCTTGAACTTCCGCCTCAATCTGAAAATAGTGATCTACATCGTAGACCATTGCATCTGGCTCTTTGAGCAGGTCCCAAATCTTGTAGTGGAAACCTTGTACGGCTAACCAGTGCTGCTCAATCGTCCTAAGCCTTATTGTGTAGAAATCTTGTGCGTGGATTTCCCTGTCATCAAAAAGATGCTTAAGAGACGTCTTAATCGTGGCTATCATCGACGCCTGTTTTTTGATTTAGCTTTTCAATTGATTGATTGGCGAAACGTTTGATAGTGCTGCTCATGGAATGTTTCCCGCTCCTTGCGAGACCTTAGTAGGAAGAGGGATACTTGGGCATGGCAAGAGTGTTCTGAGTGAACCAAAAGGGTGCCGTCAGTCTGATCAAAGGGAGATAATAGCGTTAGAGGCACGTAGGTTGAAGATCCTTACGATGGGATGAGAGTAAAGAAAAAATGAAAAGTAATGTTGTGTGTGTGCGAAGAATAGACACGATCTGTTGATAGATCTTAGAACGGGGGTGTGAAATTTTGGTAGTTTTTTGATAGATATAGGAATAGGTAGGACTGAGATTGTGATATGAGATAAGAAAATAGAGACAATAAAGGGAAAGATGGTTTCTATTGAGTATTTTTATGGTTTTTTGTTTTAGATTTCGGTGGCGCTCGGAAGTGGTTGATTTTTTACTTGCGATTATAGGTACTATAAGGCAAGTCTTGCAATCGTGCAGAAAAAAAATTTTGAGATAACAATTAAATATGACATTACGATGATAGAGAATACGAAAAAAGTGGGTCCTGCAATTCTGTCTGTCTGTCTGTCTGTCTGTCTGTCTGTCTGTCTGTCTGTCTGTATATGGATCTACAGCCTGAACTATTAGACCGGTTTTCTTCAAAATTTGCAGTTAGGGTCTGTGGAGCAGTCTACAGAGGGGTTTTTGGAATTGAGTCTCTAGGTCTTGAAATAACGGTACCTGCCATACAACCGATATGATAATACTTACTTTTCTCGAAAGCGATTATCTGTCGATTTTGATAAAATTTTGTGTGAAGAATTAATTTTTGATTGTCTTTGTTATGATGTAAATAAAAATTTTGGAAAAAGTATAAAAACGGTACCTCCCATAGTACCGTTTTTTTCAAAACCGACTTTCTCGTTAGCGGCTTGCACGATGTTTACGAAATTTTGTATTTTAGAAGTTTTAAGTTGTTTAAGGAAAACTGCATAGCAAGATTTGAAAAGTTTTAATTTTTGAAGTTTTTAAAAAAAATTTAAAAAATTTAGATTTTTTGAAATAACTTCAAAACCATAACTTAGATTTTTCTCAAATTTTTTGTCAAATTAACTTTTGCTAAGATCTTAAATTTTGCATACTTGAATTTTACAAAACTTTTTAAAAAAAAAAATGTAAAATAAAAAACCGTTATTTTTAAAACTGGTCCAACGATTTTGATAAAATTTTTAGCGTTTATATGTATTAGAAATTGCAAAAGAATGGCGTTTTTAGATTTTCGCTTGAGACCTTTGGAATATTTAATTGAATTTTTTTCAATATTTTTCGTGATTTAATAAAATTTTCCTAATTAATGTATAGTTGGCAACCCTGTACCACCAAATATATTATAAAGAGCGAACACCAAAACCTTTTACTCAGCCCTAAGATTTTGATATCGTATTTAGAACACAATCGCAAGTTCGTGCGACCCAGTCGTGCCCATTTTTTTTTATAAGTTTGGAATTTGTGCGCCGGTAGGTGAGGGTAGTAGGAATGTTTTTTTTTTTTGGTTTTGGCTGTACGCTAGAGAATTTGGTCACGTCCGATATTTGGTTGGGCATAGATTGTGTATGAGCAAGTCGCTTTAAGGAAGTGAGCCATGTTCGCATAGCAATAAAATCCATGATCAATGTTGAAACCGAGTATCTGTGTTGTGTGTTTTTATTGCAGAGGAAGTATCTAACAGGTAATAAAGTAATACACATTGTAAGGAAAGATCATGGTGAGATGATGAGAATGCAATGGTATACATTGTTTTTCTGCTGCTTTTTTTTTGAATATCGATGCATTGTTATGACAGACAGAATGTGAAGGTTAGAAACTATATGTGCAGAAGACATGAAATAAATGAATAGGTTTCCTTTTGTATTGTGGTTGGGTTTTTTTTTTTTTTTTTTTGATGTAAAATAGAGAATTTGGCCTCGTCCGATATTTGTTTTGTTTTGAAACATATCTTGTACTTAATGCATTTTGTCACATTTGAGAAAATTGATTGTGCATAGCTACACTGTAAAGTAAGGATGCGACCCATGTTTTGTTCTGAATTTTTAATTTTGCTGGCAAGATTTGAAGGTTTAGGATTGATTTGTCACATCCGGTATTATTATATACAATGCAAAAATGCTTTGTGAATATTGATAGAGGGTTGAGGTAGTTGGAACTTATAGATAAGCTATGGAATAATTTGTTTTTAATTCTTGAATGTGATGTTGTCTCTTTTTTCTTTTATAAATCAGTGGCACCAATAACCAATATATTGCATCCCCATAGAGTTTCTACTATAAAAGCAAATGTTCTCTGAGTTTTCTATTCAGTTTATTTTTGAACAATCATACGACCCTCTGAAAAATCTTAAAAAATCATAATCATCATCATGTCTTTCCTCAACAAAATTAAGAAAGCAGTAAAATCGTCGTCGTCTGGGTTTGGTTCTAAGCCAATATTGAGCTTGTCGAAGCTCATCCATCGGAAAAAATACCCGATCCAAAAGGCGAGGAAGATTCAGACAAAATACGGGGAGCAGATAATGTTGGAGTTAAAGGAGTACAAGGTAAAGTAAAAGTAAAGAATTAAAACATATACCGCTTTACAATTTTTTTCTTAAAGGTTTTTCTCCCTTAACGTTACAACTTGCAGCTAGACGAGGAAGACGTCCTGCAATTGGACCGCTGCTGCTTGGAAGTAGTGGGGCCATACGGGGAGATGTCCGTGGAAGTTGACTTCCACATGAAAGATGACGAGCATCATCAGCAACAAGAACAGCAACAATTTCAGCAACTACAACAAGTTCAGCAACATTATCAAGAACAGCAAAAGCAACGTGCATCGGTGTCTCCTTTCAAATCCTCTCCTATTTTCCTAAATGCTCGCACTGTGTTTAACAACATTATAAGGGTATTCATAACCCCTTGATGTGCGCGTTAATTATAAAAAAAAAAAAAAAAAAAAAAAAAAACAAGAACAGCAACAATTTCAGCGACTACAACAAGGTTAGCAACATTATCAAGAACAGCAACATCCTCAGCAAAAAGAACAGCAACAATTTCAGCAACTACAACAAGGTCAGCAAAATTATCAACAACAGCAACAGCAACAGCAACAGCAACTACAACAGCAATAGCAACTGCAACAGCATCTACCGAAGCAAACTAAACAAAAGAGGAAGCAAAAGCTTCAAATAACCGAAGAGTTAAATTTAGTACCAACATTGTTTTTTGACAACGATAATAACCTGTTAAGCTCGCAAAAAAAATTTTTTTAAGATAAAAATGTGTTAAAGCCAATTTTAAGAAAATAAAAATAAAAATGATTAAAACACTATTTAATTTTTTTCTTTTGATTTATTTTTTTTTTCAGCGATACAGAATAATTAAAGATATCGAAACTATAGTCAAACGATTCAGGTTGAAAGGGCGTCAAATTGACTTCAAAATAAACCCTGTGCCATCTGAAGAACAAGAACCCACTTCCTGGATCAAAAATGCAATTGAGGACATTTTAAGGATGTCCGTGAAAGGCCTTAACCCTAATGATAAAATTGGGGTTACTTTTAGTGGAGACAATTTCTGTCATACCCGTGGCAGTAGCTGGATTAATTTCAAAAATACTTCAGATTTAAGCTTTGAAAACGTTTGGGAGATGATTAGCAAAATTTTCCAGAGTAATTCTGAAGGAATCAGTACGGAAAATTTTTCCATATCTGTAACATCAGTACAGATGCCAGTTGGTGAAATTAAAAAAAAGTCCAGCATGTACAATATACCTTTGACGAAGAGTGTACCAAACGAAGAGGTATAAAAGGTATATGAAATGAAGACAATTTATGTCTACCTCGTGCTTTGGTTGTTGGAAAAGCATTAGCGGATAAAGATTTGGAATTTAAAAAAATAAGACAAGAGCTCGAGAAAGTTCAATCACTGCTAACAACGGAACTTCTAAATGAGACACAAATTATTATACCATAAGAAGGTTGTGGAATAGATGAACTGAAAAAATTTCAAAATCATCTAAAAAATTATAAAATAACAGTGTATGCATACGGCACAAAGGGTAGAAAGCTGATTTTTGAAGGATTTTCTGACGACAGTAATGCGAAGAAAATTAATTTGATATTTTTCAACAACCACTTCAATGTCATATCATCTTTAACCGCTGCATTTTGCTGTGGCTACTTCTGCGACGAATGCCATACACCATACAATAATAAAAGCGATCATCACAAATGCATTAAACAGTGTTCACAGTGTCAGCAATCTCCAGTACCTATGTGCCAAAACAAAAACAGAAATTTTATGTTCAGAGTGTAACAGAAATTTCAAAGGACCTATTTGCTATGATAACCACAAAATGTCTAGTTCCACAACAACACAATCCATTTGCGAGTTAATAAAAAGATGTCTTCCCTGCCTAAAATCGTACGGAGGGATTCGAGATCATACTTGTGGCGAATATTTTTGTAAACAATGTAGAGAACACGTACCTGAAAACCACATGTGTTATATTTTGCCCGACACGAAAATCCCCAACCTTGAAAGTATTCTTTACATTTTTTATGATCTTGAGTGTCGGCAAGAAAAAGTAATTGGATATAAAGAAGAGACTGGATCAGAAATTAGACAACATGAACCAAATTTGTGTGTGTTTTAACATAAATGCGATAGCTGTTTGGATCAAGAGGACTTGTATTTTTGCCAAAAATGTAAATTGTCTATTAACGTTATCAAAAAAGAAGGAAACGTTGCAAAAAAAATTTGTGGAACATGTGTTAAAAGTGAGAAAACAATTCAAAAAAGTTATTGTGATAGCACATAATGGGCAGGCCTACGACCATCAATTTATTGTGAGCTACATTTTGAATGAAACTCATCTTAATCCAGAGTTAATATTGCGAGGCACTAAAGTTTTGCTAATGCAACTTGGAAATGTAAAATTCATTGACTCGATAAATTACTTTCCTATGGCATTATCAAAACTTCCGAAAGCATTCGACCTACCCTCGGATTTAAAAAGGGATACTTTCCATACCTCTTCAATACGAAAAAAAATGAGAATTACATTGGAAAATTACCTCCAATTGAGTATTACAGTTCAGACACGATGAAAGCCGAAGAACGCAAAATATTCTTAAAGTGGTATTCTCTACATAAGAACGATGAATTTAACATGCAGTATGAAATTGAAGAATATTGCAAAAGCGATGTAAGAATTTTAACAAAAGCTTGCTTACAATTTCGAAAACTGTTCTTAAAACAGAGCAATGTTGAACCATTTTTAGAAGCGGTTACCATTGCTTCAGCATGTAATCTGCCATTCAGACGAAATTTTCTGAAGCCCAACACAATTGGTTTAATACCCAAAAAAGGGTACAGATGTGTCGACAACCAATTAACAATAGCGATCAAGTGGTTGATATGGGAGGAGAGAAAACGAGGAATCAACATTCACCATGCGTATAAAGGAAGAGAAGAAATAATTCAAGGTGTAAAGGTCGACGGGTTTTGCAAAGAAATAAGGCAAAAAAGGGTACAGATGTGTCGACAACCAATTAACAATAGCGATCAAGTGGTTGATTTGGGAGGAGAGAAAACGAGGAATCAATATTCACCATGCGTACAAAGAAAGAGAAGAAATAATTCAAGGTGTAAAGGTCGACGGGTTTTGCAAAGAAATAAGGCAGATTTTTGAGTTTCATGGATGCTACATACATGGTCATCCTTTATGCTTAAAATATAAACGCGATGGTCCATTGCATGAAGACGAGTTTGATACGTTGAATAAACGGTATGAAAATACTAGAGCTAAAACAGAACGGTTAAGATCATTTAACTATGAGGTCATTGAAATGTGGTCTTGCGAGTTTCAGCAACTCCTCAATTGCATGGGGAAGGAACAACTGAATTTTATTGATTCAAATAAAATGCTTTTAAGTTGATTGAATCCACGGGATGCATTTTATGGTGGGCGAACCGGTAATTCATTCAATTACTATAAATGCAAGAAAGGAGAATAAATAAATTACATAGATATATGTTCTATATATCCCTGGGTCTGTAAGAATGGAAAATTTCCCATCGGACACCCTAAAATTTACATTAGAGATGATACAGATTTTCTCCAAAGTAAGATCTTAGAAATAAACGGAATTGTTAAATGTTAAGTGTAAAATACTACCACCGGAATATTTGCTTCACCCAGTTTTACCCATCAGGCAGAATAACAAACTTATATTTTCTTTGTGTAGAAGCTGCAGTTATGAAAAAAATCAAAACCAGTTGTGCAATCATTCAGACGAACAAAGAGCGATGGTGGGAACATGGGTAGTTGATGAAGTTTTAAAGGCAATTGAAAAAGGTTATAAAATTCTTTAAATTTTTGAAATATGGGAGTACGATGTAGAAGAATATAACGTAGAAAAGAAAACTGACGGGCTTTGATGAATAATTTTTTAAAAATTAAACAGGAAGCATCCGGATGGCCAAGTGACTGTTCATCTGACCAAGAAAAGCTAACTGCTATTTTGAATGAACCCTCAACGCTATTCCATTTGCTATCGCATCTATCAATAGAAGTCTCACATATTCTCCCAGTAAGTGAAGAAAACGTTATTGTCAATTTCGAAATGAAAGAAGAAGGAGCAGACTCTTTATCAACAGTAAACGTTTGCATTGCTGCATACACAACTACTTTGGCTCGTTTAAAACTTTATAGTTACTTAGAGAGATTGGAAGACAGGGTTCTGTACTATGACACAAATTCTGTTATATATATAAGTCGTCCAGGGGAGTATGAACCATCTACTGGAAAATTTATCGGTGATATGACCGATGAATTAGAAAGTTTCGGTGTTGGTAGCTATATAACTGACTTTGTAAGTGGGGGTCCTAAAAATTATGCCTTTAAAGTGCATAGCACTAAAGACAATACTGAACATATTGTCTGCAAAGTAAAAGGAATTTTCCTCAATTACGAATCATCACAAAAAGTTAACTTTGATTCCATTAAGCATGCAGTTTTGAATGCAGATGAAGACAACAGTATAGTACTCAAATCAGCCAACATCCGGAGAACTCGAGAACATGAATTAGTTACCATAGCAGAAACAAAAACGTATAAAGCAAAAGCGGAAAAACGACACTTCTTGGATGATCATAGCTCTGTACCATACGGTTTTAAAAGACAGAAATAAATAAACTTATAAAAAATAAAAATGATAGATTCTTAATAAAAAAAATTGAAAAGATGTAGGTACTTTGTTTTCAGATGATGTTTTTTTTTTGTTTTGGAACTTTAAAAATATTAAATAAAAAAAAAAAAAAATTGACTGATCAACAATCCTATGTTTTATTTTATTTAAAAAGAAATTTCATTACATTGTTTGATTCAACGAATCACTTTTAAGAAGATGTTGAACATTGTTTACAGTAAAACATTTTTACATTCTATGTTGCTTAAAACTCAAACAAGCTTGTGAATTTCACCAGTTAATGGATTGTATTCAATTGAACGATCATGTAAAATCAAGCAATACACAGATGATGAAACTGGAACAGTTGTTGTTGTATGAAATTCAATCTTGACATCGACAGGTCCAGTTTTAATTGATTCGTTTTGATGAGAACAATCAATGACCATGATTGGTGCGGTATCTTTTAATTCTTGTCGAGACAAGAGTGGTTGGGACTGTTTTCTATAGTAGGAGGATTGAAATTTAGCATACATATCATAGGCATATCTATATCTATCGTTTTCAAATTTAAGGTTTAAGTCTTCATGAGGATATATCTCTGAGTTCAAATGCACCTTTACATTAGTTAAATTGCAATGATCAAATTTGCAAAGAATTTCTATTCCATTGGTTTTTACGATCGCTTTGTATAGCAATTACCACATATCTAGGCTTTTCAAGTTGACTTGAAGTTTTAACTGTCCAAATATGGTCAGTGGTAATTGGTAGTGAGGGGTATTCATGCATTTCCCAGCTCCGAAAACTAATTTTAATTGGTTTCGATTGTATTTCCTTTAACAGTTTAAGTTTTTCTGAATCGGTTAAGGTGATGTGTGGAACTCTCCATTGCAGTTTGAAAATAGAAAGTTGCACGTCTTCTTTTTCTTTAGAGTAGTAGGCATTCTCATTAGACCGTGTTCGAATAAGAATCAATTCATGCCTTCCATTTGGAATGATCTTTTTAAAATCTTCAGCAAATCCCAACAGATTTTTCAATGGAATACAAAAGTTAAAAGTACCAGATGTAATGGTAATATCGTCTTTTCCAGTCCAAGATGCATTTTCTAAGCTCTTACTTTCATTTTCGTTTAAAGATATGTAGTTTTTTAATGATGTCGTTATTCCAACATTTTTATTGTATTCGATATCTACTCCATCGAATGAATTTCTTCAACGAGAAATGCCATGGCGTTATTACATAGTCTTGTGTTGGAAGGTGGTGCTCCATCTTTTGTCGTTAGACTCCCTTCATGTAAATGAAACTTTCACTGGGTAAAATAGATAGGTCCTGTTGTTGAATTGGTATACGGATTTCATCACTCGGATTAAAGGATTGAAGAAAAGGTGAGTGGCTGTGATATTCAAATTTGGTAATGCTATTGTCATAGCTAGGCTATTGAGTAATATTCAATATCTCGCTCATATTTTTATTTTACTGAAAATCCCAATGATTGTAGATACGATTTATTTTGGGGGGATAGCTTTGGTCTTGACACTTTTGATAATCTCGTCGTACTAACCAAATTGTCACTTCCGTGTTCTTTTATATTATTATAGATCAGCATTATTGTTGACGAAATCAACAAATATGTCAGTACATTATTATTCAAGAAAGTAACAAATCAACAAATCAACAACAATCAACAAATAGCAATAAGTATTATTTAAGTCAATAGGTCATAAGAAATTAGTGTCATAATATAAGTCAGTTTATATGTCGTAAGCAAATGAGGCAAGCAATGCAGTCAAGTTCATTTTGTGTGTCACTAGTTTAAATAAAGCAAATATGCACTGTAGACAAAATGAGCTTGAACTGTTTTGCTGCGAGCTGACTTACGGTATGATATAAATAGAATAAGAGAATGAATAAATGTTATTATTACTCAGCCAACAAGACAGTGATAGTCATTAAAAATCTCATTAGTAAGATTTTCATTGGTCCTTCGAGCCGGATGAGATTTATAATGACTATCACTGTCTTGTTGACTGAGTAATAATAACATTTATTCATTCTCTTATTCTATTTATATCATACCGTAAGTCAGCTCGCAGCAATACAGATCAAGTTCAT
Source organism: Melanostoma mellinum (assembly GCA_914767635.1). Classification (NCBI taxonomy): domain Eukaryota; kingdom Metazoa; phylum Arthropoda; class Insecta; order Diptera; family Syrphidae; genus Melanostoma; species Melanostoma mellinum. Next base: position 100,079,657 of record OU612060.1, on the reverse strand, counting down.
TTTGTGTGTCACTAGTTTAAATAAAGCAAATATGCACTGTAGACAAAATGAGCTTGAACTGTATTGCTGCGAGCTGACTTACGGTATGATATAAATAGAATAAGAGAATGAATAAATGTTATTATTACTCAGTCAACAAGACAGTGATAGTCATTATAAATCTCATCAGTAAGATTTTCATTGGTCCTTCGAGTTTTTAAGGACATGAAAAGAAAATACAGTCTACTTAAATAAATAAAAAAAAGAGAGAAAACAATTCTTTTTCATTATGTCATTCAACGAGACAGCAGTGAAACAGGTCAAAATCGCCGAAGACATACAAAAACTCTGGGCGAACGTCAAGAAAGATGGAGAGTCTCAATACTCATTAGAGTATTTCACAAAGAGGCTTGATATTTTGGAAAAACATTGGATAGAGTTTCAAGCGAACAATGAGTACTTGGAAGTAATGCGGAAGACGTATCCAGAGCACGAATACCTTACAAAGAAGTATTTTACTCAACTTGAAACCAAGTATCTGGATATAAGATCTACCTTCAAGGAGAAGGTGCAACTTTACATAGAGGATGTAACCCAAACACCTGGTGGCTCACAGGTACCACCAAAGCTACCGGTCAAGGGACCGGAGGAGAAAGTGCAACTTAACATAGAAGATGTAACCCAAACACCTGGTGGCTCAAAGGTACCACCAAAGCTACCGGTCAAGGGAAGGCAGCAGGAGCCAGAAATAGATCCAAATCAACTTGATTTGGATCGCATTGTTTGCCAGCAACAGCAGTTATCAAAGAAACAGCTCACCACAACAGATGCAGACGAAAGCAACACATTACTATTCAAGAAAGCAGAGGGTATCAAGATCACCTTCAAGCGTTTGACTAGTAGCTTAGACCTAGATCAAAACGGTGTATATCTGGCGTTCAAACTTGAACAACTTAAAGAATGCTGGGTAAAACTGATGGCTGTTGACGAGAAAATCATGTTGTCAGATGATAGTAAACGCAAGCAGCAGCACGCAGACGACTTCATAGAACTGGAACAAAAATACGAAGAAGCATACATTCAGCTCAAAGAAGCGGAACGTCAACGGCAACATCAAGACATCGTAGTCCCTCAAACAAAAGCCCATCGAAAAATTAAACTTCCAGCCATCTGTATACCATGCTTCAGCGCAAGTATGAAGAGTGGACTCCATTCTGGCAATTGTTTGATCGTTTGGTTCATCAAAACGATGCATTGAGCGAAGTAGAACGGATTCAATACCTAAAAACGAATCTAAAAGGTGAAGCGGCACGAATTATAAACCATCATCCCCTACAGCTTGCAACTATGAAACTGCCATATAATTGCTTACAAGGCGATTTCAAAATCCTGCGGTTTTAATCAGCAATTACATACAAAATTTACTCACCTTGAAGTCAGTGCGAAATGAAAATGCATTTGACTTAAAAACCTTAATGGATTCGTCAAGAGAAATCTTATACGGGATCAAAAATCTAGGGGTGGACGTAAGCTCCTGGGATCCAAACATAGTTCAGTTACTGTGCCCGAAGCTGGACCCTGAGTTAAGAAAAGTCTACCAAAAGTCCAGAGGAACATCTACAGAAATTCCTAAGCTGTGTGATTTGTTCGAATTCATTGATGGAAGATTCGGAGGCCTGGAAAGTAGCCGTGAGGGAAACCGGGATCATCAGCATCAACCCTCAAGATATCCAACCTCATCCTCATCAGGAAACCATGTTCATCAGCATCAACCCTGAAGATATTCAACCTCATCCTCATCAGGAAACCATGATCATCAGCATCAACCCTCGAGATATCCAACCACAAAAAATCTTCACAATGAAAAAATGTTTCCTGAAGTTGAAGCTCTCGTTATGCCAAACATTACGTCAAAATAACCAGCACAAAATATAACAACCAACCATTGGCCACAAATACAGGGATTGATGTTGGCGGACCCATGGTACCACCAACCAAAAGATATTGATGTACTGATTGGATCAGACATATTACCACAATTGCTTTCCGATGGATTAATCAAGGGACCAAATAACACTCCTATGGCACAAAACTCAAGGTTTGGCTGGATATTGTCGGGACCAGTAGTGACAACCTCGACAAAAACAAGTTAGTTATAGTACACTAACTTCATTTATTAGTGTATGTTGTGAGGATGACGACTTGAAAAAATTTTGGGAACTAGAGGAAGTTCCCACAGCAGAAATTAAATCCAAAGAAGATGAAATGTGCGAAGACCACTTCAGACGTACTCACTATAGAGATGACACAGGACGTTATGTTGTCAAATTACCACTGTTAAAAGACATCATAGTCTTGAGGGACTCACGCAAAATGTCGTTAAAAAGATTCTTTAATTTGGAGCAAAGATTGGCACAAAATAAAAGTCTTCGACATGACTTTGTAAAATTCATGAAGGAATATTCTTGGCCATATGGAGGAAGCATCAGCCGCAAATACTGACAAAACGTATTATCTTCCACATCATGCAGTGATAAAAAATGACAGCAGTACAACAAAACTAAGAGTTGTATTCGACGCTTCAGAAAGACGACATCTGGAGAATCTTTAAACAGTATCATGATGACGGGTCCTACACTTCAAAAGGATTTATTTCGGATGGAGATCTTTAAAATCGTCTTCACAGCTGATATCGAAAAAATGTATCGGCAGATTTTGGTTGACAGTAACGATCAAAATTTACAACGCATCCTGTGGAGAGAAAGTACCAAGGATCCAATAAAGGAATACATTCTTAAGACCATAACATACGTACGCTCCGTACTTAGCAATCAAGACTCTACATCAGTTAGCAGAAGATGAAAAACATTTGTACCCAAGGGCAAACAAATTATTGCTCGAAGGATTCTATGTAGATGATTGCTTAGGAAGTGCAAACTCGATACACGAATGTATAAATCTCCAACAAGAACTGATTCCTCTACTTCAAAAAGGTGGATTCAACCTTCGTAAATGGACATCAAACAACTCAACCTTTATCAATAATTTGTCAAAAGACATTATAGAAATGGAGCCAGAACATGATTTTGATAATGATACAACGTTTAAAATTTTGGGACTCTCATGACAGATGACTTTCAATTTAAAATTAATTTGGAGTTCAACTCAAAAGGCATTAAAAGGGCAATATTGAGTGACGCTGGAAAAATCTTTGATCCAATTGGTTGGCTGTCACCAATAACAATCAAGGCAAAAATTCTTATTCAAAAACTATGGCTTTTGGGCATCGGTTGGGACGAAACGGTTCCAATAAATATACAAAATGAATGGAATGAATTCAAAACAAGGCTAGCATTATTAGCGAAAGTAAGAATTCCACGGTGGACACAACAAACTAAAGGATCTCGTATAGAGCTCCACGGATTTGCAGACGCATCAGAAGCAGCGTATGCAGCGGTGGTATATCAAAAGTTTATCAATAATAGCATTATTACAATAAATCTCATAGCATCTAAAACCAAAGTAGCTCCTGTGAAGCAAGTATCGTTGGCAAGACTAGAACTATGTGCAGCAGCACTATTAACGAAGCAACTGAAGTACATCAGAGAAGAATCAGACACAAAATATGAAAGAATTTTTGCATGGTCAGATTCAACAATAGTATTGAACTGGGTGAAACAACATCCAGTGAAATGGAATACATTTGTTGCCAATCGGGTTTCTTATGTGCAACAAAATTTTGAGGGCAAATGGAGATTCGTGCCAGGTAAAGAGAATCTGCTGACATTCCGTCTAGAGGAACATTTGGAGATGCACTAGCTGAAAACATAACATGGTGGCGTGGACCAGATTGGCTAAAGAGAAATTAACAATACTAGCCAGCTGATAATTCCCTTACGGATATGCAAGATATACCAGAAGTTCACCAATCTCACGTCATATTGGCGAGACATCGTAATTGTCCAAATGGAGATGACATTTTTCTGAGATTCTCATCAATGTCCAAACTTCAACGCATTAGTGCATACTGTTTACGTTTTAAAAACAATTGCAAACGGAACATAAGTAAATAACCATTACTATTTGGTCCATTAACGATAAAGGAACTAAAGGAAGCAGAATTAGCAATGGTGCGAAGTGCTCAACAAGACTTTTCTGATGATATAAAAATTCTAAATACAGCAAGGGCTTTGACGTCAAAAAGCAGATTATCATCATTGAACCCATTTATCGATTCAAATGGAATACTGCGAGTTGGAGGTCGACTAAAACATGCCAACTTATCAATCAACCAGAAACATCCAATGATCCTATCACCGTCACATCCATTGACACAATTCATCATCAATAAAACTCATATCGATACACTTCACGGCGGAGTCAAGCTGGTTCTTAACCATATTCGAAGAAAATGTTGGATCATACAAGGTACAAACACAGTTTAGGCACTAGTTAACCAATGTGTCCGGTGTTTCCGTTTTAAAGCCAGAGAGTCAAGTCAACTTATGGGACAACTTCCAGAAGAACGTGTTAAGTTTTCACGTTCATTTACTCATTGTGGAGTTGATTATGCAGGCCCTATCAACATAAGATGTTCACAAAACAGAGGCGTGAAGTCGCACAAGGCACTCTTCGTTCACATTGAGCGCACGTCTGATTTAACCACAGATGGGTTCATGGCTGCATTACGACGAATGACAAGCAGGCGGGGTTCCATACAACATATCTACATCGACAATGGGACGAATTTTGTAGGAGCAAAAAATATTATTGAGGCAGTCCAAAACAAACTGGCAGAAAACGCCATCCAATGGTATTTTATTCCACCTGGAGCACCACACTTTGGCGGACTCTGGGAAGCAGGAGTTAAATCGGTAAAACACCATCTAAACCGTATCATAGGTGAACAGAAACTCACCTACGAAGAGATGAATACCATGTTATTGCAAATAGAAGGAGTATTAAACTCAAGGCCTCTCTGTCCACTGACAGATAACATCGAAGATCTTGATGCCTTGACACCAGGTCACTTCATTATTGGGTCACCATTAAGAACGCCACAAGACGACATCATTCTGGACCTGGGCGAGAGTAGTTTGAAAAGATATAAATTGATTCAAAAACTCAAAAAAGCTGTCTGCAAGCGTTGGTACGATGATTACATAAATAAGCTTCAACAACGTTTTAAATGGAAGGAATCAACGATCAATGTGAGAATTGGACAACTAGTACTCCTCAAAAACGAACTGTTTACACCGTCAAAATGGCCTCTTGGTAAAATTATTGAAGTACACAGCGGTGTGGACGGGCTAATTAGAGTGGTGACCATCAAAACAGAAAAAGGAATATACAAGCGGCCGATAACAAAGGTGTGCTAGTTACCAAACGATGAAAACATAAAAAAACCTGACGACAACCCTCTGCAGTCAAGTATTCATTGAACCTAAAAGAAACCTGAGAGATAGAAGAGAACCACCTGGTGTTACCTTGACGAGTACCATAGTATTCATAGCCATACTACTATTTTTACCTCTTGTCATGGGTAACCAGATTAAAGTGTCACCATTCACTTCACAACCAGGAATATATTTTGAAAACTTGGGAACAGCAACAATTTCTTCTAGCAGTTGGGACATTGTAGCCTATTATGACATGAAAACATATTTTGCACAATACCAGTCAATATATCAATTTAAAAATAACCTGATAAAGATCTGTCAGCTGCTGCCGAATCAAAATGAGACATGTAAGGCAACCATCCCACAAATCATGTCACTTAATGAAGTTCTAGAAAGAGGAAACGAATTACTATCACCCCATCCAAATAGCAGTATGAGAGTTCGCCGTGCAGCATTCAACTTCATTGGAAACATTGCAAACGGTCTTTTCGGAATACTCGATTCGGAATATGCGGATAAGATAACGGAATCAATTAATAAAATTCAAAAAGACGATGGTCATTAGGGTGGAGTGAAATTTTTTTTTCCGGAAATCTTTAAGGCCTATATGCGGAAAAGTTGAATTTGGGGACCCAAAGGTTGGGTGCAAAATTTGGTCAATGTGTGACGTCATCCTAGGGTTCCTTCATGACGTCATTGTTTTGGATTTCTTGACCTACCTACTGTAAAAAAAAAAATTAATTAATGTCGTTGTATATAGAGTTAATACTTATAGTACCTAGTCATATGCACTGGCAGAAATTTATCAAGGGGGGCGGGGGTAATTTCACATAGGGGGAGGGGGCAAATCATGGATCCGACAAAAAAAATTAGTAGGTATTGGTGAAAAGTCCATAGAAAACATTTTTAAATACATAATATTTATGTTGGTAGGGTAGTATTTTCCAGTGCCAAGGTGGGGGGGGGGCAATGTTCCCCTTTGTCATCTCTCCGGACGCCCACGACCAGACCTTAAAATATTGCATCTAAACTGAATGAAGGTGGAACTAAATGTGGTCGATATTATTTTAATTTTAATCTAGTTCTCCTTGGGCCGTTTCTCATTTTTTTTATACTTTTATTTTCTCGTTTGACTTTTTTCCACTAGAATCGGCATTCTATTTATATTCTTATTTGTGAGTGCCGGTTATTTTATTTTAAATTGTGAAAATGCCAAAAACGCGAAGTGAAACCGAGTGTGAAGTTTTTGGAGCACCCTCCGAGCTTAAAACCAATGTTCTTCCAACTTATCGTGATGTCATGAAAGCGTATTTGTTCATAAGAAATGCATTGAAGGAAAAACAGAAGGGATATGATCCAAGTGCTTTTGAAGTGTGTTCGAAATTATTGATCGATTTAAAAAGTGTTTGGCTAAAAGCATCTCTGCCTATTGTGTCAGATCAGCAGATTTTACATAAAATTAAAACATACAATGAGAAATATAAAGCAATAAAAAAAAATATAAAATCAAAGAAAAGCTCATTTATTGAAAAATTTAATTTATTTAAATCGAGCAGCAATATACTTTTTGATTTATCAGCTTGTAAATGTAATGACTTTTCAATGTGTCCTTGCCCAATAAAAGTTCCTCAAGCAGAACGCTGTTTTTTACTTGACCAAAGACAATCAAGGAGTATGGTGATTGGTAGTGTTGACTCTGAGTTGACGAAAAAGATTAAAAAAAAGAATGATCGCAAAATTCAAGAGGATCTAAAACGAAAAAGGCACGAAGAGATGAAAGAATCTAAGAGACTCAAAAATGATCTTCAAATTTCTGATGAAAGTGGGGATGATCCAAGTGTTTTAAGTTATGACGAGGACGAGGGCGATGTCGACAGCGACGTTCCGATATTACCCAGCAGAAGTTCGTCAATTCCAAAATTACAAGCTAGGATAAATTTAACGAATTTAGCATCAGCCTGCGACAGGACAGGAGTATCCGACAGGTCAGCATCAATTCTGGTAAGTTCTCTTTTACAAGACATTGGTGTCGTTTCCAAGCAAGATTCTTCAAAAGTAATTGACAGAAGCAAAATAAGACGAGAAAGACAAAAATTACGCCAAAATCTTCAATGTCAAATTGAAAATATAACAGGCTTATACTTTGACGGACGAAAAGACAAAACAATGATTTTGGAAACAATTGGGGCCAGAACACATCGGAAAATTTCAGTGGAAGAACACATTGTACTTGTTTCTGAGCCAGAAGGACAGTATCTGGGACATGTTACTCCATCTTGTGGGAATGCCAAAACAATATCTTCAAGCATAATTGACTTTGTAAAAAACATCCTGCGTGTTAATATGGAAGAAATTACAGCGGTTGGATGCGATGGAACTATTGTGAACACTGGATCCAAAAATGGTATTGTATGTCAGCTCGAAGCAGCCATTGGTAAGCCAGTACATTGGTTTATTTGTTTACTCCATCTAAATGAACTCCCACTTCGTCATTTAATGGCACATGTTGATGGAAAAACCAATGACCCAAAAGGCTTTTCTGGAGTACTGGGAAAAGCTCTTGAGAGCTGTGATAGTTTACCAATTCAAGCTTTTGAAAAGATAATGGTAGAACTGCCTCCGATAACTATAGAACATTTAAGCACGGATCAGAAATATCTATATGAAATGTGTGAAGCAGTTTCTAATGGGAATGTAGCTTTAGAGCTCGCAAACCGACAGCCAGGAAGAATATCTCATTCAAGGTGGCTTACAACAGCTAACAGGATTCTACGGCTCTATGTAGCAACTGAAAAACCTTCAAAGGAGTTATTGGTTCTGGCTACGTACATAATAAAAGTGTATGCGTTTGTTTGGTTTCAAATCAAAACAAAACCATCTTGTTTAGATGGACCAAAACACATTTTAGCACTAATAAAAGCGTCAAAATATCTACCCAAAAACCTTAAGGCAATTGTTCATCCGGTAATAGAGCGTAATTCATATTTTTGCCATCCAGAAAATATTTTACTTGCTATGTTAGCTGATAGCCGAAGCCATGTCCGGGAATTAGGCCTTAGAAGGATTTTGAAAAGCAGAGCGGATATACAAGGAAGGAAAATGAATGAAATCCGACAGTTTAAGATCCCAAAAATAAATTTTGATGCCGATGATTACATCGATCTAATAAAATGGGATACAGTTAAGATCACCGAACCACCTTTAACTAGAAAGATATCAGATGACGACTTACGTGCAATGGTTCAAAATGTTCCTGAAAATATAGAGCTATCCAAATATCCATGTCACACTCAAGCCGTCGAAAGATGCATTAAGCTGGTGACAGAAGCTTCATCTTCAGTGTGTGGCCGAGAGTCAAGAGATGGATTTATAAAAGCAAGAATCTCATCTCGAAAGCTGTTGCCAAAATTTGAAACGAAGAAGGAATTTGCTAAGGCTTTAGAAAAATGATCCATCTTTTTTATTTATTTGGTAAATTAAATTTTTGAACTTGAATTATTTCTTTACTTGATAAAAATGTTATTCTAGATTAAAAACGATTTGTAACCTCAACCCCACACCCAAAACATGAATTGAATAGAACACCTATTGGTATGATAGTGTAAGGTAAATTTAGAATTTTTCCCATCATCAATACAATTTTAATAATGTTTTAAATTATAATTTTCAGGGGATTAATTTGGAAAATGTATTTTTGTTTACTAAAACATGTAATTTATTTATTTTTTTGCATTCAAAATGTAATCTTAAGATTTGTTCATTATTAAAATGCGATTTTTTTTAAAGCACGTAATACAAATTGTCTGTTTTAATAGTAAGGAATATACGATTGAAAGGGCATTTTTGTTTGCGAATAGAGGAACCTTAGGACATAATTTTTTTTTGCTAAAAACTTGTGGTATCGTTAAGAAAAAACCAAATTCAACTTTTAGTACCATAGGCATACGAAAATTAAAAAAAAAAAAAAAAAAGTTCAAATTCACTCCGGCCTAATGGTCATCTTTTACATCTTATTAAAAACCAAACATCAATGAATATTCTTCAGCAGTCTCAACAAGAAACTACCAACAACTTTCTAGAAATAGACAAGGATCTTCAACATTTCGCTACACTTCTTGACGGAATCAGGCAGAAGTATCATGAGGACCAATTACGGCACCTATTCAATGCAATTGCCGTGCAACTTATCATTGCATTATCGCAAGTACAAACCCAGACTGCCTTGATAGATGTTTTAATCGATACTCAGCATGGCAAAATAAATCCTCAACTAATTTCTCCTGCCCAACTTCGACAAGAATTTCTCCACATAATATCAAGCCTCCCATCAACACTTCGACTTCCCGTCTCTCAAGACGAGGTTTTGACGCTTTACCATCTTATGAGCATCCACGGCAGAGCACTTAAAGATCACATAATCTTTAAAATGACTTTACCATTGCTAGGTCTGGATGATTTTGAACTATTTAAGGTAACACCAGTGCCAGCACTCAAAGATGGAACTTTCTTCACAATAAACTCATCTACAAGATATATCATGGTTACCTTGCATCGAGATCAATACTATCCCCTATCCGAAGCCGAATTTCAACAATGTGTCTCTTATACCACAGAAAGGCATCTATGCAACCAGCATCATCCCAACAGCACAGTCAAAAACCATCTACAAGAACTGAATACGCTAAAACGATCTTTCAACAAATGATGTTCATCAATTTGCGGTGGGCTACCTGGGATTACTAGTTTCCATCATCTTTGTGATTCTCCTGCTTCAAAGGTTATACACCAAAAGCTTCAAACCAAATACGAAACCAATCAAGACATCCGAGAACACCGGTACTGCATATCCAGGAAACCTCACCTTCGAGTTGCTCCCGTAAGCGGAGGTGGCAAAATGTTGACGAAATCAACAAATATGTCAGTACATTATTATTCAAGAAAGTAACAAATCAACAAATCAACAACAATCAACAAATAGCAATAAGTATTATTTAAGTCAATAGGTCATAAGAAATTAGTGTCATAATACAAGACAGTTTATGTGTCGTAAGCAAATGAGGCAAGCAATGCAGTCAAGTTCATTTTGTGTGTCACTAGTTTAAATAAAGCAAATATGCACTGTAGACAAAATGAGCTTGAACTGTATTGCTGCGAGCTGACTTACGGTATGATATAAATAGAACAAGAGAATGAATAAATGTTATTATTACTCAGTCAACAAGACAGTGATAGTCATTATAAATCTCATCAGTAAGATTTTCAATTATGAAGCTGGGGTGAAATGCAAATGCACTGTTATTGTCTCACCTCTAAAGTTTATCAGGTCTCCGTCTTGGTCAACAAATTTCAACGCTAGAGAAGTTATACCTTTGACATTCACTGGCAAATAGATGACATTTCGTGGAACTTCAATGATTTTATATCCAGGTCCAGCTTCTGGTGAAAACTCATGTATTGTGTGGACTGGCGTGTCATTTAAATAAGAGCCAGCAATTACATTACACTCAATTCGAATAACATTTACTTTGTTGATATCGACAGGTAAATCTGATAAGTGTAATTGATCAGCTTGTAGTAAACGTTTGCTAAAGCCCAACAGTTTTCCAATAGTTCGTTCCTTATTAAAATATATATTATCGCTGGCTTCTACCCCGCTCTTAAGAGTACTATTATTAGCTTTTATTTTAACAGTTGTAGTGGAGTTAAGCAATAACAACTGTTCAGAAATATATTGTGCAATGTCATCGATTTCATAAGAACCTATCGGAATTTCAATCACACCCTCTCCTATACATGAAATAAATTGTTCCGTTCATCAACATTAGGTATAGAATTATATGTTTGTAAATCAATCAAACCACGAAAATAGTTCTGATCTATGTTCAAAGGTGGAAAATAATCTGCAATTAGGTGTGAAGTGTTCCCACTCAAAGTAAGTGTAAGCGCCATAATGACAAAAATAACAATGAGATTGTTGTTGTTTAGAAGTTTTTATTTATTTAAAATGACAATAAAAATCGCAAACACAAATGCCCGCAATTGAATGAATCATAGTTTTGATACTTAACATAGTTATAATTTATACGTTGACCTAAGTATTTAATAAATTCAACCGGTGGATGAAGATTCCCAAAACTATCAAAGTATTCAATATTTGAACCTCTTTTATAATACGCTACCCAATGTGTTCCTGGCCCTTCGGGCTTCGGATGAATCAAGATTAACTATTCCACTATCGTTTCTCAGTGGTTTGCTTTTTGGAAATTTATCACGCATAAAAACTCCTCGAAAATGTGGAAATAAATCCTTTGCAATATTTTTCAAATCTATTTAGTTCAATGCACGATTGGGTAGGAAACTTAAAAGTTTTTTGTCTGAGGGTGTAAGTAAAGTCCTAGCCCTTGTCTATATGGTTTTAGATGTAAACCATGTTCGATGGAGATCGATTCCATTTTTTTATTATGACGCTTTTTCTCTTCCAGATCTTTCTTAGCAATGTCTATATCGTTTACTGCTTTTGCAATCCCTGCAGCTCCTCCAGATAATGCTCCTAGAGCTGAGAGATCGGCAAATAGAGGAACAATTAACGGGATTACTCCGCCAATTTTTGGCACCGTAATAACTCTGGGTGTCTTTATTTTATTCTTATTTTTCTTAAGTGTTTTCTTGGCAGCTAATAAAGCTACCTTAATAGCTTTTTGAATGTTATTTGGTTTTTTCCTTCGAAGAACTTTGCCAAGGTACTTAATTGTTCCACCAAGGGTGGTAGGGTTTTCAGATTTGGTTTTGATGGGCCTTTTAGACTTCTTACTTTCCTTACTTTGCGAGCACCCCATTCCAATTTTAAGCTTAGCCTTCATGAAATTTGTAACTAATAGAGCATTTGCTCGCTCGCTTAATCCAGCATCCGATGATATTACTCGCTGCCAAGCCTTTTAACTTAGAATCTTATCAGCTTTATGTCGGTGAGAAGTATTTTTGAATTGAGAATAAGATATATCGTGTTGCTTGCAAGCTTGATCAAGTAAATTTATTCCAGGGTCTCCACGAGCTAAACGTTCTTTGAGTTTGGTTCCCGGTCCACAGAATTAAGTGTAATTCAAAAGGTTATTTATTAATTACAGAGTTTAGCAAATCATTTCCCTTGGCTATAGTGTGTTGACTAACAATGTTTTTTGAAAAATCAATCATTTTATATGTATACACAAGTGCACTTGAGGGGGGTAGTAGCGTTATGACGTTTGAAAATATAAAAGCTTGATTTTTATATGATTTTGATTTAGTTTTTATCGTCATGCGATTCGTTAAACAACCACATCTTTAACCTATACAAAATGCGGACTTAGTCAAAAATGATGAAAGGACGTGGAAAAAACATGGACAATTGCCAAACAGTATTAGAGGATTAATAACGGGCCCCTCTAATTGTGGCAAAACAAATGTTATGATGAGTTTATTACAACATAAGAACGGATTGAAATTTGAGAATATTTGTATATATTCAAAGTCATTACATCAACCAAAGTATGAATTTCTTCGTCAATTTCTTCCAATCAAAAAGATGGGATTTTTACGTTTTCAAATAGTTGCGACGTCACTCCACCCGGCGAAGCCAAACAAAACTCCGTTTTTATTTTTGATGACATAGCCTGCGAAAAGCAACACGCTGCTCGAGACTACTTTAGTATGGGACGACATCATCATATCGCTAGTTTTTATTTGTGTCAGACATTTTTTTTTTTTTTTTTTTTTTTTTTTTTTATAATTTACGCGCACATAAAGGGGTTATGACTACCCTTATAATGTTATAAAACACAGTGCGAGCATTTAGGAAAATTGCGACTTTTGGCGACTTCAAATATGTGGTCATTCCAACGAAGATCATCGTTGACACACATACCAAGTACTGACAGCTTTTCGGTTTCTTGGATGCAGGTACCATTCATGGATAATGGCAATGGGGGAATGTTAAGCTTCAACGACAAGAGACAGCATTGAGTTTTTGAAGCATTGAATTCTACTCGGTTTTTATTACCCCATGTAACAATGCTGTCAAGGTCAGAATTCAATGAGCTTATCATACGCAACCGCTCCAGTTCCACATCCGAAGAGCAGGGACGTGAATTTGGAAACGAATATGAAAAGCTGAGGGTCGAGTCGTCAGCAAAACAGTTAAGCGGATTAGAAGTTTCAGACAAGAGATCATTAATGAAAATGAGGAAGAGAGTCGGAGACAAAACGGAGCCCTGGGGCACACCAGCATTTATTTTGTGGGTATCAGACTTGAAGCCATCCAATACAACTTGTATTGAACGGTCGGAAAGGTAGTTTCTAATCCAACGAAGAAGAGACTCATCGATACCAAAAGCACGCATTTTCGATAAAAGAGCCTGATGCCAAACTCTATCAAATGCTTTAGAAATATCAAGCGCAATAATCTTACTTTCTCCAAAACAATGTAAAGATTGGTTCCACTTTTCGGTGAGATATGCCATCAAATCACCAGTGGACCGTTTGCTACGAAAGCCGTACTGACGGTCATTAAGAAACTTTCGTTCTTCAAGATATTTCATAAGTTGACGGTTTATCAACGTTTCCATGACCTTGGAAAGAAGGGACGTTAGTGCAATTGGACGGTAATTGGAAGGGGAGGAAGATTCGCCTTTTTTAGGGACCGGCTGGACAAACGCAGTTTTCCATCTGCTCGGAAAAATCCCAGCAGAATAGGAAAGATGGAAAAGTTTACGCAGTGGTTTTGCCAGCGTAGAAGAACACCTCTTCAGAATAACGGCGGGGATACCATCTGGACCAGCGGATTTATGTATATTGAGATCTTTGAGGACTCTCGCAACCGAGCGAGTTCGAAAAAATATCTGCTTCATCACAGAATCTACAGAATCAAGCTCAGGTGGAGCCAATATGCTATCAGGTAGTGTTGAGTTTGCAGCAAATTGAGCTGCAAGCAAATTGGCTTTATCGATGGAACTGACATACGGAGAGTCATTGAAAACGAGCGTAGGGACCGATGATGTGGTCGAGTTCTTAACGTTCTTAACAAAAGACCAAAAATTTTTGCTTCCTTTTGGACACAACAGTATTTTTTGCCTTACTTTTTGGTCATGCAAAAACTTGGTCTTCTGTATATGAGCATTACAGATATTTCTGGCCCGTTTGAACAAATTTCGGTTTTCTACAGTAGGGTTATCTTTAAATTTACGAAAACTACTTTCTCTATCCCTAATCGCCACTTTACAGCTTAAATCGAACCACGAATTCTCTTTGGGGATGATACTTTTTGTTCTGTGAGGAACAAAATTTTTCATGCCGTTAAGAATTACGTTAGATATCATATCAGCTGATGCATCAACGTTTCCGTCGAGAAAGCACAATGACCAATTAAAATTACGAAAGAAATTATTCAGGCCGTCCCAATTGGCTTTCTCATATTGCCACACAGTTCTTTTGGGGACTTTCTCTTTTTTTACCGTGACGGAAAATGAAAAATCTACCGATATGACACAATGGTCCGATTTGCCTAAAGGAGATGATACTATAACCCTATATTTTTCGGGATGAGAAGTTAGAAATAGGTCAAGAGTGTTGGCCGCATGGCCTTCAATATCTGGAACCCGAGTGGGCTCATCAACAAGTTGAGTTAATTGGTTTAACTCAGCAAAGATCTCAACATATTCTCCTTCGGGTGTTGTCTGGCCAGAATGTCGAAGCCAATGAGAATTGTGTACATTGAAATCGCCCGCAATTGCGATTTCAGTGTGAGGATATAGGGAAATAATTCTTACTATGGAGTCAGATAGCGCATCAAACTCGTTAGAGGTCGAATTGCTATCTAAATTGGGGCTTCTATAGATAAAACAGTAATGAATGATTTGCTTACGGACGGTGAATTTTAACCACATGAAATTAAAGTTCGTATTAGAACAGAGGCCGTATTGTGGTAGAATCTGGTAAGCAATATCATTCCGAACGTAAACGGCGAGGCCATGAGATGAAAAGAATAATGGCACTAAGCTATATCCAGGCAGGTTGAACTCTGAGGGATCAGAACCAACACCAACCTGTGTTTCACTCAGTGCCAAAACAGCTGGCCTGCATTTTGCAGTGTGTGCGTACACAGCAAAGAAATTCGATCGCAACCCCCTAATGTTGCTAAAAACGACAGTGAATTTACCCAACATTACAAATCACAAACATAAAAAAACAAAGTATCAACGCATACGCTACCTAAGTCAAACCAACAAGTGTAGTCTTTTGTTAGTAAATCAAAGCAAATTACTAGCGGTGTTATGCCCAGCTAGCAACTTGACTTCTATTCACTAACGGAAACCCCACCCGTTGGTTGACTATCCGCCTGACAAATTCAAAGTCTCTACATCTGCACACACTGCACTGATAAGAAGAAAATAATCAAATCAATGAAATGTATGCAGGTGCCGAGGCTACGAAAGTGGTGTAGGGCAGGAGATGACAAACGATGGGACCGCACAATTGTGTGTAGATTATTGCTATTTTTTTTGTGGTTTTTTTTTTCTTTATTGTTGAGGGCTAGATTGGGTGGTATGGCATGCTTTGCTGCATAAGAACAATACGGCGCGGCGGGGAAAAAACACTTAACAGAACACTATGCACTTAATGATTTTTTTTTAATTTTTTTTTTTTTTTTTGCACGGCGCGAAATTAGTGGTTATTGTTATTGTTTTGTTGGAGCACTGAATATGTGTATTGATATTTATTTATTTTTTTATTATTATTGATATGGGCTTTTTCAAATGAACGGACACTGATCGCGAAGCGTATTGATGCGTTGAGATGCAGATCGGAACTGACATACACAAGAATTCCGAAACATTTAATACGAGACAACGATAATTTTATAATTGCTTTCAAACAAGATGATATGAATCTTAAACACATTTACAATGATCATGTTAATTCTGATATGACATATCAAATGTTTCAAAAATTATGTAAGGGATGTTGGAAAACTAGATACGGATTTTTGGTTATTGACGAGGATAGCCCTTGTAACAGTGGTCGCTACAGGAAAGGTTTTGATTACTTCCTGAAACTATAAAAAAGCTTATAACTTCAACTGCGTACAGCATTCGTATTGCATTCGTATTGCATTGTTCTATGAGAATGGTTCATAGTACACAGCGTTCAGCTCACATCAGTACAAAGCAGATCAGAGCAGTTAACAGAGCAGATCAGAGCAGTTCAAAAGCAGATCAAAAGCAGGTCAGAGCAGTTCAAAAGCAGATCAGACCAGTTAACAGACCAGATCAGAGCATTTAAGAGAGCAGATCGAATCGCTTAGAATCAGTCTTCTACGGTTCAAAACATAATTCATATGTAGCTGTTCATCATAAGCGTACAATTTAATTTCAAAAACTTTTTTCGAAGTTTATTCACAAGCTGTTGTAAAAATAGTAAGCCAACATTATGATGCACTTGAATGAAGAAGTAACAAAAGAACTTATTAAAACAACTGATGCTATACGAAAAAAATATAAAGCCCTAAGAAACGGAAAGGCCGCATTCGATTTGCAAATAGAAGAAGCTTTTAAACCGATTACTAAGCCCCTTAAGGATCTAGTAGAGAAATCAAATATCAAAAATTCATTTGATGATCACTACAATAATTTCGCGTCTCCACACAAAAAAATAAAGCAAAATTATGAAGAAAATGAATTTATCACCCCAAACAATTCCACTACCACATCAAACATCAGTGACAGCACCCCAAAAACCTCCATGGTAACACCTCAAAGTAAGAGGGATAGGAGCTCACGCCTGCGTCATCGGCATCTTGTTCGTGACTTTGAAGAAAAAATAGACCTAGGGACAATGGAAAAAATCCCCCGGCATTATATTAACTTATATTTAAATAATTCAAGAACGCTTGATGATTTGTATGGAGTGCATTTGAATAAGGGAATGTTACAAATTGGAGATAAAGAGTTAAAAATTAAAGGAAATGATATAGAAATAAATAATACAATCTATAATGGTACACCTGGTTTATTTGAACTAGTATTCAAGAAAAAGCCAACCCAGTTCAATGATGAAGACTTGATCAATTACAAAACTATATTACTAGCTACCAATGCCCATAGACGTAATCACAGTCCAAGAAGCCAAGTACCATTGTATATATAAACCATAGTAAGATTATGTAGACTTTTTTACCCGTGGTGAACCTAGGTCACCGTGCCAGATTTAAGTCTCCGTGCCAAGCTATGCGTTCCATATACATGTGGGATAAGTAGCAGACAGCACGTACGACCAACACAGAACACCTTAGACAAGACAAACAGCACACGAACAAACACTTACATACTGACGGAAAGTACATAACTAACACACTACGAACGATTTAACGGAACAACAGAACAAACAACGAACGAACAAATTACAGTCTCTTTTTCCTTTCCCTTTTCTTTAAAATTCAGAAAGCAGAGTTAGTGTAAAATTGCAGTTTGAGTTGGCCGGTCTTCGCGCTTGAAGTTTAATAAAGAGTAATTTTGAAATATTAAACAAACAGTGTTTTTTTGTGGAAAAGTCTTTTCCTTACAAATTGGGTGCTCAACCGGGATTGCCCACAGACATTGTGTTGTAGTCATAAGAAGCAAACACTAAGTTCTTCTAAAAGTTCATAATTACATATGTACCTACTGCGTGGCAGTCAACGAAAAGGAAAAAAAGGGCTTCAACCTAAAGCGGTGTTAGGGTAGCGACATTTTTTTTGTATTGCTGCCCAAAGATCATCGCGGTTGCTTGCTCCAACGAGTGTATAAAAAAAAAAAAAACTGAAAAACCAGAAGTAAAAAAGAAAAACTTACAAAGAAGAGCATCAACTCAAATGCAATTCAGTGCAGTGCAGTGACATGTAAAAACCTATTAAAAAGGCATAAAGTAATTTGGTTTTGCAAAAATCGAGCCAGAAACAATATCCAAATTTTTCTGTGCCTCGTGTGCGTCGAGAAAAAAAACGAACAACCACAGAACCGGTGTTCGAGAAAAGTCATTGTGTGTGTGTACATAGAAGGCGAGCGTCACGACTCACTGCTACTGGAAAAGTATTTTGAAAAAAAAAACAAAGAAGAAGAACAAAAATTCAGTTGTGTGCGCGTACAAAAAAGGGAAAGAGCCGCGTCCAGGCAAACGAAGAGTACCGTGTCAAGGTAAAAAGATAGAACGACGAAGGGGAAGAGTGCCGCGTCCAGGCAGACGAGCGAAGACAACTGTTGCTGTAGCGGAATACTTTTTGTAAAGAAAATTTGTATGTGGGTAAGCGAAGACCGTGGCTATTTTTTTTTGTTGTTCATTATTTTCTTTTGATTAAAGTATTTTGCTTTGAATTGATTTTGCTTTGAATTAATATTGAATAATAACTGATTTAAAATAAAGTAAATAAGAGTAAAATGGAAAGGGACGAGATATTGGGACTAACGGTAGATGGACTTAGACAAAAACTAACGGAACTGAACCTAGATACAACGGGACTGAAACGACAACTACAAGACAGACTACTTTTTCACTTTCGGTTAAATCGTGACGAGGGTGAAGAAAATGATGAATCATATGAAGAGGCCAGAGGAGCAATGGAAAATGTGAGGATGCTAAGTAGGTTTACCTTAAGAGATATTGAGGATTCTCTGACACATTTTCATGGTAACGGGGACATTGACGTGAATCAATGGATCCAAGAGATCGAGGAAAACGCCGTCTTAGTAGGTTGGGATGATATCCAAAAATACATATATGCGAAGCAACTCATCAAAGGTGCTGCGAAAATGTTTGTGAAGAGTCAGGTAGGGGTAAAGAGCTGGGAACGATTGAAACCAATTCTCGTCAAAGAATTTGCAACAAAACTCTCAGCGGCAGAAGTCCACCGTAGACTCAGAACTAGGCAAAAGAAATCATCGGAATCATTGCATGAATTCCTATACGGCATAATGGAACTGGGGAACCTGATAAAGTTGGACGATGAGAGCATCATCGAATATTTCATCGAAGGCATCCCAGATTCAAAGCAGAACAAGGTTGCTCTATACCAGGCCACAGACATCGACGAACTTAAGGAGCAGATCCGAGCGTACGAAAGATCCAGGAAGTCGACGCCACAATTTTCGAACTCAAGAGGAAACACGAGGTACGTTAACAGCAGCAACATCCCGGCGCAGCAGGTCAAGAAAGAAATGAAAAGCAATGCGTGTTTCCGTTGCGGAGAAAGCACCCACTATGCCAGAGATTGTTCAATGCCTGTCGCTAACAATTGTTACAGGTGCAACCAGCCAGGTCACAGAGCACGAGACTGCAAAGTCGTACTGGCAAACCAGCGACGTGCCAGCAACCGCTATGAAGAGAACGCACCAACAACCAGCCGAAATGTGCGCCCAGAAGGCAGGATAAATTTAGCAATGGGATCAAATAGGCTGTTTAAGGAAATCTCAATACACGGTGTTGCGCTAACGGCACTCGTGGACACGGGTAGTGACCTATGTCTGTTGAGGTATGATTGTTTGTTATTGTTTGAATTCGTTGAGCTGGGGGCAGAAAAAATAAATTTGTTAGGCATTGGTCAAAATAGGGTGACGACAATAGGCACGGTCAAATTGGAAGTAGAGATGGATGGTATCTCCCTGCAGATTCGTTTCCACGTAGTAAAAGAAATGGACATGAATTACTCAGTTGTCATTGGGAATGACATATTAGAGCTGGTCAATGTCAATATAATGAACAACAGTGTAGAATTCACACGTAAAGAAGATTCGATCGAGAAGGAAAAGAGGGCAAATGCTTTGGATAAGACAGAAGTCAAAGCGTTGAGCGAAGAGGTACAGATTCAGGGTATAGATGGTACCAAAAAAGAATCGCATGCAATACGTGCTATCAATAAAGAACAGGAAGTTGCCGAGGGCACCGGAGAAGATTTGAAGCAGAGACCGAACGAAAACGATCAAAGTGATAAAGGAGGGGAAGCATTTGAACTAGCAGAGGTATTCGGGCAGGTATGGTTAGCGGCAGAAGAAGGCATGTTCGTCAGGGATTTAGAGCTAAGTCACCTCGATGTCATTAAACAAGAGGAGCTGAAGCAAGTTATTGGAGGTTATATCCCAAACGGCGAGGAACCATCACCGGTTGTGATGAAACTGATTTTGAAAGATGAAATACCTGTTTTCCAACGGGCAAGGCGATTACCATATAGCGACCAGATTTTGGTACGGGAACAAATCAACACATGGCTTAAGGATGGGATCATACAACGAAGCAAATCCGAGTATGCATCACCGATTGTATTAGTGGGGAAAAAGGATGGAACAAAAAGGCTGTGTTGCGATTACAGGAAATTGAATGAGAAAATTATACGAGACAATTTTCCAATGGCCCAAATGGACGAGGTGCTCGAACGCCTCCAAGGGGCAAGAGTATTTTCTACGCTGGATTTGAAGGACGGGTTCTTCCATGTTCCAATGGACGTCGATTCAAGGAAATACACAGCGTTCGTTACTCAGGATGAACAATTTGAATTTTTGTATGTTCCGTTTGGAATATCCAATTCCCCGGCGGTATTTGCCAGATACATTCACGCGATTTATAAGACACTAATCGAAAATCGAGTCGTGGAAGCGTATATGGACGATCTCATTATACCAGCCAAAGATGAAGCCGAGGGAATCGAGAAATTAAAATTAGTGCTGAAGGTAGCTGAAAAACACCGGTTGCAGCTGAATTGGAAGAAATGTCAATTCCTGATGAGGAAGATCAACTTTTTAGGATATATCATTGAAAATAGCACAATCAAGCCATCGTCGGAAAAAACACAGGCAGTAACAGGATTTCCGGTACCGAAAAATCAGAAAACGCTCCAACGTTTCCTAGGTCTTACGTCCTATTTCCGAAGATTTGTTGAGGGATATGCGACAATTGCCAAGCCACTATCCGATTTGTTGCGGAAAGACGCAAAATTTGAAATGGGTGTCGAACAACAAGTTGCTTTTGAACAACTCAAGAACGCGTTGAGCGGAGCGCCCGTTCTCAGGCTGTTCAACCCGAAAGCCGAGACGGAAGTACATACTGATGCTTGTAAATTCGGATATGGTGCTGTAATGTTACAGAAAGATGCAGAAGACCAAATGTTGCATCCAATTCAGTTCATGAGCCGCAAGACTTCGAAATCGGAAGAGAATTTTCATTCATATGAGCTGGAAGTATTAGCGATCGTCGAAGCTTTGAAGAAATGGAGGGTGTACGTTCTTGGACTCCAATTTAAGATCGTCACTGACTGCAATGCTTTCGCGCAAACGATGAATAAACAAGAGGTTCCTGTGCGAGTAGCTAGGTGGGCAATGTTTCTGCAGGAATTCAATTATAAAATCGAACATCGCGCGGGATCAAAAATGAAGCATGTTGACGCGCTAAGCAGGGTATATTGCCTAATGACCGAAGACTCATTCAATCATCGAATAAAGGAGGCTCAGCAGCGAGACGAATGGACAAAGGCGGTCTGGAAGATATTGGAAAAGGACCAATATGAAGACTACTTCATAAAGGCGGGAGTTTTATGCAAGGATCCCATTAAGGAACTTGTGGTGATACCGTCGGACATAGAGAAGGAGGTGATAAGCATAGCGCATCAGCAAGGACACTTCTCGGTGAAAAAGACCCAAGATCTGTTGGAGAAATCTTACTTTATACCCGACATCAACAAGAAGGTAGCCGCAGCAGTCCGAAGTTGTATAAAGTGCCTAATCACGGAGTCAAAAACTGGGAAGAAGGAGGGATTGCTCCAGCCAATATGGAAAGAAGAAAGACCACTTGGAACATACCATATCGACCACGTTGGGCCGATGGAACAGACGCACAAAATGTATAACCACATACTAGTTGTCGTAGACGGTTTCTCGAAATTTGTATGGCTTCATCCAACAAAAAGCACAGGGACAGCAGAAGTGATAAATCGTTTGAGTAAGCAATCAAGCATTTTTGGGAATCCACGACGAATCATCACGGATAGAGGTACCGCTTTCACGTCGTCAGCATTCGAGGATTACTGCAAAGAGGAAGACATCTAACATCTGATTATTGCCACGGGAGTACCGAGGGGGAACGGACAAGTCGAGAGGATTCATAAAATAATCGTTCCCATGCTGGCTAAGGCTTGTGCTGGTAGTTCAGCTAACTGGTACAAACACATTGACCGAGTTCAGCGAATATTAAATAATTCACCATCCAGGAGCACCAAGTATAGCCCTTTCAAAATACTTACTGGTTTAGAAATGCGAATACCAGATTACCCTGATATCAGAGAATGGTTAGATCACCAAGCCATTAAAGAGTTGCACGATGAGCGAGACACAATTAGGGAGGAAGTCTGCGAGAACATTGCAGCAATACAGGCAGAGCACAAAAAATCTTTCGACAGAAAACGACAACCCGAAAGAGAATACGAAACTGGAGAGCTAGTCGCCATCAAGCGCACTCAGTTCGGAACAGCAATGAAGCTCAGACCAAAGTTTTTGGGACCCTACAAGGTTGTTTAGAAAAAAGCGCACGGACGGTACGAAGTCCAGAAAGTCGGAGAAAACGAAGGTCCGAAAAGAACCTCGACTGTCGTTGAATATATGAAGCCCTGGTCTAGTTCATTCGGGTCGAATGATCCGTCAGGATAGCCGATTGTGGGATAAGTAGCAGACAGAACGTACGACCAACACAGAACACCTTAGACAAGACAAACAGCACACGAACAAACACTTACATACTGACGGAAAGTACATAACTAACACACTACGAACGAGTTAACGGAACAACAGAACAAACAACGAAAGAACAAATTACAGTCTCTTTTTCCTTTCCCTTTTCTTTAAAATTCAGAAAGCAGAGTTAGTGTAAAATTGTAGTTTGAGTTGGCCGGTCTTCGCGCTTGAAGTTTAATAAAGAGTAATTTTGAAATATTAAACAAACAGTGTTTTTTTGTGGAAAAGTCTTTTCCTTACATACATTTTTATTTTTGAAAGAGAGCTTAAGTTTTGTGGATGCTAGCAATTCGAAAGAGTAAGGGTGGTATTCACCAAACAATCTTAAGAGCGCTCTTAAAGCTAAGAGGCTCTTAGTTTCAAATTTGGATGTGCTATTCACCAAGCAATAATAGGGTCTAGTCTAAGCTAATTCGAATATTCGAAAAATAAGGGTTTTGAGCCTGTGAATGCACACTTTTCGAACTACTTCGAAAATTTCAGTGTCAATTGTCAAAATCAGCTGTTAAGCAAACCAAAAACAGAAAAAATTATCGGAAATTTAAGAAATGGTAGAACGTAAAATTAATTCATTCTCTGTATTGCAAGCCATAATTCGAATTTCTAATTTTTTTCAACAGTTATTTATGATTTTTGAATAACAACCACAAATGACGCTGTCAGTAAATTTCGAATTTTCGAAGTTATTTAAAACAACAACCGCTCATAACTTAAGAGTGGTAGCGACCACTCTTGAGTGTTATGAGCGCTCATAAATCTGCACTAATAGTGGTCGGTGAATAGGTTTATGAGCCACTTAGTTTAAGATTTCTTGGTGAATACCACCCTAAATTCAATTTGTAAACATTGAATTTTCTGGGTACCAACACAAATGAAGAAAGCGTACATCGGGGTTGCTTTTTGCTTATGCACGCATTGAATGTGAATGGCACAAGGAATAGGCAAGATGAACAAGCGTGAAATACACTTTGCAAAGGAGGTACGGAAAAAAATCAACCCTTTGCATGTCTTGTGGCTGGTTGAAAAGTAGAGCACCAAAAACAAAGACGAAGTCGTAGCGGGGAGATCGGGGTTGTTTATGCATGCATTGAGGGAAGGTAGAAAAAAACTTGGTTTTTTTTGCTTGTGACTGGTTAACTAGCTGATCATCAACACCAAAGAGGAAAGAAGAAAGTGGCGGAGATCGGGGTTATTCTCGCATACATTGTTGAATTGTATCGTGTTTTTGAGTAGGCAGGATAACATATACAATGTAGGTAACCTTGAAATATGCATCTTGAAACAAAGGAAGAAAACAACTTGTTATTTTTTGCCTTCGGCTGCGATCTTGTGATCTTTTCGTTTGTTGGCAAGTATGGGGTAGGTCAGTGCTGTACATATGAATGCAAGTTTTGGTATAGTTCTTTATTTTCTCTATTGTTTTTTAGAGATATACTAATGTATTTTCTGTACCCAGAAGTAGGTACTTTGCAAGAATACAAGTTATGTCACTTTGGCACTTCTCCTTTTTTTGGTATACATAGTTGCGTTTTTCTCTATGGTTTTTTTGTACACATTTTAAAATGTATTAGGTATGTACCCACAAGTAGCTACTTTGCATGAATGCAAGTTATGGTGGTTTGTTATTGTTTCTTTGTCTTTTTTCTATATAATATTTTGGTGGTTTCATCACTTACAAGTAATAACTCGCGTTTAAAAGTAACTATGTATGTAAATGTCTCATTTTTTAACGTTCAAGTACAGTCAATTTCTATTGAGAAGTCATAAGACAAAGAAGTGTTATTGATATTGCTCAAAGTCAAATTACCTATTTAAAAAATAGATTTGCCAAGATTAATAATTGTGTTTTGCAAAAACTTAAAGCAGTGCAGCAAAATTATTCTTTGCTTTTTTTAAAAACAGTGCAAAATAGATTTGCCAAGATTAATTGTGTTTTGCTAAAACTTAAGCAGTGCAGTGAAATTATTCTTTGCTTTTTTAAAAACATTGTTGTGTTGTGTTTACCTACACCATCAGCAGAAAAAGCAGAGCAGCAATTCAGAAGCTATTGGCGATTCAAGTTTTTTTGAAAACTTTGAAATCGTCAGTGAGTAAGATTCATTATTGAAGAAAAATCTTTATTTCGTTATTATACCTACTCTTTTTATTATTTTTTGCATTTTTATTACCTATTCTTTTTTCACTACAAATTTACTAGATCATTATTAGCCGATCAATTTTTTTTTCAAACCGCGCTTAAACTTCGTGTGATTGGGTTTTCATTTTTAGGACAATTGTTTTAACAAAAACAGTTGTTTTAGTTTTAAAGTTCGTGGCTTGAAGATATTTGTTTCGTGAAACTTGTTACGAAAGTTGTTATTTTAGCCTCGTGCGATCGTGTTTCTTAAGTTGAAAAGTGCTAAAAATTTAAAAGTGTGGTGTTTGACATTGATATAAAGTGCATTTAAAATCATTACAAAAAGCTGTTTGATCTAAGTAGACATTAGTATTATTTTTAATTAATTTAAGCTTAATTCATTATCTACATTTTTTCGATTTATTCAATTTCAATATTCAATTTCTATCAAATATATTCATTAATTTTTAAAAATTGTTTAATTTCAAAATAAAGTACTTTTACTTTTATTTTTCATAATAATTATTAGCAATTTTTCAAAATGGTGAAAAATTCCTGATATCAAAATTGTGGGGCAAATACGCGAACACATCGTGATACTTCTTTTTTTTTTAAATCCCCTCAGATTATAGAAGGCCCGTTTGGTTGAAACATGGAAATGTTTCAACAACAGTAATTCTTCCTAGAGTTCCCACTTTTTGTGAATCGCATTTTTATTTAAAGGATGTGATTATAAGAACTTCTTACAAACGCTTAAAATTCGATGCACTGCCGATGTTTTCTATATCGATTTGCAGTTGGACTGAAAGTGTTTGCGACAAATCTTGTCATCTTTTAATGCAATCGTTCAAAAATCCAATTGCGACGGTAACGTCAGAGAGTCATAATATTGCTTTTCAGACTCCAGAAATACATACCGAAGATGCATTGCCTTCTACTTCGTCTTTTAATAGACCAACTTTCACCATGCGGCTCACTCAAAAATCTTGCCAAAGATTCTACCGAAACATATCTTAAAGATTATTCTCTAAGAGATGTAAATCTATCCGCCCCCATATCTCCGTCCCAATTTCCTTCACCTGGATATTTTTTGTATTCTGTTAATAATGAGGATTTGCATAATCCTACAACTCCCTCTCGTTACGATTCGGGATTTTACGCTTATGCGCATAAAAATAAGGCTAGAAAGGTGTCTAAACGTCCCGTGGCTCGCAATATACTTGTCAAGCGCACGCACAAGTCGAAAAACTACCTATTTAAGAAACCAATCAGATCTTTGGGTAAAGCATACTGTGTTGAGGAAATTGAAAGATTCGACCGATGAGGTTCGAACTTTCATTACAACACAATGCTTTCATGAAGATCGCAAAAGCTGGAAATCGGAGGAAATCAATGCCCCTATTAGTTTTAAGTCATACGTGGACAACCGAAAGTGAAAATGTTTCTTGGTTTGTTTTCGAAAAATTAAAAAGATATGAAATTAAATTTTTTTCACTCCAATATTTCTGATATGTTGCATAATAACTGTGAAAAATTTAACTACCTACCTACCTAGTTTAACGCAATGTTAAGAAAAGTAGCTCTTAAATTGGTTTTTAATATGCTTTTGCATTTATTTTCTGCACAAACCTATTATAGGTATTGCAGCTTTTCCTTAAGTTTTCTTTTTCCTAGTTATCTTACAATAGGTGTAGCTTAACTCCATTGGTTCGAAAAACATTGGTAAATACATTTGTATTTTTTTATTATTAATGTTTTTCTCCTTTAAACAGAACTAGTAAATGTACCTACTAAAATATTTAATGCACCTGTTTTTATGTTATATCTAATTCGTAACAGGTAGTAGCATACTGCATACATCTACTATTGACCGATCAGAAAACGATTTTGTCAAAAACAAGAAATTGAATTTAATCACTACATGTCTACATTATGTTTGCATTTTTCCAATAACTCCATACTATCCCTTCCCTACCTACTTAAAATTCATTTCGCGTAAATTCTTTCATCAATTGCAAAATGTAGTCAAATTGTTTTTCAAAGCAAAATGATGCAATGTGACAATTTGCTCTACATTGGTGCAGGTAAGTTAACCTTGAAGTAAAGAAGAATTACAAAATCATTTGGCTATTTCTCAACCGAGTTCTTGTTCTTCCCTTTGAGATAACGAAATTCTTTCAACCCTTTTTACATACATATATCCACAAAAGGGAATCAAAACAAAACTGCGTCATCAAAGTTCACAGATCCCGCCAAAGTATTTTTTCTCATGTTCATGCTCTTTTGGTATTTTGTGCTCACTCTCTTAAATACGTTCCACCCAACTTTTTTTTTTACTTTTTTCAGCGTTCGCAGCGCCACCATGCTCCTACGGTCCAAAGGATTCTTAAATTGAATGATGAACTTACTATTGTTTATATAAACAATGGTCAAACGCCAAACTGCCAAGGGAAATTGAAATAAGAAGGTTGTGTTCTTCAATTTTATTCCTCGATAAAAAGAAATTCTTTTCAGAACAGGTAAACTGATTTTAATTTATTCTAAATAGTAAAGGGTCGTTAGCTTTTTACCTAGGAATCCAGGGCCAGTCCATGGATTTTCATGAAATTTTCGGAAATGTGTTTTGAATAGCGTATAGAAAAAAGTTAAAAACAAAAATTTCACCGCTCTCAATTTTTTAAATATTTCTAAAATTTATCATTAACTTTAAAAATTTTCTTTTATTTATGTAGGGTTTTTAAGATACTGTTTTCTAAAGGCTCTGGATAGATAGGTTTGGTCAAGACAAAAAAAGTTGTATGGGAGCCCCCCTCCAAAGAAAAATTTTTTTGTTCGCTTTTTTGTTTTTGAGTAAAAATTAATAAAAGCAATAAATATGGAAAGAAGAACTGGCCTTAAACGGGCAAAATTTTGTAAAAAAAAAAAAAAAAAATATGAAAAAAATATTTTCTTTTTTCAAAGTTTTGACTTTGAGGCTTGATCTCTCAAAAACTTTTCATTAAGTGAACTCAAATTAAATTTTTTATTAAAAAACAAAGCAATAATTTTAAAAAAAACTAAAGTATGAGAAAATAAGCGGCTTAGTTGATTTTGAATAATTTTTTAAAAAATTGAGTAAATTTCATATGAAATTGCCCCTCCCATTCAACTTTTTTTTTGTCTTGACCAATACTATCCATTCAGAGCCTTTGGAAACCCGTATCTTAAGAACCCTACATAAATAAAAGAAAATTCTTAAAGTTAATAATTAATTTTAAAAATATTAAAAAAATTGAGAGTGGTGAAAATTGTATACGCTATTCAAAACACATTTCCGAAAATTTCATGAAAATCGATGGACTGGCCCAGGATTCCTGGGTTTTGCCTTTTTTATGTCTAACGGCCCTCTACTAAAAACATTTTGTTCGTTATTTTAAGAGACGATTTGAGAGAAGCGAATTTATCGACTTATTTATATGCAGAATAGCTGTTAGATAGAGATCAGTTTGTATCATAAGATATGATTGCTTGGGTATGAAAAATGAGAGTATAAGGAAATAAACCTGTGTTTAAAGTTTTTCCATTACCTTTTTTATTAAGAGTGTTTTTCGTATCTTTTACTTGTCCTTTAAAAACTTTAAATCTTAAAAAATTACCGTTTACAGTATTGATACCACAATCAATGACGACTGCACCATTTTTAATCCAATCTCCTCGAACTTTTTCAGCGCAACCAATTGCAGCAATTAAAATGTCAGCGGTTTTTGTCTGAAAAAAATGTGAAAATTCTTTGAAATTCGAAATTTAAATACAAAAAATTTGTAATGCTTAGAACGTTGAAGTCAAATAAAATAAGCAATAAGAAGCTGGATGGAATCGAATGACCTTCGAATCAGAATGGTGCGAAACTTCAAAATCAGACAATAAAAAAACAAACAACGATAATAACGCAGAAGTTGAAGTTGAAGTTCATAAAGAGTGTGACGGTTGGTGATGGTTTGAATTTGTTCTTTTTTGTTTTGCTTTGCCTTAAGATAGAGAATCTGTCACGATCGATTTTTGGTTGTGCATGGACTGGGGGAGTAAAATATGAAAGGAAAGATTATGATGACAATGTATGTAGGGTATTTTTTGTTGTGAATTTCGATGGCTTGATATGGTAGCCAGAACGTGTAGTAAGAGAATTTTGAGCGATATTCGATTGTGCATAGATTGCGTATGATCAAGAATATGCTCTGCCTTGCATTGCATACAAACAGCGAGTGGCCGTTGGTTAGGGATTTTTATTTTAGATTTCAGAACTTAAAATTTGAATTTGAAACGTAATTTGTACGCAGTAAGTTGTTCTATTTTAAGATTTTGTTGATGGGAATTGTGGCAGACATGCTGCTAAAGGTGTAAAATGACATGCTAATGCACAATGCTGAACGTTATAAAAAGTGTGTGTAACAGATGGAATTGGTTTGAATTTTGAATGGTTGACTATGTTTGAAAAATCAGAAAAGTTTGTTTCTTTTTAAATTTTAAATTTTTTAACGAGGGGGTGCTGATTTTTCTTTTGTTTTGATTTTAAGACAGAAAATTTGTCACGATTAATATTTCGTTCTGCATGGAATGTGGATAACCATGTCATTTTACACCTTATCATGAGATTTCTTTTGTACGAACTTTGTCTTGCAACACATCTGGACAATTCGAATTGCTAAGTCTGTCTCGCTTGCTTGGAATTTGTAGTCACAGTTTGAATGATTTTACCGTTTGGTTTTTTGATTTAAAACTTTTTTTAGAAATTTGGAATTTCTGACTCTGTCCGGCTTGCTCGCAATTTGTAGTCTAAGTTTGAATAATTGACGTTTCGTTGTTTTTTTTTTTTTAAGAAAATGTGTGACAATTTCATCAGATGTTTTGTTGTTCAAAATGTTCAGATAGTGCATGAGCAGTTCATTTTTCACCTAAGCATGATAGGCCGTTTCTTTTTTAGATTTTGCTGGCGCTTGGAAGTGGTTAATTTTTTTATGAGCTTGGAATTTGTGCGACGCCTACGGTAGGTGAGGGTAGTGAGAATGTTTTTTTTTTTTTTTTTGATTTTGGCTGTACGATAGAGAATTGTCTGTACCGAAATTTCCGGGACTGTACCGGAATTCAATGCAACTGTACCGTGTACCGAAGCAATGCTTCACAATTTAAAATATCTGTACCGAAATTTCATACAAGAAAAAAGGGATGGAACGGTTTTAAAGAAGAAAAAGATTCGTGGAGCAAACACAGAAAAAGATGTTATAAAGTGAAACGAAATTTTATCGTCTTATTTATAGAGTCTCAGTACATTTTATATTTTCTTATAATTATTTTGTTTGTTATTGATTGATATTGATAAAGTTGACAGTTTACAGTACTCACAAATCTATCAAGGTTTCTCTTGTTTGACAAGGGGATGTTGAAATCTCATTTAAATTATACAGGATGTCCCGTAATTCGTGTTACATACTTTGGAATGTGATTCT
This sequence comes from Melanostoma mellinum, assembly GCA_914767635.1. Classification (NCBI taxonomy): domain Eukaryota; kingdom Metazoa; phylum Arthropoda; class Insecta; order Diptera; family Syrphidae; genus Melanostoma; species Melanostoma mellinum. The sequence goes on along the minus strand of OU612060.1, from coordinate 100,048,903 downwards.
CGGTCATATTCTAAGAAAAAAGTTGTTATACGGTAAGGTTCGTTTCTGAACTTTCCGATGCTTTCTTTCTAAGGCTGAGGTAAGCTCAGCCTGTCCAAGGTATTCTCGACGAAGCACCAGAAGTCGAGATAAAGATTCCACCAAGACTTAGCCAAAATAACCAAATACGACCAACTTTTATTTTTCCAATAAATTCCTTTTTATTTATCGTATTAATAACAATAGGTTTTACTTAAGATAGTATATACAACAGTAATTCTGTCCTTAGCGCAAATGCCAAAGAATAATCGGGTGGCTACGAGCCTGTCCTAGCTACCTTCAGGAGGAAGGGAAGGAGGAATTAACACAAGTAATCTTGTCCTCGGCGCAAATGCCGAAGAATAATCAGGTGGCTACAAGCCTGTCCTCAATACCTTCAGGAGGAAGGGAAGGAGGAATAAACACAAGTAATCTTGTCCTCGGTGCAAATGCCGAAGAATAATCAGGTGGCTACAAGCCTGTCCTCGATACCCTCAAGAGGAGGAGAAGGAGGAATAAGCACAAGTAATTTTGTTCTCAGCGCAAATGCCGAAGAATAATCAGATGGCTGCAAGCTTGTCCTCGATACCTTCAAGAGGAAGGGAAGGAGGAATAAACACAGTTATTCTGTCCTCAGCTCAAATGCCTAAAAATAAACGGGTGGCTACAAGCCTGTCCTCGATACCCTCAGGAGGAGGGGAAGGAGGAATAAACACAAGAAATCTTGTCCTCGGCGCAACTGCCAAAGAATAAACGGGTGGCTGTCAGCCTGTCCCCCCTACACTCGGGAGGAGTGGAAAGAGGAATAAACAAATTCGGACAGCTGGTGCCGTCCTTTCAAAAAGTAGAATGGGTTAGTACCAAGTACTAGATCCCAAGTTTCATTTGAGTACGATGTACACTCTACCGAAGCGGAGCAGAAACTTAATTTTACCTGTTCGAGTTACATCCCTATGTCATATTTCCTACAACAAGTGAGTGTGAGCTCTATAAATGAGCAAAACCCATTGACCATTGCTTGTGGCGAATGCATATCCAATGTCGCATGCCGATGCCTGTGTTTGCATACAACGAGTGGGGTGAATGGGAAACTTGGAAATGTGTATGTAACTTGTGTGTTGCTGCGGGTGCGGAGGTATTCGGTGCGTTTGTTTGTTTGATTTTTCCGATATACATATATCTTGTGTATATCGCCCGAATTTTGTTGAACAAAATATACGCACTGTGACGGTTCGTTACAGAGCCCCCTCTGTTCACAAGATGAGAACTTTCTCGGCTTAAATTTAATATTTCTTTTCTTTCAAAACAATTTTATTTTTTTCATTTTTATTTCTAAAATTTTTCTGATTCTTTTTCTTTTCAAAACTCTTTTTTTTTCTTTTTTTTTTACATACTTTTTTCTGATTCAATTCAAATGTTTTTTTTTTCTTTTCCTTTTTTTTATATTTTCACATATTTTTTCTGACTCTATTCAAATTTCTTTTTTTTTTTCTTCATATATTTTTTTTTTTATTTATTTACTTATTTATTTTTGTTACATTAAATTTTTTCAATATTTTCAAAAACTAAGTAAAAATTTTTTTTGATAGCGTTCAAACTCTTCTTGGGGGAATCAGGGATTAAGATTTGTTGCGGTGACGGAGCCTTTTCTGGTCGGCTCAATACCCTTAAATGTACGGGTTCGCTGCTGCGTGTGGGGGCAGCCATGGGTGGTCGAGTCTGGATTCTGGTTGAGGGGTCGACATAACCTGGCATTTTACCTCCTACGATCTGATTTCCTAAAAGTATTTCTAAACCGGCTTGTCGTAATGCTCCCAGTCCAAGTAATGCGTCAACTTCTAGGGATGGCATGCATATCACGTCTTCATTGATTTGCATCCCGTTTAATTCGAATGAGATCCTGTATTTTTCTTTCGTTGTGGTGGAATTTTCATTCGCCATACTTATATTTTCATATGATTTATAGCTAGGTATTCTGAGTCGGCGGAGATGGTCTCGGAATCGTTTTTTGATGTAGGTTTCCGCTGAGCCAGTGCCCAGTACAGCGTAGTAGACGTCATCCTCAAATTTGATTGGCGTGTAAGGTCGTGGATCTTGGTATGGTTTGGTATATACGGTGGCTACGTCACTACGCCAACACGAGCAGTCCTTGGTTAAGGTGCCATCTTGTCCGCCGCAAGTACAAGACAAACGAAGCGGCCTCCGGCAATTCTCTCTACGGTGGCCTTGCTGTTTACAATTCCAACAGTGACTCTGGCGATCGTAGGAGACTATGGAAGCGGAGGTTTGGTGGCGCATAGGCGTGGAACTCGCATTCGGTCGAGACGGAGTAGTAGGTATATACCTTTCATCTCTTTTAATAGCGTCACACTCCTCGACGAGTAGTAACAAGTCATCAACTGTCTGAAAATCTTGACGACGTGCGTATAATCGATATTCGGGTCCTAGCCCATCAAATATTCGGTCAAGATTGTCTTGTACCGTCATGCGTGGATGCTGGTGTATCAAATATTGTGTCTTCAGGATGTATTCTTTCGCGCTTTCTCTTGGCCCCTGACGTCGGCGATATATTTCATCTTCGAGTTTAGTAAAGTATCGCGGTGGTAGGAAATACTTGGTAAATGCTTGGCGGAAGTCTTCCCACGTTGTTTAACTACCAAGCTTAAATCGCAATCACTCCAATGCATTTCCTTTAAACAACTCGGGGAGTGTGCGAAGCATATGATCTCGTGGGATATCAAAGCATGTCGTTAATTCTGTTACTCTTTTTATAAATTCCAAGGGGTTCCCAGTTCCATCGAACTTGAGGCCCCATTTACGGACAGTGTTCATCACTTCTGCCTCATAGCTTAAAGTATACCGACCCGATGATCGAGGGCATGGTAAACTCTGTGATGATACTACATGGTTGCTGGGCTGGCCCGAGGGTCGTTCTTCCGTACGCCCTGGGGCGCTAGGTTCCTGTCTAGTCAGACCTCTACTCAAAGCTGGAACAGGAAACTGAAATTCCGTGTAATACGGAGTCTTCGGTACTTGCGGCATTATTTCGTCGGCGTTCGTTTGAGAAGGTAAAACAGGGGTAATCGCGGCGCTGCTGGTTGGATTTTCATCTTCATCGAGGCGTTTCTCAATCGTATTTTCCCACGTCTCGCAAAGATTCTGTGTCGATCCTTAAATGTCGGCTGAGACGTTGTTGTAGTATTTGAACGCTACCGGTCGTGTCTAATTTACGAGCTGCCAGTGTTTCAATCAGCTCAGATTTCTTGATAAAATAAATGAAACCCAGATTCTTACATGGGTTCAAGTATTGATCGTCCTGGTTCTCGGAGTCGGACATAGTGCTGGTTCAGGTCGGGTGTGCCGTTGGCGGTGATCGGGGGAAGGCGTCAATTTCAAAAATTTGCTTTCGTAATTTATCTAGTTAAATTACGGCTTTGGTTGGTATGTGGTCTCTTAGAAGGTGGGACCTTTCAAAAAGTATTTGTTTTGGCTTGGTTGTTTGGAATCTTTTATAGTCCCTGCTCGGGCGCCATTTTGCGATGCTTTCTTTCTAAGGCTGAGGTAAGCTCAGCCTGTCCAAGGTATTCTCGACGAAGCACCAGAAGTCGAGATAAAGATTCCACCAAGACTTAGCCAAAATAACCAAATACGACCAACTTTTAATTTTCCAATAAATTCCTTTTTATTTATCGTATTAATAACAATAGGTTTTACTTAAGATAGTATATACAACAGTAATTCTGTCCTTAGCGCAAATGCCAAAGAATAATCGGGTGGCTATGAGCCTGTCCTCGCTACCTTCAGGAGGAAGGGAAGGAGGAATGAACACAAGAAATCTTGTCCTCGGCGCAAATGCCGAAGAATAATCAGGTGGCTACAAGCCTGTCCTCGATACCTTCAGGAGGAATTAACACAAGTAATCTTGTCCTCGGCGCAAATGCCGAAGAATAATCAGGTGCCTACAAGCCTGTCCTCGATACCCTCAGGAGGAGGAGAAGGAGGAATAAACACAAGTAAGTTTGTCCTCAGCGCAAATGCCGAAGAATAATCAGATGGCTGCAAGCCTGTCCTCGATACCTTCAGGAGGAAGGGAAGGAGGAATAAACACAGTAATTCTGTCCTCTGCTCAAATGCCTAAGAATAACAGGTGGCTACAAGCCTGTCCTCGATACCCTCAGGAGGAGGGGAAGGAGGAATAGACACAAGAAATCTTGTCCTCGGCGCAACTGCCAAAGAATAAACGGGTGGCTGTCAGCCTGTCCCCCCTACACTCGGGAGGAGTGGAAATCGGAATAAACAAGCAGGGTCTCGCTTCTGCCTTATGTCCAAAGCACCAATGCAATGGAATTATCGTTGAAACCACTTTTGCGTTAGCAGCTTCCAATGTCTGTGGGGATTCCTGATGGGAACTCACACGGAATAAACGTTTGAGCCTTTCCGGACTCTGTCCTCAGCGCACAATGCTGAAGAATAAACGGGTAGCCTTGGACCTCTCCTCACTACACTCAGAGGGAGTAGAAAGAGGAATAAACACGTATTCTTGTCCCCAGCGTACAATGCTGAAGAATAATCAGGTGGCCTTCGGCCTGTCCTCACTACACTCAGAAGGAGTGGAAAGAGGAATAAACAAATTCGGACAGCTGGTGCCGTCCTTTCAAAAAGTAGATCGGGTTAGTACCAAGTACTAAATCCCATGTTTCATTTGAGTACGATGTACACTCTACCGAAGCGGAGCAGAAACTTAATTTTACCTGTTCGAGTTACATCCCTATGTCATATTTCCTACAACAAGTGAGTGTGAGCTCTATAAATGAGCAAAACCCATTGACCATTGTTTGTGGCGAATGCATATCCAATGTCGCATGCCGATGCCTGTGTTTGCATACAACGAGTGGGGTGAATGGGAAACTTGGAAATGTGTATGTAACTTGTGTCTTACTGCGGGTGCGGAGGTATTCGGTGCGTTTGTTTGTTTGATTTTTCCGATATACATATATCTTGTGTATATCGCCCGAATTTTGTTTAACAAAATATCCGCACTGTGACGGTTCGTTACAGAGCCTCCTCTGTTCACAAGATGAGAACTTTCTCGGCTTAAATTTAATATTTCTTTTCTTTTAAAACAATTTTATTTTTTTCATTTTTATTTCTAAAATTTTTCTGATTCTTTTTCTTTTCAAAACTCTTCTTTTTTCTTTTTTTTTTACATACTTTTATCTGATTCAATTCAAATGTTTTTTTTCTTTTCCTTTTTTTTTTAATATTTTCATATATTTTTTCTGACTCTATTCAAATTTCTTTTTTTTTTTTCTTTATATTTTTTTTTTATTTATTTATTTCTTTTTTTTTGTTACATTAAATTTTTTCAATATTTTCAAAAACGAAGTAAAATTTTTTTTTTTTTTTTTCTTATACAACCAAAATAATAGTTTGTCGCTTTCTATAATCTCCTCTACTTCGCGATATCGATCGCCTACTTCCGAATTTGTATATTCCATCACAGAATGGACTGGTATTGTCGCCTTTGGAGTTGCTGAGATGGTCGGTATGGCGGGGGGGGGGGGGGATGTAAAATTGGGGCGTATAGCTTCCTTCTGTTGCACGAAGGTATATGGTTCAGCTATGAGCCCTTGGCTGGTGGATGGTTAGGGTGACTGCTGTCTCTCCTTCTTTTGGTTTGTGGCGAGTGGTCGTTTGAAACCTGTCATCTTCTGCCCTTCTCGTGGGGGCTGCTTTTTCTTTTCGAACAATCTTTCCGCAATTGTACTTCGGTCTCTGATAGCTTTCATATTCTCCTTGGGTGAATCGGGAATTGTGATTGGCTTCGGTGATGGTGCTCTTTCTAGTCGGCTCGGTACTCTGGAATGCGCGGGTTCGCTTATGTGTGTGCGGGCAGCCATGGATGGCCTCTGGTCGCTGATAGCGTTCAAACTCTTCTTGGGAGAATCGGGGATTGTGATTTGCTGCGGTGACGGAGCCTTTTCAGGTCGGCTCAATACCGTTAAATGTACGGGTTTGCTGCTGCGTGTGGGGGCAGCCATGGGTGGTCGAGTCTGGATTCTGGTTGAGGGGTCGACATAACCTGGCATTTTACCTCCTACGATCTGATTTCCTAAAAGTATTTCTAAACCGGCTTGTCGTAATGCTCCCAGTCCAAGTAATGCGTCAACTTCTAGGGATGGCATGCATATCACGTCTTCATTGATTTGCATCCCGTTTAATTCGAATGAGATCCTGTATTTTTCTTTCGTTGTGGTGGAATTTTCATTCGCCATACTTATATTTTCATATGATTTATAGCTAGGTATTCTGAGTCGGCGGAGATGGTCTCGGAATCGTTTGTTGGTGTAGGTTTCCGCTGAGCCAGTGCCCAGTACAGCGTAGTAGACGTCATCTTCAAATTTGATTGGCGTGTAAGGTCGTGGATCTTGGTATGGTTTGGTATATACGGTGGCTACGTCACTACGCCAACACGAGCAGTCCTTGGTTAAGGTGCCATCTTGTCCGCCGCAAGCACAAGACAAACGAAGCGGCCTTCGGCAATTCTCTCTACGGTGGCCTTGCTGTTTACAATTCCAACAGTGACTCTGGCGATCGTAGGAGACTATGGAAGCGGAGGTTTGGTGGCGCATAGGCGAAGAACTCGCATTCGGTCGAGACGGAGTAGTAGGTATATACCTTTCATCTCTTTTAATAGCGTCACACTCCTCGACGAGTAGTAACAAGTCATCAACTGTGTGAAAATCTTGACGACGTGCGTATAATCGATATTCGGGTCCTAGCCCATCAAATATTCGGTCAAGATTGTCTTGTACCGTCATGCGTGGATGCTGGTGTATCAAATATTGTGTCTTCAGGATGTATTCTTTCGCGCTTTCTCTTGGCCCCTGACGTTGGCGATATATTTCATCTTCGAGTTTAGTAAAGTATCGCGGTGGTAGGAAATACTGGGTAAATGCTTGGCGGAAGTCTTCCCACGTTGTTAAACTATCAAGCTTAAATTGCAATCACTCCAATGCATTTCCTTTAAACAACTCGGGGAGTGTGCGAAGCATATGATCTCGCGGGATATCAAAGCATGTCGTTAATTCTGTTACTCTTTTTATAAATTCCAAGGGGTTCCCATTTCCATCGAACTTGAGGCCCTATTTACGGACAGTGTTCATCACTTCTGCCTCATAGCTTAAAGTATACCGACCCGATGATCGAGGGCATGGTAAACTCTGTGATGATACTACATGGTTGCTGGGCTGGCCCGAGGGTCGTTCTTCCGTACGCCCTGGGGCGCTAGGTTCCTGTCTAGTCAGACCTCTACTCATAGCTGGAACAGGAAACTGAATTTTCGTTTAATACGGAGTCTTCAGTACTTGCGGCATTATTTCGTCGGCGTTCGTTTGAGAAGGTAAAACAGGGGTAATCGCGGCGCTGCTGGTTGGATTTTCATCTTCATCGAGGCGTTTCTCAATCGTATTTTCCCACGTCTCGCAAAGATTCTGTGTCGATCCTTAAATGTCGGCTGAGACGTAGTTGTAGTATTTGTACGCTACCGGTCGTGTCTAATTTACGAGCTGCCAGTGTTTCAATCAGCTCAGATTTCTTCATAAAATAAATGAAACCCAGATTCTTACATGGGTTCAAGTATTGATCGTCCTGGTTCTCGGAGTCGGTTCAGGTCGGGTGTGCCGTTGGCGGTGATCGGGGGAAGGCGTCAATTTCAAAAATTTGCTCTCGTAATTTATCTAGCTAAATTACGGCTTTGGTTGGTATGTGGTCTCTTAGAAGGTGGGGCCTTTCAAAAAGTATTTGTTTTGGCTTGGTTGCTTGGAATCTGTTATAGTCCCTGCTCGGGCGCCATTTTGCGATGCTTTCTTTCTAAGGCTGAGGTAAGCTCAGCCTGTCCAAGGTATTCTCGACAAAGCACCAGAAGTCGAGATAAAGATTCCACCAAGACTTAGCCAAAATAACCAAATACGACCAACTTTTAATTTTCCAATAAATTCCTTTATATTTATCGTATTAATAACAATAGGTTTTACTTAAGATAGTATATACAACAGTAATTCTGTCCTTAGTTCAAATGCCAAAGAATTATCGGGTGGCTACGAGCCTGTCCTCGCTACCTTCAGGAGGAAGGGAAGGAGGAATGAACACAAGTAATCTTGTCCTCGGCGCAAATGCCGAAGAATAATCAGGTGCCTACAAGCCTGTCCTCGATACCCTCAGGAGGAGGAGAAGGAGGAATAAACACAAGTTATTTTGTCCTCAGCGCAAATGCCGAAGAATAATCAGATGGCTGCAAGCCTGTCCTCGATACCTTCAGGAGGAAGGGAAGAAGGAATAAACACAGTAATTCTGTCCTCAGCTCAAATGCCTAAGAATAAACGGGTGGCTACAACCTACAAGCCTGTCCTCGATACCCTCAGGAGGAGGGGAAGGAGGAATAAACACAAGAAATCTTGTCCTCGGCGCAACTGCCAAAGAATAAACGGGTGGCTGTCAGCCTGTCGCCCCTACACTCGGGAGGAGTGGAAATCGGAATAAACAAGCAGGGTCTCGCTTCTGCCTTATGTCCAAAGCACCAATGCAATGGAATTATCGTTGAAACCACTTTTGCGTTAGCAGCTTCCAATGTCTGTGGGGATTCCTGACAGGAACTCACACGGAATAAACGTTTAAGCCTTTCCGGACTCTGTCCTCAGCGCACAATGCTGAAGAATAAACGGGTAGCCTTGGACCTGTCCTCACTACACTCAGAGGGAGTGGAAAGAGGAATAAACACGTATTCTTGTCCCCAGCGTACAATGCTGAAGAATAATCAGATGGCCTTCGGCCTGTCCTCACTACACTCAGAAGGAGTGGAAAGAGGAATAAACAAATTCGGACAGCTGGTGCCGTCCTTTCAAAAAGTAGATTGGGTTAGTACCAAGTACTAAATCCCATGTTTCATTTGAGTACGATGTACACTCTACCGAAGCGGAGCAGAAACTTAATTTTACCTGTTCGAGTTACATCCCTATGTCATATTTCCTACAACAAGTGAGTGTGAGCTCTATAAATGAGCAAAACCCATTGACCATTGTTTGTGGCGAATGCATATCCAATGTCGCATGCCGATGCCTGTGTTTGCATACAACGAGTGGGGTGAATGGGAAACTTGGAAATGTGTATGTAACTTGTGTGTTGCTGCGGGTGCGGAGGTATTCGGTGCGTTTGTTTGTTTGATTTTTCCGATATACATGTAAAGAAAATCACTACATTATTGTATCCCTCTTCTTAATTATCTGTTTTTGTGCCACCCTATTCATTTAGTTAAAGAGATGTCACTGTCACTGCCAATGGGTTGGCATGATTTTAGAAAATTGAATTTGTAAAAAAGGTTATGTTTCACATGAAAGTGCAAAGAGCTTCTTCCTTGTAAAAGAATAATCAATACCTGAAATAAAGGCTTTAAATGTTGTTTTTTTGTCTTTACAGTTGAGAAACTAGTTTGTCTAAGTAATATTTGTTGAAATACATTGAACACAAATGTTTGGTAATAAAAACAAGTTTTGTCTTTACAGAAAAACGCAATTTCGTCTTTGTTTCGCTCATTAGAGAACGATATTATTATAAAACAACATTTTCGGCAATTATTTAAACAATTATGGATAAGCTAAGATTTGATTTTGCTGTGAAAACTGCAGCGGATGGAAAGTCAAATATTATTTGCATAACCTCAATAGGTACCCCAACTGGACAAGTTTTCGGAATACCGGACGAAGACCAGCCTGCAAGTTTACTTTTTAAAAACTTCAAACTATGCCAAGGTGAAAAAAACATTGAATAAAAGGCACCAGGTAAGAAAAATATGGATAACCTTAACAGATGAGATATCTGAGACATATTTAGATGAAGGACAAAACTTACAGTTTAAAGATCGTTACCTAGAGGAAATTATGGAGAACATAAATGATTCTAAATCCTTACCTAGCAGCTCTAATCAAACATTAGAAAAACTATTAGAAAAACTGCTCGAGGAAAAACAAACTAAATCTGAAACTCAAAATTTAGGGAAAATCTCTAAAGATTTTATGATTGAGAAATTCAATGGCCGAAACGCGAATGCTCACCAATGGATTAAAGATTTCAACAAGGAATGTGAACGTTTTCAAATAAACGAAAACAAAAAGAAAATTGAAATATTAAAAAACTTTTTGGAATACTCCAGTATGGATTGGTACAGCTGTATGCTAATAAAGTTTACAGTCGAATCAGAATGGAACAAATGTTAGAAAATTTTCTGTGATACATTCGGAAACAAAGGATGGTCGCCCGTCAGATATGCTCTTACTTTTAAGTATCAAACGGGTTCATTGCTTGATTATGCATTAAAAAAAGAAAAATTATTACTAGAAGTGAGGAAGTCGATAGATACTTTAACCCTTATAGACCTTATAGCAACCGGCTTGCCTAGTTATGTGACTGATAAAATTGATCGAGAGACTTTACAAGAAACCGAAGATTTATACAATGAGTTAGGAACACTAGAACATCTTGTTGGAAAGAATAAATATGATAAAAAACCCTACGTATACTCTGATACAAAAACAAAGAAAATGGAAGAAAAAAAGGCGTGCCAAATCTGTTTATTTGAAAAAGAGGGAAACGTTTCCACCTGGAGGAAAATTGTTGGTTTAAGGAAAAAAATCAAAAAGGTGTTGTGAAAAGTGTAAACAACTCTGAATTGGAAATTGAACTAAATAATGAAAATCCAAAAAACTAGAAGTTCCACCATTAATAAAATTAACATTACTATTAAACGACACTCTACAAGTTTCTGGAATTTATGACTCTGGTTCTAATGTGTCATTAATTAATAGTAAATTATTGAAAATACAAAAAAAAAGAAGATATGAATGTTACACAAACAGCAAACTTGAAAACTATTAATGGTGAGAAGAAAACAAAAGGTATGGTAACTTTGAAAATTAAAATATTTAATATGGAAAGAATTATGGATATTTTTGTCATAGAAAATGAAAATTTTCATTATGATTTTCTAATCGGCTTGGATTGCATAAAAAAGTTCAAATTAATGCAAAATGAAGACTTAAATATTATACAAAGCAACAATCCAAAGAAAAAGTTCCTAAATGAAGAGAAGGTGAAAAATAAAAATTTAAATTTAACAAATGTCAAGAACATTCCTTATGCACTAGGTGACAAAAATAAAAAAGATGTTTCTTTATACACTGAGGTACTGGAACAAGAAACTAATTATGCGAACAAATGGGAGGTGAATTTTAACGAACATATAAACATCGATAAATTTGAAATTTCAGTGAACCATTTAGATTTATATCAACAAACAGAAATTGATAAACAAATAGAGAAATACTAACCAGTCTTTGCTAAGGATAAATACGACGTTGGCACTGTACGTGATTATGAAGCTCATATAGATTTGATGGTGGAAAAATATTGTTACAAACGTCCGTACAGGTGCACAGCTGATGACAGAAAAGAAATCGAGCAGCAAATATCAAAACTAATGGAGAAGAATTTGATTGAGGAATCTTATAGTCCATTTGCTGCTCCAGTTACCCTAGCATACAAAAAAGAAGACAATAAGAAAACAAGGTTGTGTATAGACTTCAGAGAATTAAACAAAATAGTCGTTCCCCAAACACAGCCGTTCCCTTTGATTGAAGATTTAATGGTAAAAACTGTGAACTGTAAATTTTTTTCAACTTATTACATAAATTCGGCATTTTGGTCAATTCCTTTGAAAATTCAAGACAGATACAAAGCCGCATTTGTCACACAAGAAGGTCATTTTCAATGGACTTGCCTTCCATTTGTTTTAAAAACATCTCCAGCAATTTTTCAAAGAATATTGAGCAACATCGTAAGAAAATACAAACTATCAGATTTTGCAGTAAATTTTATTGATGACATCTTAATCTTTTCTAAAACTTTTAAGGAACATATTGTAACGTGCGCTTAGTTCGCAAAAATAAAACTCTACCTTTCAATTTAATTCTTCCACTTTATTCAGTATCTACTTTCGATATACACTTTATTTGAACTCAACTCGACTTTTGGACTATCACTTGTATTTACTCTTAACTTTATCACTCTATAAACAAAACTGCCCTCTGGTTGCCTCGGGCGGGCTATTTATATCGAATGACATGCCATCTAGAACTCTCCAGTAACTTCCACATTGTCTCCACTCTCCACTGTCAAACACACTTCCTTCTCGTATATTTCTACACTTACACTAGTGCTGCCAAACATTTTTAATTCTGGTATATTTCTGCACTTACACTAGTGCTGCCACTTGTGTTTTTCATTTGAACGTTTTCGATCGGGAAATTGTTATCAAATGTTGGGTTCGCGTTACACTGCCCCCTCCTTAAGATTGTTCGTCCCGAATAATTCCATCTGCAGCCTCGCCACTTTATCGATGCAGCCGGTCACAATGAACTACTTTTAACTTGCCTCTTAGTCCTCTTTGGATGCGGTAAACCACGTCATTAATCCTCGTGACAACAGTATAAGGACCTTCCCAGTTTTGCTGAAGTTTCGGTGACAATCCCTTTTGACGATGAGGATTATAAAGCCACACACGATCTCCTGCTTGGAATCCTGACGTTGTCGCTTTTGTGTCGTACCGTGTCTTCATCCGGTCGCTGTAGGTTTTCATCCGTTCCCTTGTTCTTTTATGGATGTCAGCGAGCCTCTCCTTGAGGTCGTCCACATACTCGTTCGTGTCCGGTGGCTCCTCTGTGGGGCATCCAAATTTAAGTTCGCTGGGCAGCCGCATGGTTTTCCCGAACAGGATGTCAGATGGTGTTTGTCCTGTCGAGCTATGTACTGCACTTCTATAGGCCATCAGGAATAGCGGAACGTGCCTATCCCAGTCTCTTTGGTAGTCGCCTACGACCTTGGTGAGGTGTTCTTTCAAGGTCCGGTTGAATCTTTCAACCATTCCATCAGATTGTGGATGAAGCGGTGTGGTTCTCGTTTTCTTAATGCCAAGTAGTCCGCACACTCCTTGGAAGATGTTTGACTCAAAGTTCCTCCCTTGGTCGGAATGGAGTTCCATAGGCACGCCAAACCTACTCACCCAGTTAAACACAATCTGGTCGACCACCGTTTTGGCCTCTTGATTTGGGATGGCATACGCCTCAGGCCACTTGCTAAAATAGTCCATTACAACCAGAATGTGCTTGTTTCCAGCGTTGGTCTCTGGAAAAGGCCCAGCCACATCTACTGCAATCCTCTCAAAAGGCGATCCAACGTTGTACTGATGCATCTTACCTTGAATCTTCCTACCAGGTCCTTTGGTTGCAGCACACTTGTCACATGTTCGGCACCACTTCTCCACGTCATCTCTAGCATGTAACCAGTAGAACCGATGTCGCACCTTCTCCAGTGTTTTGTTTACTCCGAGGTGGCCTCCAGAAGGTCCGTCATGCATCTCCCGAAGAACTTCACTGACTTTTGATTGCGGTACGATCAGCTGCATCACATGTGACTTACCGTCAGCGGATTCCCATCTTCGCCTGAGGACACCTTCTTGCACATATAGTGAGTCCCACTGTGCCCAATAGGCTTTGAGAACTGGACTCCTGTCAGAAATGTCTCCCCATTCCGGTTTCTCTTCATTTTCTTTCCATGCGAGAATGGGTTCGATATCTGGATCTTCCTGTTGAGCAGTCCTCACTTCCTCATTGCTCCATCCGCTTATCGGATCAGCTCTTAGTCGCTGAGCGGTAATGATTTCTTTGTCTTCTTGCCGCCTGCAATGCTTGCAATCCACTTTGCAAGGTCTTCGGGATAATGCATCGGCGTTTGAGTGCAGCTTTCCTCTGCGGTGTTGGATCTGGTAGTCATAGATCTGCAATTTTTCTATCCACCTTGCGACTTGGCCTTCTGGATTTTTGAAGTTCAAAAGCCAGCTCAGAGCACCGTGGTCTGTCCGCAGAAGGAATTTCTGTCCATAGATGTACTTATGGAAGTGCTTTGTTGCCAAGATAAGAGCTAGTAGTTCCCTTCTGGTCACGCAGTAGTTTCTTTCGGGTTTCGATAGGACCTTGCTGTAGATTGCCACCACTTTCTCTTCGCCATCATGCACTTGGGATAGTACCGCCCCGATTCCAACGTTGCTTGCATCTGCATCGACGATGAATGTTTTGCCAGGTGTTGGATGTGCCAGCACTGGAGCGTTACAGAGGCGGTATTTGAGTTCCTGGAAAGATTTCTCACACTCACCTGACCATTTAAACTGCTTCCCCTTTTCGGTGAGCTGATGCAAACTCTTTGCAACTCCAGCAAAGTTCTTAACAAAACGTCGGTAATATGTGGCAAGTCCCAGAAAACTTCGGAGTTGATGTTTGTCCTGTGGTGTTGGCCAATTTTTGACGGAGTCAACTTTTTCAGGATCAGTCTTTACTCCTTGGGATGAGATGATGTGTCCCAAATACTTGACTTCGGTTTTGAAAAGTGCACATTTTTCTGGATTCAGTTTAAGGTTAGCCTCTCGAAGTCTCTGAAACACGGCTTTTAGGTTCTTGCAATGTTGGTCAAATGTTTTCCCCTAAACAATGACATCGTCCAAGTAGACTAGGCACGCTTTCCACGTCAGTCCTTGAAGAACGCACTCCATCAAACGATCGAATGTTGCCGGAGCGTTACATAACCCAAACGGCATAACTTTAAACTGCCAGAGCCCATTACCTGTAGAAAACGCCGTCTTTTCCCGATCATCAGGGTGGATGTCAACTTGCCAATATCCGCTCTTCAAGTCCAGCGTCGAGAACCACTGCGCTCCCTCCATGGCATCCAGGGTATCACTGATTCTCGGCAGGGGATAGCTGTCTTTCTTAGTTACATCATTCAGCCTTCGGTAGTCCACACAAAAACGAGTGCTTCCGTCTTTCTTTTTCACTAGCACCACTGGTGACGCCCAAGGACTTTTGGAATTTTCGATAAGACCGTCCTTTTTTATTGCTGTTATCATTTCCTCAACCTCACCTTGTTTGGCCAGTGGAAGACGTCTTGCGGGTTGACGAATCGGTCTTGCATCTCCTGTGTTGATGCGATGCTGCACCAACTGTGTCCTACCATATTGCCCCTTTTGCGATGCGAAGATATCAGTGTACTCTTGTAGGAGACTTTCAGCCATCCTTGTTTGTTGGTGATCAAGGTTGGATGAATTCAGTATTTTAGCTCTGATGGTTTCGAGCTCCTCCGGAGTTATAGTTTTTCTCGGAGCTTCGTCTGTGATCTTCGTAATTGCTGCAACCGATTCGCAACGTCCAACGACTTCTCCTTTCTTCAACTTTACATCGTACGGTCTGGTGTTTAGTAATCGTACGGGGACCATTTTGTTTTTCGGTGCTACCAGTGTTTTCCCAATGATGACGCTTTGGGAGGAACACTCTGGGTCTGGTTCCACCATGAGGTATCGAAGGCTTCCAAACTCACCCTACAGTTTCGTCCAAACGAACACTTCAGAAGAAGGAGGCAGAATAAGATCTTCCCTGATGACAGTTCTCAGTGTCGACGTACTTTCGTTCGAATAAGTCATTGGAAGTTCCTTATTTTGGTACTTCAAAACCTGATTACCGATGTCCAAAATAACTCCGTGCTGTTTCATAAAGTCAATTCCAATGATGCACTCGTCACATATATCTGCCACCAGGAATTGATGAGTAAACACTAGGTCGGCCAGTCAGATCTTAAGACACACTTCTCCATATACTCTTGCTGCTTCTCCCGTTGCGGTTCTTAGACGGTAGCTATTGGTGTTATGAAGCCACGTCGTCTTTACCAGGTCTCGACGTACTATGGAGGCTGTGGCACCGGTGTCGATGGTAGCCACATGTTTGTTGCCGTTAATAGTAGTCTCCACAGTCAGACTTTTGTTGTCTCGTTTGGTCTGAGAGACCTGGATGGTGGTTCTGGGGCCATCGATACAAGAAACCAGCCTCTGCCCCTCGAAGTTGGTTCTTACTCGTTTCCCTGATGGGAAACGGGCTGATAGGCAACGCTGTTGTTGTTGTTACCTTGCTCTGGGTTGGATCTCTTGCTTCCACAATGTTGACAACTGGCTTTGTTTGGTGGTAGTCGGCATTGACGCTGTAAGTGCCCGGTCTTGTTGCAGTTCCAACATCTTGCTAGTCCGCTCCTGTTCTTTTGTATTTCAGCTCTTTGGCACGAGCATTCTTCGACTATGGCCTCTCTAAGCTGATGTACTCCCTGAAAAGCCTGTTCTGCTGCTTCAATTGTCAATGCGAATGCTAAAGTTTCGGAAAGAGTACGTGTTCTAGCAGTTCGCACAGACCTCTGAAGATGTATATCGGAAATGGCACGAACGAAGGACTCAACAGCGAGCTGGTTGATGATTTCTTCTCCAGCATCCGGGTATGCCAGGTGAACCAGTCTTTCGACGTCTGCTTGGAGCTGCTGTAGACTTTCACCCCTTTTCTGGACTCTGTTATTGAGTTGGACTCGGAAGACTTCTTTCAAGTGGCTATCGCCAAAGCGTTTATCTATAGCTGCCACGAGAGAACTGAAATCGCCGCTCTTACCAGCTGGAACTGTTTGAAGTAATTCAGCTGCTGGTCCTCTAAGAGCAAGAGTCAGTGCAATGTACTTGTCTTCGTCATCCCAGCCATTTGTTGTCGCGGCTGCCTCAAATTGTCTCTTGTAGACTGGCAAAGAAGACTGTCCATCAAATGTTGGGGGTTTCATCTCCTTTTTCTTTACAAACTCCCCAGCAGACTCTCGAATTTTGATTTTCCGGATCTGGTCCAATTCCTTGGTGAGAACATCACATCGACTTTCTACGCCTTCGAAACGATTCTCTACAACAGAAAGCTGTTTTTCCACACCTTCAACGCGTTCGTCAATGGCACATACATTTTTCTCAATGTTGCCCAATTTGCCTTCTAGAATGTTTTTCTGACCTTCCAAAACATTCTGTTGCGCCTCGAGTCTTTCGAGAATATTCTGTTGTTCTTTCTTTTGTTCGTTTCGTTGTTCTTCAATCAGCTTCTTTTGCTCGTTTCGTTGCTCTTCCAGATTCTTTTGTTGTACTTCGAGTCTTTCGAGAACATTCTGCTGTTCCTTCTTTTGTTCGTTTCGTTGTTCTTCAATCAGCTTCTTTTGTTCGTTTCGTTGTGCTTCAAGTTGTTCCAGAACATTCTGCTGTTCCTTCTTTTGCTCGTTTCGTTGTTCTAACAAAAGTTTCATCAAACTAGAAAAATCTACATTTTCACTTACTTCCTCTTCTTCCACTTCTGTTTCAAAAACAAAAGTGTTTACGTCTTCCCCTTGCTGTTCCAAATAGTTGCGCAAGCGCAGGACGAGCTCATTTTTCGATCCTGCTCTAGAAAGATTTCGCTTACCTAACTCACATTTAAGCTCAATGCAGTTGAGCTCTTCTAACAACTTACCCATTTTCACTGTATATAATTATTATTTTCTTTTTACTTTTTTTTTTTTTTTTTACACTTTACTAGTCAAATAAGTTTTATTTACACTTCTGACACCAATGTAACGTGCGCTTAGTTCGCAAAAATAAAACTCTACCTTTCAATTTAATTCTACCACTTTATTCAGTATCTACTTTCGATATACACTTTATTTGAACTCAACTCGACTTTTGGACTATCACTTGTATTTACTCTTAACTTTATCACTCTATAAACAAAACTGCCCTCTGGTTGCCTCGGGCGGGCTATTTATATCGAATGACATGCCATCTAGAACTCTCCAGTAACTTCCACATTGTCTCCACTCTCCACTGTCAAACACACTTCCTTCTCGTATATTTCTACACTTACACTAGTGCTGCCAAACATTTTTCCTTCTGGTATATTTCTACACTTACACTAGTGCTGCCACTTGTGTTTTTCATTTGAACGTTTTCGATCGGGAAATTGTTATCAAATGTTGGGTTCGCGTTACAATATACTACATATATCAAGACTACTTGAGGCAATATTAACGGAAGGATTCAGACTGAAATTTTCGAAATGTACTTTTGCAAATAGTTATGCAAAATACTTAGGTCATATAATAGAAAATAATTCGGTTCGACCGCTTAAAGATAATTTAACAGCAGTTAAAAACTTTCCAGCTCCAGAAACAAGGAAAAATATACGCCAGTTTCTTGGGAAAGTAAATTTTTATCATAAATTTGTACCACATAATGCAATTATCCTGAATCCATTACACAATTTACTACGGAAAGACGTAAAATTCATATGGTCCACTGAATGCCAGGAGTCATTTGATAAAATAAAAAATTTACTATGTTCGAAACCAATTCTAAAAATATTTGATCCTGAACAACCGATAAAAATTTATACAGATGCTAGTATTAAAGGCATGGGAGCCGTGTTAAAACAAGAAGATAAAAACGTGGTTAGCAAACCTGTAGCTTACTTCTCAAAAAAGTTGACAGGAACTCAGAAGAAGAAAATGGCAATATATTTAGAATGTCTGGCAATTAAAGAAGCGGTAAAATATTGGCAGCACTGGCTTATGGGAAAAGAATTTGTGGTATATTCAGATCATAAACCATTAGAAAATCTGAACATCAAAGCTAGAACTGATGAGGAACTGGGCGATTTGACATATTATTTATCCCAATATAATTTTAAAGTAAAATATAACCCTGGACAATCAAATCAAGAAGCAGATTGCTTACGCAGAAATCCAGTCCTGAATGCTTGTGATAATACGGATGATTTTTTAAAAGTTGTGAATTTAATTACCTTAGAAGATATAAAAAAGGACCAATACACAAATTTAGGCCTACAAAATGATGAAAAATCCAAGTTTATAGTAGAGAATGAAATTAACTACAAAAAGAATAAAAAAGGAAATAAAACTATATTATCAGAAGATTTTAGCAAAGCATTAATTAGAGATGTACACGATACTTACTGTCACATTGGAAGAACCCAGATGATAAATAAAATAACACCTTTCTACACAGGAAAAAATATCATATCAAATATAAAGAAAATTTGTAATGAATGTGACATTTGCATAAAGAACAAATCCAGAAGAAAATCAAAGTTTGGCTTGATGTCACATTTAGGTCCGGCAACACGCCCATTTCAAATTGTATCAATTGACACTATTGGAGGCTTTGGAGGATCACGGTCTACAAAAAAATATTTACATCTTCTGGTTGATCATTTTACAAGATATGCATATACAGGGTGATTCGCATAAGGTGTGACAAAAAGATAGGGTGTGTAGGTTGGACCTAGACAAGCAAAAAATCGTATGGGAGGGGGGGGTCCATTTTCCCCCGTTTAGGCGGGAGGGGCAATTTAAGAAAAAAATTATTTTAAAAGAACGGTTTTACCTACAGAGTCGTGCTATAGCATTTTGAAAAGCCAAAAACCTATACATTTATTTAAATTTAAAAATAGGTTGTTCAAATCAATAGTTTTTGAAATATTAATTTTCAAATTCAAAATTTTGAAAAAAAACATAATTTTTTTTTTTCAAACCATTTTTTTTCAAAATTTTACTTTTTTAAGTAGTATTTTTCTGGCTTATTTTTAATGCTCTAATTTATTTTTGATCAAAAACAAAAAACCGGATGTCAAAATAACCTGTAGTTTTTGAGAAAACCAAAAACTACAAAAACGACTTTTTTAAATTTTTTGTTTTTTTAAAGTTTTTTTTTCGTTATTGGATTTTTAAGTGAATTCTCAATAAAAAAAGTAAAGAGAAAATTCATCCTTTATTTCGTAAGTTCACTTAAGAATCCAATAACGAAAAAAAAACTTTAAAAAAACAAAAAATTTAAAAAAGTCGTTTTTGTAATTTTTGGTTTTCTCAAAAATTACAGGTTATTTTGACATCCGGTTTTTTGTGTTTGATCAAAAATAAATAAGAGCATTGAAAATAAGCCAGAAAAATACTACTTAATAATGTAAAATTTTGAAAAAAAAATGGTTTGAAAAAAAAAATTATGTTTTTTTTTTCAAAATTTTGACTTTGAAAATTAATATTTCAAAAACTATTCATTTGAACAACTTATTTTAAAATTTAAATAAATGTATAGGTTTTTGGCTTTTCAAAATGCTATAGCACGACTCTGTAGGTATTACCGTTCTTTTAAAATAATTTTTTTCCCATTTTTAGTGATTTTTTTCTTAAATTGCCCCTCCCGCCTAAACGGGGGAAAATGGACCCCCCCCTCCCATACGATTTTTTGCTTGTCTAGGTCCAACCTACACACCCTATCTTTTTGTCACACCTTATGCGAATCACCCTGTATATTGACGTCAAGAAATCAAAGCTCTAGTGATTTTATTAAGCTTGTAAAAAATGTGACACAAAGCTATAATATTGATATGGTATTAACAGACCAATACCCTGGCATAAATTCCAAAGAATTCAAAGGCTTCCTGAAAAAGAAAAACATAACAATAATATTTACAGCTGTAGACGCACCATTTTCAAACGGGCTTAATGAAAGGCTAAATCAAACTTTAATAAACAAGATAAGATGCAAAATAAACGAAAGTGATAAGAAAACTGCCTGGACAACTGTTGCACAACAATGCGTAGCAAAATATAACGAAACAGAACATACAGTCACAAAGTTTACTCCAAAATACCTTTTAGAAGGTGAGAATGTGGATATTCTACCACTTGAATTAAAATCAAGACGTACGAAAGAAGATCTGAAAACAGATAGAGAACTAGCCCTTCAAAATTCATTAAAATCTCACTACTACCATAAGAAAGTATTTGACTTAGGAAGAGAAGATTATAAATTCGAAGTGGAAGACAGAGTGTATGTCGAAAATGGGAATCGATTAAATAGGAAGAAAATGGATGAATTGAGGATTGGACCATATAAAATCCTAAAGAAGATTTCAAACTCAATCTATGAAGTCGATGTAGGTCATAAGAAGGCAGAATCCAATCTCTACCATATTACCAAGCTATCTCCAGCAGTAACGAGCGTTTAATCGAACAACCACGTGAAATTGTTCTCTCGGAGGGCGGGAGATGTAAAGAAAATCACTACATTATTGTATCGCTCTTCTTAATTATCTGTTTTTGTGCCACCCTATTCATTTAGTTAAAGAGATGTCACTGTCACTGTCAATGGGTTGGCATGATTTTAGAAAATTGAATTTGTAAAAAAGGTTATGTTTCACATGAAAGTGCAAAGAGCTTCTTCCTTGTAAAAGAATAATCAATACCTGAAATAAAGGCTTTAAATGTTGTTTTTTGTCTTTACAGGTGAGAAACTAGTTTCTCTAAGTAATATTAGTTGAAATACATTGTACACAAATGTTTGGAAATAAAAACAAATTTTTTCTTTACACAAAAACGCAATTTCGTCTTTGTTTCGCTCATTAGAGAACGATATTATTATATACATATATCTTGTGTATATCGCCCGAATTTTGTTGAACAAAATATCCGCACTGTGACGGTTCGTTACAGAGCCCCCTCTGTTTACAAGATGAGAACTTTCTCGGCTTAAATTTAATATTTCTTTTCTTTCAAAACAATTTTATTTTTTTCATTTTTATTTCTAAAATTTTTCTGATTCTTTTTCTTTTCAGAACTCTTTTTTTTTCTTTTTTTTTACATACTTTTATCTGATTCAATTCAAATGTTTTTTTTTCTTTTCCTTTTTTTTAATATTTTCATATATTTTTTCTGACTCTATTCAAATTTCTTTTTTTTTCTTTATATTTTTTTTTTTGTTACATTAAATTTTTTCAATATTTTCAAATTTTTTTTTTTTATACAACCAAAATAATGGTTTGTCGCTTTCTATAATCTCCTCTACTTCGCGATATCGATCGCCTACTTCCGAATTTGTATATTCCATCACAGAATGGACTGGTATTGTCGCCTTTGGCGTTGCTGAGATGGTCGGTGGGGGGGGGGATGTAAAATTGGGGCGTATAGCTTCCTTCTGTTGCACGTTCAGCTATGAGCCCTTGGCTGGTGGATGGTTGGGGTGACTGCTGTCTCTCCTTCTTTTGGTTTGTGGCGAGTGGTCGTTTGAAACCTGTCATCTTCTGCCCTTCTGGTGGGGGCTGCTTTTTCTTTTCGAACAATCTTTCCGCAATTGTACTTCGGTCTCTGATAGCTTTCATATTCTCCTTGGGTGAATCGGGGATTGTGATTGGCTTCGGTGATGGTGCTCTTTCTAGTCGGCTCGGTACTCTGGAATGCGCGGGTTCGCTTATGTGTGTGCGGGCAGCCATGGATGGCCTTTGGTCGCTGATAGCGTTCAAACTCTTCTTGGGAGAATCGGGGATTGTGATTTGCTGCGGTGACGGAACCTTTTCAGGTCGGCTCAATACCGTTAAATGTACGGGTTTGCTGCTGCGTGTGGGGGCAGCCATGGGTGGTCGAGTCTGGATTCTGGTTGAGGGGTCGACATAACCTGGCATTTTACCTCCTACGATCTGATTTCCTAAAAGTATTTCTAAACCGGCTTGTCGTAATGCTCCCAGTCCAAGTAATGCGTCAACTTCTAGGGATGGCATGCATATCACGTCTTCATTGATTTGCATCCCGTTTAATTCGAATGAGATCCTGTATTTTTCTTTCGTTGTGGTGGACTTTTCATTCGCCATACTTATCTTTTCATATGATTTACAGCTAGGTATTCTGAGTCGGCGGAGATGGTCTCGGAATCGTTTGTTGATGTAGGTTTCCGCTGAGCCAGTGCCCAGTACAGCGTAGTAGACGTCATCTTCAAATTTGATTGGCGTGTAAGGTCGTGGATCTTGGTATGGTTTGGTATATACGGTGGCTACGTCACTACGCCAACACGAGCAGTCCTTGGTTAAGGTGCCATCTTGTCCGCCGCAAGCACAAGACAAACGAAGCGGCCTTCGGCAATTCTCTCTACGGTGGCCTTGCTGTTTACAATTCCAACAGTGACTCTGGCGATCGTAGGAGACTATGGAAGCGGAGGTTTGGTGGCGCATAGGCGAAGAACTCGCATTCGGTCGAGACGGAGTAGTAGGTATATACCTTTCATCTCTTTTAATAGCGTCACACTCCTCGACGAGTAGTAACAAGTCATCAACTGTGTGAAAATCTTGACGACGTGCGTATAATCGATATTCGGGTCCTAGCCCATCAAATATTCGGTCAAGATTGTCTTGTACCGTCATGCGTGGATGCTGGTGTATCAAATATTGTGTCTTCAGGATGTATTCTTTCGCGCTTTCTCTTGGCCCCTGACGTTGGCGATATATTTCATCTTCGAGTTTAGTAAAGTATCGCGGTGGTAGGAAATACTGGGTAAATGCTTGGCGGAAGTCTTCCCACGTTGTTAAACTATCAAGCTTAAATT
The DNA here is from genome assembly GCA_914767635.1 of Melanostoma mellinum. NCBI lineage: Eukaryota > Metazoa > Arthropoda > Insecta > Diptera > Syrphidae > Melanostoma > Melanostoma mellinum. The sequence goes on along the minus strand of OU612060.1, from coordinate 100,025,523 downwards.
GCAATCACTCCAATGCATTTCCTTTAAACAACTCGGGGAGTGTGCGAAGCATATGATCTCGCAGGATATCAAAGCATGTCGTTAATTCTGTTACTCTTTTTATAAATTCCAAGGGGTTCCCAGTTCCATCGAACTTGAGGCCCCATTTACGGACAGTGTTCATCACTTCTGCCTCATAGCTTAAAGTATACCGACCCGATGATCGAGGGCATGGTAAACTCTGTGATGATACTGCATGAATGCAGGGCTGGCCCGAGGGTCGTTCTTCCGTACGCCCTGGGGCGCTAGGTTCCTGTCTAGTCAGACCTCTACTCATAGCTGGAACAGGAAACTGAATTTTCGTTTAATACGGAGTCTTCGGTACTTGCGGCATTGTTTCGTCGGCGTTCGTTTGAGTAGGTAAAACAGGGGTAATCGCGGCGCTGCTGGTTGGATTTTCATCTTCATCGAGGCGTTTCTCAATCGTATTTTCCCACGTCTCGCAAAGATTCTGTGTCGATCCTTAAATGTCGGCTGAGACGTTGTTGTAGTATTTGTACGCTACCGGTCGTGTCTAATTTACGAGCTGCCAGTGTTTCAATCAGCTCAGATTTCTTCATAAAATAAATGAAACCCAGATTCTTACATGGGTTCAAGTATTGATCGTCCTGGTTCTCGGAGTCGGACATAGTGCTGGTTCAGGTCGGGTGTGCCGTTGGCGGTGATCGGGGGAAGGCGTCAATTTCAAAAATTTGCTCTCGTAATTTATCTAGTTAAATTACGGCTTTGGTTGGTATGTGGTCTCTTAGAAGGTCGGACCTTTCAAAAAGTATTGGTTTTGGCTTGGTTGTTTGGAATCTTTTATAGTCCCTGCTCGGGCGCCATTTTGCGATGCTTTCTTTCTAAGGCTGAGGTAAGCTCAGCTTGTCCAAGGTATTCTCGACGAAGCACCAGAAGTCGAGATAAAGATTCCACCAAGACTTAGCCAAAATAACCAAATACGACCAACTTTTAATTTTCCAATAAATTCCTTTTTATTTATCGTATTAATAACAATAGGTTTTACTTAAGATAGTATATACAACAGTAATTCTGTCCTTAGCGCAAATGCCAAAGAATAATCGGGTGGCTACGAGCCTGTCCTCGCTACCTTCAGGAGGAAGGGAAGGAGGAATGAACACAAGTAATCTTGTCCTCGGCGCAAATGCCGAAGAATAATCAGGTGGCTACAAGCCTGTCCTCGATACCTTCAGGAGGAATAAACACAAGTAATCTTGTCCTCGGCGCAAATGCCGAAGAATAATCAGGTGCCTACAAGCCTGTCCTCGATACCCTCAGGAGGAGGAGAAGGAGGAATAAACACAAGTAATTTTGTCCTCAGCGCAAATGCCGAAGAATAATCAGATGGCTGCAAGCCTGTCCTCGATACCTTCAGGAGGAAGGGAAGGAGGAATAAACACAGTAATTCTGTCCTCAGCTCAAATGCCTAAGAATAAACGGGTGGCTACAAGCCTGTCCTCGATACCCTCAGGAGGAGGGGAAGGAGGAATAAACACAAGAAATCTTGTCCTCGGCGCAACTGCCAAAGAATAAACGGGTGGCTGTCAACCTGTCCCCCCTACACTCGGGAGGAGTGGAAAGAGGAATAAACAAGCAGGGTCTCGCTTCTGCCTTATGTCCAAAGCACCAATGCAATGGAATTATCGTTGAAACCACTTTTGCGTCAGCAGCTTCCAATGTCTGTGGGGATTCCTGACGGGAACTCACACGGAATAAACGTTTGAGCCTTTCCGGACTCTGTCCTCAGCGCACAATGCTGAAGAATAAACGGGTGGCTTTCGGCCTGTCCTCACTACACTCAGAGGTAGTGGAAAGAGGAATAAACACGTATTCTTGTCCCCAGCGTACAATGCTGAAGAATAATCAGATGGCGTTCGGCCTGTCCTCACTACACTCAGAAGGAGTGGAAAGAGGAATAAACAAATTCGGACAGCTGGTGCCGTCCTTTCAAAAAGTAGATTGGGTTAGTACCAAGTACTAAATCCCATGTTTCATTTGAGTACGATGTACACTCTACCGAAGCGGAGCAGAAACTTAATTTTACCTGTTCGAGTTACATCCCTATGTCATATTTCCTACAACAAGTGAGTGTGAGCTCTATAAATGAGCAAAACCCATTGACCATTGTTTGTGGCGAATGCATATCCAATGTCGCATGCCGATGCCTGTGTTTGCATACAACGAGTGGGGTGAATGGGAAACTTGGAAATGTGTATGTAACTTGTGTGTTGCTGCGGGTGCGGAGGTATTCGGTGCGTTTGTTTGTTTGATTTTTCCGATATACATATATCTTGTGTATATCGCCCGAATTTTGTTGAACAAAATATCCGCACTGTGACGGTTCGTTACATAGCCCCCTCTGTTCACAAGATGAGAACTTTCTCGGCTTAAATTTAATATTTCTTTTCTTTCAAAACAATTTTATTTTTTTCATTTTTATTTCTAAAATTTTTCTGATTCTTTTTCTTTTCAAAACTCTTTTTTTTTTCTTTTTTTTTTACATACTTTTATCTGATTCAATTCAAATGTTTTTTTTTCTTTTCCTTTTTTTTAATATTTTCATATATTTTTTCTGACTCTATTCAAATTTCTTTTTTTTTCTTTATATTTTTTTTTTTTTATTTATTTATTAATTTTTTTTTTGTTACATTAAATTTTTTCAATATTTTCAAATTTTTTTTTTTTTTTATACAACCAAAATAATGGTTTGTCGCTTTCTATAATCTCCTCTACTTCGCGATATCGATCGCCTACTTCCGAATTTGTATATTCCATCACAGAATGGACTGGTATTGTCGCCTTTGGCGTTGCTGAGATGGTCGGTGGGGGGGGGGATGTAAAATTGGGGCGTATAGCTTCCTTCTGTTGCACGAAGGTATATGGTTCAGCTATGAGCCCTTGGCTGGTGGATGGTTGGGGTGACTGCTGTCTCTCCTTCTTTTGGTTTGTGGCGAGTGGTCGTTTGAAACCTGTCATCTTCTGCCCTTCTGGTGGGGGCTGCTTTTTCTTTTCGAACAATCTTTCCGCAATTGTACTTCGGTCTCTGATAGCTTTCATATTCTCCTTGGGTGAATCGGGGATTGTGATTGGCTTCGGTGATGGTGCTCTTTCTAGTCGGCTCGGTACTCTGGAATGTGCGGGTTCACTTATGTGTGTGCGGGCATCCATGGATGGCCTTTGGTCGCTGATAGCGTTCAAACTCTTCTTGGGAGAATCGGGGATTGTGATTTGCTGCGGTGACGGAACCTTTTCAGGTCGGCTCAATACCGTTAAATGTACGGGTTTGCTGCTGCGTGTGGGGGCAGCCATGGGTGGTCGAGTCTGGATTCTGGTTGAGGGGTCGACATAACCTGGCATTTTACCTCCTACGATCTGATTTCCTAAAAGTATTTCTAAACCGGCTTGTCGTAATGCTCCCAGTCCAAGTAATGCGTCAACTTCTAGGGATGGCATGCATATCACGTCTTCATTGATTTGCATCCCGTTTAATTCGAATGAGATCCTGTATTTTTCTTTCGTTGTGGTGGAATTTTCATTCGCCATACTTATCTTTTCATATGATTTACAGCTAGGTATTCTGAGTCGGCGGAGATGGTCTCGGAATCGTTTGTTGATGTAGGTTTCCGCTGAGCCAGTGCCCAGTACAGCGTAGTAGACGTCATCTTCAAATTTGATTGGCGTGTAAGGTCGTGGATCTTGGTATGGTTTGGTATATACGGTGGCTACGTCACTACGCCAACACGAGCAGTCCTTGGTTAAGGTGCCATCTTGTCCGCCGCAAGTACAAGACAAACGAAGCGGCCTTCGGCAATTCTCTCTACGGTGGCCTTGCTGTTTATAATTCCAACAGTGACTCTGGCGATCGTAGGAGACTATGGAAGCGGAGGTTTGGTGGCGTATAGGCGAAGAACTCGCATTCGGTCGAGACGGAGTAGTAGGTATATACCTTTCATCTCTTTTAATAGCGTCACACTCCTCGACGAGTAGTAACAAGTCATCAACTGTGTGAAAATCTTGACGACGTGCGTATAATCGATATTCGGGTCCTAGCCCATCAAATATTCGGTCAAGATTGTCTTGTACCGTCATGCGTGGATGCTGGTGTATCAAATATTGTGTCTTCAGGATGTATTCTTTCGCGCTTTCTCTTGGCCCCTGACGTTGGCGATATATTTCATCTTCGAGTTTAGTAAAGTATCGCGGTGGTAGGAAATACTGGGTAAATGCTTGGCGGAAGTCTTCCCACGTTGTTAAACTATCAAGCTTAAATTGCAATCACTCCAATGCATTTCCTTTAAACAACTCGGGGAGTGTGCGAAGCATATGATCTCGCGGGATATCAAAGCATGTCGTTAATTCTGTTACTCTTTTTATAAATTCCAAGGGGTTCCCATTTCCATCGAACTTGAGGCCCCATTTACGGACAGTGTTCATCACTTCTGCCTCATAGCTTAAAGTATACCGACCCGATGATCGAGGGCATGGTAAACTCTGTGATGATACTACATGGTTGCTGGGCTGGCCCGAGGGTCGTTCTTCTGTACGCCCTGGGGCGCTAGGTTCCTGTCTAGTCAGACCTCTACTCATAGCTGGAACAGGAAACTGAATTTTCGTTTAATACGGAGTCTTCGGTACTTGCAGCATTATTTCGTCGGCGTTCGTTTGAGTAGGTAAAACAGGGGTAATCGCGGCGCTGCTGGTTGGATTTTCATCTTCATCGAGGCGTTTCTCAATCGTATTTTCCCACGTCTCGCAAAGATTCTGTGTCGATCCTTAAATGTCGGCTGAGACGTTGTTGTAGTATTTGTACGCTACCGGTCGTGTCTAATATACGAGCTGCCAGTGTTTCAATCAGCTCAGATTTCTTCATAAAATAAATGAAACCCAGATTCTTACATGGGTTCAAGTATTGATCGTCCTGGTTCTCGGAGTCGGACATAGTGCTGGTTCAGGTCGGGTGTGCCGTTGGCGGTGATCGGGGGAAGGCGTCAATTTCAAAAATTTGCTCTCGTAATTTATCTAGTTATATTACGGCTTTGGTTGGTATGTGGTCTCTTAGAAGGTCGGACCTTTCAAAAAGTATTGGTTTTGGCTTGGTTGTTTGGAATCTTTTATAGTCCCTGCTCGGGCGCCATTTTGCGATGCTTTCTTTCTAAGGCTGAGGTAAGCTCAGCCTGTCCAAGGTATTCTCGACGAAGCACCAGAAGTCGAGATAAAGATTCCACCAAGACTTAGCCAAAATAACCAAATACGACCAACTTTTAATTTTCCAATAAATTCCTTTTTATTTATCGTATTAATAACAATAGGTTTTACTTAAGATAGTATATACAACAGTAATTCTGTCCTTAGCGCAAATGCCAAAGAATAATCGGGTGGCTACGAGCCTGTCCTCGCTACCTTCAGGAGGAAGGGAAGGAGGAATGAACACAAGTAATCTTGTCCTCGGCGCAAATGCCGAAGAATAATCAGGTGGCTACAAGCCTGTCCTCGATACCTTCAGGAGGAATAAACACAAGAAATCTTGTCCTCGGCGCAAATGCCGAAGAATAATCAGGTGCCTACAAGCCTGTCCTCGATACCCTCAGGAGGAGGAGAAGGAGGAATAAACACAAGTAATTTTGTCCTCAGCGCAAATGCCGAAGAATAATCAGATGGCTGCAAGCCTGTCCTCGATACCTTCAGGAGGAAGGGAAGGAGGAATAAACACAGTAATTCTGTCCTCAGCTCAAATGCCTAAGAATAAACGGGTGGCTACAAGCCTGTCCTTGATACCCTCAGGAGGAGGGGAAGGAGGAATAAACACAAGAAATCTTGTCCTCGGCGCAACTGCCAAAGAATAAACGGGTGGCTGTCAACCTGTCCCCCCTACACTCGGGAGGAGTGGAAAGAGGAATAAACAAGCAGGGTCTCGCTTCTGCCTTATGTCCAAAGCACCAATGCAATGGAATTATCGTTGAAACCACTTTTGCGTCAGCAGCTTCCAATGTCTGTGGGGATTCCTGACGAGAACTCACACGGAATAAACGTTTGAGCCTTTCCGGACTCTGTCCTCAGCGCACAATGCTGAAGAATAAACGGGTGGCTTTCGGCCTGTCCTCACTACACTCAGAGGTAGTGGAAAGAGGAATAAACACGTATTCTTGTCCCCAGCGAACAATGCTGAAGAATAATCAGATGGCCTTCGCCCTGTCCTCACTACACTCAGAAGGAGTGGAAAGAGGAATAAACAAATTCGGACAGCTGGTGCCGTCCTTTCAAAAAAGAGATTGGGTTAGTACCAAGTACTAAATCCCATGTTTCATTTGAGTACGATGTACACTCTACCGAAGCGGAGCAGAAACTTAATTTTACCTGTTCGAGTTACATCCCTATGTCATATTTCCTACAACAAGTGAGTGTGAGCTCTATAAATGAGCAAAACCCATTGACCATTGTTTGTGGCGAATGCATATCCAATGTCGCATGCCGATGCCTGTGTTTGCATACAACGAGTGGGGTGAATGGGAAACTTGGAAATGTGTATGTAACTTGTGTGTTGCTGCGGGTGCGGAGGTATTCGGTGCGTTTGTTTGTTTGATTTTTCCGATATACATATATCTTGTGTATATCGCCCGAATTTTGTTGAACAAAATATCCGCACTGTGACGGTTCGTTACAGAGCCCCCTCTGTTCACAAGATGAGAACTTTCTCGGCTTAAATTTAATATTTCTTTTCTTTCAAAACAATTTTATTTTTTTCATTTTTATTTCTAAAATTTTTCTGATTCTTTTTCTTTTCAAAACTCTTCTTTTTTCTTTTTTTTTTGCATACTTTTTTCTGATTCAATTCAAATGTTTTTTTTTCTTTTCCTTTTTTTTAATATTTTCATATATTTTTTCTGACTCTATTCAAATTTCATTTTTTATTTTTATATTTTTTTTTTTATTTATTTATTTATTTCTTTTTTGTTACATTAAATTTTTTCAATATTTTCAAAAACTAAGTAAAATTTTTTTTTTTTTTTATATACAACCTATATAATGGTTTGTCGCTTTCTATAATCTCCTCTACTTCGCGATCGATCGATCGCCTACTTCCGAATTTGTATATTCCATCACAGAATGGACTGGTATTGTCGCCTTTGGCGTTGCTGAGATGGTCGGTGGGGGGGGGGGGGGGGGGTAAAATTGGGGCGTATAGCTTCCTTCTGTTGCACGAAGGTATATGGTTCAGCTATGAGCCCTTGGCTGGTGGATGGTTGGGGTGACTGCTGTCTCTCCTTCTTTTGGTTTGTGGCGAGTGGTCGTTTGAAACCTGTCATCTTCTGCCCTTCTGGTGGGGGCTGCTTTTTTTTTCGAACAATCTTTCCGCAATTGTACTTCGGTCTCTGATAGCTTTCATATTCTCCTTGGGTGAATCGGGGATTGTGATTGGCTTCGGTCATGGTGCTCTTTCTAGTCGGCTCGGTACTCTGGAATGCGCGGGTTTGCTTATGTGTGTGCGGGCAGCCATGGATGGCCTTTGGTCGCTGATAGCGTTCAAACTCTTCTTGGGAGAATCGGGGATTGTGATTTGCTGCGGTGACGGAACCTTTTCAGGTCGGCTCAATACTGTTAAATGTACGGGTTTGCTGCTGCGTGTGGGGGCAGCCATGGGTGGTCGAGTCTGGATTCTGGTTGAGGGGTCGACACAACCTGGCATTTTACCTCCTACGATCTGATTTCCTAAAAGTATTTCTAAACCGGCTTGTCGTAATGCTCCCAGTCCAAGTAATGCGTCAACTTCTAGGGATGGCATGTATATCACGTCTTCATTGATTTGCATCCCGTTTAATTCGAATGAGATCCTGTATTTTTCTTGCGTTGTGGTGGAATTTTCATTCGCCATACTTATCTTTTCATATGATTTATAGCTAGGTATTCTGAGTCGGCGGAGATGGTCTCGGAATCGTTTGTTGATGTAGGTTTCCGCTGAGCCAGTGCCCAATACAGCGTAGTAAACGTCATCCTCAAATTTGATTGGCATGTAAGGTCGTGGATCTTGGTATGGTTTGGTATATACGGTGGCTACGTCACTACGCCAACACGAGCAGTCCTTGGTTAAGGTGCCATCTTGTCCGCCGCAAGTACAAGACAATCGAAGCGGCCTTCTGCAATTCTCTCTACGGTGGCCTTGCTGTTTACAATTCAAACAGTGACTCTGGCGATCGTAGGAGACTATGGAAGCGGAGGTTTGGTGGCGCATAGGCGAAGAACTCGCATTCGGTCGAGACGGAGTAGTAGGTATATACCTTTCATCTCTTTTAATAGCGTCACACTCCTCGACGAGTAGTAACAAGTCATCAACTGTGTGAAAATCTTGACGACGTGCGTATAATCGATATTCGGGTCCTAGCCCATCAAATATTCGGTCAAGATTGTCTTGTACCGTCATGCGTGGATGCTGGTGTATCAAATATTGTGTCTTCAGGATGTATTCTTTCGCGCTTTCTCTTGGCCCCTGACGTCGGCGATATATTTCATCTTCGAGTTTAGTAAAGTATCGCGGTGGTAGGAAATACTGGGTAAATGCTTGGCGGAAGTCTTCCCACGTTGTTAAACTATCAAGCTTAAATCGCAATCACTCCAATGCATTTCCTTTAAACAACTCGGGGAGTGTGCGAAGCATATGATCTCGCGGGATATCAAAGCATGTCGTTAATTCTGTTACTCTTTTTATAAATTCCAAGGGGTTCCCACATTCACCCCCTATGAGTTGACCTTGTCGTGGTGGGGGTGCTTAAGGACATTTTCTCCAGCAATCCAGCTGCAGAACCTGACCAACCAACATAACTCAAACAAAACCTCTGAAAACAATGGAAAAAGTCAATAAAAGAAATAAAAAACGAACGGGGATATACGTTCAAAAGTCGGCAGGTGTCGCGACTGCCGGCGATGGCTTGGCCTCGAAAGAGGATAAGTCGCCAGTGACAAATTTATTGACAATAAGGAAAGAAATAGCGATTTGCGGAAGGGCTGGGGAGCCGACTGCAGTTCGAGGAAGGCCTCACAAGCCAACCAAGAAATGTGGAGAGCCCTCTGGTTCGAACGCCCCTCCTAAGGAGGACGCCCATACTAGTGGAAGGGTTGCAGTGACTCTCTGTAACACTTCCACTTCTACTGCCCGTATTGAAGGGACCCCGGAGAAGACTATTGCAGCAAGTAGAGGGGCCGAGACTTTTGGTTCTAACGCGAACTGTGATACGTTGACGAAGGGGCTACCCTCATCTAAAACACTGCTCCAACCTCCCATCTCATCCCGTCCAATGTCGAAGGACTCAAGGTCGACCAACCCGGACGGTACGGATGCCGAGACTTTCGGCTCCATGGCTGAAAGGGGAGGACCTCCTTCGAGCTCCGGAAACACTCCTTCCCTCCCCAAAGTTGTAGGTGAAACTGTGACTTACAGTGGAACAAACAACGAAAGGGTGTCCAATCTCCCTAACCCCAATGTTGGAGGTGAAACTGTGACTTACAGTGGAACTAAAAACGAAAGGGTCACCAATCCCCTCATCCCCCAAGTTGGAAGTGAAACTGTGACTTACAGTGAAACTGAAAACGAAAGGGTTTCCAATCCCCCTACCCTCCAAGTTGAAAGGGAAACTGTGTCTAACAGTGGAATGGACAACGAAAGGGATCCCAACCTCCCTACCTTTCCAAACCATAAAGAGAGGCGGAATGCGGAGAAAATTGCGAAGGTATTACGTGCTCTACCTAAACCTAAGCTTGATTCAACGCAATCTTTTTTTTTTTTTTTTTTTTATATTTAGATCATTATTTCAATGAAAAGTTTCATACATAAGTACATAATAGTTGTTATAAGACAATAAAAGAAAACTTCTGATTGAAATAGTAGAGAATCACTCAGTTGTATAACAAGTGTCGAGTGAAACTATAAGATAGGAAATAATTAAGAATAGAACAGATGGGGAAAACTTGATGGAATATAATATAATAAGTAGTATGAAAAAAGAAAGAAAAATAACAGAAATAAGCAAAGCATAAGATCCAAGCGAGGAATAAAAAAGTCCACTAAGAAATCGGAACAAAAAATGATTCTACAGAAGAATAGTTGCAAGAGAAAAGCCACATTTTTATGTTGCGCAAGAATACTTTTTCCACTCTTTCACATCTAAGGTTTTCAGGCAGTAAGTTAAACAGTCGAGGAGCAGTGACTAAATTGAACCGAGAAAAGTGTGTTTTGTTAATTGTAGGCAGCATTACAAAATGTCTGGTGTTGACCCGTAGATTGTGATTAACATCAACTCTAACCGCATAGAAACCAGAAGTTTGAAAAAATATTTTCAAAACCTTGTAACAGTAAAGGTGCCTTAATGGTAGAATTTCTAGGGTCTTAAACAAATCAAAACTGGGAGAAAAGCGATTCGCTTTACACATAATACGTACTGCATGTTTTTGTTTTATTAATAGAGGCTTTATATTAATGGAGGAGGAACCTCCCCAACATGATAAACCATACTGTAGCTTAGAGTTCATTAAACCATTGTATACCAATTTTAATATAGGAGCACCACAGTATAAGCTTAAATGATAAAGCTGTCCAACCACTCTATTGAGGTAATTCTTAAGTTTGAAAGTGTGTTCTTTCCAGCTTAGCTTTCAGTCCAATGTTATTCCTAGATATTTAAAACTGTCGACACGCTCAATTTCAAAGCATGCATCACTGCAGCTTTCAATAACATTAAAAGTCAGGGATTATGATGGCAACCATACAAACTAAATCGTAAACAGTGTGGAGAGTGATAAAACAAAGGGAAATCTTCACAGGTTGTGTTTTTAATACTGAAAAACAAAAACTTTGTTTTTGAACTTATCACTAATCTATGCTGTTTAAACCAATTTCGCAATATATCTAAGTCATAATTCATATCCAAAAAAAGATTAAAATTATTTGTATTAGAATACGAAAGTGCAGTATCGTCAGCAAAAGCAGTAAGATTACCTCTAAACGGTTGTAAGAAAAGTGAGTAAACATAAACTAAAAACAGAACCGGACCCAAAACAGATCCCTGTGGAACACCCAAATTAATTACTTGCCGCGAGCTATGGTTATTTTTGATTTTTACAGTTTGCTGCCTGTTTATTAAATACGAAGCAAACCACTCATGAGTGAAACCTCTGAAACCTGCATTATAAAGCTTACCTAAAAGAATATTATGTTCAACCATATCGAAAGCTTTTGTAATATCTACGAATAAAGCAGCTGAGACTTTAGAATTATTCACCGCATTAAAAAGTTCACTAGTGAGTTTCAGCAAAGCACTTTCAGTTGATCTTCCGTTTCTAAAACCGTATTGGCAGTCACTGAAAAAATGTGTTCTATCCAAAAAAGATAGTATTCTGTATTTCATGCCTCGTTCGAAAACTTTTGAAAAAACAGACAGAAGAGAAATAGGACGATAGTTGTTCAAAGCTGTAGGATCACCTTTTTTATAGAGCGGCACCACAACTGCTGTTTTAAGAGCTTCTGGAAAAACACCTTGCTTAACACAAAGATTGAAAATATAACATAGAACATCAGCAACTTGAAATGAAATTTTTTTCAAGACAAAACTTGAGATTTGATCAAAGGAAGATGAATGAGATGTTTTGAGCGACATAATGATTTTATGTATCTCAATTGAAGAAAATTCATTAAAAAAGAAAGTTTGTGATTGCAAATGTTCTTGATTTACACCAAATGTACATTGACATGTAAAATAATGATCAGCTAGAAAACCAGACGACGATTTCAAATTTGAAAACCAATCATTGAACAAGTTAGCAACCTGTGTAGGCTTAGAAACTAAAACATTATTTTCCTTTATATTTATATCATGATTTTCTACCGTTCTATTTAAAATTTCATTAACTATGCCCCATTCTTTTTTGGTGTTACCAATATTTTCAGCCAATCTATTCCTATAATAGGTGTCTCTACAAATTGGAATGCTTTTTTTTATATCTAGACACACCTTACTATAATAACTTTTGAGCCTTGCATTGTTAGGGTGTTTCTTAACTAGTGAATAGAGCTGTTTTTTCTTATTTATTTTATTTAGTAGCGAAACAGTCATCCACTGCTTAACCCATTTCCGGCGGCTACCAGTTCCAGGTGTGCTAGGAACTTGAAATTTCACACTTTGTCTATTTTTGGGCCAGTTAGAGAAAATCTAAAAAAAAATTTTTGGAAAAGCTTTTAGTTTCCCGGAAAATTGACGTTGCGTTTTCGCAACACCCGCCAAATGTAGTAGCAAAATCATTAAAGAAAAAAAATTTTAAATACGGAGTTTAAATCGGTTTTATTGACAAAATATTCATCAAATATTTGTTTTTGTGTGGTATCCATCAAAGCATTTTGGATGAAGTGCTACGTTACACTTTGTACAGAAAAGAGACGTTTTTTTGTTTCGATGATAGTGTGTTTCATGTCATCGAAACGAACCGCTTCATTAGGGTCTCCATCTCGTTGAATAGGCTGACTGCTGCTTGTCTCTGATCTCAACAAGGAATCGACAACAAATGCTCTGATTGAAGTAGTCTTTTGAGGATGAATGTGGATATCTTGTCCGGTCCTGTTGACTTTTTTGGGCGGCTTCTGAGTAGGAACTGTTGAATTTCTTCAGGAGTGCTCAAGGTTGTCTGCTGGATCGTTGGACGGATTTTCATCGCTGAATTGGATGGTCTGTTGGGGGGCTTGTGCGAGTTGAATTGGTTGACTTCTTCCAAAAATGCAGGGTCCAAGGGTGGATTTGGTTTGAAGTATTCATCAAAGAAGTCCGCAAATGCTTTGGCTCTATTTGCGTTGATTGAAGCTTCGCCATGGGCTGGAGCCTTTTTTGGAGAAGAATGTCGTTGTGATAGTTCACTGCGTTCTTGAACATGATGTTTACGCATCTGAGCTCGCTGGAGACCGCCTGCTGTTGATGGTGTTTAGTTCCCGTTGCTGAATACGTTGTAGCAGCTTCCTCAAGTGTTGCCTGTGGAGGTAGAGCTTCTGTATGTAGTCGGGCAGGTGCTCGTATTTGTCCCGGGAAGTTCTTGGCTGCTTATTCTTCTCAAGCGAAGATTCAATTACGGTTTCCAGATTGTCAATTGCTGTATCAATTTCCTCATTCCGGAGGTTTGTGTTGGTTGGCGGTAGTGTGTGTTAGTTGGCTAGCAGTGTCTAGCTTTTTGAAGTTGACGAAGCCCACCTCTGGTTGGTTCACAGAGATTATCTGGTGCCGGAGGTTGATTGAAAGAAGGACGGCCTCGTGATCCCAATCGCTGGTTATTGTCGTGCAGATGAAGTTTCGGAGCTCCGGAAGAATAAATATAGGATTGGATGTTGCGAGGAAAAAGTCGAGCGTCTATGGTGTCCTTGGGAAGGTGGGTTTGGGTTGGGACACTATTACAGAGAGTGATGTTCTATATTTTCGTCCAGCTAATTGACAATTGCATTCCCGTCACTGTTGTCTTGTGTATCCATCCATCTTCGGTGTCTAGCGTTAAAGTCTCCTCCAATAAGTTCACAGGTGCTTCTGCATAATATCCTGTTCAAGGTATGGAGATCGTCTCTGATGTCTGATGCTGTTGGCGTGCATTTGTTGTAGATGCTGATGACTGTAAAAAATAAATCAATTGCCAAATATTTCTATTCGTTTGTGGTTTTACAATACACCACTCATTCACGAATTATTGGTTTCATTTTTTCCAGGAAAAATAAATATAAATTTTCTGTTGAAAAATTAGGTTTTTTATAACTATTGTGTACAGTCCAATTATTTCTAAGAATTTCTAACCCTTTACCGTGGTTTTTCCAAAATAGCTGTAGAATGAATTTTCGGTTCTTTTTTAATAAAAATTTTTTTTTATAAAGTGCACATTATTTCGAAGAAACCAAATTTTATATGCAGTGAAAACCCAACGGAAATTTTTTTTTTCTTTTGGTAAATGCTACTACTTTTGGCGGGTGTTGCGAAAACGCAACGCTGAATTTCTACCTTTCCTATCAATCAGGTAACCCGTATGATTTGCATCAAATGTACATTGAAATATAATTTGAATCTTTCCCTAACAGTTTGTGAAAAAAAATTTAAAATAATAAAATGTTGGTACACTTTTTTAGTTCCTCAACAAAGTCTACCTCAAAATTTCCGAAATTACAGTTTTTGACGGTGTTCAAAAGACTACAAAATTAAGTTTTTGAAAAAAATCCAAAAACAGGTCGATTAGATATTTTAATAAGCTTTCAAAATCATTTGTTAGTTCATTAAAATAAAGGATCCTTTAAGCTGGAGACGCTCTCAAACATGACGTTGCGTTTTCGCAACGCTAGCCGGAAATGGGTTAAGATACTTGGACTTGTTTTTATTCGTAACCACATTCTGACTACAGTTTGATAAATGAGTTTGTAACCGGCTAAGAAACATGTCAAAAGCAATAGATGGATCCTGTGAAAGAAAAACATCATCCCAAAACTCGAAGTTCAAACTAGTTTTTAGACCTACAAAATCTATTTTATTGAAATTATTACGGCAGGAATGCTTAACTCGCGATACTTTGGAATCAATCTGTATACTGGTTAAACGATGATCTGTTATGCGCAAATCAAAAGCCTCTACTTTGTGATTGATGGTATTATTTCTGTGCAGCCTTAAAAAAATATGGTCTAAGCAGGCCTCAGATCGGGTAGGTTTATTTAAAAGAGAAACAAAGCCAAAAGAAGACAAAAGTGATAAAAAATTATCAGCATCGACAGAGCTAACCAAAATATTAATGTTAAAATCACCTAACAAAATCATATTCTTACAGGATCTGATCTCCAAGAAACCCGAAAACTCATTTAAAAACGCATTTACTTTACACTTGTGTAATCTGTAGAGACATAAAAAACAGTAACGAACATCAGAGATTTCGCAAAAAACCTCAATAACATCGGCAGTTTCCATTTTTGAATTTCTTACATCGCATACTTTTAAGTCACTTCTGTAAAATACAGCAACGCCTCCCGCTGAATAAGAATCATTACAATTAGCAACAAATGTGTAATTAGGTAACTTAAAATCATAAATCTCAACATGAAATATCCAGATTTCAGAGAGAAATATGATTTCAGGTAAATGATCCAGAGTTGCAAGGTAAGTGGAAAAAGATTCAAAGTTCGCTCTCATACTGCGAATATTTTGATGAACTACAGAGAAACCAGAAAACAATTCATTGCTTGGATGGTCTATGCAAAGACAATTGATGTTATTAACTAATGAAGAGGAAAAACTATTATTTACACTTGAACAAACCAAAGGATTGAGATAAGATGAACTAGTAAACATATTAAAAATAAAATTAAAAAAGAATTAAATTTTATCTAATTTGGAAAAATCTTCAAAGTTGCAAATTTTAATTACTTTACCCCCTTCAATTTTTCTAATGAGAACAGTAGAATACCTAACCCAAACAAATTTGCATTTGTTTCCATTTTTCAGCTCATTCGCCTTCTTCAGTAGAGACCTTGTATAGGTAGTCAGGCTGTCATTGATGTAGATCTTGTTGCTATTGTTGTTATTGTTGCTCTTGCTGCTGTTGTTGTTATTGGCATTGGTACCATACACATCGGCCGCAAAAATGTTTTTTTTCACCCGCATCTTCTTCAACACAATGCTCTTATCAGAAAGAGATGAAAATTTTACACACACGATGTTCAGAGGTGTTATTTTATTTTTTTTATTACTTGCGTTCGCTCTTACTTTTTTCACGAAGCAAGAATGGGCTGCCAAGCTTGAATGGGCAATGAAAATCATTGCCATTAATGAGAAAAACGGCGCAGACTCAACGTCTAAGCGCCAACGTTCGTTCGTGGAGTCAACCCCGAACGCCAAAAGGCCTAAGGTGCAAAAACCAAGCACCATCAGCTCCAAAAAAGACATGTCGTACAGTGACGCACTGAAGGACAAACCCATTTTTGCTGTCATTGACAGGAGTAACGGGGATGGTGCGATCTCTTTCGATCAATGGGCGATCACCATGAACAAACTCCAGGCCTCCTACTGGACTCTTATGATGGAAAACCCAGGGGAACCTGCCATCTTTGAGGACGCAGGATGGTATCAGGGGCGCGTCAGGTTAATCGCGTTTGATGGAGAGAGGTCGCGCGATCTGTATAAGCTTGCGATAAGCAGGTTAAAGGGACTCTGGCCTGGTGCTAAGCTTGAAGTCGTGTCAAGGGAGGATATCCCTTGCAGGCCTAGGGCTCGCGCTAGACTACCAGCGGAACTCTCCTGCAAGGAAACTTTCATGAAAATGATACAATTTGGCAATCCAACCCTGCCTACTCACGACTGGAAAGTCGCGAAACTGGAAGAGCCGGAGGGTCACTATAGATCGGCTATAATAGTCATCAATAAGGACTCCCTGGCTCCCTTGGCTGCAACAAAAGGCGTGATTCAGTTCGGCTGGTCAAATATTGCCTTAAAAATATATAAAAAAGATAAAGAGCATAACATCGTTCCATCTCCGGTAACCCAAAGTGCGTCTTCAGTGGAAGAATCCGCAGGGCAAGTCAACCCTCCATCCATGGAGATAGACGAGCTCGGCACATCCTCTGCTGAAACTTATGATAATAAACCCTCCACATCCGACTTGGATGCCCAAAACGTCGTCAAATTCTCCGACTTGGAGACTGATTACTCCGCTAACGAGGTTTCGCTCAGCAAGGATGACCTTCTTAGGTCAAACTCTGAGAGTGAAACAGACGACGACCTCAACCAGACCGTGGTGGGGTTAGTCTACTTAGTTGTTCCCAAGATGGTGCAGCTAATTCAGATTAACCTCCAACACTCCAAGCAGGCTTCGGCCTCACTTCTTCTCCGTCTAAACAAGAGGGGGGAAGATATTGTCCTTATCCAAGAGCCTTGGATCATCAAGTCCATCGTTCGAGGACAAAGGACTCCTGGATATACTCTACTGTATATGAAGGACAAAGGTGAACCCAGATCCTGCATATTGGTAAGAAGTAGCACTAATTTATTTTTACTCCCTCATTACAGCAATGATCTTACAGCAATCGTGATGTAACCACAATAAGATACCAGACCAGTGACAACATCTACTGGCTGGTATCAGCTTACCTCGGCCATGACCATCCTGGCCCTCCTCCAGGCGACTTATTTTAAAGGATTGTCGCTGCAGCAGAACGGCAGAAGATCTGCCTCATCATTGGATGCGATGCTAATGCGCATCACACAGTATGGGGTAGTACTGACATAAATGAAAGGGGTGAGTCATTTTTTGATTTTATTTTAAGTACTTACCTTATAGTAAGTAATATTGGCAATGAACCAACATTCATTACCAGAAACAGACAAGAAGTTCTAGATATCACCCTTGTCTCCGATTCGGTTCATCATAGGATTACTAATTGGAAAGTATCTACTGAACACTCCTTTTCTGATCATAGATACATTCAATTTGATCTTAATGAGGAATCTCTCAAGCAACCAGTCTTCCGAAACTATCGGAAAACTGACTGGCAAAAATATCGGGTAACACTGGAAAAGTTTATTAAACCTGAGCTTTTACAAAACCCTACAAACAAACAGGATCTAGACAAAAAAGTCAATGATCTTACCACTGCCCTTAACCACTCACTTCACAAATCATGTCTTCTTATAAAAATAAGAGGAAAACGGAAACCACTGTGGTGGAGCTCGGGGCTAGAACCGCTCAGGAAGGAATGCAGAAAACTTTGCAACCGAGCTAAACAATCAAAAATCTCAATAGACTGGGACTCCTACAAGGAATCCCTCAAAACACATAAGTATCAACTGAGGAAAACTAAAAGAACTTCATGGAGAAACTTCTGTGGTGAAATGGAAGATACTTCGGAAGCTTCTAGATTAAGAAAAATCCTCTCAAAGAGTCCGACCATGCCTAGCAGTTTGAAAACAGCTGACGGCTGGACAGAATCCTGCGAAGAAACGCTCAATTTGCTTCTGGACACTCACTTTCCAGGAAGCTCTAAGAACTTATGCAATAATGATTCCACAGAACCAGGTAGCATAATAACAAACAACCCCGATCTGATTACAAGGGAAAAATTAGTTTGGGCCATTAACAGCTTTGACCTATACAAATCCCCTGGACCGGATGGTATAATTCCAGCCGAACTTCAAAAGGCCGCGGACATTATTATCCCTGTCCTTGAAGTAATTCTCATCGGCTGTACCACCTTGAACTGTATCCCCACTCAGTGGAGAAAAGTCAAAGTTGTGTTTATACCTAAGGCTGGGAAATCATTCCACGTAAACCCAAAAGATCTCCGACCAATAAGTCTATCATCTTTCCTTCTTAAAACTTTAGAACGACTGATTGATATCCACCTGCGTACAGCTATAGATCCAAAACTGTTATCTACAGCACAACACGCATACTGTAAGGGAAAATCTGTAGAAACGGCACTACACACCCTGGTACGTACTATAGAATATTCCCTCCATCACAAAGAATTCCTCGACATAGAGGGTGCCTTCAACAACGTCAGCAACTCTGCAATTACAAAGGCACTGACGAAGCTCAAAGTAGATGGTTCTATAGTGGAGTTGATAAATCTAATGCTAAAAAGCAGGAGAATCAACTCTACTCTAGGAAACTTTTCTGCAAAGAGATCTGTCAGTAGAGGAACACCGCAAGGCGGAGTCCTATCCCCTCTTCTATGGAATATAGTCGTCAATGAACTTCTAGTTGACTTAGAAGCTGAGGGATTCAAAGTGATTGCATATGCAGATGACGTCTCCATTGCGGTGTCCGGCAAACATGCTCACGTCCTTACGGACCTGATGCAGACCGCTCTAAATAAACTTGTAAAATGGGCGGACAAATGTGATCTAGGGGTCAACCCTCAGAAAACTGAACTCGTCCTCTTCACCAGGAAATATAAAATTCCTCAACTAATAACTCCATCAATAAATGGAATCTCACTTGTACTTTCAAACGAAGCTATATATCTAGGTATAATCTTAGACAAAAAGCTAAATTGGAAAGCCAATATACAGGAAAGAATCAGGAAATCCACCGTAGCCTTATTTTCCTGTAAGAAAGCCATAAGTAATAAATGGGGTTTCTCCCCCCAAATCACACACTGGCTCTACACCGCGGTCATCAGACCAATACTCACATACGGAGTAGTGGTATGGTGGACCGCTCTTGATAAAAGGACCTACTGCGATAATCTAAGCAAGGTCCAACGAACAGCCTGTCTGTGTATAAGCGGAGCACTGAGATCAACACCTTCAGCTGCCCTAAATACACTCCTTAACCTAACACCACTAAATATCTTCAGCAAACAAATGGCCGCCAGTGCAGCCATTCGTATGAGAGCTATCTCCCAATGGACCGTAAATAACATCGGCCACGCTACGATCCTGAATTTTTTCGGATCAATCCCTTGCCACTCCGACTACACCATCCCCCAATTGGTTTTTGATAATAAGTTCCAAGTCTCAATCCCACCGAGAACGACCTGGGAAGACGATGAATTTTTGAGAGATGATTCAATTCATTTGTATACAGATGGTTCAAAAACCGAAAAAGGGGTAGGCTGCGGAGTGTACTCAAACCGACTTAATGTAAGTCTCTCGTTCCGCCTTCCAAACCATTATAGCGTGTTCCAAGCGGAAATTCTGGCGATCAAAGAGGTCCTATCATGGCTAAAAGAAAACGTGATATCCTCAACGAATATCCGGATTTTCTCAGATAGTCAAGCAGCCCTCAAATCACTCGGCACTGTTTCTATGAACTCAGTAACCGCCCTCAACTGTCGCTTATCTCTTAAGGAGATGGCTAAACAATTCAATATTTACCTTATTTGGTTGCCGGGGCACAGAGATATCGTGGATAACTGCAAAGCCGATGAACTCGCCAGAGAAGGAACCGTACTACCGATCTCAACCAGCAGGTTGAATATTGGTATACCAATCGCTACATGTAAACTTATGCTAAAGCAAGAGGCAATGGACAGAACAAATCACAGGTGGAACAATATCACCACGTGCGTGGCAACAAAACGTATTTGGCCAAGACTTGATCCAAAACGCACAAGACATTTGTTATCCATTACCAGATTGCAAGTTAGCTCCGTAATCAATGTCATTACCGGACATTGTCTGATAGGAAGACACGCCATAAGACTTGGCGTTCCCTCTAATGACTTCTGCAGAAGTTGCTTAGATGAGGAGGAGGAGGAGACAGTACCACACCTCCTCCGCTCATGTCCTGCACTCTCTTTTAAAATAAAGCGGCATCTGGGGAAATATTTTCTCGATTATCCAAGCGATCTGGCGAACACAGATCCCCTGCATCTCCTTTGCTTTATTAAAAGCTCCAAATGGTTTTGTTAAGTGAGGTACTCCCTCGCATAATTTCTATGGTATCACAATGGACCTAGTATTGGTCTAAGTGTGTCGGGTGTATTCCTGACAGCCATTGTAACCGTAACCTAACCTAAGGGGTTCCCAGTTCCATCGAACTTGAGGCCCCATTTACGGACAGTGTTCATCACTTCTGCCTCATAGCTTAAAGTATACCGACCCGATGATCGAGGGCATGGTAAACTCTGTGATGATACTACATGGTTGCTGGGCTGGCCCGAGGGTCGTTCTTCCGTACGCCCTGGGGCGCTAGTTTCCTGTCTAGTCAGACCTATACTCATAGCTGGAACAGGAAACTGAATTTCCGTGTAATACGGAGTCTTCAGCATTATTTCGTCGGCGTTCGTTTGAGTAGGTAACAGGGGTAATCGCGGCGCTTCTAGTTGGATTTTCATCTTCATCGAGGCGTTTCTGAATCGTATTTTCCCACGTCTCGCAAAGATTCTGTGTCGAGCCGTGGTCTCTCAACTTCCTTAAATGTCGGCTGAGACGTTGTCGTAGTATTTGTACGCTACCGGTCGTGTCTAATTTACGAGCTGCCAGTGTTTCAATCAGCTCAGATTTCTTCATAAAATAAATGAAACCAAGATTCTTGCATGGATTCAAGTATTGATCGTCCTGGCTCTCGGAGTCGGACATAGTGCTGGTTCAGGTCGGGTGTGCCGTTGGCGGTGATCGGGGGAAGGCGTCAATTTCAAAAATTTGCACTCGTAATTTATCTAGTTAAATTACGGCTTTGGTTGGTATGTGGTCTCTTAGAAGGTGGGACCTTTCAAAAAGTATTGGTTTTGGCTTGGTTGTTTGGAATCTTTTATAGTCCCTGCTCGGGCGCCATTTTGCGATGCTTTCTTTCTAAGGCTGAGGTAAGCTCAGCCTGTCCAAGGTATTCTCGACGAAGCACCAGAAGTCGAGATAAAGATTCCACCAAGACTTAGCCAAAATAACCAAATACGACCAACTTTTAATTTTCCAATAAATTCCTTTTTATTTATCGTATTAATAACAATAGGTTTTACTTAAGATAAAGGGTGGCTACGAGCCTGTCCTCGCTACCTTCAGGAGGAAGGGAAGGAGGAATGAACACAAGTAATCTTGTCCTCGGCGCAAATGCCGAAGAATAACCAGGTGGCTACAAGCCTGTCCTCGATACCTTCAGGAGGAAGGGAAGGAGGAATGAACACAAGTAATCTTGTCCTCGGCGCAAATGCTGAAGAATAATCAGGTGCCTACAAGCCTGTCCTCGAAAACCCTCAGGAGGAGGAGAAGGAGGAATAAACACAAGTAATTTTGTCCTCAGCGCAAATGCCGAAGAATAATCAGATGGCTGCAAGCCTGTCCTCGATACCTTCAGGAGGAATAGACACAGTAATTCTGTCCTCAGCTCAAATGCCTAAAAATAAACGGGTGGCTACAAGCCTGTCCTCGATACCCTCAGGAGGAGGGGAAGGAGGAATAAACACAAGAAATCTTGTCCTCGGCGCAACTGCCAAAGAATAAACGGGTGGCTGTCAGCCTGTCCCCCCTACACTCGGGAGGAGTGGAAAGAGGAATAAACAAGCAGGGTCTCGCTTCTGCCTTATGTCCAAAGCACCAATGCAATGGAATTATCGTTGAAACCACTTTTGCGTCAGCAGCTTCCAATGTCTGTGTCTCACACGGAATAAACGTTTGAGCCTTTCCGGACTCTGTCCTCAGCGCACAATGCTGAAGAATAAACGGGTGGCCTTCGGCCTGTCCTCACTACACTCAGAGGGAGTGGAAAGAGGAATAAACACGTATTCTTGTCCCCAGCGTACAATGCTGAAGAATAATCAGGTGGCTTTCGGCCTGTCCTCACTACACTCAGAAGGAGTGGAAAGAGGAATAAACAAATTCGGACAGCTGGTGCCGTCCTTTCAAAAATGAGATTGGGTTAGTACCAAGTACTAAATCCCATGTTTCATTAGAGTACGATGTACACTCTACCATTAGCATTATCACTAATTTTTATTGAACTTAGTATATAATATGTACAATTTGCTTAGATCTACTTGAAGTTAACAATGTGGGTATTTATATGTTGTTGGCACAGGGGGGCCTAACTTTCTAACATTGACCTAAATGAAAAAAAAAAATAATTAAAATTAATTGTTGCTGTGGTTGGTTTTTCTCCTCGTCCGTCGTTTTTTTCTCTCGGGTTGTTCAAGTCCGGTTGTCACTGTGTTTTGATGGGGAGGGGTGAGGGTGGGGGGTTGGTGGCTCCTAGCCACGGTGGTATGCTTACCCCGGGTCGTTACAACTTTGACATCACTTTTTGAAAATTTAAAAATAGGCTAACTTTGGTGTACCCTGACCTGTGTTAAGTTCTATTTATCTGTCAATAGTGGTGGTAGAGACCTTATCTTAGACTTAATATTTTTTTTTGAAATAATAATCTTTAAAACTGTATTCAAATTGGGCTCTTTTAGGTTTAGGGTTGCCTATTGCAAATTGCGACACTGAAATGTTTGATCTATTTTCTTATAATAAAAAATTTGTAACCGATGAAAAATTTCCATCCTGAGAAGAAAACAATATTGCCACTGGTCAGCTATGGCTAAAATGTTTCAACCACTTTACAAAACATAGCGTTCATATGCTGAAAATTGTCGCATATATTCTTGCTCCTATTCCTGTTGAACGAATTTTTTCTGTTATCAACGATTTATGGTCCGCCGAAAAAACTCGATTGACTATTCAAATATTCAGAAATATCTTGTATATCAGATATAACATCAAGATGACTGCTAAAAATTTTTAGAATTTCTTAAAACTCAAACAGAATTATTGGAAAAATTGGATAAAATGATAAACATGCTTTTAAGAATAGCAAAAATGATGAATAAAATGAATTGAATTAAAAAAAGTTTTCAAAATGTAAAAAATTAAATTTTTGTTTAAAATTTTCAGTGGAGTACCGCTAGACATAAAAATGGAAAAATCTCGGAATCCAAAAAACCTTCGAAAATGTGTTTCAAATAGCGTATAGAAAAAAAGTTAAAAAAATTCACCGCTCTTAAATTTTTAATTATTTTTATAATTAATTGCTAGCTTTTCAAATTTTAAGGGTGTTTTTCATACGTTTGCCAAAGGCTTAAGACGGATAGGTTGGATCAAGACTAGAAAAAAAAGTCTCATACTATATCCTTCCGTGTAAGCAGGAGAAGCAATATTATAAAAAATTGAGTTAGTTTTTAAAAATTTATTAAAAACTAACTTAGCCACATACACATATTCCTACATACTATCAAAATTTGGAAAGCTAATGCTTTGTCCTTAAATAAAAATTTTAGTTTGAGTTAACTTGATGATTGGTTTTTGAGAAATCAGGCTTCAAAATCAAAATTTTGAAAAAAAGAAATATTTTTTTAAACATTATTTTATATGAAATAAAAACAAATTTCATAAAATAAAGTACAATCAGCGAAAAATTAACAACATTTTGTTTTCTGTAAAAAGGACCTTTTGTGTTTTTTAATTTCTCAAAAACCAAGAAAGAATTTTTCGTTCGTTTTTTTTGTTTTTTAAGGAAATATTAATAAAAGCATTGATTATGGGAAAAATGGCCTCTAATTAGCCAAAATTTTGTACCAAAAAAGATTCCCACAGAAACGATGTGGGGAAGGGAAACTTCGAAATTACTGGACAGATTTCAAAAGTTCTTTCAACATCAGGAGTGCTACATTATCGCCCTTTACCATTTGTCAGTAACTTAGGCTATATTTTTCATCCGTATAATCTAACAAGATTAAAGTTACTTGACTGATTTCAAAAATTTCTTTCAACTCTAGGAGAGTGGCAACACTAGTGCGAAAGTGTAAGAAGCTGATATTTATCGCTCTGTTGAAAATTTAAATTAATCAATAAAGATATATGGTTAAAATTTGTTGCTAAAAGTGAAAACACGAAGAATTTCACATCACATTTGAAATTATAGGCAAGTTTTTTACTCTAGTGATTTATAAGATTTATAAGAAAAATAGTCTTCGGAAGAACAAAGAACATCTAGTTCCTGTCAAATTTTATGAGTGTTAGGAAGCGTTTATACTCCGACCTTTCGCATGTTAAGGTAAATCAACCATCGAAAATGGGTAAAAATAACTCGGATTTAGTGTCGAACATGTCAATAGCAGATCTAAATATTTTCTTTGACTCCAAACTGCAAAATCTCGCAACCAAAGCCGATGTGGACGATGTACGCATAGATATCAGAGCGCTTAAAAGCGAAAATGATAACTTAAATCTCCATATGAGTGCACTGCAAACAAAAGTAATTGTCCTGGAAAAACAATTGGAACATATTCAAATGCAGGCAAGCGATAAGAATCTTATTGTTAGAGTTGAAGCAAAAGAAAATGAAGAATAAACTGCGCAAGTTGCCGATATATGCGCCAAACTGTCAAATGACTCAAACAATCACTGCATTGAGAAAATAAAAGAAATTAAGTAACTTTATTCTGAATTTAAAAATTTTATTGTTCAATTGGACAGCAAGGAAAATCTTTACAGAATATCAAAAATAAAAGTAAACTAAGAAACACCAATATATCAATACAAAAAGATTATCCACAAAGTATAAGGAGAAGGAGAGCACATCTTCTGCACGTCAGAAAAGTTATTAAACGTCAACAACCAAACTTGAAAACTGTTGTTAAAGATGATAAACTTTTTGTTGAAAGTATTGAGTTTACTTGGCTAGAAGCAATAGGTCTGATAGAAAAACAGCTGCTTCAAAAAAAATTGCGATACTTTTAACTTTCATGTCGATCTTTTCAAAGTATGTTTACCAAAACATGAGAATGATGACAACCCTTTGACAGCTACAAACGTCATTCATAATGTTAGCAAAGATCAGAACCACATTGGTCGATCAGGTAGTTCCAGACAATAAGACAGGGTAGTCATTGAGGAGATTGGGATAGAATCAAATATTTGTTTTACATGTAAAATAGTATCGTACAATGTTGGTGGTGACATGCTCGTCGACTTTTGTAACGCAAATCGTCTTGTAATTGATGGGACTGTATTTAAACATAAGACGTGCAACAAAGTCACCTGAGTGCACCCAGATGGTCAAACCGAAAACCAAATTGACAGACGCTCAACGAAAGGCTGAATTGCGAAGCGAATATCGGACAGCACACAAGATGGTCTATCGTTGTGTGAGACGTGACAGGAGGGTGAGGATTGATGGAATCGCTGAAAATGCTGAAAACGCTGCAAGAAGAGGAGATATCCGGAATTGTACTTAATAGCCAAAGAAGTTGTCGGGAAAAAAAGCAACAACAATCATCCTGTAATGGACGTGGATGGGACACTATTGGTATCAATTGAAGATCAGCTTCGCAGGTGGAAGGATCACTTTTGTGCCCTGTTAAATGATCCCGTTGAACAGAGTGCTGAAGTGCCCCAACTCAACGAGATGCGCAGATCCTGCAGGGGTATTGACATCGAACCCCCTTCAGTAGCGGAAATTAAAACATCGATTAATCTCCTCAAAAACAACAAAGCAGCCGGAATTGACGGAGTACCAGCGGAATTCCTGAAAGCTGATACCGCCACAGCAGCTAGTATCTTGCATCCGCTTATACAAACTGTTTGGGAAAACGAAACCTATCCTAGGGATTGGAAGGATGGAGTGATTGTTAAGTTGCCAAAAAAAGGTGATCTCAAGAACTGCAACAACTGGCGTGGTATAACCGTTTTGTCAGATTTTCCAAAGCTAATGGCAACTCTAATCCTCGAACGGATAAAGGCTAGAATTGAGACTATACTTAAGAGGCATCAGGCTGGCTTCCGCAGCGGTCGGTCGTGCGTTGACCATATCAACACCTTACGCATTGTTCTTGAGCAGTCTGCAGAATTTCAAACACCGCTACATCTCATGTTTGTAGATTTTGAGAAGGCCTTTGACCGAGTTAACCGAGAATGTATATGGAGATCACTTCTTGGTAGAGGAATTCCGCCAAAAATTGTTGCCATTATAAAGGAGTCCTACAACATTGTTTCGTGTTGCAAAATGGGCAGCTCTGACTCTTTCGAGGTGCGTCAGGGTGTGAGACAAGGGGATGTTTTATCGCCAATTTTTTTTCTGCTGGCGATAGATGATGTTTTGACGGCCAGCGTCGGTACAACTGAGAGGCAGGGTATTCAATGGAGAACGTTTGAAAAGCTTAGCCATTAAGACTATGCCGACGATATATGTCTCATGGCAAATAACATCAGTGGGCTGAACGAGATGTGTCAAACTTTACGGGTGAAAGGAGAATCGTGCGGTCTTAAAATAAATATCAAAAAGACAAAAATAATGCTAACAGGCCCCCCAACACAACATCGCATTATTCTGCATGACACGCCTGTTGAAGAGGTCGAACAATTTAATTACCTCGGAAGTATTGTATCAGCAAAAGGTGGTACGGATCTGGACGTAAAAAGCAGAATAAATAAAGCTCACGTTACCTTTAGTGCTCTGTCCCAAATTTGGAAATCCAGTCAAGTCTCCTTACGCACTAAACTGAGATTCTTCGAATCCAATGTGAAATCCGTGCTATTATATGCTTGTGAAACATGGAAAGTCTCGGCCACCATCTCGAGAAAATCGCAGGCTTTTGTGAACCGCTGTCTGCGTCATATCCTGAAAATTCGCTGGCCACAAACAATATCCAACCAGGAATTGTGGCGTATGAGGCGCTTGGACATCGACATCAGAAAGCGCAAATGGCAATGGATTGGTCACACACTGAGGAAACCAAACGATGATATTGCGAAGCAGTCCTTTGAATGGAATCCTCAGGGGTCACGGCGGGTTGGAAGACCAAGAACAACATGGAAATCTACAGTGATATCAGAAGCTAATTCCCAGAGAAAGACGTGGCCACAGTTAAGGTATCTAGCTGCAGATCGAGAAGGATGGAGACGTTTTGTTGACGCCCTATGCCCCGAGCGGGGTTACAGGACCTGATGATGATGACAATGTTGGTGGGCTGAATAGTAAATTAATATTTCCTGGTTTTTTTACTTACTTAAATAATTTTGATATTATATTTTTGATCGAGACACACGCTGAAGAACACAAATTTAAACACTTTGAAAAGTATTTTACCTTGTACCAATGCTTTTGGATACCAGCGAAAAGAACATCCAACAAGGGCAAAGCAACCGGTGGAATTCTTACTGCTATAAAAAAAAATGTTTTTCCCGTGTACAAAGTTAATATAGAGGAGCAAATGGTCTATGTAGAAATCAAAAGCACAAATAATATCTATTATATTGTACCAGTTTACTTAAAATGCAACCATTGGCAACAGGATTATGATTTAGCTTATGACTTTTTATGTTCTCTAAAAGCTCATAATTTATTTATATAAGGAGACTTTAACGCTAGGACAGCAGATATAGAATCGGAAAAGGTAGCTTTAAATACAAAGCGGATGAGCAAAGATTCAAAATATAATACAGAAGGAAAAAAGTTATTGGAGTCATGTAATGATTTTGGACTAAGCATTTTAAATGTAACATCGAATGGAGACAAAAACGAGGAATTCATTTTTATTGGGAAGCAAGGAAGATCAATAGTTGACTATGACACTTACTCGGATCATCTTCCAATAACAATCACTATGAGCAAGGATGTTATTATAGATTTATCATGTAAAGAAAAACCATTAGAAAGGAGTTGCTTGAAATGGAAAAACAGCTACAAAAATGATTTACAAGGGAAAATGGATAATATGCTAAGTCAAAATGAAGCAATTTAATTTATTAACTATTTACCACTATGCGACCTAGAGTTAATAATTTTAAATTTTTTTTTTCTCCAAAAAAAAAACATCAAACTTTAGACGAAAATCCGTTTGGTACGACTATGAATGCGAAAACCTTAGGAAGAGATCCCTTGCGATGCTTAATTTATTGAGAATTGAGAATATACTCGCACGATACGGAAAACATAAGAAAAGAGTATCTGGTAGCTAATAAGGAGTATAAGCGAATATATAATGATAAAAAAAGAGCGTATGAAGAAGAAATGGCAATTATGTTAAGCCAAAGTAGAGATTCTGCAGTTTTGGTCATTAACGAGAAAATTGAATGGAAACAATAATAAAAATGGAAATACTGTAATATGAGTTGATGATCTACGCGAACAATACTCATCTCTACTCTACCTAACAGAGAAAACAGTTTGGAACTATGCAGAACCTTTTATAAAAGATGAACAATTGGACGCAGATATTAAAATAGAAGAAGTTGAAAATGCTCTACAAACCTTGAAAGATGGTAAATCATCAGGCACGAATGGAATCCCGGCAGAATTCTTCAAATTCAGCTCAGAAACATTCAAAATATATCTCACACAGGCTTTAAATGTTATCTTTAAGTTTGGCACTCTACCTGAACAGTTTTACGAATCACAGATCTGTCCAATTTATAAAAAAAGGGGACCCATGTGATCCAGCTAGCTATAGGGGCATATCTCTATTAAACTCAGCTGTAAAAATATTGTAACGTGAACCCAACATTTTATACCAATTTCCTAATCGAAAAACGTTCAACCGAAAACACAACT
The DNA here is from genome assembly GCA_914767635.1 of Melanostoma mellinum. Classification (NCBI taxonomy): domain Eukaryota; kingdom Metazoa; phylum Arthropoda; class Insecta; order Diptera; family Syrphidae; genus Melanostoma; species Melanostoma mellinum. The sequence goes on along the minus strand of OU612060.1, from coordinate 99,996,474 downwards.
GGCAACACTTTAATGGAATGGTATAAATGACAGGCGTTGCTTGTAAGCCAGTGTGTGTGAGTGTAGAGAGACAGACAGACAGAGAGTAGACAGCAAATGTGGCGACAATGTAGAAGTTACTGGAGAGTTCTAGATGGCGTGTCATTCGATATAAATAGCCCGCCCGAGGCAACCAGAAGTCAGTTTGGTTTATAGAGTGATAAAGTTAAGAGTAAATACAAGTGATAGTCCCAAAGTCGAGTTGAGATCGAATTAAGCATATATACTGAATAAAAGTGATAAAATTAAATTAAAAAGTGAAGTTTTATTTTTTTCGAACTAAGCGCACGTTACATTGGTGTCAGAAGTGTAAATAAAACTTATTTGACTAGTAAAGTGTAAAAAAAAAAAAAAAAAAAAAAAGTAAAGTAAAAAGAAAAATAATAATTATATACAGTGAAAATGGGTAAGTTGTTAGAAGAGCTCAACTGCATTGAGCTTAAAAGTGAGTTAGGTAAGCGAAATCTTTCTAGAGCGGGATCGAAAAATGAGCTCGTCCTGCGCTTGCGTAACTATTTGGAACAGCAAGGGGAAGACGTAAACACTTTTGTTTTTGAAACAGAAGTGGAGGAAGAGGAAGTAAGTGAAAGTGTAGATTTTTCTAGTATGATGAAACTTTTGTTAGAACAACGAAACGAGCAAAAGAAAGAACAGCAGAATGTTCTCGAACGACTAGAAGTACAACAAAAGAAGCTGGAAGAGCAACGAAATGAGCAAAAGAAGGAACAGCAGAATGTTCTCGAACGACTCGAAGTACAACAAAAGAATCTGGAAGAGCAACGAAACGAGCAAAAGAAGCTGATTGAAGAACAACGAAACGAACAAAAGAAAGAACAACAGAACATTCTCGAAAGACTCGAGGCGCAACAGAATGTTTTGGAAGGCCAGAAAAACATTCTAGAAGGCAAATTGGGCAACATTGAGAAAAATGTATGTGCCCTTGACGAACGAGTTGAAGGTGTGGAAAAACAGCTTTCTGTTGTAGAGAATCGTTTGGAAAGCCGATGCGATAACCAGTTCTCTCTTCTGTCCAAGGAATTAGACCAGATCCGGAAAATAAAAATTCGAGAATCTGCTGGAGAGTTTGCAAGAAAAAAGGAGATGAAACCCCCAACATTTGATGGACAGTCTTCTTGGCCAGTCTACAAGAGACAATTTGAGGCAGCCGCGACAACAAATGGCTGGGATGACGAAGACAAGTACATTGCACTGACTCTTGCTCTTAGAGGACCAGCAGCTGAATTACTTCAAACAGTTCCAGCTGGTAAGAGCGGCGATTTCAGTTCTCTCGTGGCAGCTATAGATAAACGCTTTGGAGATAGCCACTTGAAAGAAGTCTTCCGAGTCCAACTCAATAACAGAGTCCAGAAAAGGGGTGAAAGTCTACAGCAGCTCCAAGCAGACGTCGAAAGACTGGTTCACCTGGCATACCCGGATGCTGGAGAAGAAATCATCAACCAGCTTGCTGTTGAGTCCTTCGTTCGTGCTATTTCCGACATACATCTTCAGAGGTCTGTGCGAACTGCTAGAACACGCACTCTTTCTGAAACTTTAGCATTCGCATTGACAATTGAAGCAGCAGAACAGGCTTCTCAGGGAGTACATCGACTTAGAGAGGCCATAGTCGAAGAATGCTCGTGCCAAAGAGCTGAAATACAAAAGAACCGGAGCGGACTAGCAAGATGTTGGAACTGCAACAAGACCGGGCACTTACAGCGTCAATGCCGACTACCACCAAACAAAGCAGGTTGTCAACATTGTGGAAGCAAGAGATCCAACCCAGAGCAAGGTAACAACAACACCAGCGTTGCCTATCAGCCCGTTTCCCATCAGGGAAACGAGTAAGAACCAACTTCGAGGGGCAGAGGCTGGTTTCTTGTATCGATGGCCCCAGAACCACCATCCAGGTCTCTCAGACCAAACGAGACAACAAAAGTCTGACTGTGGAGACTACTATTAACGGGAACAAACATGTGGCTACCATCGACACCGGTGCCACAGCCTCCATAGTACGTCGAGACCTGGTAAAGACGACGTGGCTTCATAACACCAATAGCTACCGTCTAAGAACCGCAACGGGAGAAGCAGCAAGAGTATATGGAGAAGTGTGTCTTAAGATCCGACTGGCCGACCTAGTGTTTACTCATCAATTCCTGGTGGCAGATATATGTGACGAGTGCATCATTGGAATCGACTTTATGAAACAGCACGGAGTTATTTTGGACATCGGTAATCAGGTTTTGAAGTACCAAAATAAGGAACTTCCAATGACTTATTCGAACGAAAGTACGTCAACACTGAGAACTGTCATCAGGGAAGATCTTATTCTGCCTCCTTCTTCTGAAGTGTTCGTTTGGACAAAACTGGAAGGTGAGTTTGGAAGCCTTCGATACCTCATGGTGGAACCAGACCCAGAGTGTTCCTCCCAAAGCGTCATCATTGGGAAAACACTGGTAGCACCGAAGAACAAAATGGTCCCCGTACGATTACTAAACACCAGACCGTACGATGTAAGGTTGAAGAAAGGAGAAGTCGTTGGACGTTGCGAATCGGTTGTAGCAATTACGAAGATCACAGACGAAGCTCCGAGAAAAACTATAACTCCGGAGGAGCTCGAAACCATCAGAGCTAAAATACTGAATTCATCCAACCTTGATCACCAACAAACAAGGATGGCTGAAAGTCTCCTACAAGAGTACACTGATATCTTCGCATCGCAAAAGGGGCAATATGGTAGGACACAGTTGGTGCAGCATCGCATCAACACAGGAGATGCAAGACCGATTCGTCAACCTGCAAGACGTCTTCCACTGGCCAAACAAGGTGAGGTTGAGGAAATGATAACAGCAATGAAAAAGGAAGGTCTTATCGAAAATTCCAAAAGTCCTTGGGCGTCACCAGTGGTGCTAGTGAAAAAGAAAGACGGAAGCACTCGTTTTTGTGTGGACTACCGAAGGCTGAATGATGTAACTAAGAAGGACAGCTATCCCCTGCCCAGAATCAGTGATACCCTGGATGCCATGGAGGGAGCGCAGTGGTTCTCGACGCTGGACTTGAAGAGCGGATATTGGCAAGTTGACATCCACCCTGATGATCGGGAAAAGACGGCGTTTTCTACAGGTAATGGGCTCTGGCAGTTTAAAGTTATGCCGTTTGGGTTATGTAACGCTCCGGCAACATTCGAGCGTTTGATGGAGTGCGTTCTTCAAGGACTGACGTGGAAAGCTTGCCTAGTCTACTTGGACGATGTCATTGTTTACGGGAAAACATTTGACCAACATTGTAAGAACCTTAAAGCCGTGTTTCAGAGACTTCGAGAGGCTAACCTTAAACTGAATCCAGAAAAATGTGCACTTTTCAAAACCGAAGTCAAGTATTTGGGACACATCATCTCATCCCAAGGAGTAAAGACTGATCCTGAAAAAGTTGACTCCGTCAAAAATTGGCCAACACCACAGGACAAACATCAACTCCGAAGCTTTCTGGGACTTGCCACATATTACCGACGTTTCGTTAAGAACTTCGCTGGAGTTGCAAAGAGTTTGCATCAGCTCACCGAAAAGGGGAAGCAGTTTAAATGGTCAGGTGAGTGTGAGAAATCTTTCCAGGAACTCAAATACCGCCTCTGTAACGCTCCAGTGCTGGCACATCCAACACCTGGCAAAACATTCATCGTCGACGCAGATGCAAGCAACGTTGGAATCGGGGCGGTACTATCCCAAGTGCATGATGGCGAAGAGAAAGTGGTGGCATACTACAGCAAGGTCCTATCGAAACCCGAAAGGAACTACTGCGTGACCAGAAGGGAGCTGCTAGCTCTTATCTTGGCAACAAAGCACTTCCATAAGTACATCTATGGACAGAAATTCCTTCTGCGGACAGACCACGGTGCTCTGAGCTGGCTGTTGAACTTCAAAAATCCAGAAGGTCAAGTCGCAAGGTGGATAGAAAGGTTGCAGACCTATGACTACCAGATCCAACACCGCAGAGGAAAGCTGCACTCAAACGCCGATGCATTATCACGAAGACCTTGCAAAATGGATTGCAAGCATTGCAAGCGGCAAGAAGACAAAGAAATCATTACCGCTCAGCGACTAAGAGCTGACCCCATAAGCGGATGGAGCAATGAGGAAGTGAGGACTGCTCAACAGGAAGATCCAGATATCGAACCCATTCTCGCATGGAAAGAAAATGAAGAGAAACCGGAATGGGGAGACATTTCTGACAGGAGTCCAGTTCTCAAAGCCTATTGGGCACAGTGGGACTCACTATATGTGCAAGAAGGTGTCCTCAGGCGAAGATGGGAATCCGCTGACGGTAAGTCACATGTGATGCAGCTGATCGTACCGCAATCGAAAGTCAGTGAAGTTCTTCGGGAGATGCACGACGGACCTTCTGGAGGCCACCTGGGAGTAAACAAAACACTGGAGAAGGTGCGACATCGGTTCTACTGGTTACATGCTAGAGATGACGTGGAGAAGTGGTGCCGAACATGTGACAAGTGTGCTGCAACCAAAGGACCTGGAAGGAAGATTCAAGGTAAGATGCATCAGTACAACGTTGGATCGCCTTTTGAGAGGATTGCAGTAGATGTGGCTGGGCCTTTTCCAGAGACCAACGCTGGAAACAAATACATTCTGGTTGTAATGGACTATTTTAGCAAGTGGCCTGAGGCGTATGCCATCCCAAATCAAGAAGCCAAAACGGTGGTCGACCAGATTGTGTTTAACTGGGTTAGTAGGTTTGGCGTGCCTATGGAACTCCATTCCGACCAAGGGAGGAACTTTGAGTCAAACATCTTCCAAGGAGTGTGCGGACTACTTGGCATTAAGAAGACGAGAACCACACCACTTCATCCACAATCTGATGGGATGGTTGAAAGATTCAACCGAACCTTGAAAGAACACCTCACCAAGGTCGTAGGCGACTACCAAAGAGACTGGGATAGGCAAGTACCGCTATTCCTGATGGCCTATAGAAGTGCAGTACATAGCTCGACAGGACAAACACCATCTGACATCCTGTTCGGGAAAACCATGCGGCTGCCCAGCGAACTTAAATTTGGATGCCCCACAGAGGAGCCACAGGACACAAACGAGTATGTGGACGACCTCAAGGAGAGACTCGCTGACATCCATAAAAGAACAAGGGAACGGATGAAAGCCTACAGCGACCGGATGAAGACACGGTACGACACAAAAGCGACAACGTCAGGATTCCAAGCAGGAGATCGTGTGTGGCTTTATAATCCTCATCGTCAAAAGGGATTGTCACCGAAACTTCAGCAAAACTGGGAAGGTCCTTATACTGTAGTCACGAGGATTAACGACGTGGTTTACCGCATCCAAAGAGGACTAAGAGGCAAGTTAAAAGTAGTTCATTGTGACAGGCTGCATCGATATAGTGGCGAGGCTGCAGATGGAATTATTCGGGACGAACAATCCTAAGGAGGGGGCAGTGTAACGTGAACCCAACATTTTATACCAATTTCCTAATCGAAAAACGTTCAACCGAAAACACAACTGGCAACACTTTAATGGAATGGTATAAATGACAGGCGTTGCTTGTAAGCCAGTGTGTGTGAGTGTAGAGAGACAGACAGACAGAGAGTAGACAGCAAATGTGGCGACAATGTAGAAGTTACTGGAGAGTTCTAGATGGCGTGTCATTCGATATAAATAGCCCGCCCGAGGCAACCAGAAGTCAGTTTGGTTTATAGAGTGATAAAGTTAAGAGTAAATACAAGTGATAGTCCCAAAGTCGAGTTGAGATCGAATTAAGCATATATACTGAATAAAAGTGATAAAATTAAATTAAAAAGTGAAGTTTTATTTTTTTCGAACTAAGCGCACGTTACAATATATACAACTCAACTTTACAAAATATTAAACACTTGGGTAAATGCCAACAATAAACTCAGTGAATTTCAGGCTGGATTTCGTAAGGGCTATTCTACAGTCGACAACATTTTTGTTCTAACTTCTCTAGCCCAAATAAAACTGGATCAAAGTAAGAAATTGTTTGCTTTCTTTGTTGACTTCAAAGCAGCTTTTGATACGGTCAATTGAAAAGCTTTGTTTTATAAGCTGTTCAACCTTGGATTATCTATTAAATTCATGAGAGTGTTGAAAAACATATACCAGCAAACGACATACGACAGCAAAGATATTCAATGGCCAAGATCAATCAAACAGTTTTGATATAAACCGTGGTGTTAAACAAGGCTGTAATTTGAGTCCTCTTTTATTGGCTCTGTTTTTAGATGATATAGTGGATACGTTAACTTGTGGAGTTGAAATTGGCAGCTCAAATATTAAAACCATAATGTATGCAGACAATATTGTTATACTCGCAGAGTCTCTCTGCTCCCTTCAAATGAGGATAAATAAACTGTTTGAGTATTGTAAAATTTGAGGTTTGGAAGTTAATGCTGCAAAATCGAAAGTGATGATATTTCAAAAAGGATCTGGCAGGGTAGCAAGAGGTGAAAAATGGAAATTCGGAGAACAAACACTAGAAGCAGTTAAAAAGTATACTTATTTTGGAATGGACCTGACGTTTAATTTGAAAATGGGAAAGCACCTCAAAACCAAATTGGATAAAGCAAAGAAAGCAATCTGTTCCAATTGGAAAAAGATTTACTGCAACAAATTGATAACTTTTAGTTCGAAGATTAATGTCTTCAATGCTACAGCACAGGCCATTCTCTTTTATGGCGCACAAGTGTGGGGTACACAGAAATTCGAAATCGTTGAGTATCTCCTACGTTTTTTTCTAAGAAAGACTTTTTACTTGCCAATTAATACACCAAAATATATTGTAACGTGCGCTTAGTTCGCCAAAATAAAACTCTACCTTTCAATTTAATTCTACCACTTTATTCAGTATCTACTTTCGATATACACTTTATTTGAACTCAACTCGACTTTTGGACTATCACTTGTATTTGCTCTTAACTTTATCACTCTATAAACAAAACTGGCTTCTGGTTGCCTCGGGCGGGCTATTTATATCGAATGACACGCCCTCTAGAACTCTCCAGTAACTTCTACATTGTCGCCACATTTGCTGTCTACTCTCTGTCTGTCTGTCTCTCTACACTCACACACACTGGCTTACAAGCAACGCCTGTCATTTATACCATTCCATTAAAGTGTTGCCAGTTGTGTTTTCGGTTGAACGTTTTTCGATTGGTATAAAATGTTGGGCTCACGTTACACTGCCCCCTCCTTAGGATTGTTCGTCCCGAATAATTCCATCTGCAGCCTCGCCACTATATCGATGCAGCCGGTCACAATGAACTACTTTTAACTTGCCTCTTAGTCCTCTTTGGATGCGGTAAACCACGTCGTTAATCCTCGTGACTACAGTATAAGGACCTTCCCAGTTTTGCTGAAGTTTCGGTGACAATCCCTTTTGACGATGAGGATTATAAAGCCACACACGATCTCCTGCTTGGAATCCTGACGTTGTCGCTTTTGTGTCGTACCGTGTCTTCATCCGGTCGCTGTAGGCTTTCATCCGTTCCCTTGTTCTTTTATGGATGTCAGCGAGTCTCTCCTTGAGGTCGTCCACATACTCGTTTGTGTCCTGTGGCTCCTCTGTGGGGCATCCAAATTTAAGTTCGCTGGGCAGCCGCATGGTTTTCCCGAACAGGATGTCAGATGGTGTTTGTCCTGTCGAGCTATGTACTGCACTTCTATAGGCCATCAGGAATAGCGGTACGTGCCTATCCCAGTCTCTTTGGTAGTCGCCTACGACCTTGGTGAGGTGTTCTTTCAAGGTCCGGTTGAATCTTTCAACCATCCCATCAGATTGTGGATGAAGTGGTGTGGTTCTCGTCTTCTTAATGCCAAGTAGTCCGCACACTCCTTGGAAGATGTTTGACTCAAAGTTCCTCCCTTGGTCGGAATGGAGTTCCATAGGCACGCCAAACCTACTAACCCAGTTAAACACAATCTGGTCGACCACCGTTTTGGCTTCTTGATTTGGGATGGCATACGCCTCAGGCCACTTGCTAAAATAGTCCATTACAACCAGAATGTATTTGTTTCCAGCGTTGGTCTCTGGAAAAGGCCCAGCCACATCTACTGCAATCCTCTCAAAAGGCGATCCAACGTTGTACTGATGCATCTTACCTTGAATCTTCCTTCCAGGTCCTTTGGTTGCAGCACACTTGTCACATGTTCGGCACCACTTCTCCACGTCATCTCTAGCATGTAACCAGTAGAACCGATGTCGCACCTTCTCCAGTGTTTTGTTTACCCCCAGGTGGCCTCCAGAAGGTCCGTCGTGCATCTCCTGAAGAACTTCACTGACTTTCGATTGCGGTACGATCAGCTGCATCACATATGACTTACCGTCAGCGGATTCCCATCTTCGCCTGAGGACACCTTCTTGCACATATAGTGAGTCCCACTGTGCCCAATAGGCTTTGAGAACTGGACTCCTGTCAGAAATGTCTCCCCATTCCGGTTTCTCTTCATTTTCTTTCCATGCGAGAATGGGTTCGATATCTGGATCTTCCTGTTGAGCAGTCCTCACTTCCTCATTGCTCCATCCGCTTATGGGGTCAGCTCTTAGTCGCTGAGCGGTAATGATTTCTTTGTCTTCTTGCCGCTTGCAATGCTTGCAATCCATTTTGCAAGGTCTTCGTGATAATGCATCGGCGTTTGAGTGCAGCTTTCCTCTGCGGTGTTGGATCTGGTAGTCATAGGTCTGCAATCTTTCTATCCACCTTGCGACTTGACCTTCTGGATTTTTGAAGTTCAACAGCCAGCTCAGAGCACCGTGGTCTGTCCGCAGAAGGAATTTCTGTCCATAGATGTACTTATGGAAGTGCTTTGTTGCCAAGATAAGAGCTAGCAGCTCCCTTCTGGTCACGCAGTAGTTCCTTTCGGGTTTCGATAGGACCTTGCTGTAGTATGCCACCACTTTCTCTTCGCCATCATGCACTTGGGATAGTACCGCCCCGATTCCAACGTTGCTTGCATCTGCGTCGACGATGAATGTTTTGCCAGGTGTTGGATGTGCCAGCACTGGAGCGTTACAGAGGCGGTATTTGAGTTCCTGGAAAGATTTCTCACACTCACCTGACCATTTAAACTGCTTCCCCTTTTCGGTGAGCTGATGCAAACTCTTTGCAACTCCAGCGAAGTTCTTAACGAAACGTCGGTAATATGTGGCAAGTCCCAGAAAGCTTCGGAGTTGATGTTTGTCCTGTGGTGTTGGCCAATTTTTGACGGAGTCAACTTTTTCAGGATCAGTCTTTACTCCTTGGGATGAGATGATGTGTCCCAAATACTTGACTTCGGTTTTGAAAAGTGCACATTTTTCTGGATTCAGTTTAAGGTTAGCCTCTCGAAGTCTCTGAAACACGGCTTTAAGGTTCTTACAATGTTGGTCAAATGTTTTCCCGTAAACAATGACATCGTCTAAGTAGACTAGGCAAGCTTTCCACGTCAGTCCTTGAAGAACGCACTCCATCAAACGCTCGAATGTTGCCGGAGCGTTACATAACCCAAACGGCATAACTTTAAACTGCCAGAGCCCATTACCTGTAGAAAACGCCGTCTTTTCCCGATCATCAGGGTGGATGTCAACTTGCCAATATCCGCTCTTCAAGTCCAGCGTCGAGAACCACTGCGCTCCCTCCATGGCATCCAGGGTATCACTGATTCTGGGCAGGGGATAGCTGTCCTTCTTAGTTACATCATTCAGCCTTCGGTAGTCCACACAAAAACGAGTGCTTCCGTCTTTCTTTTTCACTAGCACCACTGGTGACGCCCAAGGACTTTTGGAATTTTCGATAAGACCTTCCTTTTTCATTGCTGTTATCATTTCCTCAACCTCACCTTGTTTGGCCAGTGGAAGACGTCTTGCAGGTTGACGAATCGGTCTTGCATCTCCTGTGTTGATGCGATGCTGCACCAACTGTGTCCTACCATATTGCCCCTTTTGCGATGCGAAGATATCAGTGTACTCTTGTAGGAGACTTTCAGCCATCCTTGTTTGTTGGTGATCAAGGTTGGATGAATTCAGTATTTTTGCTCTGATGGTTTCGAGCTCCTCCGGAGTTATAGGTTTTCTCGGAGCTTCGACTGTGATCTTCGTAATTGTTGCAACCGATTCGCAACGTCCAACGACTTCTCCTTTCTTCAACCTTACATCGTACGGTCTGGTGTTTAGTAATCGTACGGGGACCATTTTGTTCTTCGGTGCTACCAGTGTTTTCCCAATGATGACGCTTTTGGAGGAACACTCTGGGTCTGGTTCCACCATGAGGTATCGAAGGCTTCCAAACTCACCTTCCAGTTTTGTCCAAACGAACACTTCAGAAGAAGGAGGCAGAATAAGATCTTCCCTGATGACAGTTCTCAGTGTCGACGTACTTTCGTTCGAATAAGTCATTGGAAGTTCCTTATTTTGGTACTTCAAAACCTGATTACCGATGTCCAAAATAACTCCGTGCTGTTTCATAAAGTCGATTCCAATGATGCACTCGTCACATATATCTGCCACCAGGAATTGATGAGTAAACACTAGGTCGGCCAGTCGGATCTTAAGACACACTTCTCCATATACTCTTGCTGCTTCTCCCGTTGCGGTTCTTAGACGGTAGCTATTGGTGTTATGAAGCCACGTCGTCTTTACCAGGTCTCGACGTACTATGGAGGCTGTGGCACCGGTGTCGATGGTAGCCACATGTTTGTTCCCGTTAATAGTAGTCTCCACAGTCAGACTTTTGTTGTCTCGTTTGGTCTGAGAGACCTGGATGGTGGTTCTGGGGCCATCGATACAAGAAACCAGCCTCTGCCCCTCGAAGTTGGTTCTTACTCGTTTCCCTGATGGGAAACGGGCTGATAGGCAACGCTGGTGTTGTTGTTACCTTGCTCTGGGTTGGATCTCTTGCTTCCACAATGTTGACAACCTGCTTTGTTTGGTGGTAGTCGGCATTGACGCTGTAAGTGCCCGGTCTTGTTGCAGTTCCAACATCTTGCTAGTCCGCTCCGGTTCTTTTGTATTTCAGCTCTTTGGCACGAGCATTCTTCGACTATGGCCTCTCTAAGTCGATGTACTCCCTGAGAAGCCTGTTCTGCTGCTTCAATTGTCAATGCGAATGCTAAAGTTTCAGAAAGAGTGCGTGTTCTAGCAGTTCGCACAGACCTCTGAAGATGTATGTCGGAAATAGCACGAACGAAGGACTCAACAGCAAGCTGGTTGATGATTTCTTCTCCAGCATCCGGGTATGCCAGGTGAACCAGTCTTTCGACGTCTGCTTGGAGCTGCTGTAGACTTTCACCCCTTTTCTGGACTCTGTTATTGAGTTGGACTCGGAAGACTTCTTTCAAGTGGCTATCTCCAAAGCGTTTATCTATAGCTGCCACGAGAGAACTGAAATCGCCGCTCTTACCAGCTGGAACTGTTTGAAGTAATTCAGCTGCTGGTCCTCTAAGAGCAAGAGTCAGTGCAATGTACTTGTCTTCGTCATCCCAGCCATTTGTTGTCGCGGCTGCCTCAAATTGTCTCTTGTAGACTGGCCAAGAAGACTGTCCATCAAATGTTGGGGGTTTCATCTCCTTTTTCCTTGCAAACTCTCCAGCAGATTCTCGAATTTTTATTTTCCGGATCTGGTCTAATTCCTTGGTGAGAACATCACATCGACTTTCTACGCCTTCGAAACGATTCTCTACAACAGAAAGCTGTTTTTCCACACCTTCAACTCGTTCGTCAAGGGCACATACATTTTTCTCAATATTACCCAATTTTCCTTCTAGAATGTTTTTCTGACCTTCCAAAACATTCTGTTGCGCCTCAAGTCTTTCGAGAATATTCTGTTGTTCTTTCTTTTGTTCGTTTCGTTGCTCTTCCAGATTCTTTTGTTGTACCTCGAGTCTTTCGAGAACATTCTGCTGTTCCTTCTTTTGCTCGTTACGTTGTGCTTCAAGTTGTTCGAGAACATTCAGCTGTTCCTTCTTTTGATCGTTTCGTTGCTCTTCCAGACGTCCGAGAATATTCTGCTGTTGCTCTTCAATCAGCTTCTTTTGTTGTTCTAATAAAAGCTTCATCATACTAGAAAAATCTACATTTTCACTTACTTCCTCTTCTTCCACTTCTGTTTCAAAAACAAAAGTGTTCACGTCTTCCCCTTGCTGTTCCAAATAGTTACGCAAGCGCAGGACGAGCTCATTTTTCGATCCCGCTCTAGAAAGATTTCGCTTACCTAACTCACTTTTAAGCTCAATGCAAGTGAGCTCTTCTAACAACTTACCCATTTTCACTGTATATAATTATTATTTTTCTTTTTACTTTTTTTTTTTTTTTTTTTTTTTTTTTTTTTTTTACACTTTACTAGTCAAATAAGTTTTATTTACACTTCTGACACCAATGTAACGTGCGCTTAGTTCGCCAAAATAAAACTCTACCTTTCAATTTAATTCTACCACTTTATTCAGTATCTACTTTCGATATACACTTTATTTGAACTCAACTCGACTTTTGGACTATCACTTGTATTTGCTCTTAACTTTATCACTCTATAAACAAAACTGGCTTCTGGTTGCCTCGGGCGGGCTATTTATATCGAATGACACGCCCTCTAGAACTCTCCAGTAACTTCTACATTGTCGCCACATTTGCTGTCTACTCTCTGTCTGTCTGTCTCTCTACACTCACACACACTGGCTTACAAGCAACGCCTGTCATTTATACCATTCCATTAAAGTGTTGCCAGTTGTGTTTTCGGTTGAACGTTTTTCGATTGGTATAAAATGTTGGGCTCACGTTATGTATAATCTAGAATCTGGTCTGCCAACTATGTTAATAATCAACTCTAAAACTGAATGCTGACTTCTTATTGAGGGTAGTAAAAATGAGTGAAGCAAGGCAGCCTAAGTTAATAATGCTCTATCTATCTATCTATATATATAAAATAAAGTTTGGTTTTGTGTACGTTCGCTAACCGGCCAAACCGATTGACCGATTTTCTAATTTTTTTTTTTAAATTAAAGAAGAGTATGAGTAGAAGGTTTGGGACAAAAAAATTTTTTTTTTTCAAATAAAGGAAGTTAGTTAAAAAAAATAATTAAGTTTCAATTATTTTCCCATGTAAAATTACAAACAGCCTAGATGCTCACAATGCTTTCTATGTATTTTAATATAACTCTTCCTAGATGTATTCCTTACTACATTTTGCGGCTATCAAACAAGCACCTTAAAAATAGAAGCAAAAAAAAATTCTATACTTTGCCAAACATGGTGTTTTTGTATTTCTAGGAGAAACAGATTAAAGATAAAATCATAAAAAAATCAAACATAATACATAAAAGAAGTCAGTGTCACACAAAAAAGAGAATCTGGTCAACCGAGCTAATGAGCAGCACAAAAAAACAATACACATACCATTCGCATTCAGAAAAAAAAATCAGTTCATGTACATGATCGAAGATAAATGGTGTTGGCTGGGAAAACCTATTGCGTTTTCTTCTGACATTTGCGATGGTCCGTCCAAAAGGGTTACTATTAAAAATTTTGCCCTCCTTTCACTCATTGAAGGGTTTGTCTTTTTTTTTTTGCTGTCCATTGGCAAAAATGGTTTTCGGATATCAAATAAGTTATCTCTTGAGAGCGCATTCTTTTTTTATTACACGGTTTTTATTTACTTCGCAGTGCATTTTTAATTTTAGAAGCAGTTTCTTTGTCAAAAGCAAAGTACATAAGTAGAATTCGTATTTGTCCGTGAGTTCAATTTTGTGCTGAAATATAATATTTCACAAGGCACCAAAAACCAAACAAACCAAACCATGTAATGCATTGAATAGAACATAAATCAGGTTTTGACGCTTGGTTTCAAAATTGTGTCATTTTTCGTGTTTTTTTATTTGGTTGGCCACAGAAAAAAGTAAGTGCAGTGGTACATTTTCTTCAACTTTCTTTTATGCCGAAAAAGGGCACATGCAATTGAAAGTGAAAGCTTGAGAGGGCAAAAAACACCAAGACTATCATAATTTTTGTGTTTGCAGGTGTGTCAAAATAGAAATAACATATCGAATTTAAAGTTTTTTATTTTTATCCCAGGTGTTGTTTAGCGAAAATTAAATTCCCTACGTCAAAAATAGGATTTTTTTGAATCATATTGTTAATTCTGTCTTGCTTATTGTAGATGAATAACTGGTCAACAGTTATCTGTTGCCAAAAGCAAGCTTTATTATTTTAAAGGTTTTTGCTTCGCTGAATCTAAATATGAGCTCAGAATTTACCAACAGCTCGCGTTTCTGAGATATTAGTCGTTAAAAATCGAAAAAATCCAGTTTTTGCTATCTTTGTGCCTCTGTTTTAACATGAAAAATATTTTAGCCCAAAAACAAAGCATTGCTTTTCCGATAATTTGGTATCCGCTGAATTCATATCTGGTCTCGAAATGGCTCTATTTACATTTTTGAGATATTTGGCTTCAAAAAATGCAATATAGTCATGCATTATTTTGAGGACTCTTGCAGAAATTAGAGTAAGAAAACATATTTTTGAAGATTTTGGACTTAAAAAACAGCTTTAAGTTCTAATCTCCTTTCGATACCTACTGCACTTAGGCCTCAAAATAATGTATGACCCTGTATTGCAACTTTTGAAGCCAAATAGCTCAAAAATTTGATACCAAATCATCGGAAAAGCAATGGTTTGCTTTTGGGCTAACATATTTTTCATGTTAAAACTGGACAAGTCAAACACACTTGCGTCACCAAGAGAATTTAAAACTCCCACAGGTATATCGGCCACACTTGCACCTCCAAGAAACTCCAAATTCCACAGGTATAATCGGCCACAATTGCGCCTCCAAAGAAACATCCACCAACCACGTAAAAAAAAACTTCCTTTTCTATCTTTTTATGTTAAAAACTCGTAGGATTTTTTATTTGTTCTTATTTGTATTTTGATTTTACTTTTGTTACGTTAAAATTCTCATTAAACTGAAATATTTGGGCCAGAAGGGCAAAGCTTTAACAATTTTGAAAAAAATAGATTTTACTAATATATATATAACAGACACAAAAAAAATAAAATGGCAGATGGCCCAAGTGAAATTAATTGAAAACGTTGTTGGCTGGTTGGCATGTGAAAAAGGATAAGGAATGACCAAATAATGAGTAGACGTCGCTATGCGACGAACTACTTTAAAAGCGAACAGTACTAGCTTTGTGCCTAGAGTGATAAAATTAAGAGAGTAAGGGAGTGGCAGTGTTCACACTCGATTCTTGTGAACATTACCACCCCCCTTGGCGAGATACGCCAAAAAAAGTTATCGGAAAAAAATAAAATAAGTGAAATTTTGTGTAATTGGCAATTTAGTTAATAGGCAATAGGCACAGTTTTACTATGGGGCGGACTATTTCTCCGTTTTGGGTCTTTAATGTTGCAACTCTGACTCGACCATCGGAACCCGGGTGTATATTTATAACACGGCCTAGACGCCATTCGGTGGATGGCAGATTTTCGTTTTTAATGACGACCAAATCATCAACTTTAATGTTGGTTTGAGGTGTTTTCCATTTGTGTCGTTGATGTAGTTCCTTGAGATATTCATCTTTCCATCTGTGGCAGAACTGTTGTTGGAGGCATTTTACTTTTTCCCACCGATTGATTAGCGATAAATTTGCATCGGCCAGATTCGGTTCCGGAAAAGATAAAAGCGGACCGCCGCGTAAAAAATGCCCCGGCGTCAATGCCAACAGATCAGAAGGATCTGTGGACATGGACGATATTGGACGCGAGTTCAAACATGCTTCGATACGTGCTAAAACCGTTGTAAATTCTTCGAACGTAAACTTGGCCTTGGTCCCCAGCCCCCTTAAATGGCTTTTGAAACTTTTAACGCCGGCTTCCCATAGACCTCCCATGTGAGGTGCCCCGGGTGGAATAAAATTCCATTTCAAACCCTGAACGCCATACTTAAGGCTCGTTTCTTTGGGAATGGTGCCTACAAACTTCTTAAACTCCTTGCGTAAAATTGCATCGGCACCTGTAAAGTTTGTTCCATTGTCGGAAAACACTTCTTTAGGTAAACCTCGTCTAGAGGTGAATCTGGCAAAGGCCGCGAGGAACGCTTCAGATGACAAATCACTTGCCGCTTCAAGGTGAATTGCCTTGGTGGAAAAGCAGACAAACACACATGCATACCCTTTGGTCATACGACAATTCCGTGCATTGAAACTCTTGATTGTGAAGGGACCCGCGAAGTCTATTCCAGTAAATGTGAACGGTGGAGAAAAGGTAACTCTTTCGGGCGGTAGGGCAGCCATCATCTGCTTGCTTAAGTCTCTTTTGTTGGTCGCGCATATGGTGCAACGACGGATGCAAGACTTAACCAGAATTTGGAGTCTTGGTACCCAGAAACTTTGTCGTGTTAGTCGCACCATTAAAGAGTTGCCACCGTGCATAGAAATCTCATGAATGAATTGAATCAGGAGGCAAGCAAAACGGGATTCAAAGGGTAGTATTATAGGGTGACGTTCATTGTACGAAATGTCTGAGTTCGTTAGTCGCCCATTGACTCTAAGAAGCTTGTTTGAATCCAAAAATGGATTAAAGGACAAAATAGAACTTTTCGTTGACACTGGCTTGCCAGCTGCAAGCAGAGAGTATTCTGTCGAAAAGTGAGCTTCTTGAGCCAATCGGATTAGACGAATTTTCGCAAACTCCATTTCTGGTTGCGAGATGTCACGAGACTTGTGTTTGCTGGGCTGTTGTTTTGAGACAGACCCGAAGAAGCGAAAAACATAGCACAATACGCGCATAGCGCGGGATAACGTCGAAAAACGGTCAAGGAAATCTTCTGGTTCTTGTTGAACTACCAATGAGTTGGTGTTTTGCTCAGAATCGTCGAGAGAAATGCCAGAAACTTTGTCGTTTGGCTGGACCACTAACGAGGAAACCTCTTTCTGTTCTAGATCTTCAGTACGTGGAGCGTCTGGTAATGCCACCGGCCATTGAGAGGCTGGTTCACAGAGCCATGCTGGGCCCTGCCACCACATACGATTCTGCTTCAGATCGGAGGGCATTACACCTCGAGTGGCCAAGTCCGCGGGATTTTCGGCAGATCTGACGTGCTTCCACACTGCGTTGCCGACATTGTCCTGTATTTCACTGGTACGGTTTGCAACAAAGGTTTTCCATACGCACGGAGGTTTTTTGAGCCAGGCCAAAACTATGGATGAGTCTGTCCATAAAAAGATTTGATATGTCTGGACTGGAAAATTGGGTAAGTAAAATTTTATCATTTTGGAAAGCAAAAGTGCTCCACACAGCTCAAGACGCGGTAAAGAGACCGTCTTTAGAGGGGCGACTTTGGACTTCGCACACATCAAGTAGGAGGATGCTTCTCCATTAGGGTGACTTGCGCGTATATAAAGCGCTGCCGCATATGCTTTCTCGGAAGAGTCACAGAAGCCATGAAACTGAATCTCCACAGTGGGCGAGTATTCAACCCAACGTGGGATTTCTATAACCTGTATTTCAGGTAATGACTCTGCAAACTCTTTCCAAGTGGCAAATGATTCAGGGCTGATACGCTCGTCCCACTCAGTGTGCTCAGCCCAAATGCGTTGCATCAATGTTTTGGCGATTATCACTACGGGGGCCAACCACCCCGCAGGATCGAAAAGACGAGCAATTTGAGAGAAGACCTCTCTTTTGGTCGGATTTGTCGACAGTGGAATGCGTTGCGTGGTGAAGTAAAAATTGTCTCCTTTGGCATTCCATCGTACCCCTAGTGTTTTTGTGGTGCTGTCAGCATCGAGCTTCAAGAAACTTTCGTTCAGCACATGTTCTGGTGGCAAATGGTTAAGTAAGCTAGACGAATTTGCGGTCCACTTACGTAGTGGAAACCCAGCTGAGTTAAGCAACGCTATAAGTTCGATTTGTGCCTGTTTAGCCGAACTGAGAGAGTGACCACCAGATAGAACGTCGTCGACATAGAACTCCGATTGAATGATTCTAGACGCTAGGGGATACACGGTTCTGCCTTCTTTTGCCAGTTGCAAGAGGGTGCGGATGGCCAGATAAGGAGCACAATTGACACCAAAAGTGACGGTTTGAAGTTCAAAGTCTTCGATTTCGGACTCTGGCGAACTGCGAAAGAGGATTCGTTGAAATGGAGTATCTCTAGGGTCGACCAAGATTTGGCGGTACATTTTCTCAATGTCCGCATTAAAGACAAATTTATAAAATCTCCAGCGGAGAATGAGAGATGGTAAATCTTGCTGCAATATGGGCCCTGGATACAACAAATCGTTTAAACTTACCCCATTCGACGACGATTGAGACGCATTAAAAACAACCCTCACTTTGGTGGTCGTGCTTTCAGGCTTTATGACCGCATGATGTGGCAGATAGAACGAGTTTACTTGACCTCTGGAAATCTTTTCGACCGGAGGCGCTTTCCGCATATGGCCGAGGGCGAGGTATTCCGAAATAACGCTTGAATATTGAGACTTGAGCTCCGCCTTCATGGCTAACGATCTTTCGACTCTAGAGAACTGCCTTAGTGCGATGTGCCTAGAGAACCCTAACTTGCCCTTTGACGATTGTGCCTTGAACGGCAGACGAACAACATACCTCCCATCCGAACGTCTCGAAGTTGTGTTTTTATAAAGTTCGTCACAGTAGCAGTCTTCTGTTGACCGAATGACTGTGGACGGCAGTTCCTCGAGCTCCCAAAATTTTCGTAGCTGAGTATCCAGATTGGAAGTACTCGAACTGTTCGATACTACGAATGTATTGAACGATTGGAACGACTCCGGAACTGGTCCGGACAGTACCCAGCCGAACATTGTGTTCTGAGCCACGAGGGAATCTGCGATAAGTTGGAGACCGTTCCTTATGATTGATGGGTATAAATCCGCACCGATCAGCAGATCGACCTGGGACGATTTATTAAACGTGGGATCAGCCAGTTTGAGGCCGCCACAAAGGTTAGGATCGATGATGCTAAACGATGAACTTGGCAGATTGTTCGTCAATGATCGAAGCACAATTGCCTGGGCAGAAATGGTGATCTGGGCTTCATCTAAGCACGTGATTGCAAACGCACAGAGTTTTTTCGACGTCATGGCGAGATTACCACTGATTCCGTAAATGGTTGTATTCTTATCCGTTACGGGCAAGTTCAAACGCTTTTGTACTGCCTCTGAGATAAAGGATATTTCGGAACCAGGGTCGATAAGAGCGCGAACTACATATGTGTTTGGATTCTTTGCGAACAATGCAAACTAGTGCCGTTGCAAGCAATATTTTCTTCGGAGCCCCGACATGAAAGTTTTGAAACGACGCTTGAGGCACAAATGGAAGTGACGACGCCGATATTTGAGGAGCTGTTGTTGCACTAGGGAGATTAGTGGACTGTATTTTACTTCCGTTTTCGTTAGCGTTGAGGTGCAACAGTGAGTGATGCCGTTTTTTACAGTGGCTACAAGAATATTTGCTCGTACAAGCAACCTTTTCATGATTTGCGCTTAAACAGTTGTTGCACAGTTTGTGCTGCCGTACCGTTTTGATTCTCGTTGGGATTGACATTGCCGAAAATTTGGCACACTCATAAATGGAGTGCGCAGCCGCACAGATTTTGCATTTCCCCCCCCCCTGTTTTGGCAAGGTATGTGTTGACTCTATTGTTGTTTTGAACATTCGTATCCTTTTTGGGAAGTCTATTAAGCCCTGTGCCTTTTGTCGACGTGGTGTCCGAAATGGACTCCAGCACCTGAAAGCGAGACGTTAAGAACGAGTCTAATTGCTGCCAGGTCGGAATTTTCGTCGGGTCTTCCAGGGATTGTTCCCATAGAGTCAATGTAGTTTTGGGCAGTCTACTTGAACACGCAAAGACGAGAATCGGATCCCAGTTTTGCGTTATAACCTTATGCGCTTGCAACGTTGATACCGAATCATTTACAGTACTCTGAAGGGCTCGGATCAATTTGGCCGACTCTTCATGTACTGTTGGCAAGTTAAAGATATTTTTTACCTGATTGTTGACTTAGATTCGAGTATTTTCATACGTAGCCCGCAACGCTTCCCAGGCTAGTGAAAAGCTGGCATTGGTTAGCGGAAATTGACTGACAATCCGATAAGCCTCGTCTTTGGTTTTGGCTCTAAGGTGGAAGAGTTTTTCTACTTCACCCAACTGGGGGTGTTTAATGTAGACTGCCTCAAACATATCTCGGAAAACCGGCCAGGAGATATAATCCCCCTTGAAAACAGCCGAACATTGTGTTCTGAGCCACGAGGGAATCTGCGATAAGTTGGAGACCGTTCCTTATGATTGATGGGTATAAATCCGCACCGATCAGCAGATCGACCTGGGACGATTTATTAAACGTGGGATCAGCCAGTTTGAGGCCGCCACAAAGGTAAGGATCGATGATGCTAAACGATGAACTTGGCAGATTGTTCGTCAATGATCGAAGCACAATTGCCTGGGCAGAAATGGTGATCTGGGCTTCATCTAAGCACGTGATTGCAAACGCACAGAGTTTTTTCGACGTTATGGCGAGATTACCACTGATTCCGTAAATGGTTGTATTCTTATCCGTTACGGGCAAGTTCAAACGCTTTTGTACTGCCTCTGAGATAAAGGATATTTCGGAACCTGTTGTTGCACTAGGGAGATTAGTGGACTGTATTTTACTTCCGTTTTCGTTAGCGTTGAGGTGCAACAGTGAGTGATGCCGTTTTTTACAGTGGCTACAAGAATATTTGCTCGTACAAGCAACCTTTTCATGATTTGCGCTTAAACAGTTGTTGCACAGTTTGTGCTGCCGTACCGTTTTGATTCTCGTTGGGATTGACATTGCCGAAAATTTGGCACACTCATAAATGGAGTGCGCAGCCGCACAGATTTTGCATTCCCCCCCCCCCCCCCCCCCTGTTTTGGCAAGGTATGTGTTGACTCTATTGTTGTTTTGAACATTCGTATCCTTTTTGGGAAGTCTATTAAGCCCTGTGCCTTTTGTCGACGTGGTGTCCGAAATGGACTCCAGCACCTGAAAGCGAGACGTTAAGAACGAGTCTAATTGCTGCCAGGTCGGAATTTTCGTCGGGTCTTCCAGGGATTGTTCCCATAGAGTCAATGTAGTTTTGGGCAGTCTACTTGAACACGCAAAGACGAGAATCGGATCCCAGTTTTGCGTTATAACCTTATGCGCTTGCAACGTTGATACCGAATCATTTACAGTACTCTGAAGGGCTCGGATCAATTTGGCCGACTCTTCATGTACTGTTGGCAAGTTAAAGATATTTTTTACCTGATTGTTGACTTAGATTCGAGTATTTTCATACGTAGCCCGCAACGCTTCCCAGGCTAGTGAAAAGCTGGCATTGGTTAGCGGAAATTGACTGACAATCCGATAAGCCTCGTCTTTGGTTTTGGCTCTAAGGTGGAAGAGTTTTTCTACTTCACCCAACTGGGGGTGTTTAATGTAGACTGCCTCAAACATATCTCGGAAAACCGGCCAGGAGATATAATCCCCCTTGAAAACCTCAGTCTCACATGGAGGTAATTTGAGGTGGCGAGGAGCTAATGGTGGTTCGGATGTCGATTTTTTGCCAGTACCCTCAGGTTTCAATCGTGCTTCATGATCGAGGAAAAATGCTGAGCATGCCACATAATTTTCGTTGCACAATTTATACTTGGTTTCTATGGCTTCAATGTCTAATGCTGCTTCTCTTGTCTTTGGCCTGAATTTTATGCAAAGGGCATAGTTTTCTTTGACTTCGAGCCACAGTTCTCTTAGCTCTGACTTTCTGACTTCGAGAGCGGAAAGTGTGTGCACGTGTTCCGGCACCTCTTTCGCCGCTTGGTGGAACTTGACCAGTTGATCAGTCGAGAAAATGAAGTCTTCCATCAGAGCCATCACAAAAAGTGTTTTCAAGATTGTATAAACGACGAGGAAGCGACACGAAACCAAGAAAATTTAACTCGTGGCCTAAAGCCCAACGCAGACTCTCAAAAAAGGATAAGATTTAAATTTAAAGATTTCAAAAATTCAAAATTTTTAAGCACAAGAATCTTCAAAAGGCCTGAAGGATTCTACTGGGGGTCAACCACCCCGGCTTGGATACACTGTTACGAACGGTGTATGTGGCACGAACGAGAGAAAAAATTTCAAAAGTAAAATTCTAAATTTAAAATTTCAACGAAATCAAAATTTTGAAGCACAAGAATCTTCAAAAGGTTTGAAAGATTCTACTGGGGGCCAACCACCCCGGCTTGGATACACCGTTACGAACGGTGTATGTGGCACGAACGAGAGGAAAAATTTCAAAAGTAAAAATTCTAAATTTAAAATTTCAACGAAATCTAAATTTTGAAGCACAAGAATCTTCAAAAGGCTTGAAAGATTCTACTGGGGGCCAACCATAAAAAAAATCAAAATTTTAAAGCGCAAGACTCTTCAAAGGACTTGAGAGAATCTAAAATTTTCAAAAAAAATTAAAATTTTAAAGCGCAAGAATCTTCAACAGGTTTGAAAGATTCTACTGGGGGCCAACCACCCCGGCTTGGATACACCGTTACGAACGGTGTGTGCGGCACGAACGAGAAAAAAATTTCAAAAGATCAAAATTTTAAAGCGCAAGACTCTTCAAACGGCTTGAGAGAATCTAAAAATTTCAAAAAAAATTAAAATTTTAAAGCGCAAGAATCTTCAAAAGGTTTGAAAGATTCTACTGGGGGCCAACCACCCCGGCTTGGATACACCGTTCCGAACGGTGTGTGCGGCACGAACGAGAAAAAAAATTTCAAAAGATCAAAATTTTAAAGCGCAAGACTCTTCAAACGGCTTGAGAGAATCTAAAAATTTCAAAAAAAAATTAAAATTTTAAAGCGCAAGAATCTTCAAAAGGTTTGAAAGATTCTACTGGGGGCCAACCACAAAAAAAATCAAAATTTTAAAGCGCAAGACTCTTCAAAGGACTTGAGAGAATCTAAAAATGTCAAAAAAAAAAATTAAAATTTTAAAGCGCAAGAATCTTCAAAAGGTTTGAAAGATTCTACTGGGGGCCAACCACCCCGGCTTGAATACACCGTTACGAACGGTGTGTGCGGCACGAATGAGAAAAAAAATTTCAAAAGATCAAAATTTTAAAGCGCAAGACTCTTCAAACGGCTTGAGAGAATCTAAAAATTACAAAAAAAAATTAAAATTTTAAGGCGCAAGAATCTTCAAAAGGTTTGAAAGATTCTACTGGGGGCCAACCACCCCGGCTTGGATACACCGTTACGAACGATGTGTGCAGCACGAACGAGAGCGAGAAAAAAAAAATTTCCAAAGAAGCCAAAATTTAAAAACGCACGAATCTTCAAAGGGCTCGAAAGATTCTAAAATTTCAAAAAAAATTAAAATTTGAAAGATTCTACTGGGGGCCAACCACCCCGGCTTTGCTACACTGTTGCTAACGGTGTGTGCGGCACAAACGAGAAAAAATTAATACGCGATGAAATACGCAGACTCCTTCAAAGAGGAAGACAGTCTATTAAAATTCACAAAAAAACCAAAAAATAGGTTGGGGACCAAAACCGACCGCGGGTATCGACGATGAATTTTATTGAAAACCCTATCACTACCGCGATGGAAGCGACTATCCAGGAACGACCAACCACAGAAAAAACCAAAACACGATCTTTCGTATCCCAAAAAAAAATATGGGCGCACTTGTCGGCCCGAGTGCAACAAATTAAAGGAACAGAAAAATTTTTTTTTTTTTTTTTTTAATTGCCAATTAAACAAAATTTCACTTACCCTTTACATGGAAATGAAAACTTTTAGGATGTTAGGATGATGGAAACTACTTCGCTTCGCTTATGGTCGTTCCCACGATGATCATGGGCGCACTTCCTTCTTCTTGGTCAGGTCACGTGCGTCACAGTAGACGCCAGCAAAATAAAAAAATTGTCATGCTCAAAGATAGCAAAAACTGGATTTTTTTGATTTTGAACGCCTAATATCTCAGAAACGCGAGCTGTTAGGTAAATTCTGAGCTCATATTTAGATTCAGCAAAAACCTTTAAAATAATATAGTTTGCTTTTGGCAACAACAAAAAAGTTCAATTTTGTAGACCAGTGTATAATGAATGGAAGCCCCAACATGTAAAATTTCATAAAGATCAGGAATGGCAAAAGTATTGCAGCAGTGTAAAATAATTATTTGAGACGAATCCACCATGGCACACAAGAAATCATTAGAAGCATTCAATCGTTCATTACAAGGTATGTTTCCTAATATTGTAACTTATTACCAAAATTAAGATTGGTTAAGCCAAAGATGAATGTTGGCATGTACGAATAGAGATGTTATAAGTATCAATATGGAAGTTATGAACAAAATACCAGGTATAAATCTATTGATACTGCCATGAATCCGGATGAAGCTGTGAACTATCCAATCGAGTTTTTAAGTTCATTGGATCTACTAAGCATTCCGACTTACTATTTACAATTAAAAGTAGGTATTCCAATTATAATAATAAGAAATCTAAATAATCAAAAATTATGTAATGGCACCCGATTAGTAGTTAAACGATAAATGAATAGGTATGTTATTGAAGCGACAATTTTAACTGGTAAACTTAAAGTCGAAGATGTCTCAATACCACGTAAACCATTGATTCCACCTGATCTACCATTTGAATTTAAGCGTTTGCAGTTGCCTTTTCGTATTGCTTTTGGCATGGCAATTAATAAGTCTCTATATCAAACGCTTGAAATCTGTGGTATACATTTGGAACATCCAGTTTTTTCTCATGGCCAACTTTATGTTGGTTATTCACGTGTTGGAAAACCATCCGCTTTATTCATTTTTACGACCAACTATGGAAAAACCAAAAATATTTCTTATCGAAAAGTATTGAAAACAAGAATATTCAATAAAACACCTTTCAAACAAAAAAAAAAAGGAATATTTTGCTTTTTATTTTCGCCCTGCAAAGCGGGCGGAGTTTTGCTAGTGCAATAGAAAATAAAAGTCTTTTTATCAGGGAATGGACTAAAATAGCTACTGATTGTGGTGCTATAATGAACTTGTCAGAAAATAATATGCATATCTGGAACAAGGCTTTATACGAAGTAATCATGCTCACTGATGAAAATGAAAGGTACACTTTTATCGAAAAAGCGCGTTCGTCAACAGAAAGGATATATCTATTACTAGCTGACCTGCCTGGCGTAGCTCAGGCCCTACGTTAATTGAAGTAAGTAAGTTTAGTTAAGTAGTTTCCAAGTTTCCATTTTAGTGGGAGAATGGGGATGAAATATAGTTTATGTTATTAGGAACAGTTAAGCACTCTAACGATGACATAGTTTTTGGAATCGGCCCAGTACTGTAAAATTGAAATACGCATTGAACTCGGTAGAGTGGTTTTTTTTTTGGATTTCCGTTCCCGTTCCTGTGGGAGAATGGTGATGAAATATATTCTCAGGGACAATGAAGCATTCTAACAGTGAAAGAATTTTTGTAATCGCTTAAGTACTTTCCAGTTTCTTGGTTATTTCGCCATTACCGTTTCCGTTCCGGAAAGAATATGGGAAGGAAATATTGTCAATTCAATACTCAGGAGCAATGAAGCATTCAAACATTGAAAAATTTTTGGGAATTGGCTCAATATTTTCCATGATCCCGCTAATGTTGTTGTTCCCGTCCCGTTGCCGAAGCTCGTGACACTTGTTGAGTACATCAAAGTGTCAGCATCTGCACCGTTCAACATGGTCACAAAGACCACCAAGCGATTTTACAATACTTTTATTGGGTCTGAGCCAAAAATAAAATTTTATTCGAGCCTTTATTACTTTACTCATTTCTTCCTGACTTCATAATAACTAAAGAACTTCGACTTCATTTCGAACCCTATATCCCTTCGAGATCCTTATCCCTACCATAGGCCTAGAAGACGCTATCATTGCTTATGTCAAAGTTTATAGTATCACTTTAAATCAATTCGTTTTGTTTTGCGAATGTAAATAGTGTTCAATGTGTTCATATGAAAAAATAGTTTGGATTATTGTAAAAGTAACACTTTTAACTGAAAACAGTTTCAATCTTTCTTCTTACCAGGTGAAAGTCAATAGAGTTCTTAAAAACAAACAATCCAATAATCTTACTATTTGTTATTTAATTAGCTGAGCCGCCTGGCGTTGCTCGGGTCTGTAGTTTTAAGGTTCCCGTGCTCATTCCTGTTTCTGTTTCCGTGGGATTATATGGATGAAATCTACGCTAAGTTACTGAGGCATTATGTGGCATCATAGTGCCGAAAGAATTTTTTAAATCTGCCCAGTTGTTTCAAAGTTTCTATTTAAAACCACGTTCTGGAGGGATAATGTAACATCCTAGAGTTAAAATATTTTTTGAAATCGGTCAAATGACTTTAAAGTTCCCGTTCTCTGTTCCTGAGGGAATCTTCCGTTCCCGTAGAAATATGTGAATCAAATATAAGTCACTGAGGGATAATGTAACATCCTAGAGTTGAAAGAGTTTTTGAAATCTGTTAATTAACTTTAAGGTTCCCGTTCTCGTTCCTTTTTCTGTTCCCGTGGGGTTATAGACATGAAATAATAAGTAACTGAGGGATTATGTGGTACCCAGTGATGAAAGAGTTTTTGAAATCTGTCCAATAGTTTTTAAGTTTCCATTTCCGGCCCCGTTCCTGAGGGAATTTTTCGTTCCCGTAGAAATATGTGAATGAAATATAGATCTATGTCACTGAGGGATAATGTAACATCCTAGAGTTGAAAGAACTTTTGGAATCTGTCAAATAACTTTGAGGTTCCCTTTCCCGTTCCTCTTTCTGTTTGCGTGGGATTATAGGGATGAAATAAAATCTTTTAAACCTTCCCTAGACCTACACGAACATTTTAAGATCAAGATAAGATAAATCCGTTCAGCCGTTTTCGAGTTTTAGCCAGACTAACGAACAGCAATTCATTTTAATATATATAGATAGATAGCTGTAGTTCCCGTTCTCGTTTTTCCGCTTAAGTAGGAACTTGGGGATGAAATATAATCGTTTTTACTTTGGGATTATGTGGCATCCCAATGACGAAAGAATTTTTGAAATCTGTTCAGTAGTTTCTAGGTTTCCGTTCCCAGCCCCGGTCCTGTGGGAATCTTCCGTTACCGTGGAAATACGTGAAATATAAGCCTAATTCTCTGAGGGATAATGTAACATCCTAGAGTTGAAAGAATTTTTGAAATCGCTGAAGTAACTTTATGGTTCCGCTTCTCGTTCCCGTTTCTGTTCCCGTGGGCTTATAGGGATATAATATTAATTACAAATGGAGAGGGATAATGTTGCAATTCTAATGCAGGAATAATAAATCAAAAAGGTGGCGAAACAGAGCGAGGAGCCCCTGGGCCTAGCGCATTTCTCACAACCATGCCTTGTGAGGGAATGGAGGGGACCTTCAATTTTCTGCCGGTTTCGAACGGCTAATTGAGAAAGCGCTTTTCATGGCAATGAATTTACTAACGGAGGATCTGTAAATTTTTCGCGAAAGGCAATACTCTTGTAAAAACATTTTTGCCTCTGCTGGGATTCGAACCTCGAACCTCTGGGTTAGCAGCTGGACATGCTAACCATCACGCCACGGGTACCATGCAGGAAAGGTTATAGAAATCTGTCCAGTAGTTTCTAAGTTTCCATTCCCAAACCCGTTCCTGTCGGAATATCCGTGCAATTTTTTAAATTCCGTTGCTGTGGGAATATGGGGAACAAACCTTGACTGCAACCATTTATAAGTCCATTTCACTGAGGGATAATGTAATATCCTAGAGTTGAAAGCATTTTGGAAATCGGTCAAATAATTTTATGGTTTCCGTTCTCGTTCCCGTTTCTGTTATCGTGGGATTATAGGGATGAAATATAGTCTAAATTACTAATGAAGGGGGATAATGTAGCAATCCTAGTGCAGGAAGGGTTATAGAAAGCTGTCCAGTAAGTTTCTAAGTTTCCATTCCCCAACCCGTTCCTTTCGGAATATGGGGATCAACCCTTGACAGGAATCATTCATAAGTCTATGTCACTGAGGTATGAATGTAACATCCAAGAGTTGAATGAATTTTTGAAATCGGTCAAGTAACTTTAAGATTTCGGCTCTCGTTCCCGTTTCTGTGCCCGTGGGATTATATAGATAAAAAATATAATCTAAATTAGTGATGGAGGGGGAAAATGTAGCACCCCTAATGCTCGAATCGTTTAAGAAACCTGTCTATTAGTTTCTAAGTTTTCGTTCCCAAACCCGTTCCTGTGGGAATATCAATTTTAAAATTTCTTATGTCATAAAAACCTTCTCCTTAGAATAACAAACACAACAGAAAAAGAATTGGCCAAATTGGTCCAGGCGTTGCTGAGTTATGCGCTTACCAACACATTTTGTGATTCATTTTTATATATAAGAAGATTGAAAGGCTAATCTTAATTTCAATGAGCTCAACTATTTAAAATCAGAGGAGAACTGATCAAGCTGAATGTTATGCCATACCGGAACGAGGGTCCAGGCGTTTGTAATTCGTGTAACCTGCAGGCACGTGAAGATCTAGGTAATTTCATCGGAATCTGTCCAGTTCTAAGAGAAATAAGAAGAATCTATTTTGGAAAAAATGTTTTACATGCAGATGATTACTCGATGATTGATGTCGTCATCTCAAGTTGCTTCACTATTGATCATAGATCCCAGATATTTAAACTTTTCACACTTGGGAAGCACATTTCCATTCAAATAAATGTCTTGAATTGGCTTATCTGGATCAGAAAAAGGGCAGCACAGATATTCAGTCTTTTTAGCGCTAATATGGTACCCATTTCCTTCCAGAACATCAATCCAAACGTCAAGTGCTCGTTGCAGGGATGTGGGATCCTCGCTTATGATGGCTCCATCGTCAGCAAAGAAAAATTGTTGTACTTTATTGTCCGTTACTTTTCCTTCGAGCAAATAATCCAGAACAGCAATAAAAAAACAGTGGACTCAAGACACTTCCCTGATGTACACCTACTGTTATTTGGAATTCTTCGGTGACTCCAGCTGGGCATCTCACTTTTGAAACTGCTCCCTCGTACATGTCCATAATTATTCGCACATAGACTTCAGGAACTCCTCGGTGTCTGAGGGCCACCCATATCAGATCTCGTGGTTGTCGATTGAATGCCTTTTCGCAGTCAACCAACACAATATGCAAATCCTCTAAGGCATTTTGGATTGCGTCTGTAGTTGACTTACCCGCGACGAACCCGCATTGTTCATCGGACAGCCTTATTATTTTCCGCAGTCGGCTATCGAAAACCCGCTCATATATCTTCATAGTGTGGGACATCAACTTGATCGAACGATAGTTGTCACAGCTTCTGGTATCTCCCTTTCCCTTGTACATTGGAAGAAGAAAACTTTCCCTCCATTGATTAGGCAAACTGTCACCTTTTATAAGTTTGGAGATGAGAATCGTGAGCCATCCCAACCCGATGTCTCTCATATTTTTCCAAAACTCATATGGTACCTCGTCTGGCCCAATCGCCTTGCTTTTTTTGGAGTTCTTAACTGCCTCCCCAACTTCTTCGACTGTGACGTCGGATACTTCCGTAAAGTTAGGTGCAGCTATTGGAAAGTGGCGCCGAGGAAACTGTTCATTCAAAAGATCATCACAATACTGTCGCCACCTGTGAAGAATTTTGTAGTCATCCACAAGTAGCAGTCCTTGAGCATCATTGATGAATAACAAAAATAACTTAAAACTCAGAACTCAAAGTACTATTTAAGGTTTACTCTTTTTCAATTTTTCTCAAATTAGTGTAAAACTTTGTGTGTTTTTTTTTTTAATTAAATTTGCTTAAAATATGTGGTTTCTTACTAGAAATATACTGTAAAAAAAGAACTTTTGTCAGGCGGGCAGACGACAGCCTTGTCATGCCCTTTATTTATTCAAGATTTTCTCAATGACTCTATGTACTGTTTACTATATTGAATAAAGATCTATCTATCTATCTCTGGTATGTAACCTCTCAGTGACATAGATTTATATTTCATTCATACATTTCCACCGGAACGGAAGATTCCAACAGGTTGGGAACGGAAACTTAGGAACTTCCGGACAGATTAAAAAATTCTTTCAGCATTACGATGCCACATATGGGAGTATAGTAAAAAAGATTAAATTTCATCCCCAAATTCCCATGGAAGAGGAAAAACGAGAACGGGAACCTTAAAACTACAGACCCGAGCAAGGCCGGGCGGCTCAGCTAGTGTTTAATAAATTTTTAAAAAATTAAGTAAATTTTTAATAAAATTGCGCCTACTGCCTGCACGGAGCTGGAGGGATATAAACCCCCTCCCTTACAATTATAATGTAAAACACCCTACATGAATAAAAGAAAATTCTGAAAGTTAATAATGAATTATAAAAATATTTTAAAAAATGAGATACGTGAAAAATTTCAAAGTTTTTAATAAATCTGTTTTGAACTTAGCATCATTTACCTCTCCCTGTAGCTCTGTTGACATTTGACATATCTACATCTACAGAGGACTTATAAATTACAATTCCCAAAAAACTCTTGTCTTGAAGGATCTTAATGCTCAATCTACGTCGTCAGGAATGAAAAGCTTTGTTTCGTTTCCAAATACGGGCGCTAAAAGGAACCGTGAAGGCACAGTGGCTAGCAAAAATTTGAGCCCTCCTTCAAAGCACAAGACATTGAGAAGCAACTCTGTCAAAGTAAATGGTTCTTCGGTCCCGATGGAACTAGTAGTTGAAGTAGCGGATCTCGAAAATAGATCGTTGTCAACTAATTGCAGTTTGAACCAGAGTCTGGTGCATCTTTCACACCAATAGAGACGGTTCTAAGACCGAAATTTAAATGAAAATTTTATTAAATGTAGTAAGATAAGCAAAACTGACAGCTTTGTGTCCTCGTTCAAATTGCTTGTCCCGCCCTCGTCTTTCGACTCTATTTGTGACAGTGACTCTTGGCCTGGTGGTGCTCTTGTTAAAGAATTTTCCATCAACAGGAGAGTTAAAAACAAAATGGGTATTTATACTGCTCCAAAAAACTAAATAGATTTTCCCTCTTTTATCAAAACGTAAGAGGTCTTCGCAGTAAAACTGCTGATTTGTATGTTAATTCCCACGTTTTCAAACATGTCGTAAACTTGGCTAAACTCAAGTCACTTGAACACTGAGATCTTGAGCCCTGAATTCTCGTTCTACCGCAAAGATAGGCACGTAGACAGACCAGATGATGTTGGGGGTGTTATGTTATATGTCGTCTCGTATACTCTTTCCGTTTGAACTGTCCATTGATGTTGTTTGTGTGAAAGTTTGTACACTGTTAAAAAATAATTTTATTGTAAATGTATAAATTGTTAAAAAAAAGTTCAGCTTCAGCTTATTCTGAGCTGGCCCTGATTTTGGATCATATTTTTGAATTATTATCTGACTTAGGAAGCCAAATACTTTTAATTGGCGACTTTAATTTGCCATACGTTCAATGGTTGACCTCTGCCAATGGATCTTTCCAAAAACCCTCTTTAACTTCACCGCAACGTGAGCTTTCTAGTTTAGATAATATTATATCTACTGACTTACAGCAAGTAGGCTGTATTAGAAATTTCCAAAACCGTATGTTAGACTTAGTTTTCTCATCCGAAGCTATTAGCACGGTTGTTCTTAAATCTAATTCAGGCATCACCAGAACTGATGATCTTCATCCCCCCTTAGATATTTTTGTTGAACTTAGTAACGTATCTCACGCTTTTAATAATTCAAATGACTGTTTATATACTTTTGACTTTAAGGCGAATTTCGATTTGCTATCGCATGAATTGAGCAGGGCTGGTATTGATAATATATCAACCCTAGCTTATATTGACGAAGCAGTAGCTTGCTTTTACTCCGATTTAGAAAATTGCATGAAAAAAACCATTCCCAAAAAGACGCTCAGAAATGCTAGTTTTTGTCAACCGTGGTTTACCAAGGAATTAAAGGCTCTAAGGAACAAAAGAAACAAAGCTTGGAAGATCTATTTAACTACTCTCGCTCCAACTGACCACCAAATATATATAAGCTTTTTTGAAAGCTTCAAAATGCTTTGTCAGAATCTGTACTCTAGCTATGTCACCCAAATGGGGTGTTCTCTGAAAAACGATCCAAAAAGCTTTTGGTCCTTTGTAAATTCTAAAAAGAAAATCAGACGGCTATGCAGCCGATTTTATTTATAACACCATTTCTTTAAAAAATACTTCTTCTTGCTTATTGTTTTGCTTTTAATTCTTTTTTTCTATTTGATAGATCTTTATTGTTTTACTAATTGTTTTCTAATTATTGTTGGGTAGACGTTCATCATGAATTGTATGTCAGTAAAATCCACTATACAAATACTTTCAAGTGCCCGTGAAGGTTTCAAAGTATGTTGTATCAATGCTCGTAGTCTCATTATGAACAAATTAGATTTTTTAAAGTATGTGTTTGACTCATCTGGGGTAGATTTAATCTGCATTACGGAATGGTTTGGACCAGATATTCCAAGTAGTATGCATAAAATTCAAAACTATTTTTTACTTCGAAATGATAGAGTAACAGACACAGTAGGAGGTGGGGTTGCAATATACTGCAATTCATCCCTTAGTTGTAAAGTTCTGGCAGAATCAGTAAACAGTGGAGTAGAATTTTTGATATTGGAGGTGTGTGTGTGTAGGGTATAATCCCAATCGCAGTATTTCTCCTGAACCCCTCTTTGCTGCCTTACAACCATACTCTGCATTATATGAACACATTATTGTCTGTGGGGACTTTAATGCAGATATTTTACTGTCGGATACCCGAGCTAACCAGCTAAGAGACATAATCGCAACAAATGGACTGCATGTAGGTACATATCAAACTCTTTTGCTACTCGTTTTGCACCTAACTCAACTCCTAGTCTTCTCGATCTTATGATTGTCTCTGATCTTTCTAATGTTTTTTTGCAAGATCAACTGTCCTTGGATGGAATATCTGACCACGATCTTCTTTTTTGCACAAACAACATTGATTTTTCGCGTGTTCCGATTCCGACAACTTTTCAGTTCCGAGATTTTAAATTAGTTGACAATATTGCCCTACAGAATGATGCAATGGAGATTCCTTGGCATTTCTGTCTCAACTTCGCAAATGCTTCCGACAAGGTTGAGTGCTTCCAATCGTTAGTTCTTGAACTATTTGAGAAACATGTTCCTATAAAAACGGTTTCAGTGCGTAGCAAAAACTGCCCTTGGTTTACTTCTGATGTTGAAATGGCAATACGAAATCGAAGAAAATCTTATTCTAAATGGAAGCTCGATCCAACTAATGAAAATTGGGAAATTTTTTGCCAAATTAGATATCACACCACGTATGTGATTTGGAGGACAAAAAAAAAGATTTTTTATGTCAAAGCTGGATATAAACCAGTCTTCTCGCAAGCTCTGGAGTAATCT
Organism: Melanostoma mellinum; assembly: GCA_914767635.1. Taxonomy (NCBI): domain Eukaryota; kingdom Metazoa; phylum Arthropoda; class Insecta; order Diptera; family Syrphidae; genus Melanostoma; species Melanostoma mellinum. Next base: position 99,962,956 of record OU612060.1, on the reverse strand, counting down.
TCGAGCCATTGGAATCGGTAAAAAGGAGTCTACACAAAAATTTCCTGATCCCAATGAATTGAATCATACGTTTGTCATGACGGATACCCAGTGTCTAGACTTTGAGCATAATGATCAAGCTTTCTGCGATCCATCTATTAGTTTTGAATTTGTTTCCGTTACAGAATTTAAAGTTCTTGAAAGCATAAGTTCTATTAAGTCTGATGCTATTGGAGAGGACGGAGTGCCACTATGTTTCGTTAAAATGATATTACTGCATGTTTTAAGTACTTTAACAGGATTGCTCAGTATCTGTATTGCTTCTTCATCGTTCCCGGTTATTTGGAAGGTAGCCAAGGTTATCCCTGTAGCAAAGAAAAATAATTCAAGTTCTTGTTCAGATTTTCGACCTATCAGTATTCTTCCGTGTCTGTCAAAAGTCTTTGAGAAAATACTAGCGTCGCAAATTTCATGTCATCTCAAAAGGTTTAACATGCTATCGCCAATTCATTCGGGCTTTCGGGCAAATCATTCTTGCCAAACTGCAATGATCAAAGTAATTGTGAATATAAGATGTGAATATGATAAAGACAATCTAACTCTTTTATGAGAAATTTTTGTTTTTTGGGCTTTTATGATCATTAAGTTGGATGCGATCAATAATTGAATAAAAATTAATCCATCTTGGTTTTACCCTACGTTTCGCCAGTTGTTTTCCAGCTTCTTCAGGGGTTTTTATTTAGCTACATATAAATATATTTAAATACATTGTTAGAACAAAACGCTTTTAAAGAAATTTTACATTTAGATTTTAGAAAGAACTTACTATTTGGTATTAAAAAAACATAATTAAAATTTGCACAAAAAGTGCGAAAGAAGTGAAATATGGACAACACTGTAATTAAATAAAAACAATATGAAAAAATAATTTAACACAAAGTGCAACAAAAAATTAACCTAGTATCACAATATTTAACAACTAGTTTGTGGCAACACTATACAAAGAACTAATTTTGTCGACGTCTTCTTGATGGTTCATCGTCATCTTAATTTTTTGCTGGATTCTCAAGCTCTCCAGAGTGAAGCGGGTGGTCATGCGCTTTTCTTTGTCTAGTATTTTTACATTGTCAAAGTCTGCCATATGATCATTGTCATTCATGTGTTGTGAGAGTGCTGTGTTCGTTCTCTTTTTCCTTACCTCTGTTTCATGTTCTAGTAGTCTCACACTCAGTTTCCTCTTTGTTGTTCTTTGTCATTTACTTTGCATGGAATTTCGTATACAACGTTGTTTTGGTCTATTGTCTCTTTTTTTGGTTTGGTGTTTGTAAATATTGAGTTTAATGTTGTGTTAGCTTTATGAGCGAAAATTGCATTTCTTTTGTCTGTTGGTAATGTGTTGTATACTCTGTCCAACAAAGATTGTCAGTACAGGGAAGATAGGACGTTGGCATCTCACTTTGGCTGCAACATATTGCATAAGTCTATCACACGTGAAAGCTCTTTCAGCGTTCCCATAGCATGTATAAAAAATCATACTAAATCGCTTCAAAATGAGAGAGAAAAGTACCAGCGCTACCACTTTTGCTTTTTAATTTCACAATTACGATTTAAACAAAAATTTGATCATCTTTTTCCACACCACCATGAGGTAAGATAATAGGTGCGTTTTTTTTTAAATAGGCCTAATCCTTTTTTAACAAAAACAACATAAATAACAAAAAATAAATATAACTTCATTTATTTAAAAATAATCTATTTAACAATATAAAAATATACATTTCATAACAAAAACATCATAAAATAATTTTAATTTAAATAATTGGATTCTTACATCTATTCAATATAGAAAAAGATCTTAATTACAATCTGACGAGTAGTTGCTAGTGCTACTATCTTCGTTCAGATTTATAACTAGCCTTTCTGTGGCTTCTTCGGTGAAAACATCCATCGCCCACATTTTCGGCTCAACAATATTTATAACGTGTTGCACACAGTTATCCCACTTGATCAATATATTTTTCATTTCCAACGTCCCACATCATTTTTCATAACGGATTTAAATGGCTTTTCTGTACAACCAAAGTGAGAAATATCATTATATAGTTGCATTATAACGTATTTGCACACAAAAGAAAAAAGTAAAACAACATACACTGATGGCAGTACTTACATATTAAATTTATCTCAAAAGCTTCAGAAAAGCATTATTTTTCAAAGTTCTTTAACAAACTCTGAAGGAAGAGTTGTATTATTTCGGTCAAATTTGGTCATGGCAACGCCGTCTGAATGTACGCATTCTCATTGCACTCAGCAAATAAACGAGGGTTGAATAGCAAACACAAGTCATTCTGCCATCGACTTTGTGGCAGACAAGTTGTATGGGGGACTATCGCAAAATTTTTATTAAAACTACATGAAAAACTCATAGGTAGGTCAGTGGGTTGTTTTTATTTCAGTGGGCGCTACGTACATTATTACATGTGTGGTGTCCTGAGAGCGTTGACAGGCACCACAGTTTCGAAAAAAGCTCTCCCATAAGGCCTGTACTGACAATCTTTGTTGGACAGAGTATAGAGTGTTTTATTATCAGTGAGATGAGGAATATATATGACTGAGTAGTATTTAGGGTTGCCGGAGTCCATTTTTGTTGTTACTTGGTTATTTTTGTTGAGCATTTTATGTAATTTTTCGTTGATGAGTTTATAGCTCATGTTGTTCGGGAAATTATTCATTTGTGAAATCGTCCTTATTTTTCTGATGTTTTTGGTATGGTAGATGGTGTCACTTAGATCCAGAACTTTATCTATCAGGTTTTTTGCTGTATTTGTTTTATATTTTGTGGGTTGTGAGGACAAAAAGTTAATTATTCTGCTTGATGCAGTTGGTTTACTGTACCAGTCAAACGAAATCTTATTATTTTTCCTTATAAGTTTTAAATCTAAGAAGGCTATTTCATTTTGGTTTTCCAGTTCTATTGTGAATTTCAATTTTGTATGGAATTCATTTAGTGTGTCAAGTATTATTTGAACGTCATTTTTGTTCACTATGGCAATAATGTGATCTACATATTTGTTTATGAATTTGATCTTGGTGTTGCACTTTTTCAGTTTGTCGATGGTTTCGTCAAGAAGATGGTCTAATACGATGTCAGCTATTGTGGGTGATAAGGGGTTTCCCATTGGCATACCGAATGTTTGATTGTAGAATGTTGTGTCATATTGGAAATAGTTATTGTCCTTTAAACAGAAGTTTAGTATTTTTAAGAACTGTGATTTTGGTATTTTAGTATTGTTGCTTAGCCTTTCCCAATTTTGCATAATTATTTTTATGGCTGTGTATGTGGGTATGTTTGTGAAAAGAGATATCACATCAAATGAGACGAGAATCTCTTCTTCATGAAGTTCTATTTCCTTTATTTTTTTTTTAGTTGAAGAGAGTTCTTAACGTTGTACTCTTCTGATACTATTGTTTTGAGAATTTCTCCAACGTGTTTTGAGAGATAGTAACACGGAACATTGGTTGATGCTGCAATTGGTCTGAGAGGAATGTCGGGTTTGTGGATTTTGGGAATTTTGTATATGTTATTAACGATTTCGTTGTTTGTTTTTTGTAGACTATTGGTTGGATCGGCTCTAATAGTTTTGTATGTAATTTTGTCTTCGAGTAGTTTATTCATTTTGTTGTTGTTATCTTCTCTATATATGACTACTGTTTTATTTCCTTTGTCTGCGTTTGTGATTATAATTTTATTCTTGTGTTTATTGATGATGGTTTTTGTTTGTTTCAATGTGCTGAGAATGAATTTTTCTGTTTTGTTGTTTTTAAAGTTTCTTTTGAGATTGATAATTCTATGTGATAGTTTGGATCTGGCAATGTCTTTTTGTTTTGCATCTTCTATTGTTTGAATGTAGTCTTTCAATTCGGCTATTACATGTATTGGTGAGAAATTTTCTCTGGTGATCGGTAGTGCAAATTTCTTTCCAAGTGATAAGAGCCATTTTCACTCAATTGGAAACTCTACATCAGTTCTGTTTTCAAACCAGCTCTCATTGTAAACAAGACCTAGCTCATTGATGTGTTTCTTCTTTAGCTCATCTAGCTTAGAAAGAGTAGTGGATTGTGCTTTTTGTGTTAATTTGTTATATGTTTGTGTTTGGCTTGATATAAATGTGTGGTATTCTATTTCATTTAACGTGTTTTTGATTGTTATATTAGTGTGAAAAATGTTTCTCTCCGTTGTTTTTATGACTATGTTTGTTTGTTTGATTTCCAGTTTGAGTAATTTTAGTAGGAATATTTGTTTTATTTTCTTGAGTTGATGTTTGATGTCGTCTGAGATGAAGAGATTTGTTAAGTTTGGGCATGAGTTCGAAAGATGTGGTGGTAAAATTTCATAATCTTTGCATGTGAGAAGGAATTTTAGCCTTTGTTTTTGGGAAGCAAGTTTACTCTTCTCTTTGCAGTAGTGTTTTAATACTAAACAGGTGTTGGTGTCGTATTTATATTTAATGTGTTCGAAAAAACCCTTCATTGTATGTGTTACTTTGTTGAGTTTTTTGTGCTAATAATATAGATGTTGTTTTCTCGGCTGGCCCTCCGATGAATTCTTTGATAATTGGAGCTTGATCATATATTTAATTTTTGAGAAATTTTTGTTTTTTGGGCATTTATGATCATTAAGTTGGATGCGATCAATAATTGAATAAAAATTTATCCATCTTGGTTTTACCCTACGTTTCACCAGTTGTTTTCCAGCTTCTTCAGGGGTTTTTATTTAGCTACATATAAATATATTTAAATACATTGTTAGAACAAAACGCTTTTAAAGAAATTTTACATTTAGAAAGAACTTACTATTTGGTATTATCTTTTATGTTTGCTTGATTTCTCAAAGGCTTTTGACAGAGTTAACCATGATATACTCTGCAAGAAACTCAAGCGTTATTTTGCGGGTTTAATGATAGAGCAGTACACTTAATTAAATGTTACCTGCACAATCGCCGCCAAAAAGTTTGTATTGCTCAAAATCAATCAGGATCTCTGAATCTGGGTTTGGGTGTACCACAAGGCTCTATTTTGGGACCGTTATTATTTTGCAAATTTATGAAAGTGTAAAGTTGGTTTGAATTATCGCTCCCGTAAAAATTATTTAAAAAGTCATAAAAATTATCAAAATTAACGTAAAAACTCAAATCTTGATTTTATTTATTTGCCAAGTTAATTTAAATCCGATAAAAACATCAGGTAAAATAATTAAAAATTCTCTAAAAATTAATTTTCATTTGTGGGCGGTCACATGACTGGTGGAAAAAGAAAAATCTATCACACATCACCAGAAGACTTAAGCCATCAAGTCACAGATTCAAAAAATAGAACCCCAAAAATTTATAAAATACACTCCATCTCAGCCGCAGATCTTCAAAAAATTAAATCTATTATTGACTGTTCTCTGCAAGTGGAGCTTCTTAAAGCAACTGCAAATCTAGCTACAAAAGAAGATCTTAACAATTCTAACACGGAGATAAACACTCTGCGACAACAAAATGAAGTGTTATCCCAAAAAGTGCAACAGTTAGAAAAAAGATGTTTTTTTGCTTAAAGATGAACTAGAGGCTCAAAGTAGGGAATTAAGAGGCAAAAATGTAATTATTTCAATGCCAAATGACGTCAATATTGACCCAAAAGAAAAAGCACAAAGTGTCACATAACTGCTTCTTGGAACGGAAAATTCGCAACGTTTACCACTACCCGTAAAAATCAGTGAAAACAACATCACAATTAAAATGAAAATCAACACCGGGTCCACTGAAATGACCGCGATAATGCTTAAGAACTCGTCCAAACTCAAAGGCACTGGTGTCTATTTACAAAGAGATCTCACAAAACAGATACAATTTAAACGAAAAATCCTGCTCGGTGTAACGAGGAAAATTTTAAAGACAAAAATATACCTCGTCACATGCTTGTAGAGAGCAGGGAGCCGCCATCTAGTGCCAAAGTAAAAGAAGAAAAGTTCACCCGAGACAACAACCACAAATTAAGCTCGTAACCAAGACATAGTACCTGGTGGTGGAAAGTATGCAAGTTGTACCACGGAGGTAAAAAGCTAACCTCACCAACTCCCCATGCACAAGCAGTGCATATGACGACGGTCGACAGGGCTCGATGGTGAGTTATTTTTATTTTCTTAGCAATGTCTCATAGGCAAGCATATGGATATGCGAAGTGGTATTTATTTTCATAATAAAAGTCATATAGGCAAGCATATGGGTACGTGCGGACAAGCATATCTGATAGGGAGATTATATGGGAGTGGGGGATATCCCATTAGATTATATGGGAATTGCACAAGGTACCGCTGCTCCTGGTGGGTTTAAATAGAGCGGCTCAGTTCGAAGAAAATAAAGTTCGCCGGCACCAGTCAAGTGGTGCACATCTCCCTGGAGTTAAAGGGAAGAAGTCCGAAACTAAATAGTCTCCAGTCCAAGGAAGGAAACCGAGGAAAGACGCGAGGTAAAGGTAAAGACGTAGTAAGTTTATTTTAATAAAATTATATTTGCTTACGTATTGTGCCACCAGGGGCAGAGACTAATACCTGCTGATCCCACAGCTACTGTCTGTACCGAGGTCTGCGGACGCTCGCAGTTTCACCCCACCGAGGTCTCCGGACGCTCGTAGTTTCACCCCACCGAGGTCTTCGGACGCTCGTAGTTTCACTCCACCGAGGTCTTCGGACGCTCGTAGTTTCACCCCACCGAGGTCTTCGGACGCTCGTAGTTTCACCCCACCGAGGTCTTCGGACACTCGTAGTTTCACCCCACCGAGGTCTTCGGACGCTCATGGTTTCACCCCACCGAGGTCTTCGGACGCTCGTAGTTTGACCCCACCGAGGTCTTCGGACGCTCGTAGTTTCACCCCACCGAGGTCTTCGGACGCTCGTAGTTTCACCCCACCGAGGTCTTCGGACGCTCGCAGTTTCACCCCACCGAGATCTTCGGACGCCCGTAGTTTCACCCCACCGAGGTCTTTGGACGCTCGTAGTTTCACCCCACCGAGGTCTTCGGACGCTCGTAGTTTCACCCCACCGAGATCTTCGGACGCTCGTAGTTTCACCCCACCGAGGTCTTCGGACGCTCGTAGTTTCACCCCACCGAGGTCTTCGGACGCTCACAGTTTCACCCCACCGAGGTCTTCGGACGCTCGCAGTTTCACCCCACCGAGGTCTTCGGACGCTCGTAGTTTCACCTGCCAGGGTCTTACGACGCCTGTACGCTCCGATCTACCTGCGACTGCCTATAGGGCCAATGGTCAGAAGGGATCTTGCCGGTAGAGGCAGCCAATCCATCTAACTTAATAAATATTAATGATTTCTCTCCCCTAGCCACCGTGAGACCAGAAGGGTTTCTAAGACCAAGACGGCTAACCTGACAAGAACCTTAGAAGTCCCGACGGATACCAGCTTCGGTACGATAACCGCAACCGGAAGTTTGTACAGCAAACGCTGCGATATATAAATTATTTTGTTTGTTAATTATAATTGAAGTATAGTAAGTTCTAATAAAAGAGATTTCTTGACCTGTGTGAAGTTTTGGTGTTTTTATTTACTGAACCCTGGCTAGCCGTGAGCAGTACCTCGGCTGGGAAACCAAAAACACGTCACATCGGATACAGAAGAATACTGAAAACAAATAAACCAACAACTGTGATGAAATTGAAAAATAATACGCTCTTGATAGAAGGCAAATCTTTTTATTTAAATAATAATAACAATTTAAAATATAATGAAAATGATGGTGAATTAGAACTACAGAAAATGTTTGGACAATTAAACTTTGAAGCTGTCAGAAACATCATGCCTACAAATAGACGTCAAAGTAATTGGACTAGATCAGTACCTTCTACTAGTTCACCAGGGATGCCACTTTACCAAAATGAACAAAATGTCAGTACTTTATCTAGAAATTGAGAATTAGGTGCCGTCAGCTCTTTAAGTATTGATCGTTGTAAAATTAGCGTATAATGTTTCTGGTTTAAATAATAAACTTCTTTTTGTAGACTTTTTTAATTTTGTTAAAACTTATGAAATTTTTTTCCTCTTTGAAACGCATGTAACCATTGAAAATTCAAGTAAATTTATTAAATATTTTAATGGATTTAAACTTTACTGGATTCCTGCAATCAAAATTTCTTTAAAAGGCCGTGCAAGTGGAGGATGTCTTTACGGTATCAAAATATCACAATTAAATAGTTATGATTTTGCAGAGTTCCAGGGCAATATTTTAGTAAAACTGCTGTAAAAAAGTAATATGTTTATTCTCCCGCTTTACTTAAACTGAATAAATGGTCTGAAGACTTTGAGAACCTGAGTAACATTATGTCTCTGCTAGCAAGCAAGAGTATTTTAATGGTCGGTGACTTTAACGCCAGAATAAGCTCCACTCAAGTAACGACACTGAGAAATGTTAATAACACACTTATGAATCCTAGTAGCAGAACATCCTACGATAACGTCTGTAACCAAAATGGAAAAAGTTTACTGGAGTTGCTCCAATTGTATGACAGTATTGCTTTAAATGGCACCGAAGGAGATATTGAAGGCCATTATACATTTATAGGAGGGCAGGGAAAATCCGTTAACGATTACAACGAATGGATAGATCTTATCGCCAAATTTGAAGTTTTATCTAAGAACTTTTCTGATCATATGCCAATAATTGTTGAGTGGACTTCTGAAACAACACGCCAAGAGAGAAATCTTGAGCTATTTCCGCGTTTAAAATGGAATAACAAAAATGTTTATTCCTATCAGCATTCATTGGATGAAGTCATTTCTAGGATAACTTCAATACCGGAGACTTCAGACGCTTTCTCAGATCAAATAATAGCATGCATGAGGAATACTACACATAACAGAAGTCAAAATTCAATTAAAACGTTTAAACAAAAATGGTTTGACAGGGAGTGCATGAATGCCAGACAAAAATCGTTCGTCTTACTTAATGCCATGCGACGTAACGCATACAATAATGAACTTCGGCAATGGTATATACAATCAAATATCAAATACAAAAATCTCTGCCTCTCAAAGAAAATAAACTATGAAACTAGTCAAGTCCTATCTTTAGGATTGACAAAAAACACAAAAGAATTCTGGAGAATAGCAAAAGAAATAAATGGTTCAAACATATTAGGTTTGTTCGTTGAAGCCCTGGGGTTGCCCTAGGGTCGCCACAAAGCGTTTTTTGAGAAAACTAAATTCGCCTTGAATGTCAAATTGAGTGTTATTTGAGCCATAGGTTTGCCATAGGTTTTCCCCAAACTCGCCCTAGCTTTTTGCTGTGGCAATTTGAGGGCTGTCAAATGGCATGTATTTTTATTTAAATGACAGGGATGTGTGGTGATTTGTGGTTTAGCGTTTTTTGAGGACTAGAAAGCCCAGGTTTTTTTGACAACTCATGGGGTTGTCAAGAAAACCTGGGTCAACCCTGGGGAAAGTTCAACGAACAGACCTATTATAGGTTCTGGAATATCTGCGAATGACCTCGCTATTTATTTCATGAACCTACTACAAAATAAAACTCACCTCCCTTTTTCGTATGCCGAACCATTTATATGTGAGGCTATACTAGATTGCACAATATCTGTGGATGAAATACAAACAGCTCTTCGAAAAGCAAAAGAAGGGAAAGCACCGGGAGAAGATGGGATACCCTATGAATTTTTTAAAAATGCCTCTGCATCTTTTTTTAACAATTTGTTGACATTTTTTAACAAAATTTTAATGAGTGCGGAAGCTCCAGCATCTTTCAAAACATCCGTTATATTTCCTATTCATAAAAAGGGTGATTTGAACATCGTTGAAAACTACCGTGGCATTTCTTTCATGAATGTTATAGCGAAAATATTTTGTGGAGTACTAGTTTGCAGACTAGAAAAGTGGGTGGACGAAAATAACATCCTTTCAGAATTTCAAGCAGGGTTTAGAAAAAACTATTTTACTATTGATCAAATTTTCTCCCTGACATCTATAGTTAAAGCATATCAAGCAAGAAACAAGAAAATCTACGCATTTTTTGTACATTTCAAAGCTGCGTTTGATCTGGTGAATCGGAATGCAATGCTGTATAAGCTTTCTGAACTGGGTGTTTCTATACGATTTCTTCGAGTAATACGCAAAACATGTATACGGACACAAAGGCAACAGTCTGGGATGGAGCAGTTTTTTCGCAATGGTTTGGAACAGATACTGGTGTTAAGCAGGGGTGTCTTCTCAGTGCCCTCTTGTTCTCTCTTTTTATAAATGACATTGTTAAACATCTTCCCGGAGGTATTCAAATTGCAGGCGTCATTGTAAATGTATTGCTCTATGCCGATGACCTTGTTATATTGTCAGGGTCACCAGAAAATTTACAGTTAATGATAAATCGTCTTGCGGCCTATTGTGAAAAATGGGGTCTCGCTATCAATACTGAAAAGTCAAAAGTTATGGTTTTCTCAAGATCAAATCAGCGTGAAGTGAGAAATATTTGGACTCTTAATGGAACTCGTTTGGATGTAGCGAAAGAATACAAATATCTTGGAATTAAACTCAACTCAACTTTGGATTTTGGGAACACCTCACAGAATAATGTAATGCATCACAAAGTCTCATCAATTTAACATGGAGAAATGTATTTTTAAATCCACACATAAATCTCTCTGTCAAATACAAAATCTTTGATTCTGTTATAAATTCTTCGCTTTGCTTCGCTGCCCAGGTTTGAGGGTTAAAAGAGTATGAAGAAGTTGATAAATTACAAAGAAATTTTATTAAAAAACTGTTTTATCTTCCGATAAATACTCCGAACTACGCCATATACCTGGAAACAGGGCTACCAAAATTATTTACCTACACTCTGAAGCTTCAAGCCGATTACATCATTAAAGTTTTGAAATACCCTGAATCCCATTTGGCCAAAAAGCTGCTGCTTTATGAGATTAGAAATAAAGATTGGTGGATGGAAACGTGGCAAAACCTTGGTACTGCATATGGAGAAGTTTTCGACCCAAACCTGCCCCAAATTTTGAAGGATAAATTTTATAAGATTATAAAAATGCATGAAGACTGTACTCGAAATCTAATGGTTGAAGAGGCCTGTCAGTCTTTAAGCAGAATACTTTACGCCCAATTAGAGCACAATCTCTGTGATACAAATTATTTTACAGATACACTTAGCTGTAAGGAAATCTCTTTGATATTCAAAGCAAGATGTGAGGTATTAAGTCTCAACGGAAGCCCCTACAACGGGAATTTTAATCAGTTCTGCACTATATGTAACATGAAAGCCAAAGAAGACTGCTTCCGTCTACTAAGCATTTGTCCAATTTACAAACCTTATAGACTGCGTTACTTTGGAAAAGCTGTTCTTTCAATGGAGGAGACAAATATTATCTTAAACGGAGCTTACTGGAAAGAGCTTGCCTTGTTTTTGAAGGAAACCTATAAATTTAGAATGCTGCTTGTTACAGAATATGCAAAATGAAAAATATGAAAAATACAAAAATATACAAAACAAATTCAGTTTAGTTTTTAATGCTATTTTTTCTTTTCATTTTTAATATAAATTATTTTAATGATGCCAGTCGAGCTTATAAATTCATAAAAAATCTATGTTAATGTAACGAAAACTCAAAATGTCAATAAATGAATTATTTAATTACTTACTTACTTACTTACTTAAATGACCTGCCGAACGTATGTTCAAATGCTTTGGTACATCTGTATGCAGATACAAATATACTTATCGCGTCCTCTTGGTTTACAAGAGGATTTAATACGCAGAATTAATGAAGATCTAATGGCAATTTTAAAATGGTCAGTTAACAATGGTCTTTGTCTGAATCCAGAAAAGTCTCAGCTTATTGCAATTTCCAAAAAGGTTGTTGATACATCACTTTTACCTCCTGTTTTTCTGTCTTCATTCCAGCTGTCATTTTCGGAAGCTGTTACAAGTCTAGGTTTCAAAATTAACAGAAAACTTTCAGCTGAAAGTCATATTAATCATACAGTTGCAAGAATATACTCTGGACTACGTAGACTTTGGCCATTCTCCTCCGTTACTCCTGTAAATACAAAGTTAAGCTTATAAAAAACGTTGCTCGTGCCATTAATCGACTACGCAAGTGAAGTCTATTGCAAACCCGATTCTCACTCTCAACATAAATTGCTTGTGCCGTTTAATGACATGTTAAGATACGTTTATGGTCTCCGGAAACACCAACACATTTCTCATTACCACCAACTTGTTCTTGGATGTTCGTTGCATCAATTTCTGGATGCCAGACGTTGTATATTTTTACACAAAATTATACATAACTAGCTGACCCGCCCGGCGTTGCTCAGGCCCTACGTCAATCGAATTAAGTAAGTTTAGTTAAGTAGTTTCCAAATGTCCATTCTAGTGGGATAATAGGGATGAAATATAGTTTATGTTACTCAGGAGCAGTTAAGCACTCTAACGATGACATAGTTTTTGGAATCGGCCCAGTACTGTAAAAGTGAAATACGCATTGAAATCGGTAGTAGGTGGTTTTTTTTTTAATCCCGTTCCCGTTCCTGTGGGAAAATGGCGATGAAATATTGTTTAGATTGCTCAGGGACAATAAACCATTCTAACAGTGAAAGAATTTTTGTAGTACTTTCCAGTTTCTTGGTTATTTCGCCATTACCGTTTCCGTTCCCGAAAGAATATGGGAAGGAAATATAGCCTTTAATACTCAGGAGCAATGAATCATTCAAACATTTTCGGGAATTGGTCCAATATTTTCTAAGTGCCCACTAATGTTGTTGTTCCCGTCCCGATGCTGAAGCTCGTGACACTTCTTGAGTACATCAAAGTGTCAGCATCTGCACCGTTCAACATGGTCACAGAGACCACCAAGTGGTTTTACAATACCCTCATTTGGTCTGAGCCAAAATTAAAATTTTCTTCGAGTCCTTATTACTTTACTCGTTTCTTCTTGATTACATAATAACCAAAGAACTTCGACATCATTTCGAACCCTATATCCCATATTCAATGAGCGGTCTTTTCATATGAAAAAAAAGTTTGGATTATTGCAAAAGTAACACTTTTAACTAAAAAAAGTTTAAATCTTTATTCTTACCAAGTGAAAATTAAAAAAGTTCTCAAAAACAAACAATCCAATAATCTTTCTATTTGTTATTTCATTAGCTGAGCCGCCTGGCGTTGCTCGGGCCTGTAGTTTTAAAGCTCCCGTGCTCATTCCTGTTTCTGTTGCCGTGGGATTATTGGGATGAAATCTACGCTAAGTTACTGAGGGATTATGTGGCATCCCAGTGCCGAAAGAATTTTTGAAATCTGTCCAGTAGTTTTTAGGTTTCCGTTCCCAGCCCCGTTCCTGTGGGAATCTTCCGTTAAGGTGGAAATATGTGAAATATAAGCCTAATTCACTGAGGGATAATATAACATCCTAGAACCTAGAGCTGACAGAATTTTTGAAAACGGTCAAGTTACTTTAAGGTTCCCGTTCTCGTTCCCGTTTCTGTACCCGTGGGATTAAAGGGATGAAATAAAATCTAAATTACTAATTGAGGGAGATAATGTAGCAATCCTAATGCAGGAAGTGGAAGGGTTATAGAAATCTGTCAAGTTGTTTCTAAGTTTCCTTTCCCAAACCCGTTCCTGTAGGAATATCCGCGAAATTTTTTATAATCCCGTTCCTGTGGGAATATGGGGAACAAACCTTGACAGGAACTATTTACAAGTCATTGTGACTGAGGGATAATGCCATGAAAGAATTTTTGAAATCGGTCAAGCAAGAATAAGCTTTCGGTTCTCGTTCCCGTTTCTGTTCCCGAGGCTAGGTTGCTCATGGAGGGGGATAATGTAGCACTCCTAGTGCCGAAAGAATTTTAGGAATCTGTTTAGTAGTTTCTAAGTTTCCGTTTCCAACCCCGTTCCTGTGGGAATATGGGGATCAAACCTTGACGGGGACCATTTATAAGTCATTGTCACTGAGGGATAATGTAACATCCTAGAGTTGAAAGAATTTTCTGTTATCGCTGGATTATAGGGATGAAATATAGTCTAAATTACTAATGGAGGGGGATAATGTAGCAATCCTAATGCAGGAAATGTTATAGAAATCTGTCCAGTAGTTTCTAAGTTTCCATTCCCAAACCCGTTCCTGTCGGAATATGGGGATCAACCCTTGACAGGAATCATTCATAAGTCTATGTCATTTAAGTATGAATGTAACATCCAAGAGTTGAAAGAATTTTTTAAATCGGTCAAGTTACTTAAAGGTTTCGGCAATCGTTCCCGTTTCTGTTCCCGTGGGTTTATAGGAATGAAATATAGTCTAAATTACTGATGGAGGGGGATTATGTAGCACCCCTAATGCTCGAATCTTTTTAGAAACCTGTTTTGTAGTTTCTAAGTTTCCGTTCCCAAACCCGTTCCTGTGGGAATATCAATTTCTAAATTTTTTATGTCCTAAAAACCTTCTCCTGACAATAACAAACACAACAAAAAAAGAATTGGCCAAATTGGTCAAGGCGTTGTTGAGTTATGCGCTTACCAACACATTTTGCGATTCATTTTTATATATAAGACTAGCTGACCCGCCTGGCGTAGCTCAGGCCCTACGTTAATTGAAGTAAGTAAGTTTAGTTAAGTAGTTTCCAAGTTTCCATTTAAGTGGGAGATTGGGGATGAAATATAGTTTATGTTATTAGGAACAGTTAAGCACTCTAACGATGACATAGTTTTTGGAATCGGCCCAGTACTGTAAAATTGAAATACGCATTGAACTCGGTAGAGTGGTTTTTTTTTTGGATTTCCGTTCCCGTTCCTGTTGGAGAATGGTGATGAAATATATTCTCAGGGACAATGAAGCATTCTAACAGTGAAAGAATTTTTGTAATCGCTTAAGTACTTTCCAGTTTCTTGGTTATTTCGCCATTACCGTTTCCGTTCCGGAAAGAATATGGGAAGGAAATATTGTCAATTCAATACTCAGGAGCAATGAAGCATTCAAACATTGAAAAATTTTTGGGAATTGGCTCAATATTTTCCATGATCCCGCTAATGTTGTTGTTCCCGTCCCGTTGCCGAAGCTTGTGACACTTTTTGAGTACATCAAAGTGTCAGCATCTGCACCGTTCAACATGGTCACAGAGACCACCAAGCGATTTTACAATACGTTTATTGGGTCTGAGCCAAAAATAAAATTTTATTCGAGCCTTTATTACTTTACTCATTTCTTCCTGACTACATAATAACTAAAGAACTTCGACTTCATTTCGAACCCTATATCCCTTCGAGATCCTTATCCCTACCATAGGCCTAGAAGACGCTATCATTGCTTATGTCAAAGTTTATAGTATCACTTTAAATCAATTCGTTTTGTTTTGCGAATGTAAATAGTGTTCAATGTGTTCATATGAAAAAATAGTTTGGATTATTGTAAAAGTAACACTTTTAACTGAAAACAGTTTCAATCTTTCTTCTTACCAAAGTCAAAAGAGTTCTTAAAAACAAACAATCCAATAATCTTACTATTTGTTATTTAATTAGCTGAGCCGCCTGGCGTTGCTCGGGTCTGTAGTTTTAAGGCTCCCGTGCTCATTCCTGTTTCTGTTTCCGTGGGATTATAGGGATGAAATCAACGCTAAGTTACTGAGGCATTATGTGGCATCATAGTGCCGAAAGAATTTTTTAAATCTGCCCAGTTGTTTCTAAGTTTCTATTTAAAACCCCGTTCTAGAGGGATAATGTAACATCCTAGAGTTAAAACTATTTTTGAAATCGGTCAAATGACTTTTAAGTTCCCGTTCTCTGTTCCTGAGGGAATCTTCCGTTCCCGTAGAAATATGTGAATCAAATATAAGTCACTGAGAGATAATGTAACATCCTAGAGTTGAAAGAGTTTTTGAAATCTGTTAATTAACTTTAAGGTTCCCGTTCTCGTTCCTTTTTCTGTTCCCGTGGGATTATAGACATGAAATAATAAGTAACTGAGGGATTATGTGGTACCCAGTGATGAAAGAGTTTTTTAAATCTGTCCAATAGTTTTTAAGTTTCCATTTCCGGCCCCGTTCCTGAGGGAATTTTTCGTTCCCGTAGAAATATGTGAATGAAATATAGATCTATGTCACTGAGGGATAATGTAACATCCTAGAGTTGAAAGAACTTTTGGAATCTGTCAAATAACTTTGAGGTTCCCTTTCCCGTTCCTGTTTCTGTTTGCGTGGGATTATAGGGATGAAATAAAAGCTTTCAAACCTTCCCTAGACCTACACGAACATTTTAAGATCAAGATAAGATAAATCTGTTCAGCCGTTTTCGAGTTTTAGCCAGACTAACGAACAGCAATTCATTTTTATATATATAGATAGATAGCTGAGCCACGTGGCGTTGCTCGGGTCTGTAGTTTTTAGTTTCCCGTTCTCGTTTTTCCGCTTAAGTAGGAACTTGGGGATGAAATATAGTCCTTTTTACTTTGGGATTATGTGGCATCCCAATGACGAAAGAATTTTTGAAATCTATTCAGTAGTTTCTAGGTTTCCGTTCCCAGCCCCGGTCCTGTGGGAATCTTCCGTTACCGTGGAAATACGTGAAATATAAGCCTAATTCTCTGAGGGATAATGTAACATCCTAGAGTTGAAAGAATTTTTGAAATCGCTGAAGTAACTTTATGGTTCCCCTTCTCGTTCCCGTTTCTGTTCCCGTGGGCTTATAGGGATATAATATTAATTACAAATGGAGAGGGATAATGTTGCAATTCTAATGCAGGAATAATAAATAAAAAAGGTGGCGAAACAGAGCGAGGAGCCCCTGGGCCTAGCGCATTTCTCACAACCATGCCTTGTGAGGGAATGGAGGGGACCTTCAATTTTCTGCCGGTTCCGAACGGCTAATTGAGAAAGCGCTTTTCATGGCAATGAATTTACTAACGGAGGATCTGTAAATTTTTCGCGAAAGGCAATACTCTTGTAAAAACATTTTTGCCTCTGCTGGGATTCGAACCTCGAACCTCTGGGTTAGCAGCTGGACATGCTAACCATCACGCCACGGGTACCATGCAGGAAAGGTTATAGAAATCTGTCCAGTAGTTTCTAAGTTTCCATTCCCAAACCCGTTCCTGTCGGAATATCCGTGCAATTTTTTAAATTCCGTTCCTGTGGGAATATGGGGAACAAACCTTGACTGCAACCATTTATAAGTCCATGTCACTGAGGGATAATGTAATATCCTAGAGTTGAAAGCATTTTGGAAATCGGTCAAATAATTTTATGGTTTCCGTTCTCGTTCCCGTTTCTGTTATCGTGGGATTATAGGGATGAAATATAGTCTAAATTACTAATGAAGGGGGATAATGTAGCAATCCTAGTGCAGGAAGGGTTATAGAAAGCTGTCCAGTAAGTTTCTAAGTTTCCATTCCCCAACCCGTTCCTTTCGGAATATGGGGATCAACCCTTGACAGGAATCATTCATAAGTCTATGTCACTGAGGTATGAATGTAACATCCAAGAGTTGAATGAATTTTTGAAATCGGTCAAGTAACTTTAAGATTTCGGCTCTCGTTCCCGTTTCTGTGCCCGTGGGATTATATAGATAAAAAATATAATCTAAATTAGTGATGGAGGGGGAAAATGTAGCACCCCTAATGCTCGAATCGTTTAAGAAACCTGTCTAGTAGTTTCTAAGTTTTCGTTCCCAAACCCGTTCCTGTGGGAATATCAATTTTAAAATTTCTTATGTCATAAAAACCTTCTCCTTAGAATAACAAACACAACAGAAAAAGAATTGGCCAAATTGGTCCAGGCGTTGTTGAGTTATGCGCTTACCAACACATTTTGTGATTCATTTTTATATATAAGATAAGGCACCTCTGTACATTTATAATAAACTTCAATTTGCCCAATCTTTAAGAACTACGAATTTTTTAGTACCAACTTGCAACTACTTGAACTCTTCACGGCTTTTTATTGTGTATGTAACTAGGCTTTGGAACTCTCTACCGATTACCAATAAAAGAATAATTGGAATAGCAACCTTTAAAATCGCTAAGGACTAATGTAACAACTAAAACTAAAATTTAAACAGATTAAAATGTACAGTGAAATTAATTAAAACAAGATGAATTTAAAAAAAAAAAATTATTTTTTAAATTTGCTGCTATTACTAAATTTATATACATTTATATTTATAATTAGTTAATATACTATATTACATTTGTATTTTGTTTTAAGTTTATTTATCGATAATGTTTACTTATCATCATAGTCCGTATTTTTTAGTACTATAAAAGACTACGTCTTACTTGTACATTCTCAAAAAAATTGAAAAATTGAGTATGGTAGGTAGCAAAAGAAGACAACTTATTGTTTTTTCCTTTGGTTACATGCTAGAGATGACGTGTAGAAGTGGTGCCGAACATGTTACAAGTGTGCTGCAACCAAAGGACCTGGATTCAAGGTAAAATGCATCAGTACAACGTTGGATCGCCTTTTGAGAGGATTGCAGTAGATGTGACTGGGCCTTTTCCAGAGACCAACGCTGGAAACAAGTACATTCTGTTTGTAGTGGACTATTTTAGCAAGTGGCCTGAAGCGTATGCCATATTTACGTGTTGTGGTTTTCCGAGCGACTAAAAAAAACAACATTACTGTTTGTTTTTCTTTGTTTAATTTATTTGTATTTATCATTATTGAATTCTACATAACTTAGTTTATTCTACATGAAAGGCTGCTGTCCAAAGCAAAAGGCTGCACCTTTCAAGTAGATGGTTGATTTAGAACTAGTTTTTACAAATTTTATAATCTCTGAAGTTACCTCTGGTTTAGTATATTTGGGAGAGGGAAAGGAATGCACTTGTTGACAAAATATTCATATTTCATTGTCGTTAGTAAAATATGAATACATTGTTGTGCTTTAGGATGAACAATAAAAAGTGGTTCCAGACACGTTATGCTGGCTAAAAAAATGGCGTGGGAACCCGTTGGGGAACTTGAAAAAGCCGTTAGGCTAGGGGAATGTAAGAGGTGGTGAAAAACAGGTTTGGGTGACGTCTCAGACGTAACTCCTCCCCCCTTAGGATTCTGCTCCGGAGAATCATTTTTTTGCTTTGTTTTTACTTTTACTTTATTATTTGTTAATTTTTGTTTAAGAATTACAAAGAGTATTATCAAAAGGATTAAAAGGAGGATGTTGGAAGTGTAATTAATGCTCAAATGTGTCTTATTATTAAATTTGATTTCTTCAATTAATTTCCTATTTTCAATGTGTTTTGTATGCATTTCTTTCGTGGTAAAGTTCAGTTCAATATTTTTTATTCTTACATTGTTTAGATTGGGTATAATAAAGTTATCATAGTACAAGTAGTTTTCGTATTTAACATTGTTAATTTTTATTATACAATTTTCGAATTTTAAAGCATAATTTCCCGATATTTCGAGCTTAAAATTATTTCAATTATGATCAATTACCGTTTTAGGTATATTTTTTTAAAATGACAATGTTATTCGTTAATTGTTTTATTTCTAAATTTGAATTTTGAATAAGCTCACAGGTTGTATTTTTTTCAAAAATATTAAGTATACATTCGTTATCAATAATTGTTAAGTCATCTTATTTTAGTATTTTATTCTTATCTTCATAATTAGTTTTTCCATTAGTTATGAATGATTTGTATGTAGTAGAAAGCTCGAGATGCCTTAGATTTGGTATGGGCTCAATAAATATACGATGAAATTTGTTATTAACATATTTGGGAATCATTACTATAAATATTATTTGATTTTCATGAAAAATTGTTTCGAGGGTAACATTAAATTTTTCAATTTCTTTTGGTGACAAGGTGTCTTTTCCTAATAGGCCTAGTTGACTTAGTAATATGCTTTCTTTTACTTTCTTAACCTGGTCATTTATGGCACTTTCCATTGGACGAAAAGAACCGTCCAGGAGCGTCCAGAAGCATTCTCAAACCGTTCCATTGGTGCAAAAAGATCGCTTCTCATGATTCTGAGAAGTGACAGCCGCTTCTCGATTTGAAATGAGAATCCACTCAAGAAGCACAAATACATGTTACCCAAATGTCAAATAGAAAATTTTCCACAGGAAATATTTTTCATGTGCTATTGGTGTTTCACTCACACAAAGCCAACATGTTAAGTTGAGCAAAAACAATTTTAGGTGTTCCATTGGTTTTTAAAATGAGTGCTTCCCCGAGTGAAACCAATGGAAAGTGCCATTTATAATTGTATGTCATACTGAATTTGAAATGCGTGTTGCATTGCTGCTATTTTCAAATTTTCCCTATCTATTTCGTTGCTGATGGTAAGGAATTGTTTCTTTATTTCTGTTTGTTGTGTATTAACATGTTTCGAAATGTTGTAAATGTTTTCGTGAAATTTTGTGTTTATCTTTATTTGGTCATTTAGTCCGTCTATCAATAGTTTATTATTTTGTTCGTTTAAGTTAAGTTTAGATTTGATTTCTTGTTCGTCCTCATAATCCATAGTACCTGCTAAAGTTTAAGTTAAGTTTAGATTTTTTAAGTTAAGTTTAGATTTGATTTCTTGTTCGTCCTCATAGTCCATAGTACCTGCTAAATACTTTAAGCCTTTTCCTAGTATATTAACTAGTGCTCTTTTCTGTCTATTCTTTTCAGTGAGGCTACTGATTTCATGTGTCAATTGGTTTAGAGTTTAGACTATGAATAATGTTTGGAAAATCGTCTTTGTTGCAGAGTTGATCTACGTTGTGTCTTATTAGTTCAATGCTGTCAGTCCATAGTGTCAAATTTATGATGTGAAGGATTTTAGAGTAATTTTCAATTATTTTGATTTTCTCTCCCTTTATTAGTATGTATCCTTGTCCGCCTTGTAAATCTTGTGCGTCAAGTTGTTGTCCTTTTGTTGCTGTCAGTGTCAATAGCATGACTGTTATAAGTAATGGTACCTGAAAGTGATAATTTGGTGTTTCATTGTTCGTATTTGTAGTGTCTTTTGAGTTGGGTTTTGTAAAATGTACGTCCTTTACTATCGGTAATGTGATCTTGGTCTAAAATTGTTGGATTTGATTTTATATGGTTAGGCTTAAGTTTGTTATGAGTTCTAGTTTTAAAATAGGAATGGTTTTTTTTTCGTGAGGTCTATATCGGTTTTGTTTTTGTTGTGTTTGCTAATGTATCGTTCCTTATTGTTATTAATGGTTTCTATTATTTTAGGGTATTCCTGACTTGTTATTGTTCCGTTTGTAAATTCTATTGGTCTTCTTTTTGTCGAAGAGTGAATTGTTTGATTATAAATCGTAACAGCTTTAAAGACTTTGTTTCGTAAAGTATCGTTATTTTCTTTATCAGCGTTAAATGTTCGTATGTGCTCGTTAAGAGTCGAGTGGAATCTTTCGATGTCCGAATTCCCTGTTTTATGGTATGGTGTCGTTATATGTAAATCAACATTATTTTCTTTGAGATATTCCTTGATTACCATTGAAGAGAATCCTGTTTCACCATCAGTAACTATCCTGTCTGGGATTCCATTGTTTGCAAACCTGTATTTTAAAGTGTCTAATAATTTTGGCCATGTTCTATGTTTAATTTCGTGAACTGTGACAAATTTCGAAAATTTGTCTATCATGGTAACAAACATTAGATTGATGTTGGCATACCAGATATCGATATGTATAATCTGGTTTGGTTTGATAGGTGTCTCAGTCAATTTTAGGGGTATTTTATACGGACTTCTTTCGTATTTTGCCGCATTGCATATCTCGCAGTTGTTGACATTGGATTTTGTCCTTTAGCTTGGGACAATAGTAAGTGTCTTTTATTTCTAAGTAAGTTTCATTAATGCCTCTGTGGTTTAAAAGTTTATCAGTCGTATTTATAATCCCATTCCAAAGTACGTCTAACTTTGGACAGCTCTTAGAACAGTGTCCAAGTCGAAATCGTATTTATAAACACTTTCATCGCTGTCTAAGGAATGTCTAACTTTAGACACCGAAATTGGTTGTCTAAACTATGGCTAAAGTGACCATTGATACAGCATAAAACAATTCAGTTGAACATGTTATAAAACACTCTTGAGAGTGTTAAGATCGAAAAAAATAAGTAGTTTGAGGTGCAAAAATACTTCTTTCAACAATTTAATTTACAAATTGCACAAATTTCATCATTTTATGAGACTTGGAAAAGCTGTAACACAAAGTCAAATCAGCTGTTTTTTTGGTCTAGTTCAAGTGCTACGCCACACTCCTCCAGAGCCTTTCAGTTGTTGTACTCGTATATCAAAACACAGGCAATGGTACTGCACGGGTACATCATGAACGCCACCATTTAGTTTTTTGTTCAAAGTTGACAGTTTGAGGGGTTATTTAGACAACTGTTGGAATGTGTTTATAAATACGAAATTGGCTAAGGCTTGTCCAACTCTTTAGACACCGTCTAGCTGGACAGTTGTCTAAGGATGTTCTAAGCAAATTTTATAAATACGACTGTATGAGTTTTTGAAATGACTAGTAAATCTTTTTCTCTGTCAGTAAGGTCTCCTAAAAATTTCGTGCATTTAACGAATCTTAAAAGCTTGTTTTTGCTGAAATATTTAATATAAACATCTTGAAATTTCGCGTATAGGTTATCATGTCTGGAAAAAATGCCTACTATTCCTTTGGGCGGAATGAATTTTTTCATAATGTCAAGAATAAATTTTTCATGAAATTTTTTTATTTCTATTACGATTCTCTTTTTATTGAAAGCATGATAAATCTTATGATTACTTATGTTTTCGGTTTCATTTAGTATTATTTGTGTTCTGTATATATTTACCGGGGTTTCTATTATGGGTATATAGTCGTTACTATCCTCATTTGCGCTGTGGATAGTTGCTACCATGGATTGTAAGTCTAATTTTTCATCATGGATATCGTTGAGGTGTGTCACATCTTCGTTGTTGTAGACCTCGATTCTTGATAATCCATCGGCGACCTGGTTGTCCTTTCCTTTGATGTATTCTATATCAAAGTTGAACTCTTCCAGTTTAACCTTCCACCTTTGCAGTTTAGCGTTTGGTTCTTTAAGTGAACTTAGCCAAACTAAGGGTCGGTGGTCAGTTCTGACCAAAAATTTCCTTCCATATAGGTAAGGTCGAAAATATTTTGTTGCCCACACTATAGCTAATAACTCTTTTTCAATGGGAGAGTATTTTGTTTCATGGTCGTTTAGCGTGCGGCTGGCAAAACAGACTGGATGATTCTCTTGCGAGAGGACAGCACCAATTGCGTAATTTGATGCGTCCGTGGTTAGTGTAAATTTTTTTTCAAAGTCAGGATATTTAAGTATCGGGTCAGATGTTGTTTATTACTAAAGTCAACGCAACATCAAATGTTTGTTTCCAACTTAAATAACATTTATTTTGAATTAGTTAAAATGTAATCTATTGTGAATTATTTCCGAAACCATTGTTAACCTTCAACATCTAAAATTCAACGAAAGATTTTGTATAAAAGACAGTATAAAGTTAAATAAAGCTCTCTTTCTATCTTACAATTTACGAAGATACATCCCGTCCTTTATATTCCAAGTTTGAACGGACATCATTATCTTTTCTTTTTTTGGCTCGCATAACTCACTCGCGAACATTGGTCCTTCTTCGCTCCGTTCTTAGTTTTGCCCGAGATTTCACATTTTTCACGCAAATATTTCAATATAATTATAATCGAATTATATACAGAAACGTGTCTAAAACTATAAAAAAAAAACAACAAATAGAAACCTTGATTGAGACCCACAAGGTAGCACGAGGAATTAATCGTGAAGAGGATATCACCTATAGGAAAAAAGAACCACTTTAAAAACCACGAGGACATCTAAGAAGAACTATTGGACAAAACCACTTCGAAAACCACGAGGACATCGAAGAAGTACAACTGGAATTTTCATCAAGTAAGTAAGTTTACTATTACTACTTGCATGTACTAGAACCTAGTTATCAAATAAATACATATATGACAAATAAAAAACCCAAAATGAAAAATTGTCCACTAGCAAAAACGTTAGAACTTATAGAAAAGGATATTTCCAATTTTGCTAAAACAGGATCGGCTAGGCGAACATCAAACTATTGTTCAGGTCGTTTAACCATGCTCGAAAACAACATGCAAAGTGCGCAAGAGCAATATGGAACGTTATTAGGTTCATTAGGTGACGACGAAAAGGAAGAGGATGAATTAGAAAAAATTTATGATAAAATCCGAGAAAGTTATTTTAATTATCGCAGTGATCTTCTTGATGCCATTGATAAGACATCTGCCCCAGCCAATATCTGTCTGAATAACGACACACAACTAGCAGCCAAAACAGCTGAGGTAAAACTGCCAAAAATCAATTTGCCTGTATTCTCTGGTAGCTATGAAACCTGGCGATCCTTTCGCGACCTCTTCGTCTCCCTAATTCATCGTAATTCCTCACTCCCTGAAATTCAAAAGATGCATTTACTTAAAACAAGCGTTTCCGGGGAAGCGGATAAATTACTGGCCCATCTAGGTATAGACAGTGGTAATTATTCCAAGGCATGGGATATATTAACGGAAAGGTATGACCATCAACGTTTCCTAGTAAACACACACTTGAAATGTTTGTTTAATCAACCCTCGTTTTCTCAAGAACGCCCTGAGTCAATCAAGGAACTTTTGGATACTTCAACCGAAGTGATTCACAGCTAAGCTAACTTAAAGGTTGCTGTGGAGCACTGGGATGCGGTGATTATTTTCACAATGCTACAGAAACTGCCTTCGAAAACCCAACATTTATGGGAAGAAAAACTAGGATCTAAGCTAGACAGTAAAGCATTACCAACATTTACTGAGTTTACTCAATTTTTAGAAACCAGATTTCGTTCTTTGGAAGCTGTTAACCAGCAGCAATTAAAGACCACCCAAAGTTTCAATAAACCAACATATAAAAATGTTCTCCACACAGTTACGAACAACTCACAGTACTCACAATACTCTTGCCAAATTTGCAGCAAGGACGCACATGCTATTCGAAAATGTAGTAAATTTCTCAAACTTAGCATAAATGATAGGTGTAAGCAGGTTGACAAATTAGGGATCTGCCGGAATTGCTAAGCCTATAGCCACACAATTGAGCACTGTCCAAGTAACCGCAAATGCTACTATTGTCAACAAGCTCATCATTCTCTGCTTCATTTTAACAATAAAGTCAATACAACTGCCGGACAGTCCAACTCTAATTTTATACGCAGCAATGCCATGCGTACTTCAACTTTAGCGATGAACCCTGGTGCACCTAATTTTCAACCACACTCAACATCGCAACCCAACGTCAACTCATATTATTCCTCGAGATCAGAGACACATGTCTTATTAGCAACTGCCTTGGTTAAGGTCAACACTGCGACAGGTGAGGATGTTTTATGGCGAGCGTTATTGGACTCAGGTTCAGAAGCTAGCTTCATAACAACATCTGCAGCTCAGCTGCTTCGTCTTCCTCAAATCCAAACATATGTCGAAGTTTCTGGGTTAGGTTTGCTTAACAGTGGTAGCTGCTCACGGAAGTTGGATATCTGCTTCGGATCTCACCACTCGGAATTCAGATCATCTACTCAAGTATTAGTGCTCAAGTCACTATCTGGGCTTTTACCATCTCAAGGCTTGACAACTACAGGATGGGAACATTTAGATGGCTTGACCCTAGCCGACCCCAATTTTAATCAGCCATATAAGGTCAATCTACTATTGGGCAGTGATGTATTGGCTGACATTTTGCTACCAGAAATTGTCAAGCCTATTGCTAAGAATTTACCCATTGCTCAAAACACGAAGTTAGGATGGATTTTGTTTGGCAGAGCACCTACAGTATCTCAGCAACCAAAAACTTTCTTTCAATCATGTGGTGTCGAGGCTGAAATCCGAAAATTTTGGGAGTTGGAGGAGGTTAATTACCGTCCATATAAAAAACCGGAAGACATCGATTGTGAGACGCACTTTATCAAAAATGTTCAACGTCTTACTAATGGCCGTTTTCAAGTAGCTCTTACATTCAAAGGAAATGTGTATCCCCATCTAGGAAGCTCGAGAGAAGGTGCTCTCAGTCGTTTTAAGAGTCTAGAAAACAAACTCGACAAGAATCCCACCTTGCGACAGCAGTACAACGACTGTTTAGAAGAGTACCTAGATCAAGGTCATATGGAAGAGATCGAAGAAAGGGCCGTTGAAGGAGTCAACCATTATTTCTTACCCCATCACGCTGTTTATAAAGAGGGAAGTTCAACCACTAAACTCCGGGTTGTATTTGATGCCTCATTTAAGACTACTGACGTGACAACATCTCTCTAAACGACCAGTTAATGGTAGGCCCAGCGCTTCAAAGTAATATCATGGATATTATTCTCAAATGGAGATTCTACAGGTTCACTTTCACTGGCGATAAAGAAAAGATGTACCGACAGATTACGGTCCCTGAAAGTGTTGCGAATTATCAGCTCATATTTTGGCGCAAGAAACCTTCAGAACTTCTGAAGCTTTAAAGATCTATAGACTTAAAACTGTAACGTTCGGCACCGCTTCGGCCACCTATTTGGCTATTCGTACCCTTCACGCTTTAGCAGAGGAGATAAAACATCATCATCTCAGAGCTGCTGCTATGATTGAAAAAGAAATGTACGTTGATGATTTGATCTCGGGTGCTGATACCCTGGATGAAGCGGAAGCTAAAATGAATGAAATAAAAAATATCCTAGGCGGAGCTGGATTTCATCTAAGAAAATGGACAGCTAACAATGAACAGCTACTTAAAGGTGTTCCTATGTCGGATCACGAAGCGTCATTTTTGTTACCCTCTGATGACTCAAATAAGGTAAAGACATTGTAGTGGAGGACCGTTAGACATAAAAAAGGCAAAACCTAGGAATCCAAGGCCAGTCCATGGATTTTCATGAAATTTTCGGAAATGTGTTTTGGATGGCGTATAGAAAAAAGTTAAAAAATAAAATTTTACCGCTCTCAATTTTTAATTATTTTTAAAATTAATTATTAACTTTTAGAATTTTATTTTATTTATTTAGGGTATTTTAGATAAGGTTTTCCAAAGCGTAAGGATGGATAGGTTTAGTTAAGACAAAAAAAAATTTGTATGAGAGGGGGGTCTATATCCCTCCGTTTAGGCGCGAGGGGCAATTTTATATGAAATTTACTTCATTTTTTAAAAAACTATTAAAAATCAACTAAGCCACTTACTTTCTCATACTTTAGTGTTTTTGAAAGCTATTGCTTTGTTCTTTAATAAAAATTTTAATTTGAGTTCACTTAATGAAAAGTTTTGGAGAAATCAATCCTCAAAGTCAAAATTTTGAAAAAAGAAAATATTTCTTTCTTAATTGATTTTTTTTTTCATAATTTCGCCCCACAAAGGGCAATTTTTTCTTTTCATGTTTAATGCTTTTCTTAATATTTACTCAGAGCAAGAAACCGAACAAAAAAATTTTTCTTGGTTTAGGAGAAATTAAAAAAAAACGAAAGATACTTTTTTCCAGAAAACAAAATGTCGTTAATTTCCCGCTAATTGAACTTTTTCCTTGAAGTTAAATATGAAATGTGTCTTAAATAGCATATAAAACAAAGTTAAAAAAAAAATTTATTGTATGATCTTAATTTTAATGTAAATTATAAATAATTATTAAAATTTTAGAGTTATATTTTAATTATATTAGTTTTAAGTTAAATTTTAAAACTAAGACCTATAAATTGGTCTCAAAGGACACCACATATACTGATTTGTGCTCTAGATGCTTTTTCTGGTCAAACGTGTTGATGGATCCAAATAAATATGGTTTTCTGCCAAATAAATACTCGCGAATTTTTCTACGTGCATTCAGTATGCAAACAAACATATATCAATAAGGGATGCATCAATTCTTATATAAAAGAAAGAACTACACATCAGCATGCTCCCCACCTACAAAAAAACTTCGAGCCGTTAATTTAACTGATTTAAGTCTCTTTGAATGGTTGAAAATTGAAAATTTGGCAAAAAAACACATTTTTTCGGTTCCATCAACTCGTTTGAGAGGAAACTGCAATTAGAGCACAATCAGTATATGTGCTGTCCTTTGAGATGAAATTTCAAGTTTGTAATAGGTCTTAGTTTTAAAATTTAACTTAAAGCTAATATAATTAAAATATAGCTCTAAAATTTTAATAATTATTTATAATTTGTATTAAAATTAAGATCATATAAAATTTTTTTTTTTTTAACTTTGTTTTATATGCTATTTAAGACACATTTCATATTTCACTTCAAGGAAAAAAGTTCAATTAGCTTGAAATTAACGACATTTTGTTTTCTGGAAAAAAGTATCTCTCGTTTTTTTTTAATTTCTCTTAAACCAAGAAAAATTTTTCTGTTCGGTTTTTTGTTCTGAGTAAATATTAATAAAAGCATTAAACATGAAAAGAAAAATTGCCCTTTGTGGGGCAAAATTATGAAAAAAAAAATTAATTAAGAAAAAAATATTTCCTTTTTTCAAAATTTTGACTTTGAGGATTGATTTCTCCAAAACTTTTCATTAAGTGAACTCAAATTAAAATTTTTATTAAAGAACAAAGCAATAGCTTTCAAAAACACTAAAGTATGAGAAAGTAAGTGGCTTAGTTGATTTTTAATAGTTTTTTAAAAAATGAAGTAAATTTCATATAAAATCGCCCCTCGCTCCTACACGATGGATATAGACCCCCCTCTCATACAAATTTTTTTTTGTCTTAACTAAACCTATCCATCCTTACGATTTGGAAAACCTTATCTAAAATACCCTAAATAAATAAAATAAAATTCTAAAAGTTAATAATTAATTTTAAAAATAATTAAAAAATTGAGAGCGGTGAAATTTTATTTTTTAACTTTTTTCTATACGCCATCCAAAACACATTTCCGAAAATTTCATGAAAATCCATGGACTGGCCCTGGATTCCTAGGTTAAAAGCTTACGGTCCTCCACTATTGGGAATACAATGGCTTCCCTTAAGCGATGAGTTTTCATTTAATTACATTCCCTCAGAAAATCAAACCCCAACAAAGCGATCTATATTATCTGCCATTGCGCGTTTATTTGATCCCATGGGTTGGATATCTCCATCTATAACTAAAGCGAAAATGTTAATGCAGCATTTATGGCAGTGCAAGCAATCTTGGGACGATCCAGTTGACTCTGACATTTTACAAGAATGGGAACAATTTCATAATAACCTTAAGGAAATCAAAAACATACGCATACCACGGTGGTTGAATACCACTGCAAGTTTCAACAGCAACCGCCTTCAGCTACATGGGTTCTGCGACGCTTCCGAAAAGGCGTACGGAGCCGTTGTGTATCTTCGAGTGGAAGATGAAAACCACCACACACAAATGCAATTGCTCATGTCAAAATCAAAGGTAGCACCATTAAGTCCAATTACACTTCCACGCCTGGAACTCTGCGGAGCTGTTATGCTTGCGAACCTTTTGCATCAAATCAACAAAACTCTTGAGGGGAGAGGAATTCCCACATTCGCATGGACGGATTCCATGATCGTACTTTGTTGGATCCGTGCCGAGCCATTAAAGTGGGAAACCTTTGTCCGAAACAGAGTCGGGGAGATACAACGCTTAATAAAACCTGATATATGGAATCATGTTCCTACGCTTCAAAACCCAGCTGACTTAATCTCGCGAGGTATCCTACCATCTACGCTTGTTAAATCTTCTTTGTGGTGGAACGGTCCCGAGTTCCTAAGGTTCACATGGAACTTTAAATTTCCAGAAGAACCAGCTGATGGCAAAAAGGTCACCAAGGTGTATCATGTTGACACCAACGTAAGCAATAACCGACTCTGTCAACTGCTACATAATTCTTCGTGCATGCTCCGTCTGCTAAGAATAACTGCCTACTGTCAAAGATTTATATCAAACGCTAAAAGGCCCAGCTCGACGGAAATTTTCGGACCCATCACTCCCGAAGAACTAAACCAAGCTAAGATTATTTTGGCACATTTATCCCAACTCGAAATGTTCACCAAAGGAATAGCAAAAACGAGAGGCATGCGTTCTTTGTATCCCTTCACTGATAAAAATAACATCCTCAGAGTAGGAGGAAGACTTCAAAACGCCGGTCTTCCTTACAATCAACAGCATCCAATAATATTGGAACCAACACATCACTTCACAAAACTGGTTATAGGCGAAGCGCATAAAACAACTCTCCACGGCGGTATCCAATTGATGATGGGTTATTTGCAAAATAATTGGTGGATATTTCAATTAAAACAAGCCGTCAAAAAACAAATTCATAGCTGTACAGTTTGTCACAGATATAACAGCAAACCAGCTCTTCAATTGATGGGCAATCTACATGGTCCCAGGGTGAGGATCTCGAAACCCTTTACTCACACTGGAGTGGACTATGCTGGTCCCATCAACATAAAAACATGGAGGGGGCGAGGAGCTAAATGCTATAAGGGCTACTTGGCAATATTTGTTTGCTTGACAACTAAAGCATTTCATTTAGAGGCAGTCACTGACTTAACCACTCAGGCTTTCTTGGCTGCTTTTCGCAGATTTAGTGCTCGCAGAGGTCTTTGTCGCGAAATATATAGCGACTGTGGCACTAATTTTAAGGGATCTGATGCAGAACTCCATCGTTTATTAAAACAAGCTACTCACGATTGGAAAGATGTTGCGGAAACCTTGGCAAATCAAGGGTCTCAGTGGAATTTCATTCCCCCCGCTTCCCCTCACTTCGGTGGTCTTTGGGAAGCCGGTGTGAAGAGTGTAAAACACCACTTTAAAAGAGTCATCGGGGATACTACACTAACATATTGTAACGTGCGCTTAGTTCGCAAAAATAAAACTCTACTTTTCAATTTAATTCTACCACTTTATTCAGTATCTACTTTCGATATACACTTAATTTGAACTCAACTCGACTTTTGGACTATCACTTGTATTTACTCTTAACTTTATCACTCTATAAACAAAACTGCCCTCTGGTTGCCTCGGGCGGGCTATTTATATCGAATGACATGCCATCTAGAACTCTCCAGTAACTTCCACATTGTCTCCACATTTGCTGTCAACCATCACTACACTCACACACACTGGCTTACAAGCAACGCCTGTCATTTATACCATTCCATTATAGTGTTGCCAGTTGTGTTTTCGGTTGAACGTTTTTCGATTAGGAAATTGGTATAAAATGTTGGGTTCACGTTACACTGCCCCCTCCTTAGGATTGTTCGTCCCGAATAATTCCATCTGCAGCCTCGCCACTATATCGATGCAGCCTGTCACAATGAACTACTTTTAACTTGCCTCTTAGTCCTCTTTGGATGCGGTAAACCACGTCGTTAATCCTCGTGACTACAGTATAAGGACCTTCCCAGTTTTGCTGAAGTTTCGGTGACAACCCCTTTTGACGATGAGGATTATAAAGCCACACACGATCTCCTGCTTGGAATCCTGACGTTGTCGCTTTTGTGTCGTACCGTGTCTTCATCCGGTCGCTGTAGGTTTTCATCCGTTCCCTTGTTCTTTTATGGATGTCAGCGAGTCTCTCCTTGAGGTCGTCCACATACTCGTTTGTGTCCTGTGGCTCCTCTGTGGGGCATCCAAATTTAAGTTCGCTGGGCAGCCGCATGGTTTTCCCGAACAGGATGTCAGATGGTGTTTGTCCTGTCGAGCTATGTACTGCACTTCTATAGGCCATCAGGAATAGCGGTACGTGCCTATCCCAGTCTCTTTGGTAGTCGCCTACGACCTTGGTGAGGTGTTCTTTCAAGGTCCGGTTGAATCTTTCAACCATCCCATCAGATTGTGGATGAAGTGGTGTGGTTCTCGTCTTCTTAATGCCAAGTAGTCCGCACACTGCTTGGAAGATGTTTGACTCAAAGTTCCTCCCTTGGTCGGAATGGAGTTCCATAGGCACGCCAAACCTACTAACCCAGTTAAACACAATCTGGTCGACCACCGTTTTGGCTTCTTGATTTGGGATGGCATACGCCTCAGGCCACTTGCTAAAATAGTCCATTACAACCAGAATGTATTTGTTTCCAGCGTTGGTCTCTGGAAAAGGCCCAGCCACATCTACTGCAATCCTCTCAAAAGGCGATCCAACGTTGTACTGATGCATCTTACCTTGAATCTTCCTTCCAGGTCCTTTGGTTGCAGCACACTTGTCACATGTTCGGCACCACTTCTCCACGTCATCTCTAGCATGTAACCAGTAGAACCGATGTCGCACCTTCTCCAGTGTTTTGTTTACTCCGAGGTGGCCTCCAGAAGGTCCGTCATGCATCTCCCGAAGAACTTCACTGACTTTTGATTGCGGTACGATCAGCTGCATCACATGTGACTTACCGTCAGCGGATTCCCATCTTCGCCTGAGGACACCTTCTTGCACATATAGTGAGTCCCACTGTGCCCAATAGGCTTTGAGAACTGGACTCCTGTCAGAAATGTCTCCCCATTCCGGTTTCTCTTCATTTTCTTTCCATGCGAGAATGGGTTCGATTTCTGGATCCTCCTGTTGAGCAGTCCTCACTTCCTCATTGCTCCATCCGCTTATGGGGTCAGCTCTTAGTCGCTGAGCGGTAATGATTTCTTTGTCTTCTTGCCGCTTGCAATGCTTGCAATCCACTTTGCAAGGTCTTCGTGATAATGCATCGGCGTTTGAGTGCAGCTTTCCTCTGCGGTGTTGGATCTGGTAGTCATAGGTCTGCAATCTTTCTATCCACCTTGCGACTTGACCTTCTGGATTTTTGAAGTTCAACAGCCAGCTCAGAGCACCGTGGTCTGTCCGCAGAAGGAATTTCTGTCCATAGATGTACTTATGGAAGTGCTTTGTTGCCAAGATAAGAGCTAGCAGTTCCCTTCTGGTCACGCAGTAGTTTCTTTCGGGTTTCGATAGGACCTTGCTGTAGTATGCCACCACTTTCTCCTCGCCATCATGCACTTGGGATAATACCGCCCCGATTCCAACGTTGCTTGCATCTGCGTCGACGATGAATGTTTTGCCAGGTGTTGGATGTGCCAGCACTGGAACGTTACAGAGGCGGTATTTGAGTTCCTGGAAAGATTTCTCACACTCACCTGACCATTTAAACTGCTTCCCCTTTTCGGTGAGCTGATGCAAACTCTTTGCAACTCCAGCGAAGTTCTTAACGAAACGTCGGTAATATGTGGCAAGTCCCAGAAAGCTTCGGAGTTGATGTTTGTCCTGTGGTGTTGGCCAATTTTTGACGGAGTCAACTTTTTCAGGATCAGTCTTTACTCCTTGGGATGAGATGATGTGTCCCAAATACTTGACTTCGGTTTTGAAAAGTGCACATTTTTCTGGATTCAGTTTAAGGTTAGCCTCTCGAAGTCTCTGAAACACGGCTTTAAGGTTCTTACAATGTTGGTCAAATGTTTTCCCGTAAACAATGACATCGTCCAAGTAGACTAGGCAAGCTTTCCACGTCAGTCCTTGAAGAACGCACTCCATCAAACGCTCGAATGTTGCCGGAGCGTTACATAACCCAAACGGCATAACTTTAAACTGCCAGAGCCCATTACCTGTAGAAAACGCCGTCTTTTCCCGATCATCAGGGTGGATGTCAACTTGCCAATATCCACTCTTCAAGTCCAGCGTCGAGAACCACTGCGCTCCCTCCATGGCATCCAGGGTATCACTGATTCTGGGCAGGGGATAGCTGTCCTTCTTAGTCACATCATTCAGCCTTCGGTAGTCCACACAAAAACGAGTGCTTCCATCTTTCTTTTTCACTAGCACCACTGGTGACGCCCAAGGACTTTTGGAATTTTCGATAAGACCATCCTTCTTCATTGCTGTTATCATGTCCTCAACCTCACCTTGTTTGGCCAGTGGAAGGCGTCTTGCGGGTTGACGAATCGGTCTTGCATCTCCTGTGTTGATGCGATGCTGCACCAACTGTGTCCTACCATATTGTCCCTTTTTCGATGCGAAGATGTCAGTGTACTCTTGTAGGAGATTTTCAGCCATCCTTGTTTGTTGGTGATCAAGGTTGGATGAACTCAGTATTTTAGCTCTGATGGTTATGAGCTCTTCCGGAGTTAACGTTTTTCTCGGGGCCTCGTCTGTGATCTTCGTAATTGCTGCAACCGATTCGCAACGTCCAACGACTTCTCCTTTCTTCAACTTTACATCGTACGGTCTGGTGTTTATTAATCGTACGGGGACCATTTTGTTTTTCGGTGCTACCAGTGTTTTCCCAATGATGACGCTTTGGGAGGAACACTCTGGGTCTGGTTCCACCATGAGGTATCGAAGGCTTCCAAACTCACCTTCCAGTTTTGTCCAAACGAACACTTCAGAAGAAGGAGGCAGAATCAGATCTTCCGTGATGACAGTTCTCAGTGTTGACGTATTTTCATTCGAATAGGTCATTGGAATTTCTTTATTTTGGTATTTCAAAACTTGATTACCGATATCCAAAATAACTCCGTGCTGTTTCATAAAGTCGATTCCAATGATGCACTCGTCACATATATCTGCCACCAGGAATTGATGAGTAAACACTAGATCGGCCAGTCGGATCTTGAGACACACTTCTCCATATACTCTTGCTGCTTCTCCCGTTGCGGTTCTTAGACGGTAGCTATTGGTGTTATGGAGCCACGTCATCTTTACCAGGTCTCGACGTACTATGGATGCTGTGGCACCGGTGTCAATGGTAGCCACATGTTTGTTCCCGCTAATAGTAGTCTCCACAGTCAGACTTTTGTTGTCGCGTTTGGTCTGGGAGACCTGGATGGTGGTTTTGGGGCCATCGATACAAGAAACCAGCCTCTGCCCCTCGAAGTTGGTTCTTACTCGTTTCCCTGATGGGAAACGGGCTGATAGGCAACGCTGGTGTTGTTGTTACCTTGCTCTGGGTTGGATCTTTTGCTTCCACAATGTTGACAACTGGCTTTGTTTGGTGGTAGTCGGCATTGACGCTGTAAGTGCCCGGTCTTGTTGCAGTTCCAACATCTTGCTAGTCCGCTCCGGTTCTTTTGTATTTCAGCTCTTTGGCACGAGCATTCTTCGACTATGGCCTCTCTAAGTCGATGTACTCCCTGAGAAGCCTGTTCTGCTGCTTCAATTGTCAATGCGAATGCTAAAGTTTCGGAAAGAGTACGTGTTCTAGCAGTTCGCACAGACCTCTGAAGATGTATATCGGAAATGGCACGAACGAAGGACTCAACAGCAAGCTGGTTGATGATTTCTTCTCCAGCATCCGGGTATGCCAGGTGAACCAGTCTTTCGACGTCTGCTTGGAGCTGCTGTAGACTTTCACCCCTTTTCTGGACTCTGTTATTGAGTTGGACTCGGAAGACTTCTTTCAAGTGGCTATCTCCAAAGCGTTTATCTATAGCTGCCACGAGAGAACTGAAATCGCCTCTCTTACCAGCTGGAACTGTTTGAAGTAATTCAGCTGCTGGTCCTCTAAGAGCAAGAGTCAGTGCAATGTACTTGTCTTCGTCATCCCAGCCATTTGTTGTCGCGGCTGCCTCAAATTGTCTCTTGTAGACTGACCAAGAAGACTGTCCATCAAATGTTGGGGGTTTCATCTCCTTTTTCCTTGCAAACTCTCCAGCAGATTCTCGAATTTTTATTTTCCGGATCTGGTCTAATTCCTTGGACAGAACAGAGAACTGGTTATCGCATCGGCTTTCCAAACGATTCTCTACAACAGAAAGCTGTTTTTCCACACCTTCAACTCGTTCGTCAAGGGCACATACATTTTCCTCAATATTACCCAATTTTCCTTCTAGAATGTTTTTCTGACCTTCCAAAACATTCTGTTGCGCCTCAAGTCTTTCGAGAATATTCTGTTGTTCTTTCTTTTGTTCGTTTCGTTGCTCTTCCAGATTCTTTTGTTGTACTTCGAGTCTTTCGAGAACGTTCTGCTGTTCCTTCTTTTGTTCATTTCGTTGTTCTTCAATCAGCTTCTTTTGCTCGTTTCGTTGTGCTTCAAGTTGTTCAAGAACATTCTGCTGTTCCTTCTTCTGCTCATTTCGTTTCTCTTCCAGCTTCTTTTGTTGTACTTCGAAGCGTTCGAGAACATTCTGCTGTTCTTTCTTTTGCTCGTTTCGTTGTTCTAACAAAAGTTTCATCATACTAGAAAAATCTACACTTTCACTTACTTCCTCTTTTTCCACTTCTGTTTCAAAAACAAAAGTGCTTACGTCTTCCCCTTGCTGTTCCAAATAGTTGCGCAAGCGCAGGACGAGCTCATTTTTCGATCCCGCTCTAGAAAGATTTCGCTTGCCTAACTCACTTTTAAGCTCAGTGCAGTTGAGCTCTTCCAACAACTTACCCATTTTCACTGTATATAATTATTATTTGCTTTTTACTTTTTTTTTTTTTCACTTTACTAGTCAAATAAGTTTTATTTACACTTCTGACACCAATGTAACGTGCGCTTAGTTCGCAAAAATAAAACTCTACTTTTCAATTTAATTCTACCACTTTATTCAGTATCTACTTTCGATATACACTTAATTTGAACTCAACTCGACTTTTGGACTATCACTTGTATTTACTCTTAACTTTATCACTCTATAAACAAAACTGCCCTCTGGTTGCCTCGGGCGGGCTATTTATATCGAATGACATGCCATCTAGAACTCTCCAGTAACTTCCACATTGTCTCCACATTTGCTGTCAACCATCACTACACTCACACACACTGGCTTACAAGCAACGCCTGTCATTTATACCATTCCATTATAGTGTTGCCAGTTGTGTTTTCGGTTGAACGTTTTTCGATTAGGAAATTGGTATAAAATAATGGGTTCACGTTACAATATGAAGAGCTAAACACGTTTCTTACCCAAGTCGAAGCGTGCCTTAACTCGAGACCTTTGACTCCCCTGTCGGAAAATCATGACGACTTCCGAGCCTTAACCATTGCACATTTTTTAATTGGCCAAGAACTTCTCACTGTTCCTGAACCTGATTTTGAATCCAGAAAGGTAAGCCTGGGTGATCGGTGGAAGATAATACAATTGCACATGCAAACGTTTTGGACACAATGGAAACAGGAGTATCTAACGCGGCTGCAAAATAGGCCGAAGTGGCTGCAGGAACAACCTCAAGTAAAAATCGGAGACCTGGTTCTTCTAAAGGACGAACGACTACCACCTTCTCGATGGAGCTAAGGGCGGATAATGGAAGTTTATCCAGGAGCCGACAACATTACGCGAGTAGTAAAAATTAAAACTCAGGTTGGCCAATTTAAAAGAAACATCACAAAGGTTTGTCCACTACCAATCAACACCACTTACACCGAAGACACATCAAATAAGCAAAATAACTTTATTTCAAACAAAATTTAACAATAAACTTGAATCATCCAATAGACAGATTCATAGCAAGAACATTTATGTACATTAAACAACACAAACAAAATTAAAAATAAATTACAGTCCATTAATGCTCATCCTCATATGTCATATCGTTCAACTTTCAAAACAATTATAAGAATAACCAACAACTATCAAAATTTCTCAGCTATTTTGGCAAACCCTCTGCTCCTCACTCAAACTTCCAGTCCACTTACTATCTTCGCTCCTCACTCTTCATACGGATTTCCAGCCTAATCGAGAAACCCAACGATTTTCCGCGAAAAGAACAAAAAATAATAAATATCTTTCCTCCGCATCTGTCATTCCAGTTTCACTCTGTGTATGAAAATGAATCTCTTCTGTTGCGTGAGCAAGGTTGACAGCAACAGTTTGTAGCATTTCGATTTGTCTCTTTTGAATACACGAAAAATTGTATCTAACCATTATTAATATTTCGTTCCATTTTCATGTCAGTTCAGCAAACAGAATTCACCAGAGATGTTAAAGGGCAGAACAAACGTTTTATCAACACTTCATATGATGAAATCACCAGTGATGTTATCAAAACCTGGATGAGGAAGAAGTTATTTGTGAACGGAGTGTTCACGGCCGGGGAGAATGTTTATTACTAAAGTCAACGCAACATCAAATGTTTGTTTCCAACTTAAATAACATTTATTTTGAATTAGTTAAAATGTAATCTATTGTGAATTATTTCCGAAACCATTGTTAACCTTCAACATCTAAAATTCAACGAAAGATTTTGTATAAAAGACAGTATAAAGTTAAATAAAGCTCTCTTTCTATCTTACAATTTACGAAGATACATCCCGTCCTTTATATTCCAAGTTTGAACGGACATCATTATCTTTTCTTTTTTTGGCTCGCATAACTCACTCGCGAACAGATGTAATTAAAGTTTTCAAATTTTCAAAGCTATTGATATAATCTGGATTTTTTGTGTCTATTTTTGCTCCTTTTTTTAGGAGATTATTCATAGGTTTGGCTACTTTGCCGTAGTCTCTAATAAATTTCCGGTAGTATCCGGTGATGCCTAAGAATGATTTAATTTGTTTTGTTGAGGTCGGTAGTTTGAAATTCTGTATGGCTGAAATTTTGTTAGGGTTGGGTTAAATACCCTCTGTTGTAACTATATGTCCAAGGAATTCCGTTTCTTTTTTCAAGAATTCTGTTTTATCTAATTGTACTTTTAGATTTACTTCTTTCAAGCGCTTGAATATCTTACTAAGTGATATTATATGTTCTTGCAAAGATGTCGAAAAAACAATAATATCATCAAGATATACAAAGCAAATCCTTCCAATATATTCTGATAAAACAGAGTTCATCAGTCTTTGGAAAGTAGCGGGCGCGTTCTTCAATCCGAATGGCATACGAACAAATTCGTAATGACCATTTGCAGTTGAAAACGCTGTCTTTTTCACATCTTCATCCGCAATCTCGATTTGATGAAAGCCTTTGGCCAAATCGTGGGTTGTGAAATACATCGACTTTCCCAATTTATCGAATATATCTTCTATATTCGGAATTGGAAATTTATCGTCTATTGAAACTTCGTTCAATTTGCGATAGTCGATGACGATTCTCCACTTCTGTTTCCCAGAGGCGTCTTCCTTTTTCGGAACGACCCAAATAGGAGCAGAGTAAGGAGATTTGCTTGGGCGAATGATTCTTTGCTCAAGCATCTCATTTATTTGTCTAGATACCTCTGATTTATGAACTTCAGGGTATCTATAACTTTTGGTATATATGGGGATGTCATTTACCGTTTTTATACTATGCTTAATCGCATTAGTAAATGTCAAATCGGTCTCTTCTTGATAGAAAATACTTGAGTATTGGGCTACTAGTTTTATTATTTCTTTTTTTTCTTCGCCGTTAAGGTGGTTTGTTCTTAATTGATTTATAATAGGATCATTGCACATTTCAGTATGATACATTTTTATTTGCGGAACCATTTCGTATTCTTCTAAGCTAATGAGTGGGATTTCCTTTTTTCTTTCTTCATGTTCGTTGAAGTAGATCGGGATTTCCCTATTATTTATAGTTAATATTTTTTTATCTAAGTCTATTAATGATTTAGTTGGCAGTAGTATGTTGTTGGCTATTAATCCGAGGGATTTTTACTTTACTGTATGCAAAAATAGGATTTCCTGCTGTTTTTAACTCTATAGGATTGGTTAATTTCATTTGCCATTTCGGGTGGCATAACCCTGGGTTTAAAATACCTACTTGTTTCTGACCCTGTGTCAATTAATATTCTTAATCTAAATTTATTGTTTTTTGTATTAATAACTACATAGGGAAGACGGCTTGAAGGCTTTCTTCCCGAAAATCCTGGATATTATTTAACGTGTGTGTTTCCCTTTGGTAGGAACCCGATAGCGTATCCATCGGTTCGGGACCTGTATTATTATTGCAATTTCTGAACTGACTAGAACTAGAGTTTCTATATTGTCCTGATCTGTTACTTTGATTAAAGGAATTATTATTGTTGTAAAAGTTATTATTGTTGTTGTTTTGAAATTGGCCTGAGTTAGAATTTCTGTACTGTCCTGAGTTAGAGTTTCTGTACTGTCCTGAATTAGCGTTTCTTTACTGTCCTGAATTAGCGGTTCTGTACTGTCCTGAATTATTGTTTGTATTAAACGGGTTTCTATTGTAATTATTATTATTACTGTTATTATTGCTACTCGTATAAGAAGAATTTGGGTTACTATGTGAAAATCCTCTAGAATTGTTATTTTTTGTTACGATTTTTGTATACGCATAGCCTGAGTCATGAAGTATGTCCATGGCTTGTTCTAGAGTTTTTGGTTGCCTGCATATTAAAATTCCTTTCATTGGATCGGGAATTTTGTTAATAAATAACCTTAGTGACATTTCGCAGTTCTTTTTTATTTCTATTGAAGGTATATTTGTTTTGTCTTGAGCTGTTTTATTATTTAACCTCCTAAGTGCAATCTTAATTCTATCGTAAAAGTTTTGACAGCTATCATAAAATTGTAATCCTCGCAGTTCATCATATAGCTGCTCTATAGATTTTCTGTCACCAAAATATTAAAAAAGAATTTTTTTTATTTCCTCCCAACTCTGTACTGAACTATTGATATCTAAGGCTTCCCTAGCTCTACCTATGAGCCTACTTTTTATTATGTCTAGGATAATAAGTTGACTGTTTCCGTCAAATTTGTTTAGTGAGGGTTGGACCCTATCTAATAACTCTATAAAGCTGCTTAAATCTTCTATATTACCATTAAATTTCGGGATGTTATTTAAATATTTAATGGGATCTAAATTAATAGTAAGTAAGGTATTGTTTACCGCCATGTTTGCTGTTGTTGCTGCCGCTGTTGCCGATGTCCTCATTCTTGAACTTGGTTGCACAAAATTTATATGTTCATTTATACTGTTCTTTGTCTAACTTGCACTCAATTGCGCGCTGTTTAGAATATATTTTCACTACTGATCTTTTGTCGAACTTGCACTTGATCGCGTTGTTTGGAGAATATTTTAACTACTGTTCTTTTCGAACTTGCACTTGATCGCGTTGTTTGGAGAATATTTTAACTACTGTTCTTTGTCGAACTTGCACTTGATCGCGTTGTTTGGAGAATATTTTAACTACTGTTCTTTGTCGAACTTGCACTTAATCGCGTTGTTTGGAGAATATTTAAACAACTGTTCTTTGTCGAACTTGCACTTAATCGCGCGGTGTTAGAATATGTTTTAACTACTGTTCTCTGTCGAACAACCGACTGCGCCATTTACGTGTCGTGGTTTTCCGAGCGACTAAAAAAAACAACATTACTGTTTGTTTTTCTTTGTTTTATTTATTTGTATTTATTATTATTGAATTCTACATAACTTAGTTTATTCTACATGAAAGGCCGCTGTCCAAAGCAAAAGGCTGCACCTTTCAAGTAGATGGTTGATTTAGAACTAGTTTTTACAAATTTTATAATCTCTGAAGTTACCTCTGGTTTAGTATATTTGGGAGAGGGAAAGGAATGCACTTGTTGACAAAATATTCATATTTCATTGCCGTTAGTGAAATATGAATACATTGTTGTGCTTTAGGATGAACAATAAAAAGTGGATCCAGACACGTTTTGCTGGCTAAGCAAAAATGGCGTGGGAACCCGTTGGGGAACTTGAAAAAGCCGTTAGGCTAGTGGAATGTGGGAGGTGGTGAAAAACAGGTTTGGGTGACGTCTCAGACGTAACTCCATCCCAAATCAAGAAGCCAAAACGGTGGTCGACCAGATTGTGTTTAACGGGGTGAGTAGGTTTTTTGTTCCTATGGAACTCCATTCCGACCAAGGGAGGAACTTTGAGTCAAACATCTTCCAAGGAGTGTGCGGACTACTTGGCATTTAGAAAACGAGAACCACACCGCTTCATCCACAATCTGATGGGATGGTTGAAAGATTCAACCGGACCTTGAAAGAACATCTCACCAAGGTCGTAGGAAACTACCAAAGAGACTGGGATAGGCGCTATTGCTGATGGCCTATAGAAGTGCGGTACATAGCTCGACAGGACAAACACCATCTGACATCCTGTTCGGGAAAACCATGCGGCTGCCCAGCGAACTTAAATTTGGATGCCCCACAGAGGACCCACAGGACACAAACGAGTATGTGGATGACCTCAAGGAGAGACTCGCTGACATCCATAAAAGAACAAGGCAGCGGATGAAAGCCTACAGCGATCGGATGAAGACACGGTACGACACAAAAGCGACAACGGCAGGATTCCAAGCAGGAGATCGTGTGTGGCTTTATAATCCTCATCGTCAAAAGGGATTTTCATCGAAACTTCAACAAAACCGGGAAGGCCCTTATACTGTTGTCACGAGGATTAACGACGTGGTTTACCGCATCCAAAGAGGGCTAAGAGGCAAGTTAAAAGTAGTTCATTGTAACCGGCTGCATCGATATAGTGGCGAGGCTGCAGATGGAATTATTCGGGACGAACAATCTTAAGGAGGGGGCAGTGTAATGCACACCCAACATTTAATACCAATTTCCTTATCGAAAACGTTCAACCGAAAACACAAGCGGCAACTCTAAAAGGTACATCTAATGACAGCATTGTATATAGAAACTATAGTAAGTTCATGAATCGATTTAACAGTGCTTTGGACCGGAGGAGCATGCATGGTGGTGCAGCATTCGTTTCTCTACACACAATGGTAAAACAAATTGCTTGGAACGGAGACTGCTACGTTGGCACGGAGAAAATAGTCAAAAAGTCTACATAATAATACTATAGTTTCTATATGCAATGATGACAGGCGTTGCTTGTAAGTCAGTGTGTGTGAGTGTAGAAATATACCCGGAGGGGAAATTGGTGACAGCAAATGTGGAGACCACGTGGAACAAACTGGAACGCTCTAGATGATTGTTGATCTATAAAAATAGGCCGCTGACGCAACCAGGGGGTCAATTCCCGATCTGTGAAGCTGTGAAATGAAAACATTTATCACAGCTTCACCGAAAATTCGATTCTCGATTAGTGAAAATTCAACCTCAAATGTCAATTTTTTTTCATATGATAAATTACTTTTCATTGCCGTATGAGTCGGTGAAAAATTCAATCATGAAAAATGGCCGCAAAACTCAAACGATGAAAAATCCAATTGGAATCCAATTGAAATGAGAGAGAAAATGAGAGAATACTGTCAGAATTTATCATTTAGAACATTTTAGTACTTTTTAGATCCGGAATCGCTTAGAATGGATTCGTGAAGTGATAAAATGAAAAAACTGTATGAAAACTGAAATGAAATATTTTTTTTC
The DNA here is from genome assembly GCA_914767635.1 of Melanostoma mellinum. NCBI lineage: Eukaryota > Metazoa > Arthropoda > Insecta > Diptera > Syrphidae > Melanostoma > Melanostoma mellinum. The sequence goes on along the minus strand of OU612060.1, from coordinate 99,919,742 downwards.
ACTTCACAGCTTCACAGATCGGGAATTGACCCCCAGGAGTCAGTTTTGATTATAGAGTGATAAAGTTAAGAGTGAACTGTTGTTTACAAGTGATAGTCCAAAAGGCGAGCTGAGATCGAATAAAGCATAGATACTGAATAAAAGTGGTAGAATTAAATTGATTTTTTTTGCGAGCTAAGCGCACGTTACAATACGATAAGACCATGCGAAGTAGACATACTTAGGATATTTTATCTTCATCAGGTGGGTTCCTGGTACCGTATCCAATCCCTTCTGCAATTCCATGGCGGTCTTCAAAATGCTCATTTGTCTTCCCAGTACGTTCGTTCAAATCTCTGCCAAGAAACGAAAACTCCTCGTTTGGTATATCCTTGAGTAGATTGTGAAATCAAATCAAATCCATATTTTCCCACATCTAATTTGAGGAGCATATGGGCTGACAATGTTCCACACTTTTCACCGCATCATAAGACATTAAACAGTAACTAGACTTTGAGATGACCAACACCCTGTTCTTTCAAGAATGGTACGGATTCATTTTTACCCTTCACCGTTCCATAGTATAACTTCTTGTAGGCTTCTGTCCTTACATCCGAGAAATGGAACTTGTCATTTCGGTTCTTGGACACACAACAAAGAAAATAGACATCTAGCTCTACCTTCATTCAAAAAATCGCTTACTTTCTCATGAAAGTCTTAACGAAAAAAAAAACGGTACATATCAAAAGAAGATACAAGTAAATCTGGTATCCACTTTGAAAATTGCAAAATCCCTTCTCTTACGTCCATCCCAGAAGCGATTGAATGATTCACATCCATTGTATATAGAATCATGCAATAGTTGCATGATTGTATCTATATTTTATTATTTTTAAGCTTATAGATTTCTATATTCTTCCTTTGAAAAATCTATTTGTCAAAATACCAACGCTTTCCACCCTTTTCAGATTTGTTTTTAACCTTACATATCTATTGGGACTAGGAACATGAGTTTGCACACCACCTGTCGTTTCGGAACTAAAAGGTAGGGCACAGAGTGAAATGCTGTTTTGACAGCCCATACAATTTGTATGGGAAAAAGAAGAAATGGTGTCGGATTAAATGATTTAAATAAAATATAAAACTAAACAAAAGTGACTGAATTATATGCGCACTAGCATCTTAAAATGTTAAAGCTTGAATAAAAAAGTGAACTCGAGTGATTTGTACATTTCAAATGTATTTAGTTTGCAATTGAAAAATTTAAGAAAACGCCATTTTTGTATGGGAAAAAATGTAAACAAAGCTTTACGTAGATTTTGTTGAGGGGATGACAAATTTTGTTAAACTTAAATTTTCATTGAATTATGAGTGGTCTTCGGTATTTTATTGTTTTAAACTAAGGCACATTCTTGATTAAGAGCTTCATTTGTCCTTTTGTGGAAATTCTTATTCATATTTTTCAACTTAAATTTTTGTTGCCAAACAAAGCTCCTTTTTGAGATTGCATTTTGGATACTTCTAGTCAATTTTTAGGTTGTACTTTAATTTTATATTTTTGTTAACACTTTCAACAATCAATTTCAATAAGAATTTCAAATATTCGACCGGCAAAACATTCTATTTTTAAACAATTTTGTTGGAAAAGTGGCAATTTCCATACATGATGTCACTTGTTGTGCCCCAGCTCATTTGTATTTTGGCCGCTACGCGTCGTGATGGCCAGTCCCAATCTCCCAATAGAGAGTATAAAAATATGTGCAAGGAAAAACAAAAGCAATATTGGCAAAATCTCTCGCGAAAAATAACTGAAGTCAAGAACAGCCGTGATTTCTGGAAGTTAGCTAGAACGATGAACAGTAAAGACGTTATAAGACGCTCCCGTATCCAAATAAAAGCAGAAGTCTTAGCGGGCTACTTCAAAAATTTGTTGAACCTTATTAGCACCTCAAACTTGCATCTGTTCGCTCTTCCTCATACAGAAAACGAGTACATAAATGACGCGATTACTTTAATGCAGGTAAAAGAAGCTATCAAAGCAGCGAAGCTCAATAAAGCACCTGGGGAAGACCGTATACCTTACGAGTTTTATAAGCACTCCACTCAAAAATTTTAACAAGGTCTCACAAAATGTTTCAACCACATTTTCAACGAAGGAGTGTTAAACGAAAATTTCAGAAAAAGTATTATTTTTCCAATACTTGAAAAAGGTAATGCAGAAATCGCTAGCAACTGTCGCGGAATTTCGTTCTTGAATTCAGTGATGAAAATCTTCTCAGCAGGACTTCTCAATCGTTTAACGAATTGAGTAACGAAAAACAAGCTCCTCAGTGAGTTCTAAGCAGGCTTTCGAAGAGAATTCTCAATGGTGTATAACATTTTCACTCTCACAAGCATTGCGAAAACCATTGACCTAATAGATATGGACAGCTAGTAACCAACCTTACGAGGGGTGCATTTAAGAGCAGCGCTTTAGTTTTGGGTGGTATTTTTATGAAGCTACCACTATAGCAACAGGAGCAACAGAATAGCCCTTGAAGTACTGCAATGAGAAGAACTTTTTGCTTTTCACTGGTTTCAGTAGAACTGGTATTATATTTTTTTGGCACAACAAACTAAAGCAGCACCGTCGCTGTCGACAAAAGTTCTGCAAGGTTTGTATTGAAATGACATTTAACTAGCAGTCCATATCTATTATGTCAATGGTCCCAGTAGTGTTTTTCTTTTAAGAAAAAAAATTTTTGTGCTCATTTGAACTATTTTCTATTAAAACAAAAATTAATTGATACTTGCAACGCTGCAATTTCATCTTGGAATATCAAATTAAATTTCGATATAGGTGAGGTATACATTCACATAATTTGTCGCCATTTATCGCATACTTGCTTTCAATTTCAATGCCATATGCACCTTACTTATGTCGATTTCCTTTGCAAAAACAAAAGCACTCTAAAAAAGTGCTTTTTTTTCGTGCTCACTGGAACAGAAAAGACAAAATTCTTTTTTTATCATTGTATGTGTGCTATTTTTGACAGCCAACTCTTCCCGTTTGTTTTGTTCTGCAATTTATATAGAAAGAATATTCTCGAAACTTTATTAATAAATGCACTAGGAAGAAACCTCCTCATCCGAATAATTGTACACAACACTTTGACACTTTGAACAAAATTATTCACAGAATGCCTTTCGTTTTGTGTAAGGAATTTCAGAATTTCAAACACTTCTTCGTTGGAATCAGAACAAGATTACGGCTCATAAATATTTTGATAATTTCAGCTAAAATTGAGCGATCCATTTTCACAAAATAGTTTATTGTTTATTTTTATTATCTCTCTTTCACAGTCCTTTAACCAAAAATGCAAAATAATCAAACTGCAAACTGGTAAACGTCAAATGTTTTGTGTTGGTGTACGTGAAAGTGCGTGTAAATCTTGCCTCTGAATCGAGATTCGTAAAAGTGCTTTTTCGGGGCAAAAAAAAAGTGATCTAGTGCCTCAAAGTAACATATTTCGAGCAAAAAAGCACTTTTAAAGTGCTTTTGTGTACCACTGGAAATCGACATTATTGTACACACTTGTTGTCAACTTGCTTTTACATCGCCCATCATATGTAATATGGTTGTGTTTGTGAACCAATAAAAAGATTTCGTTTCTACATGGGTTTAAATTTCATCATATATGCGTTTCTTTCTAACCCATAGGAAATGCGCGCCTAAAGAAATATATTCCACATGAGCATAACAGCTGACGCAAACTTCTCCGCCGATGTTGGCGCACCCTAGTGACGAACAATGTTCCCAAAAAAAGGTGTCCGGTAATAGTACTATAGTTTCTATATACAATGCATCTCATGAATTTATAATATCGAAATATACATATATAATAACGTTAACATCGATATATTTCTGTAATTTTCGAGGGTTACGATACCCTAAAATGTAACTCAAAAATATTTTTGCTAAATATTATACTTAATTAGAAAATAATTAGGTTTTTTCATTTCCTGGAAAGTTTAAATATTCTTTCCTTTTCGAAATTGCATATTCAATTTAAATTGGTGATGAACAGGTGTTGTCTTCTTCTAGTTAGAATGCGACAATGTTGGCAATAGGCCATTTTTTGTTACGGCTATACTGTTACGGTAATATTTCACCGCAACAAAGATCTTCCCTTAAAAACTGGATTATGTTTTTACTCCCTTCTTTTGGTCCCGAAACCCTCCCCATCATTTCTTCGACCCACCATTTTTCCGTTGTTTGTTCTTAGCAATGTGAAAGGAACATTGCCTTGAACAAATAACAAAAGTAGGTACACTTGAACCGCGGATGAGCTGAATGGTTTGTTGACCCAATACACAAACCCAGTAGATGGCTAGAGAGATTGCCATATTTCGAAAAACAAAATGAGATACACACATATACACAAACATCACATAAAATAGAAGACACCATGTACACTATATCCAACATCATACAATATACATCATCATCCAACATACAACATCATACATCATACAATATCACACATTCATATTGTAACGATGCATTTTATACATCGCTACATGCTTATGCTACCACCACTCTATAATGCCTTTTGAGCTAAAAACTCGACGACCACACGCCATCCAGTAGTAGGAACTACGAAACACCTTTAACAGAGGCACGAACCGGAACCAGGAAATGAACACCAAATACTATCCGAGGCACAAGCCGGAACCAGGAACTACACGCCAAATGATACCCGAGGCACAAACCGCATACCCACCACAGGCTGCTAAATGAGTAGCATAGGCTCAGGCGCAGCAGTGTAGAATTTGGAACATATGTTTCTCCAACAGCGGAGAATACAACACACACGATTCACAGGCCAATGCACAGCAGCACACGACCACCGTGTGTTTAGTGGAGACATTAGCAACACGTTACACTGGGTATGGTTATGGGTAAGCACAGCGGCAGTGGAGACATAAGCAATCCAAATTAAACGACAGGAGAAAACAACAAAATATATGGGAAAGCGCACGACACCACGATACCGGAGAAGTATAAATAGGGCGAGCTGTGCCAAAGAAAAGTCAGTCAGCCGGCACCGGCGCAACGGTGCACACCTTGGTAAGAGTAAGTGTTCTTAAAAATCATATTGTTTGAAAAATAATATTTCGTGCCACACAGGGCCGTACCAAATACTTGTGATCTGTCAGACCTAAAAGTCTTGGCCTTCGTTGCTGGCAGGGGCATTAAATAATACCTGTCATTAATAAAAGAAAACGTTCTTTTCAGCTGGCTGCTCGTTGCCCAGAGCAATTTGTCAAGATTGAATGTACGTTATTAAAACTAATTTATTCCCTAGATCTGACGCCATAAGCAACCAAGAGCAATACCGCTCGGAGAACCACCCTATTGTTCCCGAGTATCTGAAGCCAGCATTACCGCAACTACCGCCGCCGAACTACCAGAAGCGAATTTAGAGGTATCTTCACACAGGCCCCGAAGGGCACTTGTGATCTCTGCCGGAGGGCATATAATAATACTCGACCGCTAACCCGTGAGGGAAAGTTGGGATCTTACCGCACAGGGTCAGTAAAGCGCCTGTGATCTCTGCCGGAGGGCATATAATAGTACTCAACCGCTAACCCGTGAGGGGAAGTTGGGATCTCCACACAGAGCCAAAGGGCACTTGTGATCTCTGCCGGAGGGCATATAATAGTACTCAACCGCTAACCCGTGAGGGGAAGTTGGGATCTCCACACAGAGCCGAAGGGCACTTGTGATCTCTGCCGGAGGGCGTATAATAATACTCAACCGCTAACCCGCTGAGGGGAAGTTGGGATCTTACCGCACAGGGTCAGTTAAGCGCCTGTGATCTTTGCCGGAGGGCATATAATAATACTCAACCGCTAACCCGTGAGGGAAAGTTGGGATCTCCACACAGGGCCGAAGGGCGCTTGTGATCTCTGCCGGAGGGCATATAATAGTACTCAACCGCTAACCCGTGAGGGGAAGTTGGGATCTCCACACAGAGCCGAAGGGCACTTGTGATCTTTGCCGGAGGGCATATAATTATACTCAACCGCTAACCCGCTGAGGGGAAGTTGGGATCTTACCGCACAGGGTCAGTAAAGCGCCTGTGATCGTTGCCGGAGGGCATATAATAATACTCAAACGCTAATCCGCTCTCTCCTACAGGTACACCGCCGAATTAAGATCAGCCGCCATAGAGAAGCCACAACGACAGCAGCGACGAGACGAAACGAGAGGGCCTGTTACCAAGGCTATATTGTACCATACTGGCGAGGAAGGCGCATAAGCGCGACATAAATATATATTGTATTGTAACCTTGCAATTTTAAGTACTAAAAAGACAAGTTCGAAATAATAAAGAGTTTCTGACCTTCTATGCGATGTTTTCGTGTTTTTATTCGCCGACCCTGGACAGCCGTGAGTCATTCCTCGGCTGGGAAACGAAAAGCACATCACAATTTGGCGCCCGAGCAGGGACTATAGGTCCATTCCCCAAGGAACAGAAACTCTCTAGCGAACTATAAACAGAAAACGAAACAAGCCAATCATGTCAGACTCCGAAGAAAGCTTTGATGTTTTCGCGAGCATCCGAGCAATTTATTTGCTCAGTAAGGAAGAGCTTAAAACACGAATGAGTCAACTAGGACTCGATACTGAAGGATCGATAGCCGTTCTTCGAACCAGATTCAGCGCTCATATTAAGGGGGCCAGAATGAGAAAGTCGATGCAAAGTCTTTGTGAAGACTTGGAGAAGGTCGTTACCTCAAGAGAGTACGATGACGCATCAGCCACAGAAGCCAATACCGAACCAACACCGAAAGCGCCCGGCTATACAGAACTACGATTTGAAGTACCTTCGTATAAGCCGCCAGTACCTTTACACACGCCTAACAGCGTTACCGAGGCAACCAGAGGTTGCCTAGCGACAGAAAACTTACCTGACCAACCGAGTACATCGCGTGGGCTTACCCCCTCAGCCAACAGAACTACGGTGAGGACCACCGGTAGAGTTGTGCTCAGCTACGAAGCTGAAGTTATGAATACAGTGCGAAAATGGGGACTGAAATTTGACTCGTCTGGTAACGCCATAGAATTCTTAGATCGCCTCGAAGAATTGACTACATGTTACGACCTGCGCCCAGACGACGTAGTTAAAGCATTGCCAGAACTCTTACGTGGCACTGCACTAGAGTGGTATCGCATTAATCGAGACCGTGTCAAAGTATGGAGCGAATTTCGTAGCGCCTTCCTCGAACACTTTTTGCCCGCCCGTTACTTGTGCAAATTAGAGGATGAAATCATGCGAAGGAAGCAAGGCCCCCGTGAGAAGGCAAAAGATTTCATCCAGGGCACGCAATATTTGGTTCACCGTCACCCCCGCATAAACCTGTTAGACAATATCGATCGGATATATGACAGCTTGCGGGCGGAGTATCATTTATACATCAAGAGGCGCGATTTCAAAACGCTCGAGGAGCTTATGACGTTGGCATAGGAGTACGAATATATCCAAGGGGAGGATTGTAACTCGCGCCACGCGTTAAATCGCCCTGCGCCAGCTCTGAACCGTAACGCACTACCGTACCGTCCGATACCTGACAGGGTTTACCAGTGCAACGCCCTGATCTCAATCGCCCCAATCCTTTTAGACCGATACTCCCCGCTAACCAGTACGACCGCTCCACGCACTGCTGGAATTGTAAGCAGCGTGGACACAACAAAAGCAACTGCAAGAGGCCTTTCCGACTCTTCTGCTCCTACTGCGGTGAGGACGGGAGATTAACCGAGGACTGTGGGTGTCATCCGCACAGGGCCGCAGTTATGAGCAGTCAAGTTAACCACTGTTCAACCCGAAAAATCTGGTACCGAAAACCAGGAAATTCAAGGGCACTTAATTCAAGCGCCTTGACCACAACCACAACTAAGCCGACCCCGCTGACTCAAGTAAGACTGAATAGACGGCTTACCCGAACACACCAGAAACAGCAGGACAGCTGTAGAAAATACCAGCCACCGCCAGAAACGAAATCAACTGAGTTTGACCCACGTTGTTTTGTGACGGTACAGGTCCATGGTCAACCAGTAAGGGCTTTGATAGATACAGGAGCCACCATGTCATTTATTAATGAAAACACTCGTCGTCTGCTACGCCGAGCTAAGATAGACGCCCACTACTACCGCCATCTCACTTACCTCGCCAACGGAGGCATGGTTGTCAGCCGAGAGCACTATTCACTCACGATGTCTAGCGCTGACCAAGACATTCATGGGATTGTGACGTATATGCACAAACTAGTGTACGACATGGTCATCGGTGTAGATTTATTACGCAAGGCTGATTTCCGTATGACTTTGCGAGGTCTTGAAATCCCTTGGACTGACATTAGCTCTGAAGAACCAAGAGACCGACTGTTTGGTGGAAACAATTTGTTGGCGCTGTCATGCGGTACGCATAGAGTAACCGCAACGCCCTCCGTCCGGAGCGAAGGAATGAAAATGTTGTACTCTCAGGATGCCGCTCAAAGGCAAACACGCTGCTATAACCTACGAAGGAGAGCGTGGCGACCCAGTATTGGCGAACACGTATGCAAAAGAGTAAGAGTACTCTCATCCGCCGCCAAACACTTCGCAGAAAAACTAGCACCCCAATACGAGGGGTCTTACGAAGTAGTCCGTTATATTTCCCCAGTAATTGCTATACTAAGACGTGTAGCGCAACAAAAAGACTATCGAGGACAACAAGAAAATAATACTATAAGATCTAACATAAAGGATCTCAAAAGGTTCTCATCATCAGAATGCAGTATAAAAGCAAGGGCTGAGGTGGATATTTGCAATTCAGCCAGCGACCGCCAAAGAACCAACATGAATTCCTGCGAAGAGGAAAAAGAAATAGCGCAGCCCTGGAAAGGGCAAGGGACGATGCCCTCTCGTTTAAAATCCGGCCAACGACAACCGAATTGTCTACCTAAATTACCGCATCCCGAACCCCGCGCCAAGACAACCGCCGGCACCGCCACAACCCAGAAGAAGCGCATTGCGCGCACCCCAAAGGAGCCAGAGGTCAGGCGACTGGCTAGGGCAGCCGCAGTAAGGCCATCAACCAGCCGTGGAACTGCGGGAAGGAAGGGCACTGCACCGGACACAAAGGCGGCACAGATAAAAGCAACCCGAGCTGTGGATTTACGGACAAGGCTGCTAAAATCCGTGCGCGGCCTTAAGCAACCAAGCACTAGCATGCTTCCATCAGTTCGCGACGCGGCTATGGTCACAGTGACGCACAACGCGCCGAAACCCTCCGTGCCTACCACACGCCCGTCAACCCAGAGACGGCCGACTCCCAATAAACCGGATCATTTTAAGGTAACCAAGCACGCGTTATATTATCCGCACCGCCGACGACAACGATTCTTCTTCTGACGGAGGAACGGAAAGATCTAGGTGAATATCGTTCGACATGGGTTCGCCGTACTAACCCACGAACCTACGGGAAGGAAGAAGGAGGTCGCGTTCGACCCAGGAACACATCCATCAGGAAGACAACCCGAAGTTTTTTTTGTGCAAGGAGCACCTCCCATTCATTTTTTTTTTGTGCAAGGAGCACCTTCCGTAAACTTTTTTTGTAAGAAGTGTCTTTTATTTTAGTTAATTAATTCTTTTTTTGTTTGCATTAGGTTATGATTAGGATTGTTAAAAAAAAAAAAATACAAAAAAAATATATAAAAAAAATATACAAAAAAAATAATAAAAGAAGAAAAAAACAAAAAAAAAATAAAAAAGAGAAAAATATACAAAAAAAATAGATAAAAGAAAAAAAAGGATACAAAAAAATATAAAAAAAAGTGAAAAAAAGAAGGTATAAAAGAGAAAAAAAAAATAATATAAATATATAAGGAGGTTAAGACGAGAAGGTTCTCGCCTCCAAAAGGGGGGTGGTATGTAACGATGCATTTTATACATCGCTACATGCTTATGCTACCACCACTCTATAATGCCTTTTGAGCTAAAAACTCGACGACCACACGCCATCCAGTAGTAGGAACTACGAAACACCTTTAACAGAGGCACGAACCGGAACCAGGAAATGAACACCAAATACTATCCGAGGCACAAGCCGGAACCAGGAACTACACGCCAAATGATACCCGAGGCACAAACCGCATACCCACCACAGGCTGCTAAATGAGTAGCATAGGCTCAGGCGCAGCAGTGTAGAATTTGGAACATATGTTTCTCCAACAGCGGAGAATACAACACACACGATTCACAGGCCAATGCACAGCAGCACACGACCACCGTGTGTTAAGTGGAGACCATTGTATATAGAAACTATAGTATTATTATGTAGACTTTTTGGCTGGTGGTCTCCGTGCCAACTTAGCACTGTCCGTTCCAAGCAATTTGTTTTACCATTGTGTGTAGAGAAACGAATGCTGCGCCACCATGCTCGTCCGGTCCAAAGCACTGTTAAATCGATTCATGAACTTACTATAGTTTCTGTATACAATGGTGGAGACATTAGCAACACGTTACACTGGGTATGGTTATGGGTAAGCACAGTGGCAGTGGAGACATAAGCAATCCAAATTAAACGACAGGAGAAAACAACAAAATATATGGGAAAGCGCACGACACCACGATACCGGAGAAGTATAAATAGGGCGAGCTGTGCCAAAGAAAAGTCAGTCAGCTGGCACCGTCGCAACGGTGCACACCTTGGTAAGAGTAAGTGTTCTGACTAGGTTTTGTTTAGTATATAAAAAAAAACTAGGGAAAAAAATACTCTTATAAAACTTTCTTAAGAAAAAGAAAAGAAACACGTCCTGTTTGCAAATCGTTATAATTCGGTATATTTTTCTTGTATATAAACCAGAGGTCAAAGTGACAAAATGCTATGTTTTTTATTTACATTAGTTTTGACATATAGATTTTGTGGATTCTATTTAATTTCTAGCATTGTTTGATTAACTAATTAACATTACAAATTCAGTTCGTATTCTTTAGTTTAACATTTATTTTAAAAGAACATTGTACTTTCGTACATTCTCCCGCCTCTAAATGTTGAGTTTTAAGATTTCAGCTCGATGCAGCGGGGATGTTAAGTAATAATTTGGCATCACTGTTTCCCATTATTTCCATCATTGATCTCTTTTCCAAGACGTTTCACAATAGTGGGACCACTAAGTACATGTAAAGAGACAATAGTATTAGTGCATTATAAAAATAACATAATCATCACATGTACACCCGTAAAAAGAAACTTTTGATGACACTACATGGTACATGCATACTACTAAGTTAAATGACAATCGAAGAGTTATCTCATTCACACTTGAATGGGATGTTCTAATGTTGCTGCTGGTAGGTGTAGTACAGCAGTATTATTTGTGAATGGCATTCACACCGGTGGTGGTTGTAGATTGTAGTTCCATTTCCATTTTCTATATAGTAAATTAATTCATTTCTATTGTTGAAGGTGTGAAGAAGAAGCATGGTGCCGGCATGCGTTCTTCGATATTTTAATCGTGAATTTTATTAAATGAGTTTGTTGTAAATAAATTAGTGATAATAATAAGTTCAGTGCGTTGAATAGATGAAATTTCTTAACTCTGTTGATTTTGGTGACTTATTGTTATATAACATACAACTTTTTGGTGTCTTGGAGTTGCTGCGTACGGTTGCTGGGAATTTTTGGATAAGTTGCAAAGGATTTCCCGCAACTTTCATCTTGGGTGTTGGAGTGGTGTTCATTTATGTGTGCCTACCCACATAATTCAGGCTGAGTGTTTTGTTTTGTTTTTATATTATATTTTATTAGATATTAATTCGTATGTTTTTTGTGATTGTAGTGTTTCTGTTTTGTTTGTTTGACATCATAAATGTTCAATTTATTAAAATTTTAATTTCGATTTTGGGTAGCGTGCGTATATGTTTGTGTGTGTGTACGTGTGCATATTTTACAATTTAATTCGCGGAGTACGGGGTTCGCGCGTAGGTTATTTTATTTCAATAGCTGGTAGCTGGGTATATATATATGTGTGTGTGTGTGTTCAATGGCAAAGGCATTTTTGTCGTGACCAAGTGCCATCCTTTTCTAGTTGGAAAACTAGAATTGTTTACATTTTGATTGTAAACAAACCGCGATTTATTTCGGAAAGATTTCGCGAATTTTATAACTTTGATTAAGTTGTAGGTGTGTTTAAGTGATTGAAAATTATTAAGTGTTTTATTAATTTCACTTCAGTGGACTGTATATTTGGTCTTAAATTAATCAGACCTGTGTACAGAAATAGTCATATGCATTTGCCGATGGCATTGACATTTCGTGTTTTTGATTTGCTATGTGATGTGGATCGTGTTCTATATTTTTTTTTTTTTTGTTTTTAAAAATGGCAAGTGCATTTTGTGTTTGCCGATAATTTGTTTATTAATAATAGTGCATTGCTTCAGCGTTTTGTTATTAATTAATATTGGGTTTGCGTTGGTGCATTGCATAGATATATATTTTTTTTTTTTTACTAAAATGTGTCTTGTCAACGACGATATTTTTTGTTTTGTTTTGCCGACGGGAATTCGACTTTCGACGTGCAATGTTCCTCGGTCTTCGATGTTCAATTTAAACATGCAGAGACGATTTTAAAATAAAATGTGTTTAAAAAACTTTGATTTATGTTGTAGCTTAAGTTTTTAGAATAAGTTATGTTTTAAGCACTCGATGTAAAGCTTAAGTGTTTAGGAATAAGTTGTGTTTAGTTCCTGTAGAATATAAGTTTGATTTTGTGTGTGCGTTGTTGCAGCACAGCATCTGACGATGAATTGCATTGATTGCTTTTCATGCTTTCATCATTTTATTATTAAATAAAGATGTTTTTAAACAAAGTTTTTGTTTGAGTTTTTCTTTTTTTTTGAACAGCTTTCAGGTGTTTTAAAGATGTATTTTGATGTGTTTTCAACAGCTTTATAAAATTTAAAGATGTGTTGATTGATGTGATTTGAATAATTTTACAGGTGTTTTAAAGATGGGTTGATTGCTGTTTGAATTTGTTGATGACTTGATTTAAAATTTTCTTATATGGTACAGATGTGTTGAATGTTGATGTGAGTGATGAGTTGTATCAAATTTTAATTAAAATTTAAATTGTTCCGTGGATTTGAAAACCAGCGTATACTCCTTTTGTTCTTAATTTAGAGTTTTATGCTTTTGAAAACAACATAGGTACTCCTTTTGTTTGTCGATGTTTCGGTAAACAGCTTATGTTTTAGGAATAAGTTTTTATATTAACGCCGATTGCTCTTGATGTTTGTTGGACGGTAGATAACAAATTTTCGCGATAGGGCGTTTTAGATTTCCGTTTTGTGTCTTCACGGTGACAACGCGTATAAGACCATCCGTTCCCGCGTGAGTGTCTTCGATTCGGGCAAGGTTCCAATACGTCGGTGCAAGTCGCTCATCCTTGAGCAACACTAGGTCTCCTATTTTAGGAGCTTCTCGAACTTGAGTCCATTTCGGACGTTGCTGCAACCGTGCAAGGTATTCGGAACTCCACCTTTTCCAAAATCCTTCCGCCAGCGCTTGTACCTTTTTCCATCGGTCGATATACGTGATGTCGTTGTTGAGTTCGCCTTGTGGCACAGCGTGCAAAGATTCGCCTACGAGAAAATGCGCAGGTGTTAGCGCATTCAAATCATCTAAGCTGTCGGAGAGCGGGCATAAGGGTCTCGAATTCAAGCACGCTTCTACCTGAGTTAGAAGCGTTGTGAGCTCCTCAAAAGTCAGCCTTTCGGTTCCAACAACTCGCTTCAAATGGTATTTCACCGATTTCACTCCCGCTTCCCATAATCCACCAAAGTGTGGAGAAGCTGGGGGAATAAAGTGCCAATTTGTACCATGATTTGCAAGGTTTTCGGCAATCTCCTTCCAATCGTGCTTCGCGTCCTTCAACATTTTGGCTAATTCATTATTAGCGCCGACGAAATTAGTTCCACAATCGCTGTATATTTGTTTGCAGCTACCTCTCCTGGCAGTAAACCGTCGAAATGCTGCTAAAAATGCTTGGGTAGTCAGATCAGACACTACTTCCAAGTGAATGGCCTTTGTTGCCAAACAGATAAACACTGCAAAATACCCTTTTAGTATTTTAGCTCCGCGAGCCTTCCAGCTTTTTATTTCGATGGGTCCTGCGTAGTCAACTCCAGTATGACTGAAAGGTCGTGACATCTGAACTCTAGGTGCAGGTAGATTCGCCATCAACTGCTGCATTTCCGATGCTTTTTGCCGGTAGCAAGAAGTGCATCTATGAAGCTGATACTTCACGCTTCGTCGTATCTGGCCAATCCAATATTTTTGACGGATGTAGTTGATCATCTGTTGGATGCCGCCATGTAAAGTGTTCTTATGGGCATCTCTGACGACCAGGTTGGTAAAATGGTGACTGTTTCGAAGTAACATCGGATGTTGCGCGTCGTAGGGGAGGAGAGAATTCTCCAAGCGTCCTCCTACTCTCAAAAGTCCTTCAGCATCAACGAATGCGTTCAAAGTCTTGAGTGATTTAGGTATTTTCGAGGTTTCCAAAATTTGTTGAAGCTCTGCTTTGAACATCTCTTTCTGTGCGGCCTTTACGGCGATGATACGCGCTGCTTCCAGTTCGTTTGGAGTAAATGGGCCATCAGAAATTGCTTTTCGTCGACATTTTGTTGCGAAACGACAACATGTGGCGATAACTCGAATCACCTTCAACAAACTCGAACAGTCGCGGATGGTTTGAAGTATGCGGTCATCCTGACTGACTTGAGCGCTTAGTACCTTAACCGTACGTCGTTCCTCGTCAGTTTCGATGTCAACAGGTTGATGCGGAAAATCGAAAGCCCATTGACTGCGTAAAAATTCAGGACCAATCCACCAATTTTGCAATGACGTTAGTTCTGCAGGATACACTCCTCTAGACGCCAGATCGGCTGGGTTATGAAGCGTTGCGACATGTCCCCAGCAATCGATCCCCACTAACCGCTGAATTTCGGATACTCTGTTGGCCACGAACGTAGTCCATTTAGCGGGAGTGGCTCGTATCCACGCGAGCGCGATGGTTGAGTCGGTCCAAGTAAACATCTTGATGTCGGGAACAGCCAAAACGTCCTTCGTATACTGCATCAATTGCGCTAACACTACTGCTCCGCAAAGTTCCAAACGTGGAAGTGTGATCGTACGTTGACTTGGAGCTACCTTCGTCTTTGCCAGGAGCAAGTTGACCTGTATATTCCCATCACTGTCAAGCACACGAACGTATACTACGGCACCGTATGCTTTCATCGACGCATCACAGAATCCATGTAGCTCAATATCCTTGTTGGTCTTACTTATATGAGTCCAGCGTGGTATTCGAAGTTTCTCGATCATCGGAAGTTCTTGATGAAAGGCATCCCAATCCTTTTTCAAAATAGCTGGAACCGGATCATCCCAATCACAACTAAGTTCCCAAAGCCGCTGCATAATTAACTTTGCCGTGATGACGCATGGTGATATCCAACCAAGTGGGTCGAACAGTTTGGCTATGGTGGACAACATTGACCTTTTTGTTGTGGCTTCTGACGACTGTTGCACATTTTGGTATGAAAAGTAGTCGTCTACCGGGAACCATTTGATGCCAAGGGTTTTGACATGATTTGACATGTTGAACGGCACCTCAAAATCTAACTCTCGATCCGCTACAGGTATGTCTTCGACGAGTTCCTTCACGTTGCTTGTCCATTTTCTTAAATTGAAGCCCGCAGACGCCAGAAGTTGATTCGCTTGGTCGCGCTTTGTTCGTGCTTCTTCCACAGTATCGGCACCACTGATGAGATCGTCCACATACATGTCCTCTCGGACAACCTTTGCGCCTTCCGGCAGGTTTGATTCTTCATCTTCGGCTACACGCTTCAAAATTTTGATGGCAAGATACGGTGCACTTGCTGTGCCAAACGTTACCGTTTTAAGCCGATACATTTTGATTGGAGATGAACGATCGTTTCTCCACAGGATCAACTGATAGTATGTGTCCGGTGTATCAACCAACACCTGCCTATACATCTTCTCGATGTCAGCCGTAAACGTTATTCTGTGGGTTCGCCATCGAAGAACCAGATCAATAATGTTCGACTGTAATTTTGGACCCACCAAAAGTCGATCATTGAGCGAACTTCCATCCAAAGTCTTCGCTGTTGCGTCGAACACGACCCTCAGTTTCGTAGTGGAACTCGATTCCTTGAAAACTGCATGGTGAGGCAAAAAATAGTGGTATGGGGTTGCCAACACCGAGTCGCCGACGTGAATTTCTTCCATATGCCTCAGGGTTGCATATTCCTGTATGCATTTGGCATAATCTGCCCGAAGAGTTGGGTTTGCCTCCAGCCTCTTCTCCAAGTGCAGGAATCGTCGGACCGCGCTCTGCTTACTGGATCCCATCGCTGGAAGACATCCACCTTTAAACGGCAGCTTCACTTCATAACGCCCGTCAGGAAGGCGTCTCGTGTGTTCATCGAAATGCGCGTCGCATGCGATGTTCTCCTCAGTTTCATGTGTCTGGAACGGCAATTCTTCCATCTCCCAGAATCTCTGCAGCTGAGAATTCAGGTCAGCAGTCTGCACAAAACTGCGTATTTGCCGGGGATGTTCCGCTTGAACTTTCCCTAACACAATCCACCCTAACTGCGTCTTCTGAGCGGTTGGTCCGACTCCATCTGCAGGTCTTCTCACTTCTGGAAGGAGTATATCAGCATATACTTCGCTGCCGAGAAGTAAATTAATAGGTCCAGGAACGTGGAGATTTGGATCTGCCAACGTTAACCCTTTAAGGTGTTGCCATTTGTCAGGTATCATTTGTTGGGCCGGGAGATGGCCAGTCAGCGACTTGAAAACCAGTGCCCGCACCGCACCTTCATAAGTTGAGTTGCATGACGCAAGCTCAATATCCACGCATGTTTGCGTTGTGCCACTGCTGACTAACCCTAACCCTGACACCTCGACAAAGGTACGTCGCTTTTTCAGCTGCAATTGTTGTGCTGCATCTTCAGTGATGAAGCATGCTTCCGATCCTGGGTCGATCAAGGCTCGTAGATGGTGTTGACGACCATCGGCTGTTCGCACCTTCACAATTGCTGTCGCTAAAAGCACCTGGTGTGTTCTGCTACCATGCGACGTGTGGTAATTGAAAACTTGACCACTTGTAGAAGCTTGTTGCACTTCTCTCGGTTCAAACTCCAGCGCGTTTGCGTTAAAAGATGTGGAAACTGCATTGTTACCTCTTGAAGTTGTTGTTGACCTCGTGTTGTTGACCATATTTGCACGCACAGCTGGATGTTGGGCCACGTTAACATGCAAAAGCGTGTGGTGACGCTGTTGGCAAAAGTAACAGCATCCAGGTGAGGGGCAATCCGGCGCAAAATGCCCTAAAGAAAGGCAGTTGTCGCAAACTCTCAGGCGTCGAGCAGTCTGCTTCCTTTCCGATGTGTCCATATTCAGGAACCGCTGACACTTCCTTATGGAATGTTGCTGCTGATTGCATAAACTGCACACTCCCGACTCCCTGTTAAAGGTTGGTCGAACTGCTGGCCTACCTACTTGCCTACTGGCTGGCTTAACTGTTGGCCTAGCTGCTGGCGTCGCAAACATCACTTTGGTATAATGAGGATTTTGTCTCCATGTTGTGTGTGTTTAATATAAAGTAAAATGTATTTCTATTTTAAACTAAAAAGGAAAACACTTTTTGTAAATTTTTGTTATTTATTATCCTTAATTACACAACATTGAATATTAATAAGCGACGCGTTTCGGAAATATTATTCCATCTTCGGGCTACCTGTTACAAAAACTTTTGTTTACTTTGCCAATTTTCCAGTTGTCAAGATTTTATTGTTGTTTTATTGTAGTACATGTTGTCTCTTTTTGTTATTTCTTCTTGTGTTGTTGATGATGATCACTTTGGTGCTCTGAAAGCGAGAACGGTTGTTGGCGTGTGTCTCAGCTTTCATTTTTGACGCGGAGCACATCTCCTGCTGGTCAACAACTTCCAAAGTGCGGAAACGAATGTCCAAGAAGTCCGCAAACTCGACGAATTTCGGTAAATCTTTCCTGTTTCCTATCTTTTCTTCCCACAGCTTCTGCGTAGATGACGGCAACTTCGGTTGCAGAAACCAAATAAGCACCGTATCCCACTGATCCACCGGAACGTCCATGTTCTCCAGCGCTGACATACACTCCCGTGTAGTGAACAACAACTCCTTCAAACCAGTCGCAGTTTCCCGGGCCATAGGAGACTGCCCAAACAAAGCCTGCATCTGTAAATATACCAGGATGCGTTTGTGGTCGTAGCGCTCATTCAGCAAATCCCACGCCTTCTCATAATTGGCCGCCTCGACCGACAAATTTTGAAGGAAACGCTCGGCGTCACCAACCAAACACGAATGCAGGAAGTGCAGCTTGTCTATATCAGCCAGACTGCTGTTGTTGTGCACCAACGCACCAAAACGGTCGTGAAATCCTCGCCAGCTGGTGTAAGCACCATCAAACTTGGGCAAGTCGATTCGAGGGAGCCGTATCTCCGACCGAGATGACGACTGTTGAGACGTTGCGTCCGAAGATGCTGCCTTATCGTTCCCTGTAAGCACAGGTTTGTGCTTCTCTAACGCATCCATTAGAACAACACGGTAATCTATTGAAATATCCATTATCTGGTCGTATACCTCTAATAAATCTTCTTTCTTCATAGTAGATTCCAGATGCTGTCCTCCGATGATCGCCTCGTTATATACCTTTGAAGTGGCGACGTCCTCCTCCAACTTAGTTAGCCTTGCAGCTACGTACGAGCGCGTTAGACGCTCTTTTGGGGATTTTTTAAAGTTGGTGAAATCCCTTTTTATGGTCGTGAGCAAACCACTTTGAAGTTCCCCATATTTATACATTTTTCAAAAAAATATCTATTTGTTTTTTCAGATTTAAAGGAAAAAAATGTGCAAACTCACGTACAATCAGCTGCAGCTGCCGTCAAATCCTGTATCTTCTTGCTGGTGTTTATTTTATTGCACGACGCGACTTTATTTCGGTTTTGTTACGCGAAATAAGATTGTAATTAACAAGTAAATAGTTATTAAATCACTAAAATGATTTTGCAAAATGCACTTTGTGTATATATATGTACATATATGTCTAACTAACTATTTAAATGCTCACTTTATTGTCAAAGTTATAGATTTAACACACACACACACTGTTGTTAATCAATTGTTTTTAAAAGACGGTTCAGAAGGACCAAATGTTCTGACTAGGTTTTGTTTAGTATATAAAAAAAAACTAGGGAAAAAAATACTCTTATAAAACTTTCTTAAGAAAAAGAAAAGAAACACGTCCTGTTTGCAAATCGTTATAATTCGGTATATTTTTCTTGTATATAAACCAGAGGTCAAAGTGACAAAATGCTATGTTTTTTATTTACATTAGTTTTGACATATAGATTTTGTGGATTCTATTTAATTTCTAGCATTGTTTGATTAACTAATTAACATTACAAATTCAGTTCGTATTCTTTAGTTTAACATTTATTTTAAAAGAACATTGTACTTTCGTACAGTAAGTGTTCTTAAAAATTATATTGTTTGAAAAATAATATTTCGTGCCACACAGGGCCGTACCAAATACTTGTGATCTGTCAGACCTAAAAGTCTTGGCCTTCGTTGCTGGCAGGGGCATTAAATAATACCTGTCATTAATAAAAGTAAACGTTCTTTTCAGCTGACTGCTCGTTGCCCAGAGCAATTTGTCAAGATTGAATGTACGTTATTAAAACTAATTTATTCCCTAGATCTGACGCCATAAGCAACCAAGAGCAATACCGCTCGGAGAACCACCCTAATGTTCCCGAGTACCTGAAGCCAGCATTACCGCAACTACCGCCGCCGAACTACCAGAAGCGAATTTAGAGGTATCTTCACACAGGCCCCGAAGGGCACTTGTGATCTCTGCCGGAGGGCATATAATAATACTCGACCGCTAACCCGTGAGGGAAAGTTGGGATCTTACCGCACAGGGTCAGTAAAGCGCCTGTGATCTCTGCCGGAGGGCATATAATAGTACTCAACCGCTAACCCGTGAGGGGAAGTTGGGATCTCCACACAGAGCCGAAGGGCACTTGTGATCTCTGCCGGAGGGCATATAATAGTACTCAACCGCTAACCCGTGAGGGGAAGTTGGGATATCCACACAGAGCCGAAGGGCACTTGTGATCTCTGCCGGAGGGCGTATAATAATACTCAACCGCTAACCCACTGAGGGGAAGTTGGGATCTTACCGCACAGGGTCAGTTAAGCGCCTGTGATCTTTGCCGGAGGGCATATAATAATACTCAACCGCTAACCCGTGAGATAAAGTTGGGATCTCCACATAGGGCCGAAGGGCGCTTGTGATCTTTGCCGGAGGGCATATTATAATACTCAACCGCTAACCCGCTGAGGGGAAGTTGGGATCTTACCGCACAGGGTCAGTAAAGCGCCTGTGATCGTTGCCGGAGGGCATATAATAATACTCAAACGCTAATCCGCTCTCTCCTACAGGTACACCACCGAATTAAGATCAGCCGCCATAGAGAAGCCACAACGACAGCAGCGACGAGACGAAACGAGAGGGCCTGTTACCAAGGCTATATTGTACCATACTGGCGAGGAAGGCGCATAAGCGCGACATAAATATATATTGTATTGTAACCTTGCAATTATAAGTACTAAAAAGACAAGTTCGAAATAATAAAGAGTTTCTGACCTTCTTTGCGATGTTTTCGTGTTTTTATTCGCCGACCCTGGACAGCCGTGAGTCATTCCTCGGCTGGGAAACGAAAAGCACATCACAATTTGGCGCCCGAGCAGGGACTATAGGTCCATTCCCCAAGGAACAGAAACTCTTTAGCGAACTATAAACAGAAAACGAAACAAGCCAATCATGTCAGACTCCGAAGAAAGCTTTGATGTTTTCGCGAGCATCCGAGCAATTTATTTGCTCAGTAAGGAAGAGCTTAAAACACGAATGAGTCAACTAGGACTCGATACTGAAGGATCGATAGCCGTTCTTCGAACCAGATTCAGCGCTCATATTAAGGGGGCCAGAATGAGAAAGTCGATGCAAAGTCTTTGTGAAGACTTGGAGAAGGTCGTTACCTCAAGAGAGTACGATGACGCATCAGCCACAGAAGCCAATACCGAACCAACACCGAAAGCGCCCGGCTATACAGAACTACGATTTGAAGTACCTTCGTATAAGCCGCCAGTACCTTTACACACGCCTTACAGCGTTACCGAGGCAACCAGAGGTTGCCTAGCGACAGAAAACTTACCTGACCAACCGAGTACATCGCGTGGGCTTACCCCCTCAGCCAACAGAACTACGGTGAGGACCACCGGTAGAGTTGTGCTCAGCTACGAAGCTGAAGTTATGAATACAGTGCGAAAATGGGGACTGAAATTTGACTCGTCTGGTAACGCCATAGAATTCTTAGATCGCCTCGAAGAATTGACTACATGTTACGACCTGCGCCCAGACGACGTAGTTAAAGCATTGCCAGAACTCTTACGTGGCACTGCACTAGAGTGGTATCGCATTAATCGAGACCGTGTCAAAGTATGGAGCGAATTTCGTAGCGCTTTCCTCGAACACTTTTTGCCCGCCCGTTACTTGTGCAAATTAGAGGATGAAATCATGCGAAGGAAGCAAGGCCCCCGTGAGAAGGCAAAAGATTTCATCCAGGGCACGCAATATTTGATTCACCGTCACCCCCGCATAAACCTGTTAGACAATATCGATCGGATATATGACAGCTTGCGGGCGGAGTATCATTTATACATCAAGAGGCGCGATTTCAAAACGCTCGAGGAGCTTATGACGTTGGCAGAGGAGTACGAATATATCCAAGGGGAGGATCGTAACTCGCGCCACGCGTTAAATCGCCCTGCGCCAGCTCTGAACCGTAACGCACTACCGTACCGTCCGATACCTGACACCCGACAGGGTTTACCAGTGCAACGCCCTGATCTCAATCGCCCCAATCCTTTTAGACCGATACTCCCCGCTAACCAGTACGACCGCTCCACGCACTGCTGGAATTGTAAGCAGCGTGGACACAACAAAAGCAACTGCAAGAGGCCTTTCCGACTCTTCTGCTCCTACTGCGGTGAGGACGGGAGATTAACCTAGGACTGTGGGTGTCATCCGCACAGAGCCGCAGTTATGAGCAGTCAAGTTAACCGCTGTTCAACCCGAAAAATCTGGTACCGAAAACCAGGAAATTCAAGGGCACTTAATTCAAGCGCCTTGACCACAACCACAACTAAGCCGACCCCGCTGACTCAAGTAAGACTGAATAGACGGCTTACCCGAACACACCAGAAACAGCAGGACAGCTGTAGAAAATACCAGCCACCCCCAGAAACGAAATCAACTGAGTTTGACCCACGTTGTTTTGTGACGGTACAGGTCCATGGTCAACCAGTAAGGGCTTTGATAGATACAGGAGCCACCATGTCATTTATTAATGAAAACACGCGTCGTCTGCTACGCCGAGCTAAGATAGACGCCCACTACTACCGCCATCTCACTTACCTCGCCAACGGAGGCATGGTTGTCAGCCGAGAGCACTATTCACTCACGATGTCTAGCGCTGACCAAGACATTCATGGGATTGTGACGTATATGCACAAACTAGTGTACGACATGGTCATCGGTGTAGATTTATTACGCAAGGCTGATTTCCGTATGACTTTGCGAGGTCTTGAAATCCCTTGGACTGACATTAGCTCTGAAGAACCAAGAGACCGACTGTTTGGTGGAAACAATGTGTTGGCGCTGTCATGCGGTACGCATAGAGTAACCGCAGCGCCCTCCGTCCGGAGCGAAGGAATGAAAATGTTGTACTCTCAGGATGCCGCTCAAAGGCAAACACGCTGCTATAACCTACGAAGGAGAGCGTGGCGACCCAGTATTGGCGAACACGTATGCAAAAGAGTAAGAGTACTCTCATCCGCCGCCAAACACTTCGCAGAAAAACTAGCACCCCAATACGAGGGGTCTTACGAAGTAGTCCGTTATATTTCCCCAGTAATTGCTATACTAAGACGTGTAGCGCAACAAAAAGACTATCGAGGACAACAAGAAAATAATACTATAAGATCTAACATAAAGGATCTCAAAAGGTTCTCATCATCAGAATGCAGTATAAAAGCAAGGGCTGAGGTGGATATTTGCAATTCAGCCAGCGACCGCCAAAGAACCAACATGAATTCCTGCGAAGAGGAAAAAGAAATAGCGCAGCCCTGGAAAGGGCAAGGGACGATGCCCTCTCGTTTAAAATCCGGCCAACGACAACCGAATTGTCTACCTAAATTACCGCATCCCGAACCCCGCGCCAAGACAACCGCCGGCACCGCCACAACCCAGAAGAAGCGCATTGCGCGCACCCCAAAGGAGCCAGAGGTCAGGCGACTGGCTAGGGCAGCCGCAGTAAGGCCTTAAGCAACCAAGCACTAGCATGCTTCCATCAGTTCGCGACGTGGCTATGGTCACAGTGACGCACAACGCGCCGAAAACCTCCGTGCCTACCACACGCCCGTCAACCCAGAGACGGCCGACTCCCAATAAACCGGATCATTTTAAGGGGGTCGAGGTAACCAAGCACGCGTTATATAATCCGCACCGCCGACGACAACGATTCTTCTTCTGACGGAGGAACGGAAAGATCGTGGTGAATATCATTCGACGTGGGTTCGCCGTACTAACCCACGAACCTACGGGAAGGAAGAAGGAGGTCGCGTTCGACCCAGGAACACATCCATCAGGAAGACAACCCGAAGTTTTTTTTTGTGCAAGGAGCACCTCCCATTCATTTTTTTTTTGTGCAAGGAGCACCTTCCGTAAACTTTTTTTGTAAGAAGTGTCTTTTATTTTAGTTAATTAATTCTTTTTTTGTTTGCATTAGGTTATGATTAAGATTGTTAAAAAAAAAAATACAAAAAAAATATACAAAAAAAATAATAAAAGAAGAAAAAAACAAAAAAAAATATAAAAAAGAGAAAAATATACAAAAAAAAATATATAAAAGAAAAAAAAGGATACAAAAAAATATAAAAAAAAAAGTGAAAAAAGAAGGTATAAAAGAGAAAAAAAAAATATATATATAAGGAGGTTAAGACAAGAAGGTTCTCGCCTCCAAAAGGGGGGTGGTATGTAACGATGCATTTTATACATCGCTACATGCTTATGCTACCACCACTCTATAATGTCTTTTGAGCTAAAAACTCGACGTCCACACGCCATCCAGTAGTAGGAACTACGAAACACCTTTAACAGAGGCACAAACCGGAATCAGGAAATGAACACCAAATACTATCCGAGGCACAAGCCGGAACCAGGAACTACACGCCAAATGATACCCGAGGCACAAACCGCATACCCACCACAGGCTGCTAAATGAGTAGCATAGGCTCAGGCGCAGCAGTGTAGAATTTGGAACATATGTTTCTCCAACAGCGGAGAATACAACACACACGATTCACAGGCCAATGCACAGCAGCACACGACCACCGTGTGTTTAGTGGAGACCATTGTATATAGAAACTATAGTATTATTATGTAGACTTTTTGGCTGGTGGTCTCCGTGCCAACTTAGCAGTGTCCGTTCCAAGCAATTTGTTTTACCATTGTGTGTAGAGAAACGAATGCTGCGCCACCATGCTCGTCCGGTCCAAAGCACTGTTAAATCGATTCATGAACTTACTATAGTTTCTGTATACAATGGTGGAGACATTAGCAACACGTTACACTGGGTATGGTTATGGGTAAGCACAGTGGCAGTGGAGACATAAGCAATCCAAATTAAACGACAGGAGAAAACAACAAAATATATGGGAAAGCGCACGACACCACGATACCGGAGAAGTATAAATAGGGCGAGCTGTGCCAAAGAAAAGTCAGTCAGCTGGCACCGGCGCAACGGTGCACACCTTGGTAAGAGTAAGTGTTCTTAAAAATTATATTGTTTGAAAAATAATATTTCGTGCCACACAGGGCCGTACCAAATACTTGTGATCTGTCAGACCTAAAAGTCTTGGCCTTCGTTGCTGGCAGGGGCATTAAATAATACCTGTCATTAATAAAAGTAAACGTTCTTTTCAGCTGGCTGCTCGTTGCCCAGAGCAATTTGTCAAGATTGAATGTACGTTATTAAAACTAATTTATTCCCTAGATCTGACGCCATAAGCAACCAAGAGCAATACCGCTCGGAGAACCACCCTAATGTTCCCGAGTACCTGAAGCCAGCATTACCGCAACTACCGCCGCCGAACTACCAGAAGCGAATTTAGAGGTATCTTCACACAGGCCCCGAAGGGCACTTGTGATCTCTGCCGGAGGGCATATAATAATACTCGACCGCTAACCCGTGAGGGAAAGTTGGGATCTTACCGCACAGGGTCAGTAAAGCGCCTGTGATCTCTGCCGGAGGGCATATAATAGTACTCAACCGCTAACCCGTGAGGGGAAGTTGGGATCTCCACACAGAGCCGAAGGGCACTTGTGATCTCTGCCGGAGGGCATATAATAGTACTCAACCGCTAACCCGTGAGGGGAAGTTGGGATATCCACACAGAGCCGAAGGGCACTTGTGATCTCTGCCGGAGGGCGTATAATAATACTCAACCGCTAACCCACTGAGGGGAAGTTGGGATCTTACCGCACAGGGTCAGTTAAGCGCCTGTGATCTTTGCCGGAGGGCATATAATAATACTCAACCGCTAACCCGTGAGATAAAGTTGGGATCTCCACATAGGGCCGAAGGGCGCTTGTGATCTTTGCCGGAGGGCATATTATAATACTCAACCGCTAACCCGCTGAGGGGAAGTTGGGATCTTACCGCACAGGGTCAGTAAAGCGCCTGTGATCGTTGCCGGAGGGCATATAATAATACTCAAACGCTAATCCGCTCTCTCCTACAGGTACACCGCCGAATTAAGATCAGCCGCCATAGAGAAGCCACAACGACAGCAGCGACGAGACGAAACGAGAGGGCCTGTTACCAAGGCTATATTGTACCATACTGGCGAGGAAGGCGCATAAGCGCGACATAAATATATATTGTATTGTAACCTTGCAATTATAAGTACTAAAAAGACAAGTTCGAAATAATAAAGAGTTTCTGACCTTCTATGCGATGTTTTCGTGTTTTTATTCGCCGACCCTGGACAGCCGTGAGTCATTCCTCGGCTGGGAAACGAAAAGCACATCACAATTTGGCGCCCGAGCAGGGACTATAGGTCCATTCCCCAAGGAACAGAAACTCTTTAGCGAACTATAAACAGAAAACGAAACAAGCCAATCATGTCAGACTCCGAAGAAAGCTTTGATGTTTTCGCGAGCATCCGAGCAATTTATTTGCTCAGTAAGGAAGAGCTTAAAACACGAATGAGTCAACTAGGACTCGATACTGAAGGATCGATAGCCGTTCTTCGAACCAGATTCAGCGCTCATATTAAGGGGGCCAGAATGAGAAAGTCGATGCAAAGTCTTTGTGAAGACTTGGAGAAGGTCGTTACCTCAAGAGAGTACGATGACGCATCAGCCACAGAAGCCAATACCGAACCAACACCGAAAGCGCCCGGCTATACAGAACTACGATTTGAAGTACCTTCGTATAAGCCGCCAGGACCTTTACACACGCCTAACAGCGTTACCGAGGCAACCAGAGGTTGCCTAGCGACAGAAAACTTACCTGACCAACCGAGTACATCGCGTGGGCTTACCCCCTCAGCCAACAGAACTACGGTGAGGACCACCGGTAGAGTTGTGCTCAGCTACGAAGCTGAAGTTATGAATACAGTGCGAAAATGGGGACTGAAATTTGACTCGTCTGGTAACGCCATAGAATTCTTAGATCGCCTCGAAGAATTGACTACATGTTACGACCTGCGCCCAGACGACGTAGTTAAAGCATTGCCAGAACTCTTACGTGGCACTGCACTAGAGTGGTATCGCATTAATCGAGACCGTGTCAAAGTATGGAGCGAATTTCGTAGCGCCTTCCTCGAACACTTTTTGCCCGCCCGTTACTTGTGCAAATTAGAGGATGAAATCATGCGAAGGAAGCAAGGCCCCCGTGAGAAGGCAAAAGATTTCATCCAGGGCACGCAATATTTGATTCACCGTCACCCCCGCATAAACCTGTTAGACAATATCGATCGGATATATGACAGCTTGCGGGCGGAGTATCATTTATACATCAAGAGGCGCGATTTCAAAACGCTCGAGGAGCTTATGACGTTGGCAGAGGAGTACGAATATATCCAAGGGGAGGATCGTAACTCGCGCCACGCGTTAAATCGCCCTGCGCCAGCTCTGAACCGTAACGCACTACCGTACCGTCCGATACCTGACACCCGACAGGGTTTACCAGTGCAACGCCCTGATCTCAATCGCCCCAATCCTTTTAGACCGATACTCCCCGCTAACCAGTACGACCGCTCCACGCACTGCTGGAATTGTAAGCAGCGTGGACACAACAAAAGCAACTGCAAGAGGCCTTTCCGACTCTTCTGCTCCTACTGCGGTGAGGACGGGAGATTAACCTAGGACTGTGGGTGTCATCCGCACAGGGCCGCAGTTATGAGCAGTCAAGTTAACCGCTGTTCAACCCGAAAAATCTGGTACCGAAAACCAGGAAATTCAAGGGCACTTAATTCAAGCGCCTTGACCACAACCACAACTAAGCCGACCCCGCTGACTCAAGTAAGACTGAATAGACGGCTTACCCGAACACACCAGAAACAGCAGGACAGCTGTAGAAAATACCAGCCACCCCCAGAAACGAAATCAACTGAGTTTGACCCACGTTGTTTTGTGACGGTACAGGTCCATGGTCAACCAGTAAGGGCTTTGATAGATACAGGAGCCACCATGTCATTTATTAATGAAAACACGCGTCGTCTGCTACGCCGAGCTAAGATAGACGCCCACTACTACCGCCATCTCACTTACCTCGCCAACGGAGGCATGGTTGTCAGCCGAGAGCACTATTCACTCACGATGTCTAGCGCTGACCAAGACATTCATGGGATTGTGACGTATATGCACAAACTAGTGTACGACATGGTCATCGGTGTAGATTTATTACGCAAGGCTGATTTCCGTATGACTTTGCGAGGTCTTGAAATCCCTTGTACTGACATTAGCTCTGAAGAACCAAGAGACCGACTGTTTGGTGGAAACAATGTGTTGGCGCTGTCATGCGGTACGCATAGAGTAACCGCAACGCCCTCCGTCCGGAGCGAAGGAATGAAAATGTTGTACTCTCAGGATGCCGCTCAAAGGCAAACACGCTGCTATAACCTACGAAGGAGAGCGTGGCGACCCAGTATTGGCGAACACGTATGCAAAAGAGTAAGAGTACTCTCATCCGCCGCCAAACACTTCGCAGAAAAACTAGCACCCCAATACGAGGGGTCTTACGAAGTAGTCCGTTATATTTCCCCAGTAATTGCTATACTAAGACGTGTAGCGCAACAAAAAGACTATCGAGGACAACAAGAAAATAATACTATAAGATCTAACATAAAGGATCTCAAAAGGTTCTCATCATCAGAATGCAGTATAAAAGCAAGGGCTGAGGTGGATATTTGCAATTCAGCCAGCGACCGCCAAAGAACCAACATGAATTCCTGCGAAGAGGAAAAAGAAATAGCGCAGCCCTGGAAAGGGCAAGGGACGATGCCCTCTCGTTTAAAATCCGGCCAACGACAACCGAATTGTCTACCTAAATTACCGCATCCCGAACCCCGCGCCAAGACAACCGCCGGCACCGCCACAACCCAGAAGAAGCGCATTGCGCGCACCCCAAAGGAGCCAGAGGTCAGGCGACTGGCTAGGGCAGCCGCAGTAAGGCCTTAAGCAACCAAGCACTAGCATGCTTCCATCAGTTCGCGACGCGGCTATGGTCACAGTGACGCACAACGCGCCGAAAACCTCCGTGCCTACCACACGCCCGTCAACCCAGAGACGGCCGACTCCCAATAAACCGGATCATTTTAAGGGGGTCGAGGTAACCAAGCACGCGTTATATAATCCGCACCGCCGACGACAACGATTCTTCTTCTGACGGAGGAACGGAAAGATCGTGGTGAATATCATTCGACGTGGGTTCGCCGTACTAACCCACGAACCTACGGGAAGGAAGAAGGAGGTCGCGTTCGACCCAGGAACACATCCATCAGGAAGACAACCCGAAGTTTTTTTTTGTGCAAGGAGCACCTCCCATTCATTTTTTTTTTTGTGCAAGGAGCACCTTCCGTAAACTTTTTTTGTAAGAAGTGTCTTTTATTTTAGTTAATTAATTCTTTTTTTGTTTGCATTAGGTTATGATTAAGATTGTTAAAAAAAAAAATACAAAAAAAATATACAAAAAAATAATAAAAGAAGAAAAAAACAAAAAAAATATAAAAAAGAGAAAAATATACAAAAAAAAAATATATAAAAGAAAAAAAAGGATACAAAAAAATATAAAAAAAAAAGTGAAAAAAGAAGGTATAAAAGAGAAAAAAAAAATATATATATAAGGAGGTTAAGACGAGAAGGTTCTCGCCTCCAAAAGGGGGGTGGTATATAACGATGCATTTTATACATCGCTACATGCTTATGCTACCACCACTCTATAATGTCTTTTGAGCTAAAAACTCGACGTCCACACGCCATCCAGTAGTAGGAACTACGAAACACCTTTAACAGAGGCACAAACCGGAATCAGGAAATGAACACCAAATACTATCCGAGGCACAAGCCGGAACCAGGAACTACACGCCAAATGATACCCGAGGCACAAACCGCATACCCACCACAGGCTGCTAAATGAGTAGCATAGGCTCAGGCGCAGCAGTGTAGAATTTGGAACATATGTTTCTCCAACAGCGGAGAATACAACACACACGATTCACAGGCCAATGCACAGCAGCACACGACCACCGTGTGTTTAGTGGAGACATTAGCAACACGTTACACTGGGTATGGTTATGGGTAAGCACAGCGGCAGTGGAGACACAAGCAATCCAAATTAAACGACAGGAGAAAACAACAAAATATATGGGAAAGCGCACGACACCACGATACCGGAGAAGTATAAATAGGGCGAGCTGTGCCAAAGAAAAGTCAGTCAGCTGGCACCGGCGCAACGGTGCACACCTTGGTAAGAGTAAGTGTTCTTAAAAATTATATTGTTTGAAAAATAATATTTCGTGCCACACAGGGCCGTACCAAATACTTGTGATCTGTCAGACCTAAAAGTCTTGGCCTTCGTTGCTGGCAGGGGCATTAAATAATACCTGTCATTAATAAAAGAAAACGTTCTTTTCAGCTGGCTGCTCGTTGCCCAGAGCAATTTGTCAAGATTGAATGTACGTTATTAAAACTAATTTATTCCCTAGATCTGACGCCATAAGCAACCAAGAGCAATACCGCTCGGAGAACCACCCTATTGTTCCCGAGTATCTGAAGCCCGCAACTACCGCCGCCGAACTACCAGAAGCGAATTTAGAGGTATCTTCACACAGGCCCCGAAGGGCACTTGTGATCTCTGCCGGAGGGCATATAATAATACTCGACCGCTAACCCGTGAGGGAAAGTTGGGGTCTTACCGCACAGGGTCAGTAAAGCGCCTGTGATCTCTGCCGGAGGGCATATAATAGTACTCAACCGCTAACCCGTGAGGGGAAGTTGGGATCTCCACACAGAGCCGAAGGGCACTTGTGATCTCTGCCGGAGGGCATATAATAGTACTCAACCGCTAACCCGTGAGGGGAAGTTGGGATCTCCACACAGAGCCGAAGGGCACTTGTGATCTCTGCCGGAGGGCGTATAATAATACTCAACCGCTAACCCGCTGAGGGGAAGTTGGGATCTTACCGCACAGGGTCAGTAAAGCGCCTGTGATCGTTGCCGGAGGGCATATAATAATACTCAAACGCTAATCCGCTCTCTCCTACAGGTACACCGCCGAATTAAGATCAGCCGCCATAGAGAAGCCACAACGACAGCAGCGACGAGACGAAACGAGAGGGCCTGTTACCAAGGCTATATTGTACCATACTGGCGAGGAAGGCGCATAAGCGTGACATAAATATATATTGTATTGTAACCTTGCAATTATAAGTACTAAAAAGACAAGTTCGAAATAATAAAGAGTTTCTGACCTTCTATGCGAAGTTTTCGTGTTTTTATTCGCCGACCCTGGACAGCCGTGAGTCATACCTCGGCTGGGAAACGAAAAGCACATCACAATATACACATTATCATCAGAAATAGTCATCACAAACACAACACATTTTTACATGATATAATCAAGGCTTAAGCCCACCCTAAATATTTAATTGAATGTCAAAGGTTGAAACGTTAATAGTTTTCCCCTCTCTCCCCCAAATCTTCAAAAGGGTCCACCGGCGTAAGTTAGGGTTCGCGAATATAAAAGATTTCGGGAGCGTATCGGAATCCCGCTTTTTAAAATCCCGTTTTTTAAAATCCCGACAAAAAAAAGTTTATAATCCCGTCTTCTTAAATACCGTTTTGTTAAAATCCCGTTCGTGACAATCCTGTTTAATCAAAATCCTGTCTATCAAAAGCCCGCCTTTTAAAATCTCGTTTAATCCCGCTTAGCCCGTTTTATATTTGGATAAGTATTATTCAATATTGTTCATTTAAACACTACATATCAATTCTCAAATGTTGAAAGTTTTGTTGTCTGAACATTTTTTTTATTAATACCATTATACAGAGAAACTGGGACAGATCTTTGAATATATAACTGATAACTGTTTTTCTTGTTGCATTTTCTGCATAAAAAACTATTGCGTAAGCAAGAGAACAATAAATTTTCTTGTTTTGTTTGAACATTTTTTTGTTATCAATGTCTATGCATTATACAAGCTATGCTATGCATTATTCAAGCTGGGACACATCTCTTTATCTCTTAAATAACTGAATATTTGCGTCGTATAGCTCACAATATTCAACTGTAATCATTTTTTTGTTATTTTTTTTTGTGATCTTTTTTGGAATTACATTTTTGTTATGTATTATGTTCTTTTCTTTTAAAACAATAATAATGTTTGCAATAAAATTATCTAGACCAAATATTCTTCTTCTTTTTAATATTTAATCCCGCTTTTGTAATCATCACCAGGTGTTTTATTTTAAAAATCGCGCGATTTTTAAAATAAAACACCTGGTGATGATTACAAAAGCGGGCTTATAAAAACGGGATTTTAATAAACGGGATTTCAACAAACGGGATTTTAAAAACGGGGTTTTAAAAAAGCGGGATAATAACAAAACGGGCTTAAAAAAACGGGATTTTAAATGCGGGAAAATAAAAAGCAGGATTATAAAAAACGGGATATCGAACCCAACCCAAAGATTTCTTCCGGCTATGATTCTTCTCGTAAAATTGTTAATTAAAAATAGAGTATTTTGGAAACCGTGCCTTTCTCGATTCACTATTAGCGCGATTTAGAGTAACTGGGAGAATGCCCAGATGAAACTTGGTTTTTGTTTCAATAACTTTCAATTTTCTCGAAAGGTTTTGACATTGGGTAATTGGGGTCTGGACTCACCCATGAGATCGTCAAGTTTTGGACGACACCAACAACTTGTCGAACTCGCTGAATTGAGAGAGTGAGTACGAGCACTTTCGTTGGGTATTCGACAGCGATGGCACAACCCCATTGGTGGTTGATGAATCCCACGAAACGTGATTGGTGGAGAGATCGGATTTGTGTGTGTATGTGAGTGTGAGTTGTTGGGTCCAGACAGGGAGCTAGACTTGAAGTGGGAGACACTTCTTGGTTAGCTATCAAGCTGAAAAGTAGTTTTCTTTTGAGATCAGAGAATTTTGGAAAGTCTTGTGAGCAAAAAAAAGTGTTAGTTTTCTAGCGGAGGAAAAAGAAATGGAGAAAAAAAAATAATAGTAAATTGAGGAAGCAGCAGAATTCCAGGAAAAAGGATAAAAGTAGAGCAGAAAAAAAGACGTCAGCAGGACGTTATTGATAAGAGAAATCGAAGAGAATAGCTGGCGGACATCTTGTCCAAAAAGAAAAGATAAGTAGAGTGATTTCTAGTGTCGTAGTTTTTGTGATCTGTGAGTTATAAAATCATAACCGTGTGGCCCCTTTCCTTTTTCTATTTAACCAGAAAAATATCTGACTTAGAATCCTTTTAACTTCTTCTCGTCTTGAGAATTTTCGGGAAATTTCTTTTAACGGTCCAATCTTCGACTTGCCCTTGCAAAGTCACATAGCGGTCTTCCAGACCCATTGTGCATAACTTGCATTTACATTGTATAACGTCATGTATTTACTTTCATTCAACATCCATTTTGTAATACCTATTTTGTCGAAAAGATTTGGGTTTTTAATCCAAGTAATCTACGGTTTTCCCAACAATAAAATCATTATACAAATCTTTCTTTCTTTCATTTTACACTCCTTTTTATTTAACATTTTTCAGTCAAGGTTTGGAAATTCCTTCTTTCTAAAAATTTCCTGGCGCCCATTTAAATTTAGGACACCCTGTTCTAAATTACATTCCATCAATAAAATAATTCAATCGTCTTTTTTTAATCATATACCTTTTTACCAAACACATTTTTTTATACGCGATCATTTTTTAGCTATTGTGAACCCAGCCCAGCTGAGTAGCCGTGGAGTAGCCGCAAATTACTTTTTTTATTGCAGCTTATTGCACCTTTTTTTTGCTTACCCCTACGAGTTCGACAGTTGTCATTCTCGACCATAATTCTCGCGGCACCGGTTGTGCATTTTTTTTAACAATTTAATATTTTGTAAATTTGGATTCGCATATCCATTAGTTCCGCGGTTTATTAGTTCGTTTAGTAAATAATAGATTCATCGATAGAAAAAAGGTGTAATAAATTGGCGCCCAACGTGGGGCGATTCGTTTTAGTTTTACATATACGTTTGTACATACATACATACGTATGTATATTTTGGCTTCAGGGAAGTGAAGTGCATATTCGTTTGTTTATTTTTTTTTTTTATTCTCTCCTGTGTCAAAGATCGTTTACTTTTTGATTTCTTTTCCCTAGGTGAAGTGTGTTGCAAATATCTAAATAGTTAGATAATACAGTGGTTGACGGCGAAATCCCATCTGAACATTCCTTGGGCAACGGGGGAAACTCCAATATCGTTGTGGTATTAAATTGGTCTGTATTCAACAGAACCAAAGCCAAATAAGGTTTTTATTTTTCTTACTCTTTTTTGTTGTTTTAAAGTGCATTGAAAGGAAAAAATTAGTTACATATTTACGTAGGGTGGTTTGCATTGCCACAGTGAATTGCATACAATAGGCGATAATATTAAAGGCACCTGTATTGGTTGTCAATTGAAATAAAACTTTTTTTGTTAGACGTTGTCTTTTTATTAGCGTTTATAATCGTTTTGCAATTGAATTCATATACGCGTATTCACATTATATACATACATACATATATTTCATTTTGATTTTTTTTTTCTGTTTTTATATTTTTTTTTTTTCACATCCTCCGATTGAGGTGAGCTGATTTTTTTTTTTTCAACTAAGGATTAAATAGTTGAGTTTTCCTTAGAATTTGATTCTTTGAAGTTGGATTTTTGAATCGTTGTTTGGATCGTTGATGAAATATCAGTTTGTGAGATTGATTTGCTTGTTTTGTATTTTGAGATTAGTTTTTTTGTATTCTACCACAAGTCGGGAAGTCTTATTTTGATTTTAAACTGCTTTCATTGTTTTTTTTTAAGTTTTTTTTTTTAACATTTCTTTCTTAGTATTGTATTAGTATTGTATTATTATGGATATAAATAGGTTAGCTCAGGACGAATTGGCATATGAAATGCAATGTTGGGGGCCTAGATGTAGGAACGGTTGATGAGATGCGGAAGTCTCTAAGGGGTGCTAGGTTATTGGAGAGAAGAGGTTCTTTGAGTGCTCTCACGAAGTATCCTTTCACTTTTGAGGAAGATGTTAAAGCGGTTGAGGGGAAATTAGTAGAGATTTTTAAACTATTAGAGAATCCGCCAATTGCGAGAAAATCAAAAGAGTATGCGAAGGTAGTAGCCAAAGTAGAATGGTCGTTAGGTAGATTAAATAGGTCGCAACCTGATGAGGGAGAAGAAGAAAAACACAGGTTAGGATTGAAAAATAAATTAGTCATGGCTTTAGCCGATTTAGAAGAGGAAGTTGAAGCAGGAATAGTGGATGAAGTTCAGCGTTCGGTTGACACTCCCAACGCTAGGGATTATAGTATTTCCTAAAGTAAATGATAAGGGTATAATAAAGTATTTGAGTTATAATGGCATTTAGTGTGGATTTAAGGGAAATGGCAGTATTGATGATAGAAAAAGGCAAGACAAAGGTTGAGATAGCAGAGCTAGGGCAAGGATTAGGAACATCAACAACAGTAGCAGCATCAACATCGTCGGTATCAACAACAACAACATCAACAGCAGCAGTACCAACAGCAACGGTACAATCAGTAGCAGTATAGTCAGTAGCAGTACCATCAGTTTTTGTAGGAGAGAATAGGGCTAGAGAGAACAACATAGTAGAACAGGTTTTCGTTGGTAGGGAAAAATTTCAAAATATTTTCAAGTGGGATGTTAAGTTTACTGGAGAGCGTTGTGGTGCTTCAGTAAACGCATTCCTAGAAAGAGTAGAAGAGCTAAGAAAAGCTAGGGGGGGTTTCAGAAACCAAACTTTTTAGGGCAGCAGTAGAACTTTTCACAGGGAAAGCATTGTTGTGGTATAGGGCGGTAAGAGTAACCATCAATTCATGGCAAGAACTAGTCAGGGAACTGAAACTAGAATTCTTGCCTCCGAATTATGATGACTTGTTGCTCGATGAGATTAGGCGTCGCACGCAAGGCAAAGATGATACCATCGGTGTCTACGTAGCGACAATGTTGAATATGTTCGGAAGGCTTTCTGAACCTATTTCGGAGGGTAGAAGGTTGGGGATGATTCAAAAGGATCTTACTCCCTTTTACCAAACACAGCTTGGTTTGGCTAAACCTAGTTGTGTCTCTGATTTAGTTAGCTTAGGGCGTAGTCTTGAAACTGTTAGGGCTAATGTAGATTCGTATGTTCCACCCCCCAATATGAAAAACCGAAACCTACTAGAGCCGGATCTGGCCTTTGTGGGTGTTGATACTCCCGATGTTCTGGTTGTTTCCGATAACAACCGAACAAGTCGCGAAGTTGCTGTGCGTACGGCTCCATCAACGGATGGTAGACCTGAACGCAGGTGTTTTAATTGCAATGGGTTGGGCCATTTTGCAAACAGGTGTTCTGCTCCTAGGCGTTGCTTTGGTTGTGGTAAGCAGGGAGTTGCTCGAAGCAACTGCCCTAGTTGTTCGGGAAACGTGAGACGCACTCTTGGGTCAGTAGGACGAGAGCGTCGTTGAAGCAGGTTAGGTCGCCTACTGGCGATCAGTCGGCGGAAGTGCATGTAGGTTTTGCACTTGAACACAAAGGTAGTGATAGAAGACCGTATCTTGGTGTTAGGGTTTATGGAGTTAGATTGTTAGGTTTATTAGATTCAGGTGCTTCACGTACAATTATATGTAGAGATGGGTGGAATATTTTAGCAGGGTCAGGGATAAAGTTAGGAAGAAACAAAATTGATAGGGTAACTTTAACTGATGGGAAAGGAGTTGAAGTTATAGGAGTAGTATCGCTTTCTCTTACTATTGAAGGGAAAGTGGTACATATAGAGTGTCTCGTCATTCCCAGTATCCCTCACATGCTGATTTTAGGAGCAGATTTTTGGGCTCTGTCGGGTATTGTTCCGGATTTAAAATCAGGGGAGTGGGACTTTTCGGCGCAAGATGCTTTGGCGTCAGTATCGGACGCAATACATCTGTCGGATCTAGACGAGACACAGAAGTTAGAGTTAGGTAGATTTTTAGATAGGAGCACAAAATTAGGACCCAGTCAGAACCTATAAAACAGCGTTATTATCCGGTTTCTCCAGCCATCCAGAAGTTCATAGATAAGGAGTTAGATGAGATGTTACGGGATGGGGTCATCGAAAAATCTAACAGTCCTTGGGCTTCTCCCATCGTGATGGTGAAAAAGAAGGATAACACTTATAGGTTCTGCATTGATTATAGGAAACTCAATGGAGTTACAGATAGGGACGCTTATCCCCTCCCATATATTTCAGCAATTTTAGATAGGCTTAGTAATGCAAAGTTTCTATCATCCTTGGACATTAAGTCTGCATATTGGCAAATTCCTATGGAGGAGGAATCCAGGAAATATACCGCTTTTACAGTCCCTGGTCGCGGTCTCTTCCAATTCCTGCGAATGCCATTCGGGTTGCACAACGCACCTGCGACCTGGCAGAGATTCATTGATAATGTCCTTGGTCCAGAGTTAGAACCTTTTGTATTCGTCTATCTCGATGATATTGTCATCGTGACAGACAGTTTTGGAAAACATGTAGAAATCTTAGATGAGGTTTTTAAAAGATTGATTCAGGCAGGCTTAAAAATAGGTAGAGAAAAATGCAATTTCTGTAGGCCATCTTTGAAATTCCCGGGCTATGTTGTGGACCGCAACGGTTTACACATGGACCCAGAAAAAGTAGAGAGCATGTTAGGAATCCCTGCACCGAAAACGGTAAAGGAAGTTAGGTCATTTATAGGGACAGTTTCTTGGTATAGGAGGTTTTTACCAAATTTTGCTAGTTTGGTAAAACCGTTAACGGATTTATTAAAGAAGAGTAGGAAGTTTGTATGGACCGAAGAGTGTGAAGAGAGTTTCAGGAAGGCCAAAGAATGTTTAGTGGCAGCTCCGATCCTGACCTGCCCGGATTTTACGAAGCCATTTGTTGTTCAAACAGATGCTTCGGATTTCGGGGTTGGAGCAGTTCTCAGTCAGACGTTCGAAGATGGAGAGAAGGTGGTCTGCTACTTGAGCAGATTGCTTAACAGATGCGAACGAAATTATTCCACCACGGAAATAGAATGCCTTGCTGTTCTTTGGGCAATAGAGAAACTCAGACCATACTTGGAGGGAGTTAGGTTTAGTGTGATTACGGATCATTATTCATTGGTTTGGCTCAGTAAATTAAAAGATCCTGTAGGTAGGCTGGCGCGATGGGCTGTTAGATTACAACAGTTTGATTTTGAGATTGTTCACAGGAAAGGAAAGGACCATGTTGTTCCAGACATGCTTTCAAGAAGCGTACCGGTTTTATTCGGGATTACGGAAAACAGTTTGGATCCTTGGCTTGTGAGTATGAAGAACAAAATCGAAGAGAATCCATTAGCATTTCCAGCATGGAGGATAGAAAATGGGGTTTTATATAAATATGTTAGGGCAAAACATATTTTAGTTAGGGATAGTGATAGTGAATGGAAGATAGTTGTAGAGAAAAGTGATAGGAAAAAGATTCTTGAGGATTGCCATGACAATCCACTCGCAGGATATATGGGGGTTAGGAAAACATTTGCTAGGGTAGAGGATATGTTTTATTGGCCTAAGATGAGGTCAGACATAACAAGATACGTCAAAAACTGCAAAGTGTGTCAAAGTGTGAAGCCAGTGCATGATAAACCGGCTGGTCTGATGACGGAGAGAAAAGGGGTTACCAATCCGTTCGAAATGATTTGTATTGACCTTGTCGGTCCTCTTCCAAAATCGAGTAGGGGTTTTATGCACATTCTTACTGTAGTTGATTATTTTACCAAGTTTCCTTTATTGTTCCCTTTACGGTCTGCAACAGCGAAGGCTGTGTGCAAAGAACTGGAAGACAATGATTTCTTATTGTTCGGGGTTCCAAAAATCGTTATTTGTGATAATGGTCCGCAATTCAAAAGTAGGGAGTTGAAGTCCTTATGTGAAGGGTATAGGTCTACGTTGAAATTCACTGCACACTACCATCCACAGGCGAATCCCGCAGAGCGGATAAATCAAATACTGAAAACGACACTAAGAGCTTATGTGTCGGACAACCACAGGGATTGGGATTCTCAGTTGGCGAAAGTGGCCTGTAGTATACGCACTTCCCAACATGAGGTATTAGGGGTATCACCATTTTATGCTTTATTCGGGAGGACGATGGTTACCTCCGGGTCAGGGCTCGCGAGCGCCACACCTCCCGACAAGTCTTTAAACCATTATACAACCGGGGGACAAATGGACATGAGCGAGATAGAAACTAGATTTAGGAAGCTTAGGGAAGACATAGGTAAAAAGTTAGAAGCAGCAGCCAAGAAGTCGACGAAAATTTACAATCTTCGCAGAAGGGACGTGAAGTACTTCCCAAACGAGTTGGTTTGGAGAAGAAATTTCACCCTTTCTGATGCCGCTAATTACTATGCCGCTAAGCTGGCTCCGAAGTTTGTTGGGCCATTTAAAATCAAAAGAAGAGTTTCGCCATGGACTTATGTCCTAATGGACGAAAATGGTGCTGAAAAAGGTACTTGGCACGTAAAAGACCTTAAGCCATACCACGATGACCCCGAAGAATCCTGAAGTGAGTCGTGTAACCGGAAGAGGTTGCACAAAACGATACTGAGAGCCCCAAGCTCTGTGATGTGCATATACTCTCGCCTAGAGCGATTGAGATATGGTTGTGTTGTCCATTAGAGATTTCCTTGTGTTGGTGTTGTTTTACCCTATCTGATCCCTGTACTTCGGCTTTTCTTTCGTAAAGCCAATTTCAACTCTTGGTAGGTAAGGGGGGAGTTTGTTACGGTAATATTTCACCGCAACAAAGATCTTCCCTTAAAAACTGGTTTATGTTTTTATTCCCTTCTTTTGGTCCCGAAACCCTCCCCATCATTTCTTCGACCCACCATTTTTCCGTTGTTTGTTCTTAGCAATGTGAAAGGAACATTGCTTTGAACAAATAACAAAAGCAGGTACACTTGAACAGCGGATGAGCTGAATGGTTTGTTGACCCAATACACAAACCCAGTAGATGGCTAGAGAGATTGCCATATTTCGAAAAACAAAATGAGATACACACATATACACAAACATCACAAAAAATAGAAAACACCATGTACACTATATCCCACATCATAAAATATACATCTTCATCCAACATACAACATCATACATCATACAATATCACAGATTTCATATACACATTATCATCAGAAATAGTCATCACAAACACAACACATTTTTACATGATATAATCAAGGCTTAAGCCCACCCTAAATATTTAATTGAATGTCAAAGGTTGGAACGTTAATAGTTTTCCCCTCTCTTCCCCAAATCTGCAAAAGGGTCCACCGGCGTAAGTTAGGGTTCGCGAATATAAAAGATTTTTTACCGCTATGATTCTTCTCGTAAAATTGTTAATTAAAAATAGAGTATTTTGAAAACCGTGCCTTCCTCGATTCACTATTAGCGCGATTTAGAGTAACTGGGAGAATGCCCAGAAGAAACTTGGTTTTTGTTTCAATAACTTTCAATTTTCTCGAAAGGTTTTGACATTGGGTAAATGGGGTCTGGACTCACCCATGAGATCGTCAAGTTTTGGACGACACCAACAATTTGTCGAACTCGCTGAATTGAGAGAGTGAGTACGAGCACTTTCGTTGGGTATTCGACAGCGATGGCAGAACCCCATTGGTGGTTGATGTCGTGGAACTGAATCCCACGAAACGTGATTGGTTGAGAGATCGGATTTGTGTGTGTATGAGTGAGGTGTTGGGTCCAGACAGGGAGCTAGACTTGAAGTGGGAGACACTAGTTAGCTATCAAGCTGAAAAGTAGTTTTCTTTAGAGATCAGAGAATTTTGGAAAGTCTTGTGAGCAAAAATCAAAGTGTTAGTTTTCTAGCGGAGGAAAAAGAATTGGAGAAAAAAAATAATAGTTAGTTGAGGAAGCAGTGGCGGATTTAGCTATAGGCTGAGTAGGCTGCAGCCTAGGGCGGCAACTCCAGAGGGGGCGGCAACTATTTTGAAACTAAGAATTTTTTTCTCGAACAAAAAAAATGTTCAATAGAAATGTTATTTTTTTATTTTTTATGTCAACTTGATTTTATTTTTTATTTTACAATTTTATGTTATCGACGTTCATGGTCGAGTTGCATATGACTGTGGTGAGTATAAATATGTAAAAAATTTTTTGGGGCGGCTTTTTTTTCACAGCCTAGGGGCGCCACCAGTCTAGATCCGCCACTGTGAGGAAGCAGCAGAATTCCAGGAAAAAGGATAAAAGTAGAGCAGAAAAAAAGACGTCAGCAGGACGTTATTGATAAGAGAAATCGAGGAGAATAGCCGGCGGACATCTTGTCCAAAAAGAAAAGATAATTAGAGTGATTTCTAGTGTCGTAGTTCTTGTGATCTGTGAGTTATAAAATCATAACCGTGTGGCCCCTTTCCTTTTTCTATTTAACCAGAAAAATATCTGACTTAGAATCCTTTTAACTTCTTCTCGTCTTGAGAATTTTCGGGAAATTTCTTTTAACTCTTTCGCTCTTTTTTTTAATCATATACCTTTTTACCACACACATTCTTTTATACGCGATCATTTTTTAGCTATTGTGAACCCAGCCCAGCTGAGTAGCCGTGGAGTAGCCGCAAATTACTTTTTTTATTGCAGCTTATTGCACCTTTTTTTTGCTTACCCCTACGAGTTTGACAGTTGTCATTCTCGACTATAATTCTCGCGGCACCGGTTGTGCATTTATTTTAACAATTTAATATTTTGTAAATTTGGATTCGCATATCCATTAGTTCCGCGGTTTATTAGTTCGTTTAGTAAATAATAGATTCATCGATAGAAAAAAGGTAAACAAATAATACGAGAGGACGTAATTGACTTGACACTATCAAACAGATATGCCAAGGAGATTACCAACTGGAAAGTGTTGCTGGACGTGTCACTCTCAGACCACAGATACCTTCAATTCCATTTAGAAAATGTGGTTCCCACTCCTTTAGTTACAAGGAATCCCAGAAAAACTAACTGGATACTTTTCAACGATGAGCTCGGTAATTTCGTCAAAACTCTACCTAAGCTCTCTACATCACAAAAAGTTGAAGATGCAGTTCTAGAAGTGAAGTGTGCCCTTACAAGTAGCTTCGAGCTTGCATGTCCAGCTATACAATTACTTAGTAGATCTATGGTTCCGTGGTGGAACAGTGAACTACAGAAACTTCTCAAGGAAACCAGAAGTATTCTGAATAGGTCCCTCAAGACCAAATCAGAGGTTGACTGGAACCTGTATCGATCTAAGCAGAAGGACTTTAAAAGGTTAGTTCGAAGATCAAAGAATGCCTCTAACAAAGAATTCTGTGAAATTATAACACTCAGTGAAACTAGTCGACTTACTAAAGCCCTTGAAAGGAGCTAGGTAAACAAACTGGAAACACTCAGGAAATCAGACAGTTCCTATACCGAGTCCAAAGCAGAGACACTCAGTCTTATACTGGAAACTCACTTTCCAGGAAACCAGATATCAATCGGACCACACCAATCTATTTCCCTTAGATAAGGTGAATCCGATAAATCCACTCGACTTACCTGGTACACGTCATCGTTAGTTGTTACCAACGAAGCCATCAAATATGCCGTAGCATCTTTTGATAGTGCCAAGTC
Source organism: Melanostoma mellinum (assembly GCA_914767635.1). Lineage (NCBI taxonomy): Eukaryota > Metazoa > Arthropoda > Insecta > Diptera > Syrphidae > Melanostoma > Melanostoma mellinum. The sequence continues at coordinate 99,877,086 of OU612060.1, read as the reverse complement.
ACCTGGCACTAACGGTGTTTACCCAGCTATGTTGCAGGAAAGTATAAACCTTTTGCTTCCTACTCTGAAAAATATTTTCACTGTTAGTTTAGCCCTGCGTATATACCAACTCTATGGCAGAGAGTTCGAGTCGCCTTCATACCAAAAATTGGTAAACAAGACTACTCACTCGCCAAGAGCTTTAGACCCATTAGTCTTACCTCCTTCCTGCTTAAGACGCTGGAAAGAATGGTTTAGATTAACATTCGTAAAACCTCACTCCAATTAAACCCTCTGTCTCAGATGCAACATGCTTACCAAAGAGGAAAATCTTGCGAGACCGCACTTCAAAACCTTGTTAGCAGGATTGAATGCGTGCTTGACAGGAAAGAATTTGCGGTAGGCATTTTCATCGACATTCAAGGTGCTTTTGACAATCCTAGCTTCGATGGTATGTGCAATGCTGAAAAGAACACGGTGTGGACGAGTCATTAGTGTTGTGGATTAAAGCAATGCTAGTGAATAGAACCGTAATCGCTGAGGGGGAGTGTGGACAATATGTTGCAACGGGAGTGAATTAGGGCTGTCCACAAGGTGGCGTTTTATCTCCTCTTCTGTGGTGCATGTTGATCGACTCTCTACTTGTAATGCTCAATGGTTCTAACGTCCATGCCCAAGCATATGCAGACGACGTCGGCGTCGCCGTGCTCTCGGTTGGCTCCAGCCTGCAAGCTGTCTGCTCCCGAGCACAGGCTGCGCTTTATATGACTGACACCTGGTGTGTTAGAAACGGTCTCTCCGTCAATCCTCTTAAAACAGAGGTTGTCCTATTCACGCGACGTAGAAAATTGACTGGTCTGACCCAACTTACGCTTAAAGGCGTCAACATCCCCTTTTCAAATGAAGTCAAACATCTTGGAATGAGTCTGGATAACAAGCTTCTTTTGTCTAAACATGTCGAGTCTAAAACTACTAACGCACTGTCAGTCTTCTGGCAGTGTAAAGGAGCCTTTGGCAAGACACGTGGTCTTTCACCGAAAAGGGTCCTTTGGATCTATACGGCTATGATAAGACCAATCATCTCCTATGCGTCAGTTGTTTAGTGGAATAAACTCTCGCGTAAATACGTTATGGCCTCGTTTGCCAAACTTCAAAGAACACTTTGTCTTGGCGTTACTGGGGCTTTCCCCAGTACACCGGAAGCTGCTCTCGACGTACTGTTGAGTCTTCCTCCCCTTGATACCTACATCATGGGGTGTACTTTCAGGACCATTTCTCGCGTAAAGCTATGTGGTCTCTGGCACAATTCACGCTGGAGCTTTGAGGAACTGCGTCAAAATTATTGAGTGAACTTTCCTTCGGTTCAGGACTGGTTCGCTCCAGAATCTGAGCCTGGAAAGAACTGTTATCGTATCTTCACAGATGGCTCCAAAACCGACGAGGGTTCTGGTGCTGGTGCCTTTGTTGAGAACGACGACATACGACTGCACTCATCTTTGGAACCATACGCATCCGTTCTCCAAGCGGGGCTTATGCTATCCTAATGGCCTTGAGCCACATAACGAACAATGGATGGACGGGGAGAAGTATCTTTGTTTGCAGCGACAGCCAAGCTGTGCTAAAGGCCCTTCTCAACCCTCTTACCACTTCGAAAGTGATCCAGGAATGCAAGAGCTCTCTGAATGCGGTCGGAAGATTAGATTCCTTGAGTCTCATTTGGGTCTCGGGCCATCACGGAATAACTGAAAATGAGGTCGCCGATGAACTTGCTAGGCAGGGATCTCAGGCAGATTTTTCAGTACCTGAGCCGTCGCTAGGTCTGCCAGCGTCTTAGTGAGGGCTTCAATCAACGATTGGATCTGTGAAGACCACAACCGTAGATGGCATGCCTCCATTGGATGCAGACAAAGCAAGCGTATGCTCCCCAACGTTAGTAAGAAGACTGCAACATTTTTGCTAGCTCGTAGCAGAAAAGACTGTAGAAAGCTTATTGGCGTTGCCAGCGGGCACTTCTCTTTTGCCAAGCATTTAAATGTGTTAGGCTTAAGTGATACCACACTCTGTGAATCTTGTGGAGAAGATGAGGACACCGCAAGGACTTCCTCTGTGAATGTCCTGCGTTTTCTCGCATAAGGTTACAGATACTCGGCGCAGACATGGTGAGAGCTGGTAACTTAGGCTCCATATAATGGCAGCGTCTTTTGGCTTTTCTCCGAACATCTGGAAAGCTATAACAAATAGAAGGTTGCTAACTGGTAGTACAATTTACCGGTATTTAGGTCTGAGTGCTCCAGCTGGTATTTTAAAAACCTCCAAAAAAAGCAACATTTTTACATGGATTATTTTTTCAAAGATATCTACGGCAATTTAAATGATATAACATTAAATTAGATTTTTTTATTTATTATTTCATTTGTTATTAACAAAAACTCGATAAACAATTTTTTTTTACAACAGAAGCCGTTTTTGAACGGATAATCGGAAAAACAAAAACTTCTTAATGAAATAGGGTCAGGAAGGGCTAGGAATTTTGAGTAATAGACCCCCCCTTACCCAAATCCTGGATCCGCCACTGAATATACGAATTTTTCAAGAACGCTCCCCGAGCTTTATCAACCAATTGAAGATCTTATTCAACACAGCATTCCGAAACGAGGACATCCAAAGCTCATTTAAAAGATCAGTGATCTTCCCGATTCACAAAAAAGGAGATAAGGACGAGGTTGAAACTACCGAGGAATCTCATTTATGAATGTCCTGGCAAAATTGTTTTGCGGAGTTCTTGCAGCCAGGTTGGAATCGTGGGTTGACGCCAACAATATCCTCACTGAATTTCAAGCTGGTCTTAGGAAAAACTATTCAACCACTGATCATATTTTTACAATAACTTCAATTGTCAACGCTTTTCAAGCTAGGAACAAAAGAGTATTTGCATTCTTTGTTTAGCTTTTGACCTGATAAATCGTAATGCTCTGCCTTATAAGCTCTCGCAAATTGGTATTTCAACTAAATTTATACACGTATTAAAGAAAATGTATTTCAATTCACAAGCTGCTGTCTGGGATAGGTAACATTACTCAAAATGGTTCCCAACGGATAATGGTGTCAAGCAAGGATGTCTCCTCAGTGCTCTTTTGTTTACATTATTCATTATTGATATAGTGAATTATCTTCCTGGTGGAATTCGGATTTCCGGAATGTCAATAAATGTACTGCTATATGCCGATGATTTGGTTTCATTGCCAGAATCAGCCGATGTACTTAAACTGATGATAAACCGTCTATCAGAGTATTGCTGCAAATGGAATCTTGTAATTAATACTAGCAAGTTTAAGATTATGGTATTTTCAAGATCTCCTAGGAGCCAGAGCCTTTATAATTTGTACTACAATGGTAGCTTTCTAGAAATAGTTCGCGAATATAGGTATTTAAGAGTGAAACTTAATACGTAGCTTGACTTTAACAAACATTTAATTGAGAAAACCAACTCATGCCGAAGTATGTTGAATCTCTCGGAGAGAAATGTCATCACAAGCAAACGAGTTCCTTTCTCAAATACTCAAATACAAAATATTCGACGCTTTTGTGGAGTCTACACTTTGTTATGCTGCTCAAGTGTGGGGTATGGATGAGAACGAAGCGATCGAAAAATTCCACAGAAACTTCTTAAAAAAGCTTTTTAACCTGCCTGCCTCTTCAAACCCCAAGCTATGCGTTATACATAGAAACAGGACTTTCTTAACTTTCAATTAGTACATTGAAGACCCAAGCAGACTATATCAAATTCAAATAGTAATTTATTATTATTACATAACTTACGCAGCAAGATACAGTATCTTTTAAAAGTAGTGCAAGCTTCGACTAAAATTCAATTATAATTTATAATTTTAAGTGAAATATGTTACATTAAATCATTGACAACGTTCCTTTCTACAATAAAACTTAATTTTTTTTCTTTTTAGACTAGTTCCATATTACAGGTTTCTAGAATATCTAATCTGATTTTAGGTAAATGTTTTAATTGTTTAATTTACATAATATTTACAAAAAAGAAAAAAGAAATAATAGAAAAAGAGAGAAAAAAGGAGATAAAAATGGGAAAAGAGTAATGGGAGGGAAAGGAAAAGAAATTCAAAATCCAGTCATCGTCCTGGTGTCATCAGGAATTGCTTCAGTTTATATTTGAACAGAGCTGTGCCGCTTATAAGTCTAATAACTCGAGGAATGGAGTTCCATAGACGTAACGCGTGAACAAAAAACTGTCGTTCGGAAATCAAGAAATTGTAGCGGATAGGAATGAGATCAAGAGATCTACTGGATTGAGCAAAACGGATCCTGTTGAACAGTGTCATTGGTTGACGCGTCTGCATGACGCTGTGAAGCAAGGTCAGTGTTTTCATTTTAAAAATATCTTCCAAGTCAAGACCAAAAATTGATTTTGAGAAAGCTGAAATGTGATTATACCTTCTTATGCCAAAAATATAACGTGCTGTGCTGTTATAAGCTACTATGAGTTTGCGCTTATGTTCAGAATCACAGTTATTGAAAATTTCGCAACCGTAAAGCATTATTGGTATAATAAGCGTTTAAGCTAAAATAAGTCTTGTTTTTAAAGGTGTAACCGAATGTGTGGACCAGAGAGTTCGAAGACCAGCATAAACCCTACCCAAAGTAAGCCTAATGTGGTCATTCCAGGAAAGTGTTCTATTAAAAACAATACCAAGGTTTCTTGCGGACTCAACAAAATCGATAACACTGTTATTCAAGTATATGTTTGGAAGACAGCACGTATCAACTGGTTTCCTGGAAATAACCAAACATTTTGATTTTTTTGGGTTTAGGCAGAGACCATTCCTTCGAGACCACTGAGATATTCTGTCCATATCTTCATTGATTTCGCACACAGCGTTCTCCACAAGGCCTAAGGGGAAACTCAACCGCATCTGCACGTCATCCGCATACAAATCAGCCGAGGAATGCAATAAACATTTCGGTAAATCATTAATGTACATTGTAAAAAATATTGGTCCTAGGATCGAGCCTTGGGGAACACCTGAGCTTAGCGAAAGGAAATCAGAGACGGAATTTTCCAGAGCAACCGCCTGGGATCTGTTACATAGGTATGAGGCTATAAGTTTTGTGGATGGAGAGGAAAAATTAAACTGTGTCCAGATTTTGGTACACAGAACATCGTGATTTACTGTATCAAAGGCCTTTTAGAAGTCGAGCAGGACTAGAAAAGTCACTTTGTCCTGATCAACAGCTTGTCTGATATCTTCTGTCACAGTCAGTGGCATCACTGGTTTCTTGTGTGTTGGTTTACGTGTAAATTAGCTCCAATTAGTTTTTGACTTTTTAATAGTTTTACCTTTCATTTAATTGTTTACCTTGTTAATTGCTTACTTTAGTAACATTCATTATACTTTCTTACTAATAATTCATTAAAGGTTGTTATTTCTACAAAAAATTAAAACTATGATTAGGTCTCTATCATTAGTATTGACAGAGATATTGAATTTAACATAGGTCAGGGTACACCAAAGTTAGCCTTTTCTTAAATTGTCAAAAAGTGATGTCAAAGTTGAGAATTGAGCTTTACTGTCATACATTTTTTTTCTTAGAATATGACCAAGAATCACACCCCAAAGGATGTTACACGAAGTACGGAACACCCTGTATAGTGTTGTGTGTATAGCATTTATGCTGTTCGTGAATTTGTTTGTGAATTTATTCTTGGTAAGCCATTGCATGTTGTAATTACATACCTACATTTTCCAAATTCAATCTCTCTTAGATCGTTGTTTACCACTAACTTTCTGAGTATTATCCACTAACTAAAAAAAAAAAAAAAATTGCTCTTGAGTGTTTTCTCTCTTTAATATTTTTATTAGTTCTTCACAATTTACACGTTTACCTTCTCTATTCATTAAATATAAATTTTGTTTAATTTTAATTTTACACATTCAATTTTAAGATATTCTTTAGCGCAGGTGCTAAGACCATTGACTTTGAATCCGATTAACACAGGTTCAAATCCGGTACTTCCCGTAAAATTTTTTTTTTTTCTATCTTTTTTAAATTTCTACTGTTTTAATTTTGATTTATTTAAAACTTTTTTAGTTAGAAAATGAATTGCGCAGCAGAAAAGTGCATTGATAGCTCCAACAACAACCCCCTTTTTGCCTGCTTCGGCCCATGTGGCAAAGCATTCCATGCAAAATGTGTTGGTTCTACGAGTGCTTTCATTGAAAAAGTTACTGCATCGAAAATCGCTTTTTGGTACTGCAGCAACTGTAGAAAAATTTCTCTTTCCCAATTGGCATTTAAGTTAGAATCATTTAAAAATGATATAACAAAAATATCAAAGGGCATTAATGAAATTTCGAGTTGTTTTAATATAGCATTTGCTAATGTCAACTCTTTCTCTAGCGCCCAGTACTCGGTAGACATTTCTACCTCTACTGATGACTTAGACCTTCAACTTCCTCCTATTCCTTCTGCTTCCTACCAACCTTTAAAATCAAGTAAGGGTTTGAAAAGTAAACAGGACAGCGTGCCCTCTGTAAGTGTTGGTACGAAAAGAAGTGGTTTGCGAGTAATGTAGCTACATCTCTTAACTCAAATATGAATGAAATACTCACCTTAAGCTCTTCTGTTCAGCCTAATCCAATTGAGTCTAATAATTCAAACACGACTGATATAGTGACTTTAAGCTCTCCAAACTCACCTAATCCAATCGAATCTGTCGCCCCTATGATTTCGAACAATGTGGCTAGTGTAATATCTGATCATGATAGACCCCCACGGTTTGTGGAATCAGTGCCCAAGCCGAAGACCATATTCATATCTCGTCTCAAATCAGATACTACTCCAGAAGATGTAATTTTCCACCTCAAAACTAATAAATGCATCACAAACGATTCGTTTGTTAGGTGTAATAAAATAAGTAAGCCTAACAACTATGTGGCTTCTTTTAAGATTATTGTTTCTCCAACGCTTTTTGACGCTATTTGTAACCCTCAGATTTGGCCGCCTGATACTCTTATTAAAGAATTTTCAGCTCGTCATACCAAAAGTAACGTCAATAAGGGATCAAAAAACTTGAAAGTATCTCCCTCTTCTACCAAAATGTAAGAGGGCTTCGCAGTAAAACTGCCAATCTTTATAACAACTCTCAAGCATTCTCTCATGACATTTTTGCTCTGACGGAGACTTGGCTTAACTCCACCTTTTTAGATTCTGAATTATTTGACCATGAGTACTTAGTATATAGAAATGATCGTACCTATAATAATAAATCGGAAGTTGGAGGTGGCGTACTTACTGCTGTTCGTAGCAAGTATATGTCCTCTCTTATAACTTTCCCATTTGAATTAACTGTAAATGTATTATGTGTCAAAGTCTCAATCAAATCTAGAATCGTTTATATTATAAATACATATATTCCACCAAAGAGCTCTGCCTCAACATATAAAGAATTAACGTTAGTTTTAGACTATGTAAATGAATTACTGTGCTTTGAAAATTATGTATTATTCTTAGGTGGCTTTAATTTACCCTTTATTCAATGGTAACCATCTTCGGATGAAACCTATTTCAAGCCATCTTTGACTTCACCTCAACAGGAACTAATGTTGTTGGATAATTTAACATCAACCGACTTACGGCAAGTAAGCTGTATCAAAAACTCTAAAAATCGACTTCTCGATTTGGTCTTCTCTTCAGACTCTGTTAGTACCGTTGTTATTGAATCTAGTTTCGGAATTACTGATCCTAGCCTTGATGAAACTAACATAGATCACTACCACCCACCACTGAATATTTTTCTTGACTTGAGTGGCGAGATCCACACTAATAGTAACTCTCATGATTGTTCCTATGTGTTTGACTACCGCAAAGCTGATTTCGATTTGCTCTGTGGTGAATTAATTATGTCTGGTATCGAAAACATATCAGTTTTTACCAATATTGACGAAGCTGTTAGCATCTTTTATTTGATTCTCTATAGATGTATAGAAAAATCAATTCCTAAAAAAATTTTTAAAAATTCTGAACCCAACCATCCATGGTATACTAAAGGGTTAAAAGTTTTAAGAAATAAAAGAAATAAAGCTTGGAACACTTATATTAAAACTCATTCCGTTTCCGACTATGAGTCTTACGTTTTTCTTTTTGAAGAATTTAAGACACTTTCTAAAAATCTTTATTCAAATTTCATTGACCGAATGGGATACTCATTTAAAAAGGATCCAAAAACCTTCTGGCAGTTTGTTAACTCAAAGAAAAAATCAGATGGTTATCCAGCTAGTTTTGTGTATGAGAACTGTTCTTATGAGAGCATCTCTGATATTTGTAATGCATTTGCTGACCAGTTTCGCAGCTCATTTTGTGATACTACTGTTGACATTGATACTGATTTCTTCAGATATCTAAGCAACTGTAATCAAGTATGTTTTAATAACATTGTTATTGAAATTGATAAACTTTTTTGGAGTCTTGAAACCTTAAATGACGACTTTTCTTCCGGGCCGGATGGCATTCCTCCAATTGTACTAAAAAAATGTAGGTCATGCTTAGCGTTTCCTTTACAATATATGTTCTTACATTCTTTGAAATCCAGTAAATTTACTTTACTTTGGAAAAGATCTTTTATCACTCCAGTTTTTAAAAAAGGGGATAAATGTGATATAAAAAACTATAGACCCATTGCCAAACTTTCTAGCATTCCTAAACTATTTGAAAAACTAGTATGTGAACAGCTGGCTTTCAGTGTAAAAAACGTTATTTGAACACAGCAACACGGTTTCGTCAAAAATAGATCGACTGTCACTAACCTGCTATGCTTTCTTCAAAAATGTTCTTTAGCACTAGAAAATGGTAATGAGCTCGATTGCATCTACACGGATTTTTCTAAAGCTTTCGATCAACTTTCACACAATATTATACTGTTTTTTTTAAAAATAACTGGTTCGCTTGATCGCTCTCATCTCCAATCCGATGTTAATCATTTTGCAGTTTGGTGCTTTAAAAATGGGCTCAACCTTAACCCCAACAAATGCCAAAGCATGACGTTCTCTAAAAAGAAGGTGCCTAGCAACCCAAGTTATTCTATTTCCAATATTATTTTGAGTCAAGTGAAATTTTTTAAGGATCTTGGCGTATATTTTAGTTTTAATAGATTAATAAGTGGCAACTCTTGTACGGTCAAGGAAAAAATAATTACAGCTCCAAGAAAAAATTTATTATTAATTAAATTAGAAGACTTATAAACTCCAAAATAGTTTTAACCCGATATTTTAACCCTGTGCTTTGAGAGATAAAAATAAGAACTTCAATTCTCTCACGCGAAGTAATAAAATAAAACATCATCCTGAGTCGACCATAGCAGCAGCGGCGGCGGCGGCGCGGCAGCAGTGCTCCATATCATTGAAACTAAGAACCAACTACAGTGGCGTCAAAGCGGAAAAGCGTATATATTTCTTTTCAACAAATTAACAAACAGGTACGTGAGAGTTCTAGTCCATTAAAAACGTAGTGGCAGAGTTCTTTAACCCACCAAAGTTGAATTTTTGAGCAGCATTTAATGTATTCCAAAACCCCTACATTCTAAGTTGGACTTTGAACCTTAGATGTAAACAAACCTCTTCATTGAAAAAGGCCCATGAACAATAACCATCTGTCAATTTGCTATCATATACCACAACCTAAAAAATCTTTAAAAATTACTACTGTTATACACACCAACAGCATAGATAGTACATTATTACTAATTGCAGCAAGATCTAGGAAGTTTTCTTCAACTACACTAACAATACTCACATCTCTTTAAATCAACAGAGGTGGCTGTTGTATTGGCTGTCTGGTTTTGCTTCTAACTGAGCACACTATTTTATTTTATAGAGTTTTCTCAGCCAAAGGAGGTTTGTCAGAGCATACTTTTAGGCGCTTAGCGATTCTGGTCAAACTGGAGCAGGGAGGAAAAAACAAACGTCTAAGAGGACAAAACTCACCGGATCCTTTACAACCGAGCAGCAAGAAACTGCAAAGAAAGAAAATGGATGAAGAAGATAGAAATAACTCCCTGAATACCACAATGGTCGAAACCACAACATGGAGTGAAATGATGGTGGAATTCCGAAAAATGCTCAAAGAGGAAATGTTAGTGACATTAAATAAAGTAGAAACGAATACAACGGATATACAACTATTAAAAACTCAAAATCATACCTTACAAGAGGAAATAAAAGCGCTTAAAGAATTCAAAACCGAAAATGAAAAGAAAAATGAACAATTTGACAAACATATGAGGAGAAACAACCTAATTTTTCACGGATTCGGAACTCGAAAAGTGGATAGAAAAACTGTTTTAGACCTCTGTAGAGATATCATTGGAGTCACCGAAAGCATTGAAATAATTAGACTAATTCAAATCGGAAAATTAAACCATCCTAGCTACTTAGTGGAGTTTCAAAACAACAGAGTCGTAGCCGAAATTCTAAGGAACACGTCGAAACTGGCAAATACACCTTATGGTATTAAACGAGATTTGACGAAAACTGAACGTCTGCATCAAAATTGTCTCCTCCGAATCAGAAGTGACATAAAAAAGGTCGACCGGGCTAAGGAAATTAAGTTTAAAGGCAACTACCTGGAAATAGGAGGCAACATCCTCAAGATAGTGGAAGGTGAACTGAAATGCGGGGAAAGAGCAGCAAAGGAGGTCTTGGAAGAAATCTACGAAAAAGATCTATCTAACATAAATTTCAAGTTACTTAATAACTAGCAACTAGAAGTCTGTGGCGATCTTAGAATAAGTAAAAATGTAAATGAAGTAAAAAATCCAATTAAAATAATTTCTTATAATGTACACGGCCTAGGCAATAAAACATTATACCCAAATTTTTTCAATAATATTTGTAATCATGAAATCTTCTTTTTATTTGAAACGTTTTTAACTGAGAATTTTGGAAGGTATGCAAAGTTTTTTAATGGTTTCAATCTTCTGTGGATACCTGCCGTAAAAAATTCACGTTTTGGAAGAGCAAGTGGAGGGGCAGTGTATGGAATAAAATCAGGTGTTAGTTTCGAAGCAAGCTTCGTCAAGAAAATGGACAGGGATCTTGTTCGTATAGTCCAAAATGGCTCTGAGCTCTACATTATTCCGGTCTATTTGAACTGCAACAGATGGGAGGGAGACTTCCAAGGACTTAGTAACTGCCTTCAAGAAGGAAATATTCAACATTTTGCTGCGATAGGGGACTTCAATGCCAGGATAGGGGAAAATCAAGTGATACCAAATGAAATTACAGCTCTAAACAGCCACATATCAAACGAAAGAAAATCAAAGGACAAGGTTGTAAATGGCAAAGGTAGAAGGCTTTTAGAGATATGTGATGATTTTGGAATGACCATTCTCAATGGACGGACAAGAGGCGATATGGACGGAAGCTTGACTTTCGTGGAAAGAGTTGGTTCATCTACGATCGACCTGTGTTGTGCATCTTACAATATGCTTCAGTACGTTGGAAGTTTCAGTGTGCAAGACCAGATTCACTCGGACCATATGCCCATAGTTCTAACGCTGGAGCTAAATACTATTGATGAGCAATCTGTAGAGATGAAACTACTCCCCAAACTAAGATGGACAAGCAATCTCGAAAACAACTATACGCAAAAGCTGCATGAATATATCAACACCACAGAGCATACAGAGTGGACTAGCCAAAACCTTACAGATGCTATAAAAACTGTCGTTGGGGATCAGAGGTACACCCTAAGAGCTGTCGGAAAGGAAAAATGGTATGATGAAGCCTGCGAATGTGCTCGGAAAAAATCTTTCTTTTGGCTACGAAAACTGCGGAGAAACCACACCCTGGCAACAAAAGAAATGTATCTGCAATGTAACGCAACATATAAAGCCCTCTGCAAAACCAAGAAAATGGAATACTACGAAACGTTGGGAGAAAAACTTAAAATGGTAAGAAACACACAAGACTGGTGGAAACTTGCAAAAGAGCTTAAAATAAGTAACTTCAGGAAAGGTAACAACATAACAGGCGATACCTTCAAGAACTATTTCCATGCCCTTCTTAATCCACCGACGTGCATCGTTGAAATAGAAGACATAACCCCCTGCACAAGTATCTCTTTGCTAGATGGAGCTATTTCAAACGCGGAGATACGTGACTTCTTGAATAACACGAAGAGCAATAAAGCGCCAGGTCATGACAGAGTACCTTATGAATTCATCACTAATGCACCAGATTCAGCTATAGACATACTACAAAAAGCTTTCAACCATATGCTTTCTTCTGGAAAGGTAGAACCAAACTTCAAAAAATCACTGATATTTCCCATCCACAAAAAAGGAGACTGCAATTTAGTGGCAAATTACAGAGGAATATCTTTTATGGATTGTGTAGCAAAAACATTTGCCGGTGTTCTGTTGGCAAGACTTCAGAGATGGGAAAAGGAATATAGAATTTTAAACGAATATCAAGCCGGTTTTAGAGAAGGATATAGTACTGCAGATAATCTTTTCAATTTATTCAACATAATAAAGCTAAAAATGCATGAAAAAAAGAAAGTTTACTGCTTCTTCATAGATTTTAAGGCTGCGTTTGATCTCATTGACCGCAATGCCCTCATGTACAAGTTAAAAAAGTCTGGAATATCGGAGAAAATTTTAGAGGTTATCAAAGACCTCTATAAAGACACTGCGTCAGCTGTTTGGGATGGAGAGAAACTTTCGGAGTGGTTTAAAACATCAATGGGTGTAAAGCAAGGATGTCTTCTTAGCCCGCTTTTCTTTGCCCTATACATCAACGATTTGCACGAGTATATTGGTGGCGGGATTGACGTGAATGGTACTCTGATACGCTTACTCATGTACGCAGACGATATTGTGCTCATGGCTGATAAGGCAACGGTTCTCCAGGGAATGATAGACAAGATTGCTGAGTACTGTAGACGCTGGAACCTGACAATCAACCTCGAAAAATCAAAAATTGTTGTATTTAGAAAAAGAGGAGGGCGGTTAAGTGCACAGGAACAATGGAAGCTTAACAACGAACAAATAGAAGTTGTAACAAAATATAAATATCTTGGTGTATGGCTGACCCCTAGTTTGAGTTTGACCGAACATTTTAAGGAGAGGACAAAGCTGGCCAGGCAAGGTTTGAATTTGACATGGTCAAATTTCATAGCCAACAAGGATGTAAGACTCTGCTCAAAGATAGAACTCTTCAACGCAGTCACCAGAGCCGTCGTAGCATATGGAGCACAGGTATGGGGACACACAAAGTATGAAGAAGTGGAGAAGTTACAAAGGTATTTCTTTAAAAAAGTTCTCGGCCTACCAAGAGTAACTCCAAACTACTCGCTAACGCTGGAATGCCAAATGAAGCCCATTCTCGAATTTACGATGCGGTGCCACATGAATTATATAGGAAAAGTCTTCAACTGCTACGAAGAAAACAGACTTCCTAAAATATTGGCTAGGAGAGTCAAGGAAAAACAAATTTATTGGTTTGAGGCTTGGCAAAACTCTCCTGAACGATTTGGGTTCACTAACCTAGAAGAACTTGTGGCAAACAGGAACCTCTTTCAAATGTTTGTTGAGAACACAACCCAAAAAATTGTTACCGAAGATCACCAAGAGGCACTTCAAAGAGCGAATCTGACGAGATCACATGGGCTGTACCATCAGCTTAACTACGAAGTTGGCAGGAGCTATGTCGGCGATGGTCTAAAAGCCTCAGTAACGAGATGGATTTTCAAGGCAAGGACAGGACTCATAAGGCTAAATGGAACATCAAGAACAGCACAAGAAAATACGAACTGTTCACTCTGCAACATGAATGAAACAGAATCATACATGCATTTCATGGGAATTTGTCCAATTCTAAGAGGGATACGCAGAAACTGCTTCGGAACCGCGACACTCGATGAGAACACCATAGTCAGTCTATTGGATGGAGAAAGGGATTGGTGTCATCTTATAAAATATCTGGAAACAGCCCTCAAATATCGACAGAATTTAATAGATGAGTATAATTATTAGAAAAAAAAAAAAAAATAAATAAATAAATAAATAAATCTAAAAAAGAAATCAAGAGCGTATAAAAATATTGGCGATAGATCGCGACAGACGACGAAAGTCATTGTTGTAAATTTGTTTTAAAATTAATTAAAATATCTTAAATTATCTTACATTGTTATTTAAACATATCTTTTAAGATATAAAAATAAGGATATTGGTATAAAATGTATGTATTATTATTATTGAAATGAAATTTGAATAAAACATACTACTACTACTACTACTACTACTACTACTTTTAGTTTTAATATGGACTTTACTCAACATATCAATTACATCGTTAGTAAGGCCAATAGTATGCTTGGTTTTATGAAAAGATGGTCAAAAGAGTTTCAAGACCCGTATGTTACCCTTGCTCTATATAATTGTTTAGTACGACCTCATCTAGAGTATGCTTCTCAAGTGTGGTCCCCTTTTTATGAATTACACAACTCAAGAATTGAATCAGTACAACATAAATTCATAAGATTCGCTCTTAAAGGGCTTCCGTGGGAAAACCCTTACGATTTACCACCATATGAGCATAGAATCCAATTATTACATATGCAACTTCTTTCTCAAAGGCGTACCATTAACGATCTGGTGTTTTTTCATCAACTTATCACCGGACATATCGATGCACCTGAGTTACTTTCTTGTGTTGAATTCAACTTTCGAGGCGGTTCTTACCACCTGCGCAACTTAGTTTTGATATACTGCCCTTACCATAGAACGAATTATGGCATGAATGAGCCATTGACTCGTATGGGTAGACTATTTAATCTTAACTCATGTTTAATTGATTTTAACTTAAGTAAATCCAGTTTAAAAAATTAGTTGAGAACCAGTGCTCCACTTTCTTAAGTTTAGTTTGTATGCTTGCATGTTTGCATTTTTCAATAATTTTTAGTTTATGTTATTAATTGTAAATTGTATCACATTTTGTATGTCTTGTTTGTTTTAATTAGTGTACTTTATTTAAGATAATTTTGTAATCTATGTAATTTATATTTGAAATTTTTACTATAATGTTTTTTTTTTATTTTTACTATCCTTACGTTCTCTATGTGCTGGTGTTGGTGTTATACTAACTAACTACTAACACTTGCATTCATGATGAAGAGCGTATATAAGTGTGTACATATGAGCTTGTTCTAAGCTCAGTACTACTTAGTCTCTGAAATACATTTAATAAGGCAGTTGTGCAACTATGTTTAGGTCGGAAACCAGATTGATTATCACATAATAGCTTATTGTTTTGAATATATTTATGTATCTGAGAGCTCATAATTTTTTCAAGCACTTTTGAGAGAAACGATAAAATAGCAATTGGTCTGAATTCATTATTGTTTTTGGGTACTGGGATTATTTTAGCGCGTTTCCAGGTCAGGGGAAAAACTCCAGTCGTGAGAACTGAATTGAATGTATATGTTATATATTTCAATATACCGGGTAAAATAAGCTTAATAAAAACTGGACTTATATCATCAAAACCAGTCGCTTTGGATTTTGCAGATAGTATACTGCTTAAGACGTCCGCCTCATCTACAACTGAAAAGCTAAAATTAGGAATAGAATTAAAACTATCTGAACTGACTTCGCCGTATGGATAGTTCATATTACAAGGGTTGCTACCAATAAGGGAGGAAACTGAGGCAAAAGACCTATTTAATTCATTACAATCAATATTGGCAGCATTTCTCTTTATGCCCTTGCCTATCCCGATTTCTCTTAAATTTTTCAATAGATTATGTTTAGCTTGTGTTGGATCCAAGCGAGGAGCATAAAAACGCCGTTTTGACTCCCGTATCTGGCAAGTAACCCTATTTCTTAGTATGTACACGATAAGTATTGTACAATATGTCTATCCGAAACCTTTTTCATCGATTGTACGCCTTGTCCCTTTGAATAATTAGTTTTTTAATATCTGTAGTTAGCCAAGGACATGCGTATTCTCTGGGTTTTATTAATTTGGTTATGAGTGGAACATGAGTATTAAAAAGATTTCTAATGTTATCTTGTAAGAAATTAACTCGATAATCTACATAAGGCATTTTATAAATTCTATCCCAATCCACAACAGAAAAGTCAACTTCCAATTGGTCAATGTTAATGTTCTTAAAGTCACGGAAAGTAATAATGTTTTCTGTATTAACCATATCACATTGAAAAGTTAAATGAATCATGTCATGTCGGGAGAAAGATGGAGCTGAAAGCTGATTAAAATGTAGAACTTTGTTTAGGTTACTCACATAGAATACCTCAAGAAGTGTACTGGTATCTCTAGTAAAATGGAAAGGAAGTGTTCACCAGAATTAGATTGAGTGCACTCATACTTATTACGAACGACGACTCTACTAAAATGTTGCTATTGAAATCGCCACACATAATTACAAACGGTGATATGTGCGTTAGCTCATCTAAAACTGCAGTCAGCGGAGAAATTTCAACATTGGCATTGGGTCTATACAGATCCTAATAAAATTTTGTTAAGCCTGCAAGTAATTTTAATAAAAACGTATTGAATTTCACAGCATTCCGAAGCCTTACTGACAAGTTGACAATCTAAGCTTTCACGAACATAAACAGCCACACCTCCACCAACACGATATGTTCTATCGGATCGGAAAAGTTTATAACCTATAAGATCATATATTGAGTCAGCAACATCACTCAATCACTCAAAAACCAGGACTCAGAAACGCATATCACATCAACTTTTGATCCCGCAAACAGGTATCTGAATTCCTCCAATTTTCCTGTTGATCTCAAACTTTGTGCATTGAGGTGGTATACTTGAAGCCCGTTGTGCTGACTACAAAACACATTTATCATTGTACGCGTATTATCCCTACTGATAGCATCTATGAAACTCCTATTATTTTCATCATTCGAGTCTTCCATGAAGGTTTACAGATAACAGCTGATGACCCGTAGGTAGCACCAGGCGTTGCACTACACGTTCAAGAAAGTGAGCAATCAAGAAAACATCAAAATTAACTACTGGATTTTGTGGGGAGAGGCGATGGGGAGTAAGGTTAAAAGCAGAAGAAAAGAAAAGAGATAAGAAAGAAGTATCTACATTTGAAAGAAGTAATAAGAATATGTAATTCAAAATAGACACAAATATTCAAAGAAAATAGAAGTAAAATAAAAACTTCAAAATAGATAATGGCTTGCAAAAAATAAGTTAAATATAAAAAGCAAAAAACAAGTATAAGATTTAAAGAAAAAGAACAATTCATCATAACATTATGCATCTGCGGCGGCGGTTGTTGTTGTTGTTGTTGTCGTCATGGCAGCATCAATTAAGTCATCAGTGTTGTTTATTAATTGGGCTTCCTCGTCTTTGTTCCTCTTCACGTAAACATTGCCACGAATTGTAAACACCGAAAATAGTTTTTTTTCTCTCTTCAATTTTAATGCATGTTGCAGAATAGAGCGAGATTTAGGTATCAAGCACTCGTGAATGAAAACTTTCGATTTTCCTTTTGCCATATCGTTGCTAAAGCCGAGATCTTGAAGATATATGTGCTCTTTCGTTGCTCTTCTGTAGTCGGCAATCGATCGTAAGACCAACGTCTTATCGTGCGGTGTGAAAAATTTAACAACAATTGGGGGCGACTCGGTGTTTGTGTTTGATTTTATTCGAAAAATACCTTTTATTGTGGGTGATTTAAAGTTTAAGTTTGTGCAAAGCTGATTAAAAATAAAACGAAGATTTTCTACAGGTAGAATTGGAACACCGTGATGGAGAGCGTCACACATCGTTTCCTTAAGTTGTTGTTGTTCTTCGTTTCCTTTTATGCGGTTGTTTATAGTTTTAATTTGCTCATCTTGCTCCATAATATGTTCCTTAAGTGCGCGAATGTCTTCTTTTAACGGTTCGAATTCAGTCTGTTTTGTTTCAATTGACGAGAGCCGTGTATTCATGTTTTCTATGGATAGTCTTAGATCTGATACGTCAGAACTAATTCTTTCAGTGATTCTTTTCAGATTCTGCAATATGTGACGTAATTTGTGACGTGAGCATAATAAACTGTGTTTGCAAAGATTTCTCAAGTATAGCGGTTATAGCCATCATGTTCGAATTTTCTTGTGTAGAATTCTTTTGTTTACTGGACTTTGCTGGATTTAATTGTGTTTGTGTATGTGCTTTTGATGTCGGTGTTGATATTTTTGAAGATGTTGACATCGCGTATGATGGAGAATCAGACGACCGTAGACCTTCTCTTGAACCCATAAAGAAATTATGTGAAGGTATGTAAATTTAAGGGGAACACTTAGACTGTATGTATTAAACAATTTCGGTGAGTGGGATGGGTATAGTTTGTAGGATTATCAATTTGGGTAGAGGATTTTAATAATCCAATTAATTGATTAATTGCTAGAAACCCACTTGATTTGAGTTGAAATTGTAGTATAAAAACACTTGGCAGAAACTTATTTATCTTAGTTTAGACTACAAAACTTGGAGTACTTATATCACCACTTTAAACTCAATTTACACTGCCAGTCTATTAAGCACGTCCGACTAGTAACACATCTCACTCACGCATCCCTATAGCTATATCGTAAAAGTTTTTGATCAACCAGGCGAACGGCTGTCCAAAAAAATGCTTCGATACGAAATAAGAAATGAAAATTGGTTGATGAAGAAATGGAAAGATATGGCAATCAATTTTGATGAAGATATATCAATTTATGGAAGAAACTTGGTTGTTTTGAAAGAGCAGCTCTATCGCATTATTGGAAAATACGAAAACTCTGTGCGTGATGGATTTAAAGCTAGCGCTCGCTAGTCCTTTAGTAGATTCCTGTACTCCCAAATCAATTTGAGCTTAAATCAAGCAAATTATTTTAATGACTCTGTTTTGCAATAAAACGAACAAATTCTGTAGAACGTTATAAATATATTTAAACGAAATAGTTCAATGAATTTAGGTAATAATTTAGTATGAGATTTATACTTATCCAACTGAACTGCATCTAGTGGTGAATGATGTGGCGCGTGCAACGATCTCGATCCAAGTGAACGATTAACAAACTCAGAATACTAATTCTTAACTTGCTTACACCCACGCATATTAATGGATTGTTGTTGTGAGTTGTGGAATCTAATGCTTAATGAGAACAAACGCTATCAGTGTGCACTCACCAAATCATTGACCATTACATGTTATACAAAAATCTAAAGATCAAAGTGATTGATAACACTCATGCCAAGAAAAGAATTTTGGTAAGAAATTAAGCATAAAGCAAACATAGAAAAAAGAGAGCATGAACTTTATAATTAAGTTCCAACTATTAAATTGTACAATTGCAATCGATTAAATAATTAATTGATTAAATGCATTCAATGGAACCTTTAGCATTCAAATTAGGTATTTAAATTTAAAGAATAAAAAATATAAAAAATTTAAAGTTAGGCTGTTGAATCTCAAACATTCCGCCCCCCCCTGGAACGAGTTTCAGGACACTGGAAGCAAAGCCAATTTCGAGATCGGACGAACAAATGTTCCTGCTGCTGTTCGCACATTGACAACTCGTACCTGCAGACGATTCCAACACGAAATCTTCTCAATTAGATCGTGCAAGGCAGGTCCATCAAACGACGTGACGAGTACACGCCTTGCAACTGATCGCTCCTCGGTTTTAACTGCCTCGTCATCTGAAGTGGTTCTACAAAGAGTCGAGTTCAGCCACCGGTCTTCAGAATCACTAAGCCAGGATGGACCGGTCCACCAAAGGTTGTGACTGAAAAGAGTTGAAGGTGGTACGCCACGTGACGCACAATCAGCAGGGTTCCATTCCGACGGTACGTGTCGCCAAGCAGACCTAGGTAGGGTTTCTAAGATAGCGGCCGTTCTGTTGGCAACGAAGGTAGCCCATCGACGAGGTGGTGACGAAAGCCAGTGTAAAACAATTTCGGAATTGCACCACGCAACCGTTCGTGTAATATTAGTTTTGAAAGATGATTTAACCAATGTTATTAACCGAGCAAGTAGTACCGCGCCACAGAGTTCGAGTCGGAGAATGGACACCGGTTTTAATGGGGCAACTTTAGTTTTTGCGGCGACGATTACACATTTCACACTTCCGTCTTCCGCTGAAGGAAGACGGAAGGGGCTAACAGTCCTAAAGGATCAAAAATACTGTCTATTTCGGAAAGTAAGTTTCTCCTGGTTACCGAAGGATATGTTTTGGAAGTTTGAAGCCGATAGAAGTACGTATCCGATGCTGGATTCCAGTGCATTCCCAATATTTTTATAAAAGACGAAGAACGTTCAGGATCAACGAAAGAATATTCGCAGTCCTCCGGATTTCGCGTAGCTAGTAGAGCCCAGCAGTTTGAGCTCCATTTACGAAGTTGAAGCTGAGCTTCCGAAAGCAAAGCAATAAGTTCAGACTGTAACTCTAGTAAGCCTGAGATTGAGTTTCCTCCTGTCATGACATCATCAACGTAGACATCACTTAGCAAAGTCTGAGCTGCATTCGGATAAACAGTCTTATAGTCCTCGGCGATTTGTTGTAGGACGCGTACCGATAAAAAGGGAGCCGATGCAGTACCATAAGTTATAGTTCGAAGTCTATAATGCTCAACTGGATTATTTGGGTTTAGCCGCCAGACGATACGTTGCACGGAAAGAAAAACCTTGGTTGATTCAAACATATTTCATTGTTAATCAACAATTCATCTAAAGTTGTGAAATTAACCAAGTTTCGTGATGAATACAAATAAGAACGCATTTTCAAATCAAATATGCTGCCGTGATCAATTTTTTTTCAGGTAAGTATCATAAAAATGTTTAAATTAAGTATGTTCGTAGTTAATTTGAATATGTTCTAATTTTTAACCAACAACGTGATTGTTGATTTCATACTTGATCAACAACAAACATATTTAACTAACAATTAAGGCTGAAATTACAAAAACTATCACGTTTGTGATTGAAATATCAAATATACTGTTGAACTATCACCAATATGTTTGATCAACAATGTTCATACTTCTTTAATCAATAAAGAACAGTTAAAGTATCAGTAACATTTTGAATTCTTATATTTTTCATACTAAAGCCCACAGAAAACCTGAAGTCGCATAACGGAACTTCAATTCATTATGATAAGTTTCCTGACCATTTTATCTTAATGGATAATTAATTATTCTTTATTGTTGATCAAGTATGTTCGTGAGAATTCCACGCCACGTTTTTATTTGCTCAACAGTTTTAATGTAAAATTTCTATGATAATAATGAATTGAAGTTTGACCTCTCAAATGTATAGGTCAAACTTCAATTCAGGCATTTATCATAGAAATTTTACATTAAAACAGTTGAGCAAATAAAAACGTGGCTGAATTCTCACGAACATACTTGATCAACAATGTTCATATTTTACCAACAATTCAGAATTGTTGACGAAACACAAACGTTGTTAAAGTATCATGGACATGTATGTTTCTAGTATCACAACCGTTGTTGGGTAACAATGAAATTGAAAATGGCGTTGTTGATTTGAGCAATGAAAATTGTAGCATTTAAATAAATAAAATGAAAATGCCAGCTTGTTCAATTTAAGTATGTTCGTGCTTGACGCAAAAACAAACAAGCTTCATGTTTGATTTTACCAAGGTTTTTCTTTCGGTGTGGTAATCACAGTCTTTTTCACTTACCCAAATTTGTCTAAACATTTTTACAATGTCAGCGGTGAACACATAACGATGTTCCCGAAACCGTAGGCAAACACCAATAAGATCGCGTTGTATAGCCGGACCGATTGACAAATTACTATTCAGCGATTGTCCGTTAGAGCCTTTTACAGAGCCATCAAACACGACGCGAAGTTTTGTAGTCGAACTTTCTGGCTTTAACACGGCATGGTGCGGCAAATAAAACTGACACGATGGGTTCTTTTGAATGTCACCATTAGGAATGAGTTCCATGTGCCCCAGTTCGAGGTTCTCTTGCACAAATTTGGAATATTGCCGGTGCAAATCAGGATTATTTCGGAACCGACGCTCCATCGAATAGAGCCGCGAACAGGCTGACGGTAAGGTATCTTCGAATTTTGGTGATTGGCTTTTGAACGGAAGTGAAACAACATATTTTCCATCGGGTGCACGGCTAAATGTTTGTTGAAAGTGTTTTTCAGCTGGATCGTTAACGGCGTCAAGAGGTTTGTGAGGAGGAATATGTTCTAGCTCCCAAAATCGCTGGAGAAGAACATCGACATCCAAAGCGGAATGATACGACGATACTCCAACCTACGATTGGTTGATTCAGCAAATTCTCCGGCGATAACCCAACCAAAAGAAGTGTTTTGGGCGATAGGTTTATCTTGTAGTCCGACGACTTGTTCCGATTTCAAGATTGTCCAAGCTTTATCCGCACCAAGAATAACGTCAACCGCACTCGAGACATTGAAAAAAGGATCTGCTAGATAAATCTTGCAAAGATAGCCCCAAGTTGATTTATCGAATGACTTAGATGGTAAATCTGAAGTCAATTTGGTCAATACGAATGCATCAACCGTTAAATGACACGAGCTATACCGCGACATAAGCTTCAAGGACACCAAACCTTTGGTGTGTCCAGCCTCGGTTGAACCTAATCCTAACACTGGTATTCGAGCATGAGCCCGACGAAGTCCGAGTTTCTGAACACATGATTCAGATATAAACGATGATTGGGACCCTGTGTCCAATAAAACATGAACATCAATGAGCTGGCTCTGGTTATTTTTAATTTTAGCAAGAATTGTCGGTAAAACTGTATGTTTCCGAAGGCTAAAATCACGCGAATGGTTACCAACCAAGGGTGCAACAGCATCGAAATTAGAGCTCCAAGAGGACTGAATTTGACACGAATCTGATGGCGACGACAATTGATCTAATGACGAAGGAGCAACTGAAGATGAAGAAACGTTCGAATTCTCTTCATGAACCAAATAGTGATGGCGGGCCTTACATACACGACACCGAAAGGTCGAACGGCATTTTTTCACGGAATGACCTGGCCGAAGGCAATTAAAACAAATCAAGTTGGTTTTCGTAAAGTTTCTGCGAGATGGAATGTCTAAAGCAAGAAATTTAGAACACTGATACAAGTTATGATTGCTTTTACACATAGGGCATTGCGAACTACCTTCTACTGGCTTAGCTACCAATGCTCGGATAGAACTTGTCTGCTTTCCACGCGATGTGGACGAACTATTTAGCGACTGGCATGACTCTAGTGCATCGCACCGTTTCTCAAGGAAATCAATAAACGCGGTTATTGTCATATCTTTCCGACACCCGACCTCTTCCGCCCATGCATGCTTCGTTTCAATAGTTCTCACTTGTATGTCGTGGGGTGCGCATCTGTAGAACACTTTTAATCTACTTAGTTTTCATAATGAATTGCTCTATTTGTTCAAATAAAATTGATCGCAATTGCAATACAAAAATAAACTGCAATGATTGTAAACATTTTTTTTCATTTTAATTGTGTTAACATCACTGAAACCGATGCTAATTATTTTAAATCAAGTGACCAACCTTTTCGTTGTGATAAATGTTCAGTGCTAAGAAGACGTTCTCTTCATAACTTGCCAGTGCCACCGGTATTAGCACAGCATCATAAAAACAATGCAACGAATAAGACCAAAACACTCAACTCAGCCCAAGTGACCACCGTAAACATGGATAGTGAAATTCAATGCACTCTTCAAATGGTGTTTGCTAAAATTTCAACTTTGGAGGAAACCAATAAACAATTCCTCTCAGAAATGAAAATATTATTAAGTGAAAATAATGAACTAAAATCGAGAATCAATGTGCTAGAAAGTAGGTTGAACTGGCAACAACAACAGCTGCTTAGTAATGACATTGAAATTTCGGGTGTATCGATTGCAAATGAATCAAATTGCATTGGAATTGCACAACAAATCTTTTCTAATGCACTTTTAGTTGATGTACCCGATAATGACACTGAGAAGTGCTTTGTGAAGAAAATAAAAACAAAATCATCTTCGTCTGCCCTAAAATCAATCATCTGTTTGAGATTTTCTAACCTGACAACGAAAGATCGAATTATGTGCGCAAAGAGGAAACAAAAAAACACCTTAAAATCTATCAGCATCGATGATTTTGGCAACAACGCAACGGAGAGAGTAGCAGTAACAACAACAGCGTCACCAACAGTAACAAGAGTAAAGGAAGCGGAATCTTTATCAACCATGCTCTCACTAAATTTACTCAAGCGCTCTTGATGAAGACAAAAGAAGCTATGATGAAGGCAGGCGGAAAATATGTATGGTATAATAATAATAAAATTTTAATAAGAAAGGTTGAGGGAGGAAAAGTTATTTCTGTTAAATCTGTTTAATGATCTTGCACTTATTTAGTGCCTTTAATATTTAATATTATTATTTATTTTTTTTTTTTTTAAACATGAATTCTGATATAGAATTAAGTGATGATTTTTCTCTCCCTTATATTCGTACTTCCAAGTTCCAACTGTGATAATGTGTTAACTGATAGTTCTTTCTGTAATGAGAAATTTTTTATTGTTCACCAAAACATAAGAAGTATGAGGGAAAATTTTGCATCTCTTGTTACGCATATAAATTCTTTTGCTTGCGTTCCTGATATAGTTTTCTTATCTGAAATTTGGATTTATGGATTTGAGGAGAATGATTATGTTATTCCTGGGTATAACTTTTATTCTAAAACGAACGAAAACTATGCTGCAGGCGGTGTTGGTTGCTTTATCAAAGATAATATCGCTATGATTGAATTCTTATGTGTTAATTTAATTAGTGCTGACGTTCTAAAGGTTTCTGTAGAAATTGATCATGTTGCGTATATTTTTGTATGTGTATATAGACTGCATATGTTTAGCGTTGCGAATTTCATAACTGAATTCTCGAATTTCTTGGCTAAAGAAAAATCCAAGAACTTAATCATTGTAGGTGATTTCAACATAAATACTAGACCCGTCTCTGGAAGTTGTTTAGATCACGTTTATGGTCGTTTCAGTAATCTAGAACTTATTGAATGTGAGAAATGTGTTTTCGATCTTAAGATCACTGATCATTGCATGATAGGACTTGTTTTTACCATCAATAACAAAGGACGTTGTAAACATTCTGATTCTGATCAGAAAAAAATGAAGATTGATTTTGCAAAACTTAAAAATAAATTGTGTTACGAGTTTTGGGAAGATGTCTTTGCTTCAAGTGATTCATCGTCTGCTTTTTCAATTTTTATTGGCTCTTTAAAAAAACATATAGCATCCTCTTCCTATTTTATAAATACAAAAAAATCACCCAAACATCTTAAGCCCTGGATATCTACATCAATTGTAAATAAAGTTACGAAGAAAAATAAAATAAGATTAAGATGCAAAAAGAATCCCGCAAACCAACGTTTAAAAAAGAAATATAAAAAGCTGTGCATTGAATTAAAAAGGAAATTCCTATTTGTCGTGATAACTTTTACCGAGATAAGCTCAGCTCTGCACAGGGAAATCTAAAAAATGAATGGCGTGTAGTAAATAGTTTACTGAATAAATCTTCTGCTACCAAGAAACCTGTTTTTTTTGCATGTGAATAGTTCAATAGTGCGTAATAAGCTCGATATTGCTAATGCATTTAATAATTATTTTGCAAATGTTGGTTTTAATCTTTTACCGAGTAATCTTCACTCCTCATGTTCTTGTTCTTTTTCTATCTGTCGAAGTACTGAGCATATTCAAAGTAGCAGTTTTGTTTTTCAGCCTATTACTTCTTTTGAAATACTGAAAGTTATTAGAAATTTACGTAATTCGTCTTCGAGTGGATCTGATGGTATTTCAAGTGATGTAGTCAAAAAAATTGCCTTTTACTTAGTTGATGTCTTAGCTTATGTTTTCAATAGTTGCGTCTATGATGGTGTGTTTCCTAAAGAGCTCAAATGTGCAGATGTCTTGCCATTATTTAAAAAAGGATCTGCTACTGAAATTAGCAACTACAGGCCAATTTCTCTTCTTTCTGTTTTTAGTAAAATTTTTGAAAAACTCTTGAAAAATAGGATTATGTGTTTTTTAGATAAAACTAAGTTTTTTAATCCAGCTCAATTTGGTTTCTTAAAAGGCAAATCAACGGAAGATGCACTGCTAAAATTTTGTTCCTTAACAATGTCTCAATTAGATGAGAAAAAGTACGCAGCTGGCCTTTTTGTTGATATAACTAAAGCCTTTGATATGGTCAACCACAATATTTTGCTAAGAAAGTTGGAGAAAGCTGAATTTAGAGGATTCATTCTTAACTGGTTTAGGTCTTACCTTGAAAATCGGTCACAGAAAGTAAAATTAGATGGTACTAGGAGTGATGCAAGATCTCTAAAATTGGGTGTTCTTCAAGGTTCTGTGTTGGGTCCAATTTTATTTTTGGTATACATCAATTCGCTTTTCGCCTTGAGTTTTAAGGGCTCGCCGACAGCTTTTGCCGATGATATTGCGCTTTCCTACGGTGCAAATAGTCCTTTAGATCTTATTTCAAATATTAATTTTGATCTCGACTTATTGCGAATTTGGTTTTTTGAACACAATTTGTTAATAAGCTCCAAAACCAAGGTAATGTTTTATAGTCTATCTTCATGTAGATTGTTGGATGCAAGTGTTAGCTTCCACGCACCTGAGTGTCGTAGCTTTAAACTATCAACTTGCCGCTGTTCATCAGGCTTCTCCTCACCTTCTTTTTTTTGCAATTTAACTTGTAGTGATAGATGTTTTGTAGTTGAGAAAGTTGACGAGTTCAAATATTTGGGACTGACTTTAGACTCTCGGATGTCTTTTGCAAATCATGCTGAATCCCTCAAAAAATATCTCCGTTGTACCCTGAGACATTTTTACTATTTACGAAACGTGTGCTCAACTAAGCTATTAAAGGTAATTTACTATGGTATTTTCCATTCCAAGTTACAATATGGAATTGCTTGCTGGGGTGGTATTCATCAAAATAAAATACAACCAATATTGAACTTACAAAAATACGTCATAAGAAAAATTTGTCGCAAGCCTTGTAGACATTCTAGCTTTCCTTTGTTTTGTGCTCTCAAAATTCTCCCAGTTCGTCATTTATATTGTCTTAAGACCTTAAAATTATTTTTTATGAAATCTGGTAGCCTCAATTTTCGCTTGATTTCGAGATACAATCTTCGAGGAAACCTTTCGAACGTATTAGATGTACCTTTTTTTCGCACCACTGCTTACCGAAATTTTTTTTCTATCATGTCTTTTGGGCTATTTAATATTCTTCCTCAATCAATAAGGACAATCACTATACCTGGAGCGTTTCTCAAAAATGTTAAAATTTGGCTCTTTACATTAAACTATATTGCTCTGGAATCTTGTATTTCTAATGTTTTGGTATAAAAAATTAAATTTTTTTTTTTTAAATTCTTGCTTAAATGTAATTAGCTTTTAACAACCAATTATTATCATTTGTTTAATTCTTTCTTTTGTACAATTTTATTTTTTTCTTCTGTATTTATTAATTAATTTTGATTTTACTATCATGAATTTCTTGAAAATTTTAAGGGTCACCCCACCCATAAACTTTGTAATCTTTTAACTATTTGAAGTGGCATTCAAATCTTTTTTCTTAATTGTTTTGAAAATAATGAATGTCAACAACCTTTCTTATATTTTCTTAAAATGTAATTAATTTATTTTATTTTATACGAAAATTGTCATGAAATTATAAGAAATAAACATTACATTCTATTCTTCTTCTAAATATCTAACTTATTGAGCAAAATAAAAATTAGCCACGGATCGCGACTGTTTTTAGATATTGCATTTAAGCCCCGAATCACCTCATCAGCACCGTCCGTTATCTTACGAAGAGTTTTCGTATTTGGAGCATTAATTGAAGGAAGGGATATAAATGTCTGCACGAGGGACTGAACGATTTAATTTGCCCGATCGAACCGTTTCTCTAGCCTATCTCAAGCTTCAATATAATTGACCTCTGACACCTTAATATGCTGGATAACGTCGGCTGCAGTTCCGCTCAAAAAAGACTTTAAATACTGGAATTTGTGAATGGACGATAAATTTTTTTTTGAATCAACCGAGGCTATAAATAGATCACGAAAGGATGGCCAGTCCTTATAGTCACCCGAAAATTTTGGAATCACTATTGGCGGCAGTTTAATTTTACCGGGTCTTTCTGAGTCATCTAATGATTTTAAAAACTCGCTTTGTTCATTTGCAAATACGTTCCAACACTGAATTATTTGGTTTTTGAGCAATTCTTTCCCGTATCGCTTCAGTCAATCCCGCGTGCGCCTGAAAATATTTGTCTTCATATATCCCGAAATCGTTATTAAACTCTTCTGCTTCACTTTCGTCTATAAATTGAAGACATTCATTATGCATAGCAGTGAATTCCTGCCATGCTGCATTCACCCTATCCAAACGAATTTCTAGCATCTCTAACGAAGTCACTTGCTCAATGGATGCTATGAATTCAACCGCACGAGTTAAAGTTGCTTTTGCAAGACCACGCTTTAGCTTTAACGCATTCATATTTTACAAATATTGAAGGTTCGAAGGTAAAATATGAACAGATCAAGCAATCAAAAAAGAAGAACACGCAAAATATCTAACCAATAGTTAATATTGTCACACGATGTTTAAGCACGAGGATTATGCGCACACGCGGTTTTCGGGCTAGCCAAAAATTTAACCCAAAATGTCCAAATCCAATCACAAAAAAAAAATCAACCCGATTCAGTATATAAATCCGGCTCGAAAGACCAAATGTTTTGCAATAAAACGAACAAATTCTGTAGAACGTTATAAATATATTTAAACGAAATAGTTCAATGAATTTAGGTAATAATTTGGTATGAGATTTATACTTATCCAACTGAACTGCATCTAGTGGTGAATGATGTGGCGCGTGCAACGATCTCGATCCAAGTGAACGATTAACAAACTCAGAATACTAATTCTTAACTTGCTTACACCCACGCATATTAATGGATTGTTGTTGTGAGTTGTGGAAACTAATGCTTAATGAGAACAAACGCTATCAGTGTGCACTCACCAAATCATTGACCATTACATGTTATACAAAAATCTAAAGATCAAAGTGATTGATAACACTCATGCCAAGAAAAGAATTTTGGTAAGAAATTAAGCACAAAGCAAACATAGAAAAAAGAGAGCATGAACTTTATAATTAAGTTTCAACTATTAAATTGTACAACGAAACGATCAAAAGAAGGAACAGCTGAATGTTCTCGAACAACTTGAAACACAACGAAACGAGCAAAAGAAGGAACAGCAGAATGTTCTCGAAAGACTCGAAGTACAACAAAAGAATCTGGAAGAGCAACGAAACGAGCAAAAGAAGGAACAACAGAATATTCTCGAAAGACTTGAGGCGCAACAGAATGTTTTGGAAGGTCAGAAAAACATTCTAGAAGGCAAATTGGGCAACATTGAAAAAAATGTGTTTGCCCTTGACGAACGCGTTGAAGGTATGGAAAAACAGCTTTCTGTTGTAGAGAATCGTTTTGAAATCGTAGAAAGCCGATGTGATAAACAGTTCTCTGTTCTGACCAAGGAATTGGACCAGATTCGGAAAATCAAAATTCGAGAATCTAATGGAGAGTCTGCAAAGAAAAAGGAGATGAAACCGCCAACATTTGATGGACAGTCTTCTTGGTCAGTCTACAAGAGACAATTTGAGGCAGCCGCGACAACAAATGGCTGGGATGACGAAGACAAGTACATTGCACTGACTCTTGCTCTTAGAGGACCAGCAGCTGAATTACTTCAAACAGTTCCAGCTGGTAAGAGCGGTGATTTCAGTTCTCTAGTGGCAGCTATAGATAAACGCTTTGGAGATAGCCACTTAAAAGAAGTCTTCCGAGTCCAACTCAATAACAGAGTCCAGAAAAGGGGTGAAAGTCTACAGCAGCTCCAAGCAGACGTCGAAAGACTGTTTCACCTGGCATATCCGGATGCTGGAGAAGAAATCATCAACCAGCTTGCTGTTGAGTCCTTCGTTCGTGCCATTTCCGATATACATCTTCAGAGGTCTGTGCGAACTGCTAGAACACGTACTCTTTCCGAAACTTTAGCATTCGCATTGACAATTGAAGCAGCAGAACAGGCTTCTCAGGGAGTACATCGACTTAGAGAGGCCATAGTCGAAGAATGCTCGTGCCAAAGAGCTGAAATACAAAAGAACCGGAGCGGACTTGCAAGATGTTGGAACTGTAACAAGACCGGGCACTTACAGCGTCAATGCCGACTACCACCAAACAAAGCCAGTTGTCAACATTGTGGAAGCAAGAGATCCAACCCAGAGCAAGGTAACAACAACACCAGCGTTGCCTATCAGCCCGTTTCCCATTAGGGAAACGAGTAAGAACCAACTTCGAGGGGCAGAGGCTGGTTTCTTGTATCGATGGCCCCAAAACCACCATCCAGGTCTCCCAGACCAAACGAGACAACAAAAGTCTGACTGTGGAGACTACTATTAACGGCAACAAACATGTGGCTACCATCGACACCGGTGCCACAGCCTTCATAGTACGTCGAGACCTGGTAAAGATGACGTGGCTTCATAACACCAATAGCTACCGTCTAAGAACCGCAACGGGAGAAGCAGCAAGAGTATATGGAGAAGTGAGTCTTAAGATCCGACAGGCCGATCTAGTGTTTACTCATCAATTCCTGGTGGCAGATATATGTGACGAGTGCATCATTGGAATCGACTTTATGAAACAGCACGGAGTTGTTTTGGACATCGGTAATCAGGTTTTGAAGTACCAAAATAAGGAACTTCCAATGACCTATTCGAACGAAAGTACGTCGACCCTGAGGACTGTCATCACGGAAGATCTGATTCTGCCTCCTTCTTCTGAAGTGTTCGTTTGGACAAAACTGGAAGGTGAGTTTGGAAGCCTTCGATACCTCATGGTGGAACCAGACCCAGAGTGTTCCTCCCAAAGCGTCATCATTGGGAAAGCACTGGTAGCACCGAAAAACAAAATGGTCCCCGTACGATTACTAAACAGCAGACCGTACGATGTAAGGTTGAAGAAAGGAGAAGTCGTTGGACGTTGCGAATCGGTTGCAGCAATTACGAAGATCACAGACGAAGCCCCGAGAAAAACTATAACTTCGGAGGAGCTCAAAACCATCAGAGCTAAAATACTGAATTCATCCAACCTTGATCGCCAACAAACAAGGATAGCTGAAAATCTCCTGCAAGAGTACACTGACATCTTCGCATCGCAAAAGGGACAATATGGTAGGACACAGTTCGTACAGCATCGCATCAACACAGGAGATGCAAGACCGATTCGTCAACCCGCAAGACGTCTTCCACTGGCCAAACAAGGTGAGGTTGAGGAAATGATAACAACAATGAAGAAGGACGGTCTTATCGAAAATTCCAAAAGACCTTGGGCGTCACCAGTGGTGCTAGTGAAAAAGAAAGACGGAAGCACTCGTTTTTGTGTGGACTACCGAAGGCTGAACGATGTGACTAAGAAGGACAGCTATCCCCTGCCGAGGATCAGTGATACCCTGGATGCCATGGAGGGAGCCCAGTGGTTTTCGACGCTGGACTTGAAGAGTGGATATTGGCAAGTTGACATCCACCCTGACGATCGGGAAAAGACGGCGTTTTCTACAGGTAATGGGCTCTGGCAGTTTAAAGTTATGGCGTTTGGGCTATGCAACGCTCCGGCAACATTCGAGCGTTTGATGGAGTGCGTTCTTCAAGGACTGACGTGGAAAGCTTGCCTAGTCTACTTGGACGATGTCATTGTTTACGGGAAAACATTTGACCAACATTGCAAGAACCTAAAAGCCGTGTTTCAGAGACTTCGAGAGGCTAGCCTTAAACTGAATCCGGAAAAATGTGCACTTTTCAAAACCGAAGTTAAGTATTTGGGACACAGGCAAATGTTCGACTTTATGCTCGTGTCGAATGTTCAAATGAACCACACTTACGCTATCTTTGCTCCTTGATGATATCGCCAACTCATATGCACTTTAGTGCTCCAAGAATACGCCTCAGATGTTCCACCAGCAGAAAGAAATTAACGCTTCGATTCTTTTGTCTTTTGTTGTTTTATATTTTTTTAGAATTTTAAGCACGTAGGATTTTCGAATACATATATAAGTTTTAAGTTTTACTCTATTATTTGAGGCCAGAAGGGAAAATTATAATTTAGAAAAGAAAATTATTTGTAAAAGCCAACCAAAAGGAAAATGGCTGAAGGCCCAAGCGAAAAAATGAAAAACGTTGTTGGCTGGCTCGTGGTTGACATGAGAATAAAGTGCCGTCGCTATGCGATGAAACACTTTTAGGAAAAATGTAGTAGAATTTTTACTTTAGATTGAATTATTTTAGAGAGCGAACTATTTCGGAGTTAGGTACTGTTCACACTGATGTCGTATGAACATTACCGCCCCCCTTGGCGAAATACGCCAAAAAAAATATTACTGAAAATAAAGCAAGTGAAATTTTGTTTAATTGGCAATTTAGTTAATAGGCAATAGGCACAGTTTTACTATGGGGCGGACTATTTCTCCGTTTTGGGTCTTTAATGTTGCAACTCTGACTCGACCATCAGAACCCGGGTGTATATTTATAACACGGCCTAGACGCCATTCGGTGGATGGCAGATTTTCGTTTTTAATGACGACCAAATCATCAACTTTAATGTTGGTTTGAGGTGTTTTCCATTTGTGTCGTTGATGTAGTTCCTTGAGGTATTCATCTTTCCATCTGTGGCAGAACTGTTGTTGGAGGCATTTTACTTTTTCCCACCGATTGATTAGCGATAAATTTGCATCGACTAAATTCGGTTCCGGAAAAGATAAAAGCGGACCGCCGCGTAAAAAATGCCCCGGCGTCAATGCCAACAGATCAGAAGGATCTGTGGACATGGACGATATTGGACGCGAGTTCAAACATGCTTCGATACGTGCTAAAACCGTGGCAAATTCTTCGAACGTAAATTTGGCCTTGGTCCCCAGCCCCCTTAAATGGCTTTTGAAACTTTTAACGCCGGCTTCCCATAGACCTCCCATGTGAGGTGCCCCGGGTGGAATAAAATTCCATTTCAAACCCTGAACGCCATACTTAAGACTCGTTTCTTTAGGAATGGTGCCTACAAACTTCTTAAATTCCTTGCGTAAAATTGCATCGGCACCTGTAAAGTTCGTTCCATTGTCGGAGAACACTTCTTTAGGTAAACCTCGTCTAGAGGTGAATCTGGCAAAGGCCGCGAGGAACGCTTCAGATGACAAATCACTTGCCGCTTCAAGGTGAATTGTCTTGGTGGAAAAGCAGACAAACACACATGCATACCCTTTGGTCATACGACAA
Source organism: Melanostoma mellinum (assembly GCA_914767635.1). NCBI lineage: Eukaryota > Metazoa > Arthropoda > Insecta > Diptera > Syrphidae > Melanostoma > Melanostoma mellinum. Next base: position 99,843,633 of record OU612060.1, on the reverse strand, counting down.
TTCCGTGCATTGAAACTCTTGATTGTGAAGGGACCCGCGAAGTCTATTCCAGTAAATGTGAACGGTGGAGAAAAGGTAACTCTTTCGGGCGGTAGGGCAGCCATCATCTGCTTGCTTAAGTCTCTTTTGTTGGTCGCGCATATGGTGCAACGACGGATGCAAGACTTAACCAGAATTTGGAGTCTTGGTACCCAGAAACTTTGTCGTGTTAGTCGCACCATTAAAGAGTTGCCACCGTGCATAGAAATCTCATGAATGAATTGAATCAGGAGGCAAGCAAAACGGGATTCAAAGGGTAGTATTATAGGGTGACGTTCATTGTACGAAATGTCTGAGTTCGTTAGTCGCCCATTGACTCTAAGAAGCTTGTTTGAATCCAAAAATGGATTAAAGGACAAAATAGAACTTTTCGTTGACACTGGCTTGCCAGCTGCAAGCAGAGAGTATTCTGTCGAAAAGTGAGCTTCTTGAGCCAATCGGATTAGACGAATTTTCGCAAACTCCATTTCTGGTTGCGAGATGTCACGAGACTTGTGTTTGCTGGGCTGTTGTTTTGAGACAGACCCGAAGAAGCGAAAAACATAGCACAATACGCGCATAGCGCGGGATAACGTCGAAAAACGGTCAAGGAAATCTTCTGGTTCTTGTTGAACTACCAATGAGTTGGTGTTTTGCTCAGAATCGTCGAGAGAAATGCCAGAAACTTTGTCGTTTGGCTGGACCACTAACGAGGAAACCTCTTTCTGTTCTAGATCTTCAGTACGTGGAGCGTCTGGTAATGCCACCGGCCATTGAGAGGCTGGTTCACAGAGCCATGCTGGGCCCTGCCACCACATACGATTCTGCTTCAGATCGGAGGGCATTACACCTCGAGTGGCCAAGTCCGCGGGATTTTCGGCAGATCTGACGTGCTTCCACACTGCGTTGCCGACATTGTCCTGTATTTCACTGGTACGGTTTGCAACAAAGGTTTTCCATACGCACGGAGGTTTTTTGAGCCAGGCCAAAACTATGGATGAGTCTGTCCATAAAAAGATTTGATATGTCTGGACTGGAAAATTGGGTAAGTAAAATTTTATCATTTTGGAAAGCAAAAGTGCTCCACACAGCTCAAGACGCGGTAAAGAGACCGTCTTTAGAGGGGCGACTTTGGACTTCGCACACATCAAGTAGGAGGATGCTTCTCCATTAGGGTGACTTGCGCGTATATAAAGCGCTGCCGCATATGCTTTCTCGGAAGAGTCACAGAAGCCATGAAACTGAATCTCCACAGTGGGCGAGTATTCAACCCAACGTGGGATTTCTATAACCTGTATTTCAGGTAATGACTCTGCAAACTCTTTCCAAGTGGCAAATGATTCAGGGCTGATACGCTCGTCCCACTCAGTGTGCTCAGCCCAAATGCGTTGCATCAATGTTTTGGCAATTATCACTACGGGGGCCAACCACCCCGCAGGATCGAAAAGACGAGCAATTTGAGAGAAGACCTCTCTTTTGGTCGGATTTGTCGACAGTGGAATGCGTTGCGTGGTGAAGTAAAAATTGTCTCCTTTGGCATTCCATCGTACCCCTAGTGTTTTTGTGGTGCTGTCAGCATCGAGCTTCAAGAAACTTTCGTTCAGCACATGTTCTGGTGGCAAATGGTTAAGTAAGCTAGACGAATTTGCGGTCCACTTACGTAGTGGAAACCCAGCTGAGTTAAGCAACGCTATAAGTTCGATTTGTGCCTGTTTAGCCGAACTGAGAGAGTGACCACCAGATAGAACGTCGTCGACATAGAACTCCGATTGAATGATTCTAGACGCTAGGGGATACACGGTTCTGCCTTCTTTTGCCAGTTGCAAGAGGGTGCGGATGGCCAGATAAGGAGCACAATTGACACCAAAAGTGACGGTTTGAAGTTCAAAGTCTTCGATTTCGGACTCTGGCGAACTGCGAAAGAGGATTCGTTGAAATGGAGTATCTCTAGGGTCGACCAAGATTTGGCGGTACATTTTCTCAATGTCCGCATTAAAGACAAATTTATAAAATCTCCAGCGGAGAATGAGAGATGGTAAATCTTGCTGCAATATGGGCCCTGGATACAAAAAATCGTTTAAACTTACCCCATTCGACGACGATTGAGACGCATTAAAAACAACCCTCACTTTGGTGGTCGTGCTTTCAGGCTTTATGACCGCATGATGTGGCAGATAGAACGAGTTTACTTGACCTCTGGAAATCTTTTCGACCGGAGGCGCTTTCCGCATATGGCCGAGGGCGAGGTATTCCGAAATAACGCTTGAATATTGAGACTTAAGCTCCGCCTTGATGGCTAACGACCTTTCGACTCTAGAGAATTGCCTTAGTGCGATGTGTCTAGAGAACCCTAACTTGCCCTTTGACGATTGTGCCTTGAACGGCAAACGAACAACATACCTCCCATCCGAACGTCTCGAAGTTGTGTTTTTATAAAGTTCGTCACAGTAGCAGTCTTCTGTTGACCAAATGACTGTGGACGGCAGTTCCTCGAGCTCCCAAAATTTTCGTAGTTGAGTATCCAAATTGGAAGTACTCGAACTGTTCGATACTACGAATGTATTGAACGATTGGAACGACTCCGGAACTGGTCCAGACAGTACCCAGCCGAACATTGTGTTCTGAGCCACGAGGGAATCTGCGATGAGTTGGAGACCGTTCCTTATGATCGATGGGTATAAATCCGCACCGATCAGCAGATCGACCTGGGACGATTTATTAAACGTGGGATCAGCCAGTTTGAGGCCGCCACAAAGGTTAGGATCGATGATACTAAACGATGAACTTGGCAGATTGTTCGTCAATGATCGAAGCACAATTGCCTGGGCAGAAATGGTGATCTGGGCTTCATCTAAGCACGTGATTGCAAACGCACAGAGTTTTTTCGACGTTATGGCGAGATTACCACTGATTCCGGAAATGGTTGTATACTTATCCGTTACGGGCAAGTTCAAGCGCTTTTGTACTGCCTCTGAGATGAAGGATATTTCGGAACCAGGGTCGATAAGAGCGCGAACTATGTGTTTGGATTCTTTGCCAACAATGCAAACTAGTGCCGTTGCAAGCAATATTTTCTTGGGAGCGCCGACATGAAAGTTTTGAAACGACGCTTGAGGCACGAATGGAAGTGACGACGCCGATATTTGAGGAGCTGTTGTTGCACTAGGGAGATTAGTGGACTGTATTTTATTTCCGTTTTCGTTAGCGTTGAGGTGCAACAGTGAGTGGTGCCGTTTTTTGCAGTGGCTACAAGAATATTTGCTCGTACAAGCGACCTTTGTATGACTCGCGCTTAAACAGTTGTTGCACAATTTGTGCTGCCGTACCGTTTGGATTCTCGTTGGGATCGACATTGCCGAAAACTTGCCACACTCATAAATGGAGTGCGCAGCCGCACAGATTTTGCATTTCCCCCCCCCTGTTTTGGCAAGGTATGTGTTGACTCTATTATTGTTTCGAACATTCGTCTCCTTTTTGGGAAGTCTATTAAGCCCTGTGCCTTTTGTCGACGTGGTGTCCGAAATGGACTCCAGCACCTGAAAGCGAGACGTTAAGAACGCGTCTAATTGCTGCCAGGTTGGAACTTTCGTCGGGTCTTCCAGGGATTGTTCCCATAGAGTCAGTGTAGTTTTGGGCAGTCTACTTGAACACGCAAAGACGAGAATCGGATCCCAGTCTCGCGTCATAACCTTATGAGCCTGCAACGTTGATACCGAATCATTTACAGTACTCTGAAGAGCTCGGATCAATTTGGCCGACTCTTCATGTACTGTTGGCAAGTTAAAGATATTTTTTACCTGATTGTTGACCAAGATTCGAGTATTTTCATACGTAGCCCGCAACGCTTCCCAAGCTAGTGAAAAGCTGGCATTGGTTAGCGGAAATTGGCTGACGATCCGATAAGCCTCGTCTTTGGTTTTGGCTCTAAGGTGGAAGAGTTTTTCTACTTCACCCAACTGGGGGTGTTTAATGTAGACTGCTTCAAACATATCTCGGAAGACCGGCCAGGAAATATAATCCCCCTTGAAGACCTCCGTCTCACATGGAGGTAATTTAAGGTGGCGAGGAGCGAATGTTGGTTCAGTTATCGATTTTTTGCCAGTACTCTCAGGTTTCAGTCGTGCTTCGTGATCTAGGAAAAGGGCTGAGCATGCCACATAATTTTCGTTGCACAGTTTATACTTGGTTTCTATGGCTTCAAGGTCTACTGCCGCTTCTCTTGTCTTTGGGCCGCCTTTTATGTATAGGGCATAGGTTTCTTTGACTTCGAGCCACAGTTCTCTTAACTCTGACTTTCTGACTTCGAGAGCGGACAGTGTGTGCCCGTGATCCGGCACCTCTTTCGCCGCTTGGTGAAACTTGATCAATTGATCAGTCGCGAAAATGAAGTCTTCCATCAAAGCCATCACAGAATGTGCTTTTAAGATTATATAAATGACAAAGAAGCGACACGAAACCAAGAAAATTTAAAAAAAAACTCGTGGCTTTAAGCACTCAAACAAAAAATTTTAAAGCACAAGAATCTTCAAAAGCTTGATAGATTCTACTGGGGGCCAACCACCCCGGCTTGGATGCACCGTAACGAACGGTGTATATGGCACGAACGAAAGGCAAAAAATTTCCAAAGAAGCCAAAATTTAAAAATGTACGAATCTTCAAAAGGCTTGAAAGATTCTAAAAATTTCAAAAAAATTAAAATTTTAAAGCTCAAGAATCTTCAACAGGCTTGAAAGATTCTACTGGGGGCCAACCACCCCGGCTTGGATACACCGTTACGAACGGTGTGTGCTGCACGAACGAGAGAGAGGGAAAAAAATCCCAAAGAGCCAAAAATTAAAAAACGCACGAATCTTCAAAAGGCTTGAAAGATTCTAAAATTTCAAAAAAAATTAAAATTTTAAAGCTCAAGAACCTTCAACAGGCTTGAAAGATTCTACTGGGGGCCAACCACCCCGGCTTGGATACACCGTTACGAACGGTGTGTGCTGCACGAACGAGAGAGAGGGAAAAAAATCCCAAAGAGCCAAAAATTAAAAAACGCACGAATCTTCAAAAGGCTTGAAAGATTCTAAAATTTCAAAAAAAATTAAAATTTTAAAGCTCAAGAACCTTCAACAGGCTTGAAAGATTCTACTGGGGGCCAACCACCCCGGCTTGAATACACCGATACGAACGGTGTGTGCGGCACGAACGAGAGAGAGGGAAAAAAATCCCAAAGAGCCAAAAATTAAAAAACGCACGAATCTTCAAAAGGCTTGAAAGATTCTAAAATTTCAAAAAAAATTGAAATTTTAAAGCTCAAGAACTTTCAACAGGCTTGAAAGATTCTACTGGGGGCCAACCACCCCGGCTTGACTACACCGATACGAACGGTGTGTGCGGCACGAACGAGAGAGGCAATTTCAAAGTAAAAAATTTTAAATTTAAAAATTTCAAAAAAAAAAATCAAAATTTTGAAGCACAAGAATCTTCAACAGGCTTGACAGATTCTACTGGGGGCCAACCACCCCGGCTTGGATACACCGTTACGAACGGTGTGTGCGGCACGAACGAGAAAAAAAGTATGAATCTTCAAAAGGCTTGAAGGATTCTAAAAATTTCAAAAAAAGTTAAAATTTTAAAGCGCAAGAATCTTCAAAAGGCTTGAAGTATTCGAAAAATTTCAAAAAAAGTTAAAATTTTAAAGCGCAAGAATCTTCAACAGGCTTGACAGATTCTACTGGGGGCCAACCACCCCGGCTTGGATACACCGTTACGAACGGTGTGTGCGGCACGAACGAGAAAAAATGTAAGAATCTTCAAAAGGCTTGAAGGATTCTAAAAATTTCAAAAAAAGTTAAAATTTTAAAGCGCAAGAATCTTCAAAAGGCTTGAAGTATTCGAAAAATTTCAAAAAAAGTTAAAATTTTAAAGCGCAAGAATCTTCAACAGGCTTGACAGATTCTACTGGGGGCCAACCACCCCGGCTTGGATGCACCGTAACGAACGGTGTGTGCTGCACGAACGAAAAAGAGAAAATTTCCGAAAGTTAAAAATTAAAAGTACAAGAATTTTCAAAAGACTTGAATGATTCTAAAAATTCCAAAAAAAAATTAAAATTTTAAAGCTCAAGAATCTTCAACAGACTTGAAAGATTCTACTGGGGGCCAACCACCCTGGCTTAAATACACCGTTACGAACGATGTGTGCAGCACGAACGAGAGAAAGAAAATTTCCGAAAACCAAAAAACAAAAGTCTGGGGAACACAACCAAATCGCGTTTATCAAAGTTGCTTTAAAAATTTCAAAAATTAATGAAAACTACTGAGATGGAAAGTGAATACCCAGGAACCGCTTCAACCACAAAATACCGATATTTCGTATCACACCACGTAAAAATGACGTTTTTTTTTTTTTTTTTTTTTTTTTTTTTTTCCGGTCAGGGTGCAACACAAAGATTAAAAAATTTTTCTAATGTATTTAAAATTGCCAATTAAAAAAAGTTCACTTACCCTGTACATAAAAATGCAAAAAAGGAACAGCTTCGCTTCAGGTAGTTGTTGTCCAGGTCTCCTGTGTTGACTCCAATTTACGCCTGCATCCAAAATGGCCGAACAGCGTGGTTGGGTTTTGTGCCTTTTTGGGCAACGTGGGCAGCGTGGTCGGACTTGGTGAATTTTTGGCAGCGTGCGTAGCGTGGTCGGTTTCTTGTGCCTTTTTTGGGCAGCGTGGGCAGCGAAAACCAAAAAACAAAAGGCCTGTACATAAAAATGCAAAAAAGGAACAGCTTCGCTTCAGGTAGTTGTTGTCCAGGTCTCCTGTGTTGACTCCAATTTACGCCTGCATCCAAAATGGCCGAACAGCGTGGTTGGGTTTTGTGCCTTTTTGGGCAACGTGGGCAGCGTGGTCGGACTTGGTGAATTTTTGGCAGCGTGCGTAGCGTGGTCGGTTTCTTGTGCCTTTTTTGGGCAGCGTGGGCAGCGTCGTCGGGTTTTGTGCCTTTTTGGGCAGCGTGGGCAGCGTGTTCTGGCGTCGATGACGTCCAAAATCCGGCTGATGGACCAAATGTTCGACTTTATGCTCGTGTCGAATGTTCAAATGAACCACACTTACGCTATCTTTGCTCCTTGATGATATCGCCAACTCATATGCACTTTAGTGCTCCAAGAATACGCCTCAGATGTTCCACCAGCAGAAAGAAATTAACGCTTCGATTCTTTTGTCTTTTGTTGTTTTATATTTTTTTAGAATTTTAAGCACGTAGGATTTTCGAATACATATATAAGTTTTAAGTTTTACTCTATTATTTGAGGCCAGAAGGGAAAATTATAATTTAGAAAAGAAAATTATTTGTAAAAGCCAACCAAAAGGAAAATGGCTGAAGGCCCAAGCGAAAAAATGAAAAACGTTGTTGGCTGGCTCGTGGTTGACATGAGAATAAAGTGCCGTCGCTATGCGATGAAACACTTTTAGGAAAAATGTAGTAGAATTTTTACTTTAGATTGAATTATTTTAGAGAGCGAACTATTTCGGAGTTAGGTACTGTTCACACTGATGTCGTATGAACATCATCTATTCCCAAGGAGTGAAGACTGATCCTGAAAAAGTTGACTCCGTCAAAAATTGGCCAACACCACAGGACAAACATCAACTCCGAAGCTTTCTTGGTCTTGCCACATATTACCGACGTTTTGTTAAGAACTTTGCTGGAGTTGCAAAGAGTTTACATCAGCTCACCGAAAAAGGGAAGCAGTTTAAATGGTCAGGTGAGTGCGAGAAATCTTTCCAGGAACTCAAATACCGCCTCTGTAACGCTCCAGTGCTGGCACATCCAACACCTGGCAAAACGTTCATCATCGACGCTGATGCAAGCAGCGTTGGAATCGGGGCAGTACTATCCCAAGTGCATGATGGCGAAGAGAAAGTGGTGGCATACTACAGCAAGGTCCTATCGAAACCCGAAAGAAACTACTGCGTGACCAGAAGGGAACTGCTAGCTCTTATCTTGGCAACAAAGCACTTCCATAAGTACATCTATGGACAGAAATTCCTTCTGCGAACAGACCACGGTGCTCTGAGCTGGCTGTTGAAATTCAAAAATCCAGAAGGTCAAGTCGCAAGGTGGATAGAAAGATTGCAGACCTATGACTACCAGATTCAACACCGCAGAGGAAAGTTGCACTCAAACGCTGACGCATTATCCCGAAGACCTTGCAAAGTGGATTGCAAGCATTGTAGGCGGCAAGAAGAAAAAGGAAATATTACCGCTCAGCGACTTAGAGCTGACCCAATAAGCGGATGGAGCAATGAGGAAGTGAGGACTGCTCAACAGGAGGATCCAGATATCGAACCCATTCTCGCATGGAAAGAAAATGAAGAGAAACCTGAATGGGGAGACATTTCCGATAGGAGTCCAGTTCTCAAAGCCTATTGGGCACAGTGGGACTCATTATATGTGCAAAAAGGTGTCCTCAGGCGAAGATGGGAGTCCGCTGACGGTAAGTCATATGTGATGCAGCTGATCGTACCGCAATCGAAAGTCAGTGAAGTTCTTCGGGAGATGCACGACGGACCTTCTGGAGGTCACCTGGGAGTTAATAAAACACTGGAGAAGGTGCGACATCGGTTCTACTGGCTGCATGCTAGAGATGACGTGGAGAAGTGGTGCCGAACATGTGACAAGTGTGCTGCAACCAAAGGACCTGGTAGGAAGATTCAAGGTAAGATGCATCAGTACAACGTTGGATCGCCTTTTGAGAGGATTGCAGTAGATGTGGCTGGGCCTTTTCCAGAGACCAACGCTGGAAACAAGTACATACTGGTTGTAATGGACTATTTTAGCAAGTGGCCTGAGGCGTATGCCATCCCAAATCAAGAGGCCAAAACGGTGTTCGACCAGATTGTGTTTAACTGGGTGAGTAGGTTTGGCGTGCCTATGGAACTCCATTCCGACCAAGGGAGGAACTTTGAGTCAAACATCTTCCTAGGAGTGTGCGGACTACTTGGCATTAAGAAAACGAGAACCACACCGCTTCATCCACAATCTGATGGGATGGTTGAAAGATTCAACCGGACCTTGAAAGAACACCTCACCAAGGTCGTAGGCGACTACCAAAGAGACTGGGATAGGCACGTACCGCTATTCCTGATGGCCTATAGAAGTGCGGTACATACATAGCTCGACAGGACAAACACCATCGGACATCCTGTTCGGGAAAACCATGCGGCTGCCCAGCGAACTTAAATTTGGATGCCCCACAGAGGAGCCACAGGACACGAACGAGTATGTGGACGACCTCAAGGAGAGACTCGCCGACATCCATAAAAGAACGAGGCAGCGGATGAAAGCCTACAGCGATCGGATGAAGACACGGTACGACACAAAAGCGACAACGGCAGGATTCCAAGCAGGAGATCGTGTGTGGCTTTATAATCCTCATCGTCAAAAGGGATTGTCACCGAAACTTCAGCAGAACTGGGAAGGTCCTTATACTGTTGTCACGAGGATTAACGACGTGGTTTACCGCATCCAAAGAGGACTAAGAGGCAAGTTAAAAGTAGTTCATTGTGACCGGCTGCATCGATATAGTGGCGAGGCTGCAGATGGAATTATTCGGGACGAACAATCTTAAGGAGGGGGCAGTGTAGTGAACACCCAACATTTATACCAATTTCCTAATCGAAAAACGTTCAACCGAAAACACAACTGGCAACACTATAATGGAATGGTATAAATGACAGGCGTTGCTTGTAAGCCAGTGTGTGTGAGTGTAGAGATGCTTGACAGCAAATGTGGAGAACATGGAGAAGAAACTGGAACGCTCTAGATGAGTGTTGTTCTATATAAATAGGCCGCTGACGCAACGAGCAGTCAGTTTTGTTTATAGAGTGATAAAGTTAAGAGTAAATACAAGTGATAGTCCAAAAGTCGAGTTGAGATCGAATTAAGCATAGATACTGAATAAAAGTGATAGAAATAAATTGAAAGGTGAAGTTTTATTTTGCGAACTAAGCGCACGTTACAATATTATTTTATTTAAGTATATTTCCATCTTTTGCGAAATAAAAAGGTTTTGTGGGATTGATACACGTTATTCTGCCACAGTTGCCATAGGATTTTTTTTCTAAACGAACACCCGCAACCTAAGGCGTCTGAGCCTTGTTTATAATGACCAATCAGTGGGAATCAAAGGAAAACGGTTAATCAAAACGTTTTCTCCTTTTGTCGTTCCAGTCACTATTAAAATTTTTATAGTGCCGCATCCCAGCTGTGTAATTTGAGATTTATGTGTAATTATAAGATTACTCATTACTGGATTACTGGAACACCAACTTGCTGCCACTCCTAATAATCCTAAGAAATTTAGAAACTCTATAGGGTATGATGTGACTTTCTCAGTGTCCATAATATTGTCTATTTATTGACATTCGCCAACATCTCCCAATACATCAAACATAATTTATTAGTTTATAATTTATATAGTTAACTATCTCATTAGTCGGCGCCGAAATCGACCATTCACACAGCCATTCCCGATTGCCAATTTTTATTTGAAGATCAAGATAGACATTTCTTCTCAGGTCAAATGTATTTTCGACAGTTTGACAGAAATCACCCCGCAGTGAAAGAACTTTTATCGACCCAGCAGTTTTAAGGTTCCCGTTTACGGTGTCGATCCCGTAGAAATATAGGGGTTACTTATTAAGACCATGTTTTTCCTCAGGCTCTAGGCTATCTCTGAATAAAATTCCATTTAAATCGGATAAGTGGTCTGGGCGGGAGATGGTAACATAGAAACACGGACAGACAGAATTAATTTCGGATCTGTAATATTAGTAAGGATGTCCATCTTCAGGTTCTAGACTATCTCTGTACCAAAATTCATATAAAGCGGTTCAATACCTTGGGCGGTAAATATAAACAAAGAAAAACAGACAGACAGAGTTATTTTCGGATTTATAATGCTACTTAAGTCTTCCATTCCCGTGGGAATTTGAGGGCCGTTTCCGGAGGATGACTTAAAGTTTATATTACTCGGGAATAGTGTAGTTTTCTAACGGTGGACATTTTTTGAAATGGGTGCTGTATTCTCCAAGTTCTCGTTCTCATGGGAATTCATTGATAAAACATGTAACATAACATATAAGTATGTCCATCCTAGGTTCTAGACTGTCTCTGTACCAAAATTCATATAAATAGGTTCAATAGTTTGGGCGGTTAATGGTAACAAAGAGAAGTAGACAGATTTAACTTTGGACTTATAATATTAGTAAAGACTCCCGTTCCCGTAAGGAATATGGGGATGAGTAAAAGTTAATGTTGCTCGGGGATTATGGAGCATTCCAACGGTGGAGGAGTTTTTGAAATCGGTGCTGTAGTGTAAGAGTTCCCGTATACGTTCCTGCTCCCGTGGGAAAATAGGGAAAAAATATATAGCCTATGTCCTTCCCCAGGTTCTGATCAATCTTTAAACAAAATTTCATTTAAATCAGTTTATTAGTTTGGGCGGGAGATGGTAACATAGAACGACGGACAGACAGAGCTTCTTTCACACTTATTATATAAGTAAGGAATCCCGTTCCCGTAGGAATATGTGGAAGAATTAAAGTGTATGTTACTCTGAGATAGTGAAGCATTCTATAGGTGGAAACATTTTTGAAATCGGTTTTGTTTCTAAGTTCCCGTATACGTTCCCGTTCCCGTGGGAATATAGAGATAAAATATATAGCCTATGTCCTTCTTCAGGTTCTAGACTATCTCTGTACAAAATTTCATTTAAATCAGTTTTTTAGTTTGGGCGGTAAATGGTAACATAGAAGGCCGGACAGACAGAGTGACTTTTACATTTACTTATAATATTTGTTAGGATTAGGATTGCTAACCGAGCTGACGGCAAGACCATAGCTTAAAATTCATTCAAATTGTTAACAAGTGTATCAAATCATCGAATCAATAGATGAATACTTACTTACTTACTTGCTTACTACTTATTATTGAACTAAATGGAACAGAATAAACAAAAACACGAACAAGGACAAGGAGAAACGTCAAAGCTGTTTCACCAAAACCAAAACCCATGCGACACACGGTAGCACATTGTCCATCTCTGTTTTTCGAACTTTCGTTCTGTTTTGCACTTATGGTGTTCGAACAGTGTCATGCAACAAATTTAACTGTGTAATAGAACTCATAGCTACCGACCTTAGATCGATAGCTATGAGTTCCGAAATAAAGAACAAGAACAAGAACAAGACGGAGGAACATTACTTCTCTTGCCCCGCAACTTCCATTTGTTTACATTGTTGCTTTTGTAACACGAGATCTATCTGTGAGATACACGTATTAAGCTGAATATACATAAAACTGTGTCTGAAAAGACTACGTGGACACAATCGCTAAAACGTCGTTTGCCCCAGGAACAAATCTTCGCGAAGTAGGCATCTCTCTTCATCGAGACTACGGCTGCGGCTGCGGCTGGCAGCGTGAAAAGATGAGAATTTTAAATAATTTCCGTATAAAATTTTGACGAAGGACAACAACATACAAACTCAAGTTAGAGGCGGAAAAATTACAGTCAGCAATTATTAATTTCATCTAGATGTCAACAACGAAGATGCGAAGATGACAATGGAGTGACGTTTCGACAAGAGATAATGGGTGAAAAACCAACTTCATCATCAGGCCTCAGAGGCTCCCAAACTGTGAAAAGCGTTCAAAAACGCAACTTTTAACAATGAAGCCGTCAGCCTTTTAAGTAACGTAAAAACTAATAACTGCATAGAAAATAAAATTAATAAAATACATTAAAGTTACAGTTATTTAAAAATTATTTTGTATAATCTGTTATATACATGCAACAAGAGTAGACGTGCTTTTATCTCGGCGGGCAAATTCCTAAAGAAAGTCAAATTTAAAATAAGCAAATAAATCTTTCATTGTATCAACCTCTTTAAAAACGAGTAACAGCTTAAATTTTCGATTTAGCTTAAATATGTCTTGTGTTTTAACAATTTAAGGAGAGAAGAAAGTTAATTTGTAAAAGTGAATTTCTTTATTCTTTGTCATTTTTGTTTGAAACCAATTAAATCTGTTGGGATGCGGTATTGATGCCGGATTGTGTATAAAAGAATTAAAATCAAGCAAGAACTTTTAGTATAAAAGGTTCACAGATTATTTATTAAGAGCAAGTGATCTTACCTCGACGAGTGTTAGTACAAGAAGAAGGAAGTATAAAAGTAGGAAGTCCACAGGAAGGGCAAAATGGGGGAAATTAATGAAGGGTATAACAATATAATATAACAAACTATGATAAACCTTATACTGAAACGTAGTTTCACAGTAGGAACCTTTGCATTTTCCGAAGGGGTTCCGCTCACTTCGGGAAGAAGGAATTTAGTAGGGGAATATATAAAATGTTTTCAATTATCAATAAAACCGTTTTGTCATAAAAGTTATTTCATTAATTAAAACGATTTAAATAATATATACTAAAGTATTTAGATACGTATGCTATAAGTATTAAAGTGCACTCCATGAATACGTATACATTAAATAAGCGTAAGGTACAAAATATTAAGAAAAGGCAAGTTTTTACTAATCAGTTGGAATCACACATAACTTCACTATCGGTCGAGTTATATCACCCTGTTGAGTTCGAACACCAGCCACACGTACCTTCCCGTCGTTACCTGGAGAAACGTTCGTAACACGACCTAATCCCCACTCGGTGGATGGTAAATTTTCCTTTCTCACTATAACTATATCTCCAATTTGAATGTCTCGCTGAGGAAACTTCCACTTATACCTCTTGTGTAATTCCTTCAGAAATTCTTCTTTCCAGCGATTGCAAAAATTATGATGGAGTATATTTAATTTATCCCATCTATTAATTAGTGAAATCGAAGAATCTTCACGATTGGGTTCACTTATGGAAACGAGTGGACTTCCAATGAGGAAATGTCCTGGTGTGAGAGCAAGATGGTCGGAGAGATTTTCAGACATGGCGCTGATTGGCCGGGAGTTGAGGCATGCTTCAATACGACAAAGAAGTGTTGTTAACTCTTCAAAGGTGTTAATGACACCGTGTGCTACCCTTTTAAAATGAGTCTTAAAACTTTTGACACCGGCTTCCCATAAACATCCCATATGGGGGTCGCCAGGTGGAATAAAATGCCAGACTGGTAGATGGTTGTGAGACTCACAGAAATTCGTAGCAGTTTGTTGAAGAACCAATTTAAAGTCTTCCTTAAGGGCTTGATTCGCTCCAACGAAGTTGGTTCCGTTATTAGAATAAATGTCTCGTGGAAGACCTCTCCTGGCCACAAACCGATGCAAAGCTGCCAGGAATGCAGCTGTAGTTAAATCCGTAGTTCCTTCCAGGTGAATTGCCTTCGTACAGAAGCATACAAAAACGCAAACGTAGCCCTTGGTGACCCTGCAGCTACGTCCGAGGCACGTCTTAACTTCAAAAGGTCCAGCAAAGTCAATTCCCAACTTAGAAAACGGTCTTGAAAAGTTTGTTCTTTCTGAAAGCAAGGCAGCCATAATTTGGGATCGTTGAATTTTCTTGTGAGTCACACAAATCTTGCAGTGATTAACGCATGCTTTGATCAAAATCTTTACTTTGGGTATCCAATATTCCTGTCGAACAAGAATCAACATAAGCTGATTTTCTCCGTGGAGAGAGATCTTATGAATAAAACCTATTAGAAGTTTGGAATACCATGAATTATATGGCAGTAGTATTGGAAACCGTTCAGCAAAGGACAGATTCGAGTTGATTAACCGACCGTTTACGCGCATTACGCCTTCAGAGTCTAGAACTGGATTAAGGGTCAGGAGCTTACTTGACCGCTGAATTGACTGCCTCGATTGCAATCGTTGATATTCACTTGGAAAGTGAGTTCTTTGGGATAGAATAATAAGCCTTTCTTCAATGAAAAGGATTTCATTCCGTTGAATGTCCCTTGTTTTAAAGTTAAAGTTTAATTTGAACCTAGGGTTCGTGGAATAAAAAAAACTAAGTACGTAAGATAAAACTTTGAGTGCTCTCGCGAAACAAGAAGACCTCTGAAGTATATCCTCGGGCTCACTGGAGCTAGTGTGAAACGCTAAGACTCTAGATCAGCTTCATCAATAGGAGAACGAGTGGTAGATGGCCAAGGCATTTGATTACTGCGAAGCCAAATTGGACCGAACCACCACAAGTCATTGTCACCACCAGGAGCCATACCCCTAGTTGCTAGGTCTGCTGGATTGTCCTTTGAAGCTATGTGATTCCATGGGATATCTCCAACATATGTTTTTATCTGGCTTGTACGATAAGTAACAAATGTTTGCCAAGGGCATGGTTCTTTCTCTAACCATGCTAGAACAATCGAAGAGTCAGTCCATAGGTGCACAGAGAGATTTTCTGAGCTGAACATACTAAGGACATTCTTCATAAGTTTGGACAGCAGAACGGCTCCACAGAGTTCCAATCTTGGAACTGAAATTGTATTTATTGGTGCAACTTTGGTTTTTGCACTCAAAAGTTGGCACCTACTGTTTCCAGTACACGCGGGCACTCTGACAAAAATAGCTGCGGCATAAGCCTGCTCAGAGGGGTCACAAAACCCGTGAATTTCAATCGTCGTGGAGAAAACTGTTCCGAGCCACCTAGGAATTTGAAATTTGGAAATTTCGGGGAAGGTTGAATGCCAAACAGCTAATGAATGAGGTTTTATGTATTCAACCCAGAGAGTTTTGTTTCTCCAAATCTGCTGCATTAAAATTTTGGCTCTAATGATGATAGACTGCACTCCAACCTGCTGGATCAAAAAGTTTTGCAATGTTGGAGAACACTTCTTGCTTAGTGCAAACAGACTTGAAGGGAATCGTTTTGATTTTAAAATAAAACGAATCTGACTTAGCATTCCAAAATACTGTTAAATTTAGAAAAAGGTAATTCAAAATATCATTTTTTGGAAGGTTTCGTAGCAGATATAAATCATTGGCTGTCCACTTTCGTTATTCGAACCCAGCAGACGCCAGAATCGAAATAATTTCTGATTGTGCTTTTGTAGATTGCGTTGCAGCAATGTGCGGATGGCCAAATAAGGTGCACAGTTAACACCGAATGTGACTGTTTGCAGCTCAAAGTCTTCTATTGGTTTTTCAGGAGAAGTTCTGAACAGAATCCTCTGAAACGAGGTTTGAGATGAATCAATGCGTATTTGCCTATACATTTTAGCAATGTCGGCATTGAATACATATTTATATTTACGCCAGCGGAGCATAAGCGACAGTAAATCTTGTTGCAAGCTAGGGCCAATGTGAAGCACATCATTAAGACTATTGCCACTTTGGGATGGATTAGAAGCATTGAAGACTATAACGAGTCTTATAAGCGCTCCACTCAAAAATTTTAACAAGGTCTCACAAAATGTTTCAACCACATTTTCAACGAAGGAGTGGTAAACGAAAATTTCAGAAAAAGTATTATTTTTCCAATATTTGAAAAACGTAATGCAGAAATCGCTAGCAACTGTCGCGGAATTTCGTTCTTGAATTCAGTGATGAAAATTTTCTCAGCAGTACTTCTCAATCGTTTAACGAATTGAGTTACGGAAAACAAGCTCCTCAGTGAGTTCTTAGCAGGTTTTCGAAGAGAATACTCAATGGTGTATAACATTTTCACTCTCACAAGCATTGCGAAAACGTATCTGGATAAAGGTAAGAAGTTATACGTCTTCTTCGTACACTTTAAAGCGCCCTTCGATTCAGTAGACAGAAATGCTCTTTTTCTTAAACTAAGCAATAAAGGTATCTCAACCAAGTACCTAAAACCCTTACAAAGCCTGTATGAAAACAACCAAGCGGCATTAAAAATTATGATTTTTAGAAACGGTTCAGGGAAACTTCAACTGGAAAAAAATTCTGGGAAAAAACAACATCGCAGGCAGCAAGTGTAAAATACAAATTATTTCAAGCCCTAGTAAGAATAGTTCTTACTATAAACAAATTTGGGGTGTTTTCCAACACGAGGATGTAGAAAACTACTGAGATACTTCTTAAAGAAAATTTTTCACGTGCCAGAAAACACACCTACGTACCTACATGCTTCATTTGGAAACTGGACTTCCGCCACTATATTTGAACACACTAAAACTGCATTTCAATTACATAAGAAAAGTATTGGAATGTGACCAACAAGGACTACCTAAAATTGTGGCTTCGCATATTATGCATCGCAAAACCAAATTCTTTGGAGAATGGTTAAGGTTATGCACAGAAAACAACGTCGATCAAGTTAGCGACAATCCTGCTACATGGAAAAAATCGTTGGAATTTTTTTTTTTTTTTTTTGGAAGAGAGGCAATTTGAAACTTATCACGAAAGCGCAAAGAGGAGTGAATCCAGAATCCTTTCCCGAACATTGGAACACAATCTCAAAAATAATTATTTTAATGATATTAACAGTATTGAGACCATATCAACCATTTTTAAAGCAAGAGGAGAGCTTTTGTACCTCAACTCATACCACATTGAAATGATCGCCCTACTGAATGTACACTGTGCAATCTACATGCGACTGAAGATGTGAAACATTTCATTGGAATCTGCCCAATACTCAATGGCATCAGACGCTTCCACTTTAGTAAAACCACGCTCACTACCGAGGAATCGCAAAGCATTCTAAATGGTAGCAACTGGTCAACGGTAGTAAGTTTTGTAAAAACCGCTTTAAGATATCGTTGACAGATTATTATTAACGAAAGCTTAAAAAAAAAAAAAAAATTATAATAATAATAATCATAATTATAATAACAATAATATTTTATTAAATTATATTTGTGTCTCTACTTATAAAATCATCTGATATTTGAATATTTTCTTTCTCTTTCGGCTGACGGCGAATACCATGCTCTTTTTGTGAATTTTGTAAGACTATGTAAAAAAACAAACTTTTCTATTGTTTAATAAAATCACACATTACTTTTGTACTACTCTACCAAAGCTTTGTCTGTGAATTTACTACCACCACTGTATTTTCGGATTTCGAACTGGTCTTGAAAGCTAAAAAATAAAAAACAAAAAAAATATTTTAAAAAAATTCCCGGCGAATGTTTTGTAAAAGATATTTAACTTATATCTTTAAATTAAACTTATTGAAAGCATATGCTGCCTTTTGCAAAACATTCGCTTGGAATTTTTTTAAAATATTTTTGTTTTTTTTTGTTTTTAGTTTTTAGCTTTCAAGATCAGTTCGAAATCCGAAAATAAAGTGGTGGTAGTCAATTCACAGACACAGCTTTGGTAGAGTAGTACAAAAGTAATGTGTGATTTTATTGAACCATAGAAAAGTTTGACTTTTACATAGTTTTACAAAATTCACAAAAAGAGCATGGTATTCGCCGTCAGCCGAAAGAGAAAGAAAATATTCCAATATCAGATGATTTTATAAGTAGAGACACAAATATAAGTTAATAAAATATAATTGTTATTATAATTATTATTATAAATCGGAGGTATAGCAACATTTCGGATTGACCGTTTTCATGTGGAATGGCTCATATCTCTTTGTATCAATGATTCTTAAAAATATTTTGCATGTATGCACTGGCACTCGCATTTTTAATTATAACTGTATATTCCCTTATAAAACAATGCATCACATGTACCTATTTATTCAGAAATACAATTCATAATAGAGGACGGCACTCTCATTCTTTTGATGTGTCCACTTTTATATATGAAAAACAATAATCCAATTTGATAATTGTAAAAAATATAAGATCTTTTTTGAATTGTAGTAAGTTTCTTTTGACTTGGCGTTTATTTTCATCGGAATGCTTTAATGTTGTTGTTTGTTATATATATGTCTTTCTTGTTTAATAGTAATGTAATTAAATACTTATGAAAATATTTACAATATACACTTGAAAATCTAACCATTTTTCGGTCTTTTGTTTGAAATTATTTAATATGAACTTTGTTCTTGGAATCCAGGTACAGCCACTTTTGAGTTCTAAGTGACATAAGGCCATATTGGCCTTATGACGCTTTGTAAAGTGACATAAGGCCAACTCCAAAAATTTGGCCTTATGTCCCTTTCACAAAATGACATAAGGCCAAACATTCAAATTTGGTCTTATGTCGCTTGGCCTTAAGTCACGGCACCTGTGTTTGTGTATGCCTGCGCAAATGACTCACTTGATTTGATGCTTCACATACGTTCTCATTGTATTGTCGTGGGGTGCGCATCTATACCTAAGAACTATAACTTTCTCTTTTAAAATGAACTGCTCAGTGTGTAATCAAAGAATCGAACGCAATTTTTAGCTAAAATTAAATGTAGTGATTGCTCCAGTTTTTTCCATTTTTCTTGTGCTAATATCACACAAGATGATGCTGATTTCTTTAATTCGAGTGGAAACCCTTTTCGTTGTGACAAGTGTGCAGTACTTATACGTCGCTCGTACATTTACCGCAGCAGATTGCCACTACGAATACTCGAACAGCAAACAGTAGTGCAAAGGTCACAGCGAACAACAAAAACAACAAAGTATTAGCTGCAGTGGACAACACCAAAAGTCATGCACCTACACCATCTGCGCCTATGACTGCACTTCTTGAAGGTAATGAATGCACTCTACAAATGGTTTACCAAAAATTGACAAACTTGGAAGAAACAAACCATCGTTTTTTGCAACAAATATCTTTGCTACAAACTGAGAACACGGATCTTAAGAAGAGAATTGAATTTTTGGAAAGCACGTTGAATTGGCAGCAACAACTGCATCTCACCAACTGCATTGATATTGTTGGTGTGCCTAACGTCGATGAGAAAAATGCTGTTTTGATGGCGAAACAAATTTTTAGCAAAGCTCTGTCCGTTGACGTACCTCATAACAAAATAGATGAGTGCTATGTAAAAAGAATACAGCCAAAAAATTCTTCTGTATGCAAAAAAGTAATATGCGTTAAATTTACTGATAAACAAACCAAGCAGATGATCATGAACGCGAAGAAGTCAAAAAAAAATAATCTCAACACACGAGTGATAAACACCGATGACGGCGGCGAGGGAGATGGAAGCAATAACACCAACAAGAGCAGCAACAACGGCAAGGGAACGGGTATTTTTATTAATGATTCATGTTGACTCTTTTAAATGCATTCCAGACATAGTATTTGTATCCGAAATTTGGATCTATGACTTTGAAATAGAAGATTATGTTATGCCTGGTTTCAAGTTTTATGCTAATACTAACGAAAACTATGCTGCAGGTGGTGTTGGTTGTTTTATAAAAGACAATTATGCACATTTGATTCGCGAAGTTGTATGCGTTGATTTCTCTAGTGCCGATGTGATTAAGGTTGCCATTGAAATTAATTTTGAAATCTTTACTTTTTTCTGTGTTTATAGATTACATATGTTTCATATTGAAGCGTTTATGGAAGAATTTTTTTGTCTGTTAGATAATGAGAAGTCAAAAAATGTCATTGTACTGGGTGATTTAAATATCAATATTTTAGATAATTGTGAAATAGTCTCAAACTATTTGGCTGTTTTAGCGTCTTATGGCTTGGTAAATGAACCTACTAGACCTGTCTCTAGCACATGTTTAGACCATATATACGTTCGTCTTAGAAATAGTTTAAACGAAAACTGTGAGAAATGTGTTTTGGACTTGCAAATAACAGATCACTGTATGACTGGACTATTGTTTGCCATCCCTACTATGAAGAATACTCATAGCACAATATTTTCAATTCAAAGAACGGAGATTGATTATAGGCAGCTTAAACATATTCTCTCTTACGAATTTTGGGAAGATGTGTATAACAGCACCGATGCGTGTACTGCTTTTTCAAAGTTTCACGATACACTTATGAAGCATATAGCAACTTGTAGTCTTGCTATAAATTTTAAAAGTTCTAATAAAAGGCTCAAGCCTTGGATTTCCAAGTCCATACTAAAAAAAGTTAATACGAAAAATAAGTTGAGAGTTAAATGTCGTAATTCACATCTGCTAGGGGTAATTCAAAGGACGAATGGAAAACAGTCAATAGTATTCTAAACAAATCATCTGTTGTTAAAAAACCAACCAGCATTCGTGTGAATAACTACGTTGTTTCAGATAAACAGGTTATTAGTAATGAGTTTAACAACTACTTTACTAACATTGCTACCAATCTTCAATCATGTCCTATGCCATATCTGTGTCCCAGCTGTTTGACAACAATGTCTTTTGATGAGCCGACAGTATGTAGCAGTTTTGTGTTTAAACCTTTTTCTGCGTTTGAAGTCCTGAAAACTATTGGCTCTCTTAAAAATACACAGTCATGTGGAATAGATGGTATTTCTAGCAAATGTCTAAAGGAAGTAGCTTGCTTTTTGGTTGACATAATGTCATATACTTTTAATCGTTGCGTCTTTGAAGGAGTATTTCCTGAAGTCTTGAAATGCGCGGATGTTGTTCCTTTATTCAAAAAAGGTTCAACTACAGAAATCTCCAATTACAGACCAATCTCCCTTCTTCCTGTAATAAGCAAGATTTTCGAAAAGCTTGTTAAAAATAGAGTATTGGGTTATCTAATGAGAAATGAATTTTTTCATCCCTCTCAGTTTGGTTTCCAAAGTGGTAAATCTACTGAAGATGCACTTTTACAGTTTTGTGGTGAAGTAATGTTTAACCTTGATAATAAAAAGTGTACTGCTGGATTGTTCATTGACATTACTAAAGCATTTGACATGGTTAACCATATCATCCTTCTGAAAAAACTTGAAAAGGCAGGGTTCCGTGGTTTTATGCTGGAATGGTTTAGATCCTTTTTGTCAAACAGGTCTCAAAAGGTAAAATTGGATGAAATCAGGAGTGATAAAATGATACTAAACTTAGGGGTACCTCAAGGCTCTGTGCTTGGTCCAATTCTGTTTCTCATTTATATAAATTCCTTGTTTGAACTTAATTTCAAAGGTACACCTACTGCTTTCGCTGATGACGTAGGTTTCTCATATGGTTCAGATAGTCGTCTTGATTTGATCGCTAACATAAATTGGGATCTTAATCTTTTGCGGATCTGGTTCTTAGTTCATAACTTAGTTATGAGCCCAAAGACTAAAGTAATGTATTTTAGTTTGTCCCCTAGACTGGATCTGGATGTCAATATTCATTTCCATAGTCCTAAATGCGAAAGGTTCAAATTGTGTACATGTTTTTGCTCATCAGTTACATCATCTAACACATTTGATTGTGATGAAATCTGTGATGATAAATGTTTCTTAATCGAGAAAGTTAAAGAATTTAAGTATCTAGGTCTTACTATAGACTCAAGAATGAATTTTGGGTCTCATATAGAAACTTTAAGAAAATATTTACGTTGCACACTGAGACATTTTTATTTCCTAAGTAATGTTTGTTCTTCTACGTTACTTAAAGCTATTATTACGGGATCTTTCATTCAAAATTACAATATGGCATTACTTGCTGGGGAGGCACGTATAAGAACAAAATGCAACCGTTGTTAGTTCTACAGAAAAATATTATACGGAAAATATGTGGCAAACGTGGCAGACATCCTAGTTACTCATTGTTTCGTGACTTAAAAATTCTTCCTGTTCGTCATTTATATTGTTTTAAAGTGCTCAAAAACTTTTTTATGAAGTCTGGAAATCGCAACTTTCGCTTGATTTCAAATTATAATTTGCGTGGAAACTTTTCTTACTCTGTATCTATTCCAATCTTCCATACTTCTACTTATCGTAACTTTTATAATGTTTCTTCACATCGTCTATTTAATAAACTTCCTTTATCCTTGAGGATGATCACTATACCTGGAATGTTTCTTAAGTTGGTTAAAAACTGGCTTTTCAATTTCAATTTCGTCTCTATTGAACGGCTGTTTTCTGGCTTTCTGGCTTAAAAATTGTTTACTTTATAAAAAATTTATCTTTCGCTTTAAGATGTTTTCAAAATGTTAATGTAAATTTCTACGAATTTCTGAATTTTAAAAATTAATCTTTTGCTTTAAGGTGTTTTCAAAATGTTAATGTTAATTTTTACGAACTTCTGAATTATATTTCTTGGTCACCCCACCCAATTTAAAATACTTATATTAGAATTATATAATCTATAGTGTGGCATTCAATACTTTTTTTATTATTATCTCATAATACGAAAATCGAATGTCATTTAAATTTCTAGTTATAATAGTTATACAAAAATGTTGTCTAAGACCTGTGCTACATTACTGAAATTTATAAATAAAATCTATCAATCTATCTATCTATCTATCTACGTATACCAGTCGACTATCCCCTTTATATGTGCATTATGTTTGGCACAAACCGCAATCTCAACCGCAACTTAAGAGGGTAGTTTTGATTAGGTCCGTTCGTTGAACTTTCCCCAGGGTTGACCAGGTTTTCTTGACAACCCTATAAGTTGTCAAAAAAACCTATAAGTTGTCAAAAAAACCTGGGTTTTCCAATTCTCAAAAAACACTAAATCACAAATTACCGCATACCCGCAATCTTAGATCCATCCCTCTCTATAACCTTCCCACTCATCGTACAAACAATGGCCATTTCAATCCTGTCACTTTAATGCTACGCTTAGCAAACAGTGTACAGCATACCCTTGATTTTAATATAAGCGTACCTTCCCTCAGAAATAACTTATACTCCCGTAATCCTTAATTTCCCCTAATATTTTTACTTTTAAGAAAGGTTAGTTATTTAATTTTAAATTTTGTGTATAATGTATATTAAAATTGTAAGTTTATGATCCAATTGTATTGAGCTTGAATAAAGCCAAACTAATAAATAAATAAATAAATAAATGAATTAAAATTACTTTAAAATTTTTAAAAACACACTTGGAATTTGAAGTTAGTGAAAAGAGACGCGTACTCAGTGGCAGCCAAATTCGGAACCTCGAATGAGAGAGAGAGGAGAAAATAGATGTCAGGTTGACAGTTAGGATGTGTCAAATCGCTCGCGGTTGTGTTCATGGATGCTTAAAACGTGGCTGAATTTTTGAATGTGCAACAATATCATGATGAACAGCTGGTGAATGCTCCTTTCTAACTGGTCTCCAGCTGCCTTGAAAAGCTAGGCATCAAGGTCATTTTTCATTTAATTTGTTCTTGAAAAAAAAGAACTTAGGTATAAGAACATTGATTCACTAGTCAACAGAACTCGTGTTTTTCATGTCACAGAGAGCAAACTATGTTTTGCTGAAAAAAAAAATTATTTAAACAGAAAAACTATTTTTTTTTAACTCAAATTTTTGAGAACTCATTTTTCAAAAACCATATTCACTTAATAACTTGAACTTTGAAGTTAATTGAAGCTTAAAACGTTTTAGCTGTCAAAAACACTATAGTGCGTGGAGGTAGATGGCGTAGGTAGTTGTTTTCAAATTATTTTATTTTATTTTAAGTGTTCATCCAATACGATTTATTTCTTTGCTCGACCTCAGAACTGACTAGACTATAGCCTTTTTAAACTTTTTCATCGAACATAGGTATCCGGTTCGGGAGTTATTTTTGGGAATTCAAATTATTTCTCGTAGTCTGTTTTCGAGCTCATTTACATCGGATTAATAATAACTTTCTGTGGCTAAGCCTTTCACTAGGCTGAACCCTAATACCTTTCCTGTTTTAACTGGTTTTTATTCTAGTTGCTGACTGTTCAAGTTAAATCCTAGCACCATTGCATACATAAAGAATAGTAAGCTCGATGTTCTTTTTGACTGGTAGCAACTCGGCTCAGATCACAGAATATGTGCCTTTGAAAATATAAAAAAGCGATCTTAATTGATAAATCGATTTTACTATTCCTTATGATATACAATGCTAGTACGATGCTGAAACTTTTATAAAATGGAAGCATATTTTTCAGAGAAACAGATCAAAATAGACCCAAAAAAAAAAAAAAATTAAAAAAAAAAACAAAAAAAACCAAAGTTCTGCGGAAAAATGCTTTTGTTCTTATAAATATTCTAAATTACTTCTGGTGGAAATTTAACTTAACTTTGATTGCGAAGGAGTTTTTTAAAACTATTTTCAGTCCTGCGATCCTTTTTGACAGATTTTAAGCAATTGCGTTTGTAGTGGTAAAATTCCTAGATTTCTTCTTTAAGACTAAAAATCGTTCACCTGAATTTGAAAATAATGTTATGGTCTTTTAAGTAAAATTTATTAAATTGAATTGAAACTGCGGTTTGTTGTGAAAAGCAGTCAAATGTAAGTTTGTTCATGTATTGGTGTTCATTTCTTTGCCCCGAAATAGAAACGGGAGTGAAAAAACCATTCCCAAACTTTATGGAAAACATTTTGAAGTGAATTAGAGAGCTTATCACTCAAAACCCTCACTCCAACTCTCCAATTCACTTCGAATCTTATTTTTGCAACACGGCATCACTTATCTTAACCAGCTGATAATACCCTACACAGATATTTTCTGCTGAGGGTTTTAACGATTTCGTCGTGGATGTAGAAGCCAACAAAACATTTTCGTTTCGCATCAGCAGCGTACTAGGCTTTAAGTAGTGAAAAGGAAAATCCCAAAATACTTACCGCCGTATTAATAAACGCGGAATAGCCTTATTCCATGGATTAAGTTACCATTATACCATTTTCCATTTAATTAAAGCTACCATTATACCATTTTCCGCTTAATCCATGGAACGCAGCTATTCCGCGTTTATTAATACGGCGGTTATTTTCAAGCTTTTCTTATCTGCTTCATTGCTTACTTACAATTTTTTCTAGTTCAATAGTTTTTGAGTGACAGACTGTTACAGTAGCATGCTCCCATTTTAACAGATCCGCTACAGGTGAACCTAAAATGTTGCTTCGACCCAAAACAACTGCATGTGCTCCAGCTATTTTTATGCCAGTGCTTTTAATTAGTTCGATGCACCCTAATGGAGTACAAGGAATTAGGCCGTCGAGAGCTCCAATGGCCAAACGTCCTTTGTTTCTTTCATGCAACCTGGAAAAAAAATTTATTTTAATATCTACTAGGTTCAGGTTTCCGGATCTCATTACCCATCTACATCCTTTTCTGGACTGACAGAGTTTGTCACCAAAGTAGTATTTATATAATTGTCGCTCTCCATGGGTAATTGAACAACTATGCCATGAACTGAATTGTCATTGTTAAGCTGGTTAATCTGAAATTATTAAGTTCAACTGTTAATATACATATGTTTTGCTGACAGCCAAAAAAGTGTACTGAAAAATATTGGGCAAAATTAATCCTACACGGCGCGGCGCTCATTTGTGCTATTTATATGGGAGAGCGGCAAAAATCTGTAAAGTCTGAATCATGGAATGGAATCTTGGAACTTGCTTGGAAATGGCTAACACAAACTTCGTGAAATTTTGGTTGAAAAAGAATCATTAAAAGAAATGGTACTTAGTGGAGGGCCGTTAGACATAAAAAAAGCAACACCTGAAATCCAAGGCCAGTCTATGGATTTTCACGAAATTTTCGGAAATGTGTTTTGAATAGCGTATAGAAAAAAGTTAAAAAAAGTTTTCACCGCTCTCAATTTTTTAATTATGTATTTTTAATTAGTTAATTAACTATTAACTTTAAAAATTTTCTTTTATTTATGTAGGGTATTTTAGATACGGTTATCCAAAGGCTCAGGATGGATAGGTTTGGTGAAGACAAAAAAAAAAAAGATGTATGGGAGGGGGGGTCTATATCCCTCCGTGTAGAGGCGAGGGGCAATTTTATATGAAATTTCCTTTCTCATACTTTAATGTTTTTGATAGCTATTGATTTGTTCTTTAATAAAAATTTTCATTTGAGTTCACTCATTGAAAAGTTTTTGAGAGACCAAGCCTCAAAGTCAAAATTTTGAAAAAAGAAAAAATTTTTTTCTTAATTAGTTTTTCTTACATAATTTTGCCCCTTTAAGGACAATTTTTTCTTTCCATATTCAATGCTTTTATTAATTTTTACTCTAAAGCAAAAATCCGAAAAAAAAAAAATTTTCTTGGTTTAAGAGAAATTAAAAGAAAACCAAGGGTACTTTTTTCCAGGAAACAAAATGTCGTTATTTTCCCGCTAGTTGAACTTTATTCCCGGAAGTGAAATATGAAATGCGTTTTAAATAGCATATAAAAAATAGTTAAAAAAATTTCAAGTGTTCTTAATTTTAATCTTCTTCTTTATATATATTATTTTGCTGTACGTGTGTATGTCATTGAACTCCTCCTAAACGGCTTGACCGATTTAAATGAATTTTTCTGTATGCGTTTGAGTGGCGGCCTGGATGGTTTAGATTCACAAATCAGCCCGGCAGATGGCACTGCAGCTGCAATTGCTGTTCGTTAGTCTGGCTAAGACTCGAGAACGGCTGAACGGATTTATCTTATCTTGATCTTGAAATGTTCGTGTAGGTCTGGGGAAGGTTAAAAAGCTTTTATTTTATCCCTTTAGTCCCACAAACAGGAACGAGAACGACAGATTCCCAAAAATTCTTTCAACTCTAGGATGTTACATTATCTCTCAGTCACTATTTTGATTTTCGACTGGCAAGGATAGGGATTTAATTTTTTTTTTTGTTTAAAGTGTTACTTTTACAATAATCCAACCTATTTTTTCATATGAAAGGACCGCACATTGAACTTGATCTTTATTCGCAAAACAAAAGGAATTGATTTAAAGTGATACTATACACTTTAACCTAAGCTATAACAGAGTCTTCTAGGCCTTTGATAGAGATAAGGATCTCAAAGGGATATTGGGTTTAAATGCAAATGAAGTGGAAGTTCTTTAGTTATTGTGTAGACAAGAAGAAATAAATAAAGTAATAAAGACTCGAAGAAAATTTTAATCTTAGCTCAGACGCAATAAGGGTGTTGTAAAACCACGTGGTGGTCTCTGTGGCCATATTGAACGGTGCAGATGCTGAAACTTTGATTTACTCAACAAGTGTCAAGAGCTTCAGCAATGATACGGGAACAACAACATTAGCGGGAACTTGGAAAATATTGGACCGATTCCCAAAAATTTCTCGATGTTAGAGTGCTTCATTGCTCCTGAGTATTAAAGACTAGATTTCCTTCCCATATTCTTTCGCGAACAGAAAAGGGAATGGCGAAATATTCAGGAAACTGGAAGTACTGAACCAATTTCAAAAATTCTTTCACTGTTAGAATGCTTCATTGTCCCTGAGCAGTCTAAACTATATTTCATCAACATTTTCCCACAGGAACGCGAACGGAAATTAAAGAAAAAACCAACTGTACCGATTTCAATGCGTATTTCACTTTTACAGTACTGGGCCGACTCCAAAAACTATGTCGTCGTTAGAGTGCTTAACTGTTTCTGAGTAACATAAACTATATTTCATCCCTATTCTCCCACTAGAATGGAAATTTGGAAACTACTTAACTAAACTTACTCAATTCGATTAACATAGGGCCTGAGCTACGCTGGGCGGGTCAGCTAGTATAAATTATAAATAAATTATTAAAACTTTGGAGTTATCTTTTAATTATATTAGTCTTGCTAAATTTTGACACTAAGACAAATTTGACCATTGGTCTTAAAGGACAGCACATGTACTGATTTGTGCCCCAAATGCTGTTTCTGGTCAAATGAGTTGATGAAACTAAAAAAAGTGGTTTTTTGCCAAATTTACAATTTTAACCCATTAAAGAGATATAAATCAGTTAAATTAACTGCCCCAAGCTTGTTTTTTTAGGTGGAAAGCATGCTGATGTAGTGTTCTTTCTTTTAAGTAAGAATTGATGCATCCCTTATTGATATATGTTTATTTGCATACTGAATGCACGTAGAAAAATTCGCGAGTATTTATTGGGCATTATTATTATTATTAATATTATTATTATTACTACATATTATATAAAATTGGATGTATGTATGTATGTTTGTTTGTTTGTCCGGTATATACTCCTACATCGCCCGACGTAATTCAATCTAATTCTTAGCCTTAATATAGTTAAGTTGTGGTATGCTTCCTGTAAAGGTTTGATCCCTATATTCCCACTGGAAAGGGATCGGGAGGAAACTTTGAAACTACGGAAACGAAGGACGAGGCCGGGATCCTTAAAAATGCTAACCTGTGCATCGCCAGGTGGCTCAGCTAGTTTAGTATACCTAGATAGGTATGTACCTGTACCTACATAAAACAATTTGTAAAGTATAGTGTATTTTTATTTTCCTACCAAATAATCAAATGGTGTCCTTGTATGCTTTAGTTTTCAACTTCGTTATACCACTTCAATTAGTTGTAACATTTTACCCGTTTAATTCCTTGTGTTTCTATTCCCTCGCAAGAGTAATAGGTAAAAATGCCAATTCATCGACAAATTGAGTTTGGATCTGAGTAGTTCTTGGACATATTTGGAGCGCAGAAGGCCAAAAGATTAAATTCAATTTTATAAAAATGATTCCTCACTACATATTATTTAATTATTTTTGTCATAATAAATTCTTAAAGAATGATAATGGGTACCTATAATAACAACCTAGGAACAAAAATATTGAAAATCGGAACAGCTGTTTTTTTTTTTTTTTTTGAAAAATATTTAACAAACTGTAATTAAGGTTCCATTTGGAAAAAAAAAACTTGAAAAAATTCAATATGTCCGTTTCCATTATATTCAAAAAAACCAAAAAAGTTAAGCATGAATTTCATCAAAAGAGTCTCTGATGTTAAAAATGTACCTCCTGCAAAACAGCTATAGGAGGTAACGTTTTAAGATAAATCTGAAAAAATTCATTCTAACCAAAAGAAAAAGAATGGTTTATCTAAATTGTTAGGCCCGGTATAGATACCATTGTTTTAGAGCTTAACTGCTTAATCGAGACTACTTAATAAACAATATGAATCAAGTTTGCAAACCGGCAAACAGGACGAGGGACGTAAAAAATTTTCCAACACATTTTTTTCACACTTTTCTATTTCTATATCGTAATGTCTATTTAATTGTTATCTGAACTAATTTTCTCACCTTATCGATTTTCGGCTTAAATGGGCTGTATTAATTTTATTTATTACATATACCATTCAAAACGGTACACACTGATTGGTGTATCTAATAAATATCCCCCCCCCCCCTCCTCCACCGAAATAATTTTCTGTCTACGGCCTTGGGCTCTGCTTTTGATATAGGGATGATTGCTCTAAAAGTTCGATCCACATCTTCATACGGGAACTTGATTGGGAACAGGTACTTATAATCTAAAGAAAGTATTACAAGAAGCCGTTCAGTAATAGAATGCTACTTTATGCCTCAATTACATAGGCTTTATATCATCGCAACGTTCAACCGGCAACGGGAACATAAAAACTACGAACCTGATTTAAAACACTTTTTTTAATGTAGAATGCTTCTTTACCCCTCAGCAACATACATAGGCTCTGTTTCATGGGCGTAGCCAGGGGGTTTCAGGGGTTCAACCCCCCCCCCCCCCAATGTAAGAATATATCTTCTTGATTGGCCTATTTTTATTACGTATAATTACACTAGTAATGGATTTTCGATTCGCTCTCTCTGCCGCCCGCCAGTCGCCGCGCCGACCGCAGTCGATTGGCCGATCGCATTCGGTAGCCTTCGTTTATTTTTGTGCCGTATCAGTACGCACTATTTGGCCGATAGGTTATTGATTTAGAATGGGATAAGGAAAAGGCTTATTTAAAGAATTTTCTTTTAGAAACTGCATTTACTAAAAATATTCGCTTGCGACAAAAGATTATCAAAACCCCACAGAACCCCTGCATAATGGTTCTCTTAAAGGATTCTCACTGTAAATGCCAATACAATTATACAATATTAAATAATATAACCTAACTAGCCGAAAATACCCGGCGTTGCCCGGGTTCCTTTTTGCGAAGGCTTCTTATGACAAAGCTGGAAGTATCCAAAGACGAAAAATCCAATTTTTTTTTTTTTTTTATCTTTACCTCTTATTGACTTCTGTTTTCTGTACAATTGTTTTATTGCAATAACATCAAAATGAATTTAAAGATTTCCAGGAAGCGTCTGAAGGAAACCCAATGGAAGAAACAATAAGCATCAAATTAGAGCACCTCAGCTTAGCAAATTACCTCATTTTTCATTTAGAGCCAGTTTTTCAGTGCAGAGTTGTCCTGTGGTGATAGTTTTCGAGTTAGCCCAGACGATCATGAGTTATGTCAGAGTTAACTCCTCACCATAGGATAAACAAATATGAAAGACAGAATGAAAAATTTTAACTCACCATTCAATGTTTGCTCACCATGAGAGTCAGCAAATTTGCCATTAACATTTTTCTGAATTCCGTCAAATTAGCTCATTTGTCATTTAGAGCCAGTTTTTCAGTGCAGAATTGTCCTGTGGTGAGAATTTTCGAGTTAACCCATACGATCATGAGTTATGTCAGAGTTAACTCCTCACCATAGGATAAACAAATATGAAAGACAGAATGAAAAATTTTAACTCACCATTCAATGTTTGCTCACCATGAGTCTCAGCAATTTGCCATTGACATTTTTCTGAATTACGTCAAATTAGCTCATCTGTCATTTAGAGCCAGTTTTTCAGTGCAGAGTTGTCCTGTGGTGAGAGTTTTCGAGTTAGCCCAGACGATCATGAGTTATGTCAGAGTTAACTCCTCACCATAGGATAGAAAAATATGAAATACATAATGAAAAATTTTAACTCACCATTCAATGTTTGCTCACCATGAGTCTCAGCAATTTGCCATTGACATTTTTCTGAATTTCGTCAAATTAGCTCATTTTTCATTTAGAGCCAGTTTTTCAGTGCAGAGTTCTCCTGTGGTGATAGTTTTCGAGTTAGCCCAGACGATCATGAGTTATGTCAGAGTTAACTCCTCACCATAGGATAAGCAAATATGAAAGACAGAATGAAAAATTTAAACTCACCATTCAATGTT
The DNA here is from genome assembly GCA_914767635.1 of Melanostoma mellinum. Classification (NCBI taxonomy): domain Eukaryota; kingdom Metazoa; phylum Arthropoda; class Insecta; order Diptera; family Syrphidae; genus Melanostoma; species Melanostoma mellinum. The sequence continues at coordinate 99,811,717 of OU612060.1, read as the reverse complement.
TGCTCACCATGAGAGTCAGCAAATTGCCATTGAAATTTTTCTGAATTACGTCAAATTAGCTCATTTGTCATTTAGAGCCAGTTTTTCAGTGCAGAATTGTCCTGTGGTGAGAATTTTGGAGTTAACCCATACGATCATGAGTTATGTCAGAGTTAACTCCTCACCATAGGATAGAAAAATATGAAAGACAGAATGGAAAATTTTAACTCACCATTCAATATTTGCTCACTATGAGTCTCAGCAATTTGCCATTGACATTTTTCTGAATTACGTCAAATTAGCTCATTTGTCATTAAGAGCCAGTTTTTCAGTGCAGAGTTGGCCTGTGGTGAGAGTTTTCGAGTTAACCCATACGATCATAAGTTATGTCAGAGTTAACTCCTCACCATAGGATAGAAAAATATGAAAGACAGAATGAAAAATTTTAACTCACCATTCAATGTTTGCTCACCATGAGAGTCAGCAAATTTGCCATTAACATTTTTCTGAATTCCGTCAAATTAGCTCATTTGTCATTTAGAGCCAGTTTTTCAGTGCAGAGTTGTACTGTGGTGAGAATTTTCGAGTTAACCCATACGATCATGAGTTATGTCAGAGTTAACTCCTCACCATAGGATAGAAAGATATGAAAGACAGAATGAAAAATTTTAACTCACCATTCAATGTTTGCTCACCATGAGTCTCAGCAATTTGCCATTGACATTTTTCTGAATTACGTCAAATTAGCTCATTTGTCATTTAGAGCCAGTTTTTCAGTGCAGAGTTGTCCTGTGGTGAGAGTTTTCGAGTTAGCCCAGACGATCATGAGTTATGTCAGAGTTAACTCCTCACCATAGGATAAACAAATATGAAAGACAGAATGAAAAATTTTAACTCACCATTCAATGTTTGCTCACCATGAGAGTAAGCAAATTTGACATTAAAATTTTTCTGAATTCCGTCAAATTAGCTCATTTGTCATTAGGTCTGTTCGATGTGCGCACTGGGGCGCCCTAGTGCGCACTAAAATCGCACTGATGCGTTCGATGTGACATTTTTTCCGCCCCAGTGCATTTGCACTGTGTTCGATGTTCGTCCGGTGCAAGCACTCAGTGCGCACTGCCATGCCCCAGGTTTTTTCTGGGGTTGAGGTTTTCAGTGCTGTCAATTGGAAATCAGCTGTTTACGCCAAAAAGATTAATTGCAAAGCAAAGTATATTTTGTTGGCAACTGGGTTATAACTCAATATTTGGGTTTCATTTTGATATTTCATATCATTTCATACATCTAAGAAAGAAATAAAACCATATTTATTGCCAAATGGAGGAAACTAATTTATGAAAGTCGAGTGCTACGTGAGTTTTAGCTCTTATGTGTTCGATGTGAAATCAAATCCGGAGCAGGTATTCAGTGCATTGACAGATAATTTCAGTGCGTTGACATTCCCCATTGCGCACTGGAGCACTGCACATCGAACAGACCTATTTAGAGCCAGTTTTTCAGTGCAGAGTTGTCCTGTGGTGAGAGTTTTCGAGTTAGCCCAGACGATCATGAGTTATGTCAGAGTTAACTCCTCACCATAGGATAGAAAAATATGAAAGACAGAATGAAAAATTTTAACTCACCATTCAATGTTTGCTCACCATGAGTCTCAGCAATTTGCCATTGACATTTTTCTGAATTACGTCAAATTAGCTCATTTTTCATTTAGAGCCAGTTTTTCAGTGCAGAGTTGTCCTGTGGTGATAGTTTTCGAGTTAGCCCAGACGATCATGAGTTATGTCAGAGTTAACTCATCACCATAGGATAAACAAATATGAAAGACAGAATGAAAAATTTAACTCACCATTCAATGTTTGCTCACCATGAGAGTCAGCAAATTTGCCACTAACATTTTTCTGAATTCCGTCAAATTAGCTCATTTGTCATTTAGAGCCAGTTTTTCAGTGCAGAGTTGTCCTGTGGTGAGAATTTTCGAGTTAACCCATACGATCATGAGTTATGTCAGAGTTAACTCCTCACCATAGGATAGAAAAATATGAAAGACAGAATGAAAAATTTTAACTCACCATTCAATGTTTGCTCACCATGAGTCTCAGCAATTTGCCATTGACATTTTTCTGAATTACGTCAAATTAGCTCATTTGTCATTTAGAGCCAGTTTTTCAGAGCAGAGTTGTCCTGTGGTGAGAGTTTTCGAGTAAGCCCAGACGATCATAAGTTATGTCAGAGTTAACTCCTCACCAAAGGATAGAAAAATATGAAAGACAGAATGAAAAATTTTAACTCACCATTCAATGTTTGCTCACCATGAGTCTCAGCAATTTGCCATTGACATTTTTCTGAATTACGTCAAATTAGCTCATTTTTCATTAAGAGCCAGTTTTTCAGTGCAGAGTTGTCCTGTGGTTATAGTTTTCGAGTTAGCCCAGACGATCATGAGTTATGTCAGAGTTAACTCCTCACCATAGGATAAACAAATATGAAAGACAGAATGAAAAATTTTTTCTCACCATTCAATGTTTGCTCACCATGAGAGTCAGCAAATTTGCAATTAACATTTTTCTGAATTCCGTCAAATTAGCTCATTTGTCATTTAGAGCCAATTTTTCAGTGCAGAGTTGTCCTGTGGTGAGAATTTTCGAGTTAACCCATACGATCATGAGTTATGTCAGAGTTAACTCCTCACCATAGTATAGAAAAATATGAAAGACAGAATGAAAAATTTTAACTCACCATTCAATGTTTGCTCACCATGAGTCTCAGCAATTTGCCATTGACATTTTTCTGAATTACGTCAAATTAGCTCATTTGTCATTTAGAGCCAGTTTTTCAGTGCAGAGTTGTCCTGTGGTGAGAGTTTTCGAGTTAGCCCAGACGATCATGAGTTATGTCAGAGTTAACTCCTCACCATAGGATAAACAAATATGAAAGACAAAATGAAAAATTTTAACTCACCATTCAATGGTTGCTCACCATCAGTCTCAGAAATTTGCCATTGACATTTTTCTGAATTACGTCAAATTAGCTCATTTTTCATTTAGAGCCAGTTTTTCAGTGCAGAGTTGTCCTGTGGTGATAGTTTTCGAGTTAGCCCAAACGATCATGAGTTATGTCACACCATAGGATAAACAAATATGAAAGACAGAATGAAAAATTTTAACTCACCATTCAATGTTTGCTCACCATGAGAGTCAGCAAATTTGCCATTGACATTTTTCTGACGTCAAATAAGCTCATTTGTCATTTAGAGCCAGTTTTTCAGTGCAGAGTTGTCCTGTGGTGAGAGTTTTCGAGTTAACCCATACGATCATGAGTTATGTCAGAGTTAACTCCTCACCATTGGATAAACAAATATGAAAGACAAAATGAAAAATTTTAACTCACCATGAGTCTCAGCAATTTGCCATTGACATTTTTCTGACGTCAAATTAGCTCATTTGTCGTTTAGAGCCAGTTTTTCAGTGCAGAGTTGTCCTGTGGTGAGAGTTTTCGAGTTAGCCCAGACGATCATGAGTTATGTCAGAGTTAACTCCTCACCATAGGATAGAAAAATATGAAAGACAGAATGAAAAATTTTAACTCACCATTCAATGTTTGCTCACCATGAGTCTCAGCAATTTGTCATTGACATTTTTCTGAATTACGTCAAATTAGCTCATTTGTCATTTAGAGCCAGTTTTTCAGTGCAGAGTTGTCCTGTGGTGAGAATTTTCGAGTTAACCCATACGATCATGTGTTATGTCAGAGTTAACTCCTCAACAAAAGATAGAAAAATATGAAAGACAGAATGAAAAATTTTAACTCACCATGAGTCTCAGCAATTTGCCATTGACATTTTTCTGACGTCAAATTAGCTCATTTGTCGTTTAGAGCCAGTTTTTCAGTGCAGAGTTGTCCTGTGGTGAGAATTTTCGAGTTAACCCATACGATCATGAGTTATGTCAGAGTTAACTCCTCACCATAGGATAAACAAATATGAAAGACAAAATGAAAAATTTTAACTCACCATGAGTCTCAGCAATTTGCCATTCACATTTTTCTGAATTACGTCAAATAAGCTCATTTGTCATTTAGAGCCAGTTTTTCAGTGCAGAGTTGTCCTGTGGTGAAAATTTTCGAGTCAACCCATACGATCATGAGTAATGTCAGAGTTAACTACCACCATAGGATAGAAAAATATGAAAGACAGAATGAAAAATTTTAACTCACCATGAGTCTCAGCAATTTGCCATTCACATTTTTCTGAATTCCGTCAAATAAGCTCATTTGTCATTTAGAGCCAGTTTTTCAGTGCAGAGTTGTCCTGTGGTGAGAATTTTCGAGTTAACCCATACGATCATGAGTTATGTCAGAGTTAACTCCTCACCAAAAGATAGAAAAATATGAAAGACAGAATGAAAAAATTTTAAATCACCATGAGTCTCAGCAATTTGCCATTCACATTTTTCTGAATTCCGTCAAATAAGCTCATTTGTCATTTAGAGCCAGTTATTCAGTGCAAAGTTGTCCAGTGGTGGAATTTTCGAGTTAACCCATACGATCATGAGTTATGTCAGAGCTAACTCCTTACCATAGGATAACTCATCACTGAAGAACTGGCCCTTAGGAAATGACAAAAGGAGACATATCATTGCACTTACTTACGGCGCTGATTGAAAAATTATTACTCACCCCTCTATATGTGGACTCACCACAACTCTTACATTGCGATTACTTCATCTTCGATCGCTCCTACATAACAAAACCACTTGTGAAGTGTCAAATCCATTCCCGAGACTCAACACCACTCAAAAAATGATTTTCACCGACATGTAATTTGAAGGACATGGAATTTTTGGTCTCCGTCGGACTTTCGGTAGATGTAATGTTGGCTGAGACCACAGGTGAGTTTTCGAACGACTAAAAGTAGATATCTGTCAAATAATAAACAGCTGAAAAAACATAATTTTCTGTGAACTATTTTTTTTTTTTCAAACTTCTAAGTACTTTATTTCCAACAAAAACCCAACAAACTTCACCCCAGAAAGCAAAACAAAATGAGTCAACAGATGTTTTACAGTCATCTGTTCTTTAACATGGGATTTCACAAACAACAAAAAATGTCACGAAAGGGATCTATATCGCCTTAGATACTTTCTTGAACGCACCCATTTTACTTTTCACTGATTATTCCTGTTTCCATGGAGTTGGAAACAAAGTATGGGCTGCAATTCTGATAATTATTATTATTCTAAACGTCATTTGAAATGTAAACAAAGGTTGGTAAGTACGAAAAATTTTTTAAATTGTAAGATATCAAACCATGGTTATAGGCTACCGTATGGGATATTTTTCGGGATAATTAAATAGGTAAGTTTAAAGTTTTGCTCTTTCTTAGGAATTTTGTGTCGAGCAAACAAAAAAGCTCAATTATATAGTAATATAGATATAGATACTACTTAATAAAATAACTTGAATTGAATAAGTTACTATCTTGAGTTATTAAAGTTTCTTAAACTACCTTTGTTAATGCTACTAAGATTTAACTTAAAAGTAAACACTAAAATAAGATGCACTCAATCGAGATTTAACGAAAGTTGGATACTCATAAATTATATGAGAGAAGGATTAAGTCAGTTTTTGTAGAGCCACTATTCCAGCAGCAGTTTATAAAACAGAAATTAAATTAATTTAAAGTAAAAAACTAAAGGTGTTTTTATTTCAATATAAAGTTTTAACTATATGAAAACTATCATATTAAACATTGGTGCCGAAACCCGGGATTTTTAGATTCCCACCATAAAATTCACCTTTAAACAGCCTCAGAAAACTTTGCAACAATATTGCGTCGGATGAACATCAGAACGAACGAGAATTTACCCTACAAAGTTTCATAAACAAAAAAAAAAAAAAAAAAAAACTGGTAATATTCATAAACTGATTTATCATCTCGTATTTTCAGTGAATTTCATACAAAGAGAAGATATCTGTCATAGTAATTATATATATACATATATATGTACCTGAAAGCTTTTTGTCATCGTTTTCGTGGATGACTTACAAACCATAAGAAGGTCATCGCACATGAAAAAAAGCTCATACCGTCTGTAACGTGAACCCAACATTTTATACCAATTTCCTAATCGAAAAACGTTCAACCGAAAACACAACTGGCAACACTTTAATGGAATGGTATAAATGACAGGCGTTGCTTGTAAGCCAGTGTGTGTGAGTGTAGAGAGACAGACAGACAGAGAGTAGACAGCAAATGTGGCGACAATGTAGAAGTTACTGGAGAGTTCTAGATGGCGTGTCATTCGATATAAATAGCCCGCCCGAGGCAACCAGAAGTCAGTTTTGTTTATAGAGTGATAAAGTTAAGAGTAAATACAAGTGTTAGTCCAAAAGTCGAGTTGAGTTCAATAAAGTGTATATCGAAAGTAGATACTGAATAAAGTGGTAGAATTAAATTGAAAGGTAGAGTTTTATTTTTGCGAACTAAGCGCACGTTACATTGGTGTCAGAAGTGTAAATAAAACTTATTTGACTAGTAAAGTGTAAAAAAAAAAAAAAAAAGTAAAGTAAAAAGAAAAATAATAATTATATACAGTGAAAATGGGTAAGTTGTTAGAAGAGCTCAACTGCATTGAGCTTAAAAGTGAGTTAGGTAAGCGAAATCTTTCTAGAGCGGGATCGAAAAATGAGCTCGTCCTGCGCTTGCGTAACTATTTGGAACAGCAAGGGGAAGACGTAAACACTTTTGTTTTTGAAACAGAAGTGGAAGAAGAGGAAGTAAGTGAAAATATAGATTTTTCTAGTATGATGAAACTTTTGTTAGAACAACGAAATGAGCAAAAGAAGGAACAGCAGAATGTTCTCGAACAACTTGAAGCACAACGAAACGAGCAAAAGAAGCTGATTGAAGAACAACGAAACGAGCAAAAGAAGCTGATTGAAGAGCAACGAAGCGAGCAAAAGAAAGAACAGCAGAATGTTCTCGAACAACTGGAAGCACAACGAAACGAACAAAAGAAGGAACAACAGAATATTCTCGAAAGACTTGAAGCGCAACAGAATGTTTTGGAAGGTCAGAAAAACATTCTAGAAGGTAAATTGGGTAACATTGAGAAAAATGTATGTGCCCTAGACGAACGAGTTGAAGGTGTGGAAAAACAGCTTTCTGTTGTAGAGAATCGTTTCGAAGGCGTAGAAAGTCGATGTGATGTTCTCACCAAGGAATTAGACCAGATCCGGAAAATAAAAATTCGAGAATCTGCTGGAGAGTTTGCAAGTAAAAAGAAGATGAAACCCCCAACATTTGATGGACAGTCTTCTTGGCCAGTCTACAAGAGACAATTTGAGGCAGCCGCGACAACAAATGGCTGGGATGACGAAGACAAGTACATTGCACTGACTCTTGCTCTTAGAGGACCAGCAGCTGAATTACTTCAAACAGTTCCAGCTGGTAAGAGCGGCGATTTCAGTTCTCTCGTGGCAGCTATAGATAAACGCTTTGGAGATAGCCACTTGAAAGAAGTCTTCCGAGTCCAACTCAATAACAGAGTCCAGAAAAGGGGTGAAAGTCTACAGCAGCTCCAAGCAGACGTCGAAAGACTGGTTCACCTGGCATACCCGGATGCTGGAGAAGAAATCATCAACCAGCTTGCTGTTGAGTCCTTCGTTCGTGCTATTTCCGACATACATCTTCAGAGGTCTGTGCGAACTGCTAGAACACGCACTCTTTCTGAAACTTTAGCATTCGCATTGACAATTGAAGCAGCAGAACAGGCTTCTCAGGGAGTACATCGACTTAGAGAGGCCATAGTCGAAGAATGCTCGTGCCAAAGAGCTGAAATACAAAAGAACCGGAGCGGACTAGCAAGATGTTGGAACTGCAACAAGACCGGGCACTTACAGCGTCAATGCCGACTACCACCAAACAAAGCAGGTTGTCAACATTGTGGAAGCAAGAGATCCAACCCAGAGCAAGGTAACAACAACACCAGTGTTGCCTATCAGCCCGTTTCCCATCAGGGAAACGAGTAAGAACCAACTTCGAGGGGCAGAGGCTGGTTTCTTGTATCGATGGCCCCAGAACCACCATCCAGGTCTCTCAGACCAAACGAGACAACAAAAGTCTGACTGTGGAGACTACTATTAACGGGAACAAACATGTGGCTACCATCGACACCGGTGCCACAGCCTCCACAGTACGTCGAGACCTGGTAAAGACGACGTGGCTTCATAACACCAATAGCTACCGTCTAAGAACCGCAACGGGAGAAGCAGCAAGAGTATATGGAGAAGTGTGTCTTAAGATCCGACTGGCCGACCTAGTGTTTACTCATCAATTCTTGGTGGCAGATATATGTGACGAGTGCATCTGAATAAATCAAAAAAAACAAATGCACAATTTAAATCTTTACAATCTTTATTAGTCACTTGGGTATGTGATCGCTTTGAATGTCTACAGTAGAATGCAAGAATAAATCGAAACAAAATGGTAAGATTCGATGAGCTGCGATGTGGGAACGTGCGAATCGTGGGAACTGGCCATTCAGCAAGCGAGTAGACAGTCCACGCAAGACTCGTATTTCGTCCAGTGAACGTCCGGACTTGAGCGTTCACATCACAGCTCTCGTTACAAATAAAAAGTTATTATGAAGATATGATGAAACCCAAATGGTTGCGTACTACGCAGTTTTGAGTTCCAACATACACCCCTCCTTGAAGGTTCCTAACCTTCAATTTAAATAGTTGCTTGAAAGCGAGAACCTCTTCTCCGAATTGGAATTTGTAGTGCAGCTTGATGTTTTCGATATCGGCAAAAAATTACTATCATTCCAATGGTGATCGCCAGCAACAAGTAGCTCAAGCCATAGTGATGAAAATCATGTATGTTGGCGGGTGGTAGTTCATCAGAAGTCATTGCTCTCTTAAGGTCTTCTATTTCCTGTGAAAGATTTTTAACATCTGTTTCATTATTATTTCTTACCGTCAAGGGGGAAAAATGGTCGTCTGTCAAGTTGCGATTTCTGATCCAATTGCTTAGCCTTGCACTTGGAACAAATGACTTTGTTATAATAGTCTTTAAATTTAAATGACCATTAATTATCATTGTATCAATTTTAAGGGAGCATATGTTGTTAAAGCCAATCATTCCAGTGCCTGATAGAGAAATGCTTCTTGTTTGGCCATTGCAAATCAGAAGGCCTGTTACATTGTTCATCACCGAAAATATCCAAGAGTCTGTTTGCCTCAGCGCATACCAATGATCTTGTGGAGGCACTTCCTTTAGATCACATATTTCCAAAGCGTTGTCCTCGTGGTTTAATAGAGCCATTTCGCACACTTTAAAATCTTTGGAGTGAACTCTAGTAGGCACAATCTGTCTGCAAAGATGATTTCTCGTTCCTATTAGTTTACAAGAATTGAATTCAATATAGGAGAGTCCAAAATACTTATCTCTTGCTAATGTAACCGCAAGGTATGGAGATGTTACATCGACGAGTAGGCTCATGTTGTTGTGAACAATTGGCAATGGAATGAGGTTAAAAACTTGGAATTCTTGATCTTCGGCTAACGGGATTAAGACTTCAAACACGATTGTTTCATGTAGTGTCCGTCCTTTGACTGTTATTAGTTTTAACATTTCCAAGGCCGAAACACTGGGCAGCCTCAGCGATGAAGGTAGATTTCCTTGAATCAGTTGCAGTTGACTACTTACTTGCATTGGTGTTATTATCTGCGGGTTGATCTTCGCATGATTTAAGTCCAGGATAACATCTAGCAGGACATCTTGAGTGCGTTCGTAATTATTAAGCATCATACTTAAATACGTAGTGAGCGCAAGAAAATGTTGATTATTCACAATTTCGTTTTGTTGTTTTCCAATTGTATTGAAAGTTTTTGTCAAATATGTATTTAATGTGTTAAAGTCATTTTGAACTTCCAATGAGTTGCGCCTCAGTATATTTGCCGTAGAGTCTGCAATGGAGCTCTGTTTTCGGATGAGAGAATATAAGTGTTGATCCTGTTTATTTGCCAATTCAATTTGATTTTGAATATGTTGAGCATCTTCCTGATCTAGCACACCAAACAAACTATGCGCTACGCTTCCAACAAAATCAAATGGAGATCTACGATGTCGCATTGAACTCTGGGTTGTAGTATTGAACCCGTTTATAAGATCGTTCTTTTGGTCAATGTTTATTATTCTTTTTCGAAGAATGTCGATTGTCGAATTGCAGTGATAAATTCTCTCCGATTTATCCGCCATACAAGCCTTTTCTAATTCCCTTAAATACCCTTTCGTTTCGCTCAATTCAAGCCAGTAATTGGTCAGATTGTAGTAAACGTAAAGACTCCAAAAATTGTCAGCTACTCGCAGTGTTCCCATATCTTCAAAATAAATTCCAATGGCCTTATCTAGGTTGCTTATTACCACTTGGCTGTCTATGTTTGTCGAACTGATTGGTGCTACAAAAAATGCAAAGAGACAAGATATTAACACAAGTCCCTTTGTTATTTTTCCACCTTGGGATTTCCTGGATATTGCAGGTTTGGTTGAGTCTGCTTCAACTGTCAGTGTCAATAGAGGAATTTCTTCTTTCTCAATTGGATGATCTGTCTTGACAGTTTCAGGATATTTTTTCGCTTCTTCTACCGGCAAAGGGCACATGTTATGAATGGCTCGCTGTAGCACACCTCCTTGGGTTTTGATATTAGCAAATCTTGGTATCCTGATGCTTCTAAGGTCAAAAAATTGATTAATATAATCCTTCCACTTACTTGCGAGATCCAAAGGAAGCTCATTATCCCACGAGAAGTTCGTTTTCCACAAATCTTGAACAAAAAGCTTTCCAAGCATTATTGCAGGACTCAGTAAACCTAAAGGATCAAATAAACGAGCGAGGTCAGATAACACGCTTCTGCGCGTCACAGTCGCTTCTGGCGTTTTAAATTTTTCAGAATTAAAACCAAATTCAAAACAGTCAATGGTTGGATTCCAAATTAATCCCAAGGTTTTAATAACGTCAGACTGATGAAACCTTACCAATTTTTCTTTATGTGCATCAGGGATGATCTTTAAAATGTTTTCATCATTAGAACAAAATTTTCTTAATTCAAATTTACCCTTTTCTAGAAGTAGTATAATCTCCTCAAGGAGTTCTCTAGCCTTTGACACTGAGTCTGCTCCAGCAAGTAAATCATCCACGTAAATGTTTTGACTTACTGTTTGGGATGCGTTTACGTGAACATTTTCGTATTGTTTTGCAAGTTGAACCAGACATTTAGTTGCTAAGTATGGAGCGGAAGCCGAACCATAAGTCAAGGTGTTGAGCCTATAAGTCCTCAGAGGTTGATCATTTTTTGTTCTCCAAAGAATAATTTGAAAAGCTCTGTTTTCTGGTCGAAGTAAAACCTGTCGATACATCTTGCTGATGTCTGCTGTGAATGCATATCTTTTTAATCTAAATCGAAGGATTATTGAAAACAAATCAGGTTGAACTGTTGGTCCGATTCCCAGAACATCGTTTAGAGAACTTCCAGAGGATGTTTTCGCTGAACAGTCAAAGACTACACGCAGTGCTGTTGACGTGTTTTCTGGTTTCAAAACGCAATGATGCGGGATGAAATAGTGTGTCTGTGGAATATCCGAGTTTTCTATTTGACTCATATGGCCCAATTGTTCATATTCCAATAAAAATTGTGTGTACTGCAGACGTAATTCATTGTTGAGTTCCAGTCGTGGTTCCAGTGAAGTAAACCTGTTGCGTGCCTTTTCAAAGGATGCTCCTAAGGACGATGGATCTTTTTTGAACGGAAGACTTACCATGAATCTTCCACTGGGTAGAATTTGTGTAGTCGAGTTGAAGAAGTCTTCACAATTACGCTCTTCATTGCTCATCCGTTTAATTGGAGAATCATGACTTTCACACTCCCAGAATCTGCTTACAAGTTTTTCGATTTTTGAAAGAGATGGTGCTGTGGCAATGCTGCATACAGCATTATGTTTGGTACCTTGAGCACCACCTGCCACAATCCAACCCAGTTTCGTGTTTCGAAGTAGTGGAAGTTGAGGACCAATAAAGATTTCTCCTGGAAGTAAAAGATCAAAGAACAATTCAGCACCAATCAGCAAATCTATTTTTTGGTTTGTCATAAATCCTGGATCTGCCAACTGTATGTGAGCAGGTAGGTCACGTAATTCAGTGTGACTGTCATGCGGCCTATAGTCAGTTATCTTAGCCAAGATCGTTGCTTCAATATTGCCTTTGAAGCTTCCATTTCGCGATTGAAATGAGAGTTCTATGGCAAATTGTGTTGGCGTTCCATGCCCTCCAATCCCACTTATGGAGGTTTCGGATCGATGCTTCTGAATTCCTAAAGCATGTGCAAAGGCTGCTGTCACAAAATGGATTTGTGATCCAGAATCTAATAACGCACGACAGGGAAGTAATGTGCCACATGCGGACCTTACGTTAACTAATGCTGTCGCTAGATAAATGCTACGGTGATTGGATCTGGAATTGCTAGCTGCGTTTGACGACTGACCTTCCACCCCTTGACCTTGTTTTATTTGCTGGTTTCGATCACCTATGGAAGATATAGTGTTGGCATTAGAAATTGGGTTAGAAATTGGTTTTGCCTTTAAATTGTATCTATTTTCTTTTTTGTAGTGCAACAATGTATTGTGTTTGCCATTGCAAAGAAAACACCCCCTTGCGTTGCACGAATTTTGAGTATGACCCGATCTCAGACAAATTCTACAAATTCCGATTCGTTGAACAGACTTCTCACGATCAGCACCTGAAAGAGACAAGAATTTTTTGCATTTATATATTTTATGGTTACCTAAGCTGCACATCACGCAGCCGTTGGATTCTATTGCTATGGCGGTTGTCTTCCTTTTTTCATCGGAATGCGTGATGGTTTCAAGCGTTTGAAACCTAGATTCGATGAATTTCAGCAACTCTAATAGCGATGGACTGCTCCTTGGGTCATCTAGGGACTGTTCGAAGAGGGTCCTGCTCTCTTTGTCAACTTTTTTCAGGATAAGGTGGACGACTATTGGATCCCAGTCATGTGCTGCAAATCCTAGATTGATCAGGGCCTGAATTCCTTCCTTTGTGTTGTCATGCAATTTCCGCAAGCTAGAAGCAGTTCCCGATGCTGATTGTTGAGACAATAGTTTTTCGAGCTGCGCACACAAAAGCAGCCGTTTGTTGTCATATCTGTCCATCAGTGTCTTCCAGGCTGCTTCAAAATTGCTATCTGTCGCTGGAAATCCTTGAATCAAACTGAGTGCTTCACCTGTCAGATTAGTCCTCAAAAAGTACAGTTTCTGGGCCGGCGAAATCGGTTGTTCAAGGATCATTGGTTTAAATAAATCATAGAACTGACGCCACTTAAGGTAACATCCGTCAAACTTTGGAAGTTCAATTTTTGGTAGCTTCAAAGAAGCAATTGCCATTTGATGATCCGATGTAGTACCTTTTGTTGGTAAGCCAGTCAGTCGAATCTCTAGCTGTTTTTGAAGATGAAAGTAGATGTTGACATCTTCTTCTTCCAAATCGCCATCCACGCGTTGAAAAACTAATTTTAATTGTTCAAAATTATCCACTAGGTTCTTAACTTTAATTTCGAACATATGGGGATAGGTATTTTTTAGTTCCGTACTGCAATTATCCAATGAGGATTGAAAATGCCTTGACAACATTTTATACCTATCCCTTGTCGTAAGTGTTCTGGTCATCTTCATCTTGTCTGCTTCTGTTGCTGCTGCTGCTGGTTTTACCGATGATCCTGATGGAGTTGCTGCTGGTGGCTTCTCCATGGTCTGGTTTGCGTCCAGGACTGGCAGACTGCTCAAGCGACTGATGATGTCCGCTTTCATATTTTCATAAGCGCCTTTTATCTTTTCGTAAAAATCCTTCGTGAAATACTCGTGATGAGGTTTATCTGAATACTTGTCACGGATTTGGGTGTCGTTTGTGTCGAAATAGTCCCATAGATTTTCTAGTCTTTCCTTTTTCTGTAACAGTTTATCCTTCGTTTTTCGGGTTTGGCCATCCTTACCGTAGTTGCGGACAAGATCCAAAATTTCTTTCCCCGTTGCATCTTGAAGATCAGAGAGCTCTTCAAGACCTTCTGGAAACACTTCATCGTTCGACATATCTTTTTGTTTTTCCTTTTTTTTCTTTTAAAACAGAACACTGATTCTACTGACTTATTTTTTTTTTTTTTTTTAAACAGTACACTGATTCTACTGATTTATTATATTTTTTTTTTTTTCAATGAAATTAATTAATTCACTAATTAATACAGGTACACTTAAAACTTTAAGAAGAGTGTCCTGTCACGGTCGCCAATGAATAAATCAAAAAAAACAAATGCACAATTTAAATCTTTACAATCTTTATTAGTCACTTGGGTATGTGATCGCTTTGAATGTCTACAGTAGAATGCAAGAATAAATCGAAACAAAATGGTAAGATTCGATGAGCTGCGATGTGGGAACGTGCGAATCGTGGGAACTGGCCATTCAGCAAGCGAGTAGACAGTCCACGCAAGACTCGTATTTCGTCCAGTGAACGTCCGGACTTGAGCGTTCACATCACAGCTCTCGTTACAAATAAAAAGTTATTATGAAGATATGATGAAACCCAAATGGTTGCGTACTACGCAGTTTTGAGTTCCAACAGCATCATTGGAATCGACTTTATGAAACAGCACGGAGTTATTTTGGACATCGGTAATCAGGTTTTGAAGTACCAAAATAAGGAACTTCCAATGACTTATTCGAACGAAAGTACGTCGACACTGAGAACTGTCATCAGGGAAGATCTTATTCTGCCTCCTTCTTCTGAAGTGTTCGTTTGGACAAAACTGGAAGGTGAGTTTGGAAGCCTTCGATACCTCATGGTGGAACCAGACCCAGAGTGTTCCTCCCAAAGCGTCATCATTGGGAAAACACTGGTAGCACCGAAGAACAAAATGGTCCCCGTACGATTACTAAACACCAGACCGTACGATGTAAGGTTGAAGAAAGGAGAAGTCGTTGGACGTTGCGAATCGGTTGCAGCAATTACGAAGATCACAGACGAAGCTCCGAGAAAACCTATAACTCCGGAGGAGCTCGAAACCATCAGAGCAAAAATACTGAATTCATCCAACCTTGATCACCAACAAACAAGGATGGCTGAAAGTCTCCTACAAGAGTACACTGATATCTTCGCATCGCAAAAGGGGCAATATGGTAGGACACAGTTGGTGCAGCATCGCATTAACACAGGAGATGCAAGACCGATTCGTCAACCTGCAAGACGTCTTCCACTGGCCAAACAAGGTGAGGTTGAGGAAATGATAACAGCAATGAAAAAGGAAGGTCTTATCGAAAATTCCAAAAGTCCTTGGGCGTCACCAGTGGTGCTAGTGAAAAAGAAAGACGGAAGCACTCGTTTTTGTGTGGACTACCGAAGGCTGAATGATGTAACTAAGAAGGACAGCTATCCCCTGCCCAGAATCAGTGATACCCTGGATGCCATGGAGGGAGCGCAGTGGTTCTCGACGCTGGACTTGAAGAGCGGATATTGGCAAGTTGACATCCACCCTGATGATCGGGAAAAGACGGCGTTTTCTACAGGTAATGGGCTCTGGCAGTTTAAAGTTATGCCGTTTGGGTTATGTAACGCTCCGGCAACATTCGAGCGTTTGATGGAGTGCGTTCTTCAAGGACTGACGTGGAAAGCTTGCCTTGTCTACTTGGACGATGTCATTGTTTACGGGAAAACATTTGACCAACATTGTAAGAACCTTAAAGCCGTGTTTCAGAGACTTCGAGAGGCTAACCTTAAACTGAATCCAGAAAAATGTGCACTTTTCAAAACCGAAGTCAAGTATTTGGGACACATCATCTCATCCCAAGGAGTAAAGACTGATCCTGAAAAAGTTGACTCCGTCAAAAATTGGCCAACACCACAGGACAAACATCAACTCCGAAGCTTTCTGGGACTTGCCACATATTACCGACGTTTCGTTAAGAACTTCGCTGGAGTTGCAAAGAGTTTGCATCAGCTCACCGAAAAGGGGAAGCAGTTTAAATGGTCAGGTGAGTGTGAGAAATCTTTCCAGGAACTCAAATACCGCCTCTGTAACGCTCCAGTGCTGGCACATCCAACACCTGGCAAAACATTCATCGTCGACGCAGATGCAAGCAACGTTGGAATCGGGGCGGTACTATCCCAAGTGCATGATGGCGAAGAGAAAGTGGTGGCATACTACAGCAAGGTCCTATCGAAACCCGAAAGGAACTACTGCGTGACCAGAAGGGAGCTGCTAGCTCTTATCTTGGCAACAAAGCACTTCCATAAGTACATCTATGGACAGAAATTCCTTCTGCGGACAGACCACGGTGCTCTGAGCTGGCTGTTGAACTTCAAAAATCCAGAAGGTCAAGTCGCAAGGTGGATAGAAAGATTGCAGACCTATGACTACCAGATCCAACACCGCAGAGGAAAGCTGCACTCAAACGCCGATGCATTATCACGAAGACCTTGCAAAATGGATTGCAAGCATTGCAAGCGGCAAGAAGACAAAGAAATCATTACCGCTCAGCGACTAAGAGCTGACCCCATAAGCGGATGGAGCAATGAGGAAGTGAGGACTGCTCAACAGGAAGATCCAGATATCGAACCCATTCTCGCATGGAAAGAAAATGAAGAGAAACCGGAATGGGGAGACATTTCTGACAGGAGTCCAGTTCTCAAAGCCTATTGGGCACAGTGGGACTCACTATATGTGCAAGAAGGTGTCCTCAGGCGAAGATGGGAATCCGCTGACGGTAAGTCATATGTGATGCAGCTGATCGTACCGCAATCGAAAGTCAGTGAAGTTCTTCAGGAGATGCACGACGGACCTTCTGGAGGCCACCTGGGGGTAAACAAAACACTGGAGAAGGTGCGACATCGGTTCTACTGGTTACATGCTAGAGATGACGTGGAGAAGTGGTGCCGAACATGTGACAAGTGTGCTGCAACCAAAGGACCTGGAAGGAAGATTCAAGGTAAGATGCATCAGTACAACGTTGGATCGCCTTTTGAGAGGATTGCAGTAGATGTGGCTGGGCCTTTTCCAGAGACCAACGCTGGAAACAAATACATTCTGGTTGTAATGGACTATTTTAGCAAGTGGCCTGAGGCGTATGCCATCCCAAATCAAGAAGCCAAAACGGTGGTCGACCAGATTGTGTTTAACTGGGTTAGTAGGTTTGGCGTGCCTATGGAACTCCATTCCGACCAAGGGAGGAACTTTGAGTCAAACATCTTCCAAGCAGTGTGCGGACTACTTGGCATTAAGAAGACGAGAACCACACCACTTCATCCACAATCTGATGGGATGGTTGAAAGATTCAACCGGACCTTGAAAGAACACCTCACCAAGGTCGTAGGCGACTACCAAAGAGACTGGGATAGGCACGTACCGCTATTCCTGATGGCCTATAGAAGTGCAGTACATAGCTCGACAGGACAAACACCATCTGACATCCTGTTCGGGAAAACCATGCGGCTGCCCAGCGAACTTAAATTTGGATGCCCCACAGAGGAGCCACAGGACACAAACGAGTATGTGGACGACCTCAAGGAGAGACTCGCTGACATCCATAAAAGAACAAGGGAACGGATGAAAGCCTACAGCGACCGGATGAAGACACGGTACGACACAAAAGCGACAACGTCAGGATTCCAAGCAGGAGATCGTGTGTGGCTTTATAATCCTCATCGTCAAAAGGGATTGTCACCGAAACTTCAGCAAAACTGGGAAGGTCCTTATACTGTAGTCACGAGGATTAACGACGTGGTTTACCGCATCCAAAGAGGACTAAGAGGCAAGTTAAGAGTAGTTCATTGTGACAGGCTGCATCGATATAGTGGCGAGGCTGCAGATGGAATTATTCGGGACGAACAATCCTAAGGAGGGGGCAGTGTAACGTGAACCCAACATTTTATACCAATTTCCTAATCGAAAAACGTTCAACCGAAAACACAACTGGCAACACTTTAATGGAATGGTATAAATGACAGGCGTTGCTTGTAAGCCAGTGTGTGTGAGTGTAGAGAGACAGACAGACAGAGAGTAGACAGCAAATGTGGCGACAATGTAGAAGTTACTGGAGAGTTCTAGATGGCGTGTCATTCGATATAAATAGCCCGCCCGAGGCAACCAGAAGTCAGTTTTGTTTATAGAGTGATAAAGTTAAGAGTAAATACAAGTGTTAGTCCAAAAGTCGAGTTGAGTTCAATAAAGTGTATATCGAAAGTAGATACTGAATAAAGTGGTAGAATTAAATTGAAAGGTAGAGTTTTATTTTTGCGAACTAAGCGCACGTTACACGTCATTACAGACATAGATCAATCACTCAACAGCAATCCAGCTATTTGAATCAATCCAAATCGAAGAAGCTTTGATCGAGAGCTTGCACAGTGTGTAATCCGGTGTGTACATCAGTTGAACTCTCTTAAAGTTGGTAAGCTTTGCTGGAATGTTGCACGGTGGATAGTTTCAAGGAACGTTTTATGAAACAAGTAAGCTTTGTTGATAAACTATTGTGTTGCTAATTTATAAGTTGCTGCTTATTGATTATTGTTGCTAACTAAGGTTGTTGTGAAACAAATTTATAAGAACCTGTTGCTAGGAAAGATTACTGTGGTGAATAAAATTCATAATTCCAAACATTGTTGCTATACGCTATTAGCAATCAACAAAGTTGATAGAAAGGGTAAACAAACAGAAGAAATATTGTTGTTATTTGATTACCTTTCTGAAAAATAACGTTGCGAGATTTACTAATTTGAGTAAGCCTTGATTGAATAGTCAAGAAATTTGTTGAGAAGAGAACGATTATTGTTGGGAAAACACTGTATCTAAGTTGGATAGTTTATTGTTGGATTGCTTAAATTGGCTGTTGGTGGAGTTGCTGTTCCTGTTGCTGGTGAAATTGAGGAAAAATTTGTTGCTAATAAATTTGCGTGGACACATAAATTTGTTGAGGAGATCAGAATATATTTTGGTTGTTTTTTTTTTGATTTCCTGTAGAGGTGTGCAGATTTATACTTTGATTAATTAGTTTTGTAACGTTAATCACTTACAATGCAGGAGGAACAAAAAAGCAAAGATGAACTATCGCAAGGTGCTTCTAGTTCAGTAAAAACATTGTCCGATTTGAAAGGGTTGCGATCATCGGCCAAAGGCAATTTAAGTCGAACGAAAAATATTATTTTGCACAGGGGAAGTATGTTAGCCGAACCAGAGCTTGAATGTCGATTAGGAATATTAGAGTCGTACTTCAAGCAGATTTTAAATGTTCAGACATCGATTGAAAGATTTAATAATCAGGATGAAGAATCGGCCAATGAAGTTTTTCGTGAAGAGGTAGAAGAAATATATGTTAGCGCCAAATCGAAGTGTATGACCCTTTTGGCTGAATTGAGAGGCAACACGACTGCTGCTGAGCATTTAAATGCAACTTATTTTCCGGCGCAGCCTCGTGCGCGATCGAAATTAGAACCTATAAAGCTACCCACGTTTTCTGGTAAATTTTCAGATTACCACAACTTCATTGGATTATTTACCAATTTGGTTCATAAAGATGAAACCCTCGATAATCTGCAAAAGTTTAATTATTTATTAAGAAGTCTTTCTGGATCAGCGTTGGATGCTGTCAGAGATTTTAATGTCATCAGCTCAAATTATCAGAAAGCCCTTGATAGATTGAAATTACGCTTTGATAACAAGACTCTTATATTTCAAGAGCATATAAGTAGTTTGCTCGAGTTTCCTAAAATCGCTAAGATATCTGCGTCTTCTTTACGACATTTAGAAGATAGCTTCAATACGCATTTGACTGCAATGCTTTCCATTGGAAATTACAAAGATATCGCTAGTTCAATCATGATTTCGTTAGCTATGGATAGAGTTGATGAAGAAAATCAATCTAAATGGCAGGATTCAATGGACTATAATAAGCTCCCAACGTGGGAAGAATTCGGCCAGGTTTTAGACCGTCGTTGCAAAAGCTTAGAGGCTAAGAAGTCTAGAGTACAAAAACCAATTTTTTATACAAAAAGTCAGGCCAAAGTCGACCCGTCAACTTTAGAAACTGGTGGAAAGAAACAATTTAGGAAATTTAAAGGAAAAACTTCAGCAGTGGAGCGCACGCAATGTGAATATTGTCAGTCTCCAGAACACTTAGTTGGTTCTTGTTCAAATTTTCTCAGCCTACCAGTGGGAAGGAGGTTCCTGGAAGTAAAAAAAAGAACACTCTGCATAAATTGTTTGGAAAAGGGCATTCTGTCCGACATTGTTCAAAACCAAAGTGCAGCATTTGTTCTTCCCCTCACCATAAACTGCTTCACAGATTCGAAGTCAGTGCTTCAGGTCAAGGCACATCTAATTCAGCTACGTTAGTAGGAAGGGCAACTAATCAAACTCTACTCGCCACAGCTGTTGTGTTAGTCAAAGATAGTTTTGGTCGATATCACCCGGCACGCGCTTTGTTAGACTCAGCCTCACAACTGAACTTCATAACCGAAGGAATGGTTCAAAGACTGAGACTGTCAAAATCAAGGTCGGATTTGCAAATAAGTGGAATCGGAAATGAAATCACTAATGTTCGACATACTACAAAAACTGCTTGCAAATCCAGAGTTTCAGACTTTCAAATTGAATTAGATTTACTCGTAATGAAAAATATAAATCATCTTCAGCCAAGCAAATCATTTTAGGTAGATAATTGGAAAATTCCTAAAAATATAGTATTGGCCGATCCTAATTTCAATGAAGCAGCAAAAATAGATATGTTGATAGGTGCAGATCATTTCTTTGAGCTGTTAACAATTGGACAGACAGTGTGGTAACACTGGTTCTTGTGTGTTTGGTTGTGCTTAAACCGTGTCTTAATTAATTTCATTTTTGTAGTGCAATTTACTTGTTGTAATTAGAAAGTGCATTTTGATTAAGTGTTTTTTAGTTCGAGTTACAGTCTAATGTGTTATTTGGATTTGTAAATCAGTTTGTTTCCAATTAATTTTGATTATCTGTTTACCTTAATTGCTTAATTGTATAGTGATAGTGATTGGTAAGAAAAAAAAAATTTTTCCGTTCACGTTAATTGAGTGTAATTTGTTAGTCTCTATCTTTAACTACTTTAAAACTCTTAATCTATCCTTTTTTCTCACAGCATAATCTCCTTAGAAAACCTTAACTTTGTCGTTCATTTACTTAACTTTGTAAGCTCTAAATTATTGTCTGCTTGGTGCAGTTGGTAAAAGCGCGCTTTTCTTTTAGAATAAATACTAAGTAAGCCAAGCTTTTCCGGTTCGATTCCCAGTCAATCCCTAACTTTTTTTTATTTTTTTTTTTATTTTAAATTTAAATTTTTTTTGATTAGCCATGGCTTGTGCGGCAGGTAAATGTGTGGATAGTTCCAACTCACCTCTTTTCGCATGCTATGGTCCATGTGGTAATGCATTTCATGCTAAATGTATTGGAGCCAACAATGCACTTTTAGATAAAATAAGTGCTTTTAAAAGTGCTTGTTGGTATTGCGAGAATTGCAAAAAGATATCTACTTCCCAATAGCGATAAAGATGTCTACGTTCAAACTAGAAATTGAAAAGTTGTCGAAAGGTTTCGATCAGCTGCACAAAGCTTTCAATAAATCAGTTTTGAAGTTAGAATCATTTTCTTCTCCCTGTAGCTCTGTTGAAATATCTACATCTACAGATGACTTAGAGATTTCAATTCTCCAGAAAGCTCTCGATTTAAATGATCTCAATGCTCAGTCTACTATGTCAGCAACTAAAAGCTCTGCCTTGATTCCAAGTACAGAGTCTAAAAAAAAATCGTGAAGGCGTAGTGACTAGCAAAAATTTGAGCCCTCCTTCAAAGCGCAAGACTTTGAGAAGCAACTCGGCCAAAATCAATATTTCTTCTGTCCCGTTTGAACCAGTAGTTGAAGTTGTTGATCTTGAAAATAGATCATTGCCATCTAATTCTAGTTCTGTTACTGAATCTGGTGCATATTTTACACCAATGGAGGCTGTTCCAAAACCTAAGTTAATTTTTGTGTCTCGGCTTAGGCCAGATCTTAATTCAAACGATGTTTTGCGCTATCTAGTATCAAAGAAATTAATTCCTAATGAAAATTTTATTAAATGTAGTAAGATAAGCAAAACCGATAGCTTTGTGTCTTCGTTCAAATTGCTTGTCCCGCCCTCGCCTTTTGACTCTATTTGTGACAGTAACTCTTGGCCTGGTGGTGCTCTTGTTAAAGAATTTTCCATCAACAGGAGAGTTAAAAACAAATTGCTTATTAATACTGCTCCAAAAAACTAATTAGATTCTCCCTCTTTTATCAAAACGTAAGAGGTCTTCGCAGTAAAACTGCTGATTTGTATGTCAATTCCCACGTTTTTAAACATGACGTATTTGCTTTGACTGAAGCTTGGCTAAATTCAAGTCACTTGAACACCGAGATCTTGAGCCCTGAATTCTCGGTCTACCGTAAAGATCGGCACGTAGACAGACCAGATGATGTCGGGGGTGGTGTTTTGATTTCGGTCAGGAATACATATATGTCGTCTCGTATACTCTTTCCGTTTGAACTGTCTATTGATGTTGTTTGTGTGAAAGTCTGTACACTGTTAAAAAATATTTTTATTGTAAACGTATATATTGTCCCAAAAAGTTCAGCCTCAGCTTATTCTGAACTGGCCCTGATTTTGGATCATGTTTTTGAATTGTCAGACTTAGAAAGCCAAATTCTTTTAATTGGTGACTTTAATCTACCATACGTTCAATGGTTACCCTCTGACGATCGATCTTTCCAAAAACCTTCTCTAACTTCACCGCAGCGTGAGCTTTCTAGTATAGATAATATTATATCTACTGACTTTGAAGTAATTTAGCGGAGTTAAATAAAACGCATGTGGCTTCGTTGAAAGCTTAATTGAGAAGAAGGTTTATTCAGTAATGTCAACCTGTCAGTGAGCGGTGAAATGACGTACCACGCAGGGTCGTTATATTTTTATTTCAACACCCTCACTTGTTGAAAACTTTAATGTGCAAATTAAATTGAAAAAATAGCTAGCAAAATTCAAAAAACTTTTTTCGAAAAAATCTTTGATTGAAATAACTAAATTCAAAAATTGTAAAAGTTCCTTGAATTAATATTCTACTTTAAATCATGAAATAATGGATTATGATGAAAAATATAATCAATGCAATGATAAAACAAAAAAAATTTCACAATCATTTGTACTTTGAAGTTTCAACACAATCCGTTATTTTCAACGCAGTAATTATGCTTTTCCTTTGGAACTGCTTTGGTTAAATAATCCGCAATCATCTCTTCAGTCGGTTTGTATTTGATTGTAACTGTAGAAGCATTCACATGCTGGCGTATGAAATGATGGCGAATATCGATGTGCTTAGTTCGCTCATGGTAAGCATCTCGGCCGCTTAGATTTATTGCACCTTGGTTGTCACAATAAATGTTTACTGTTTTGACCAAATTTGGATCAATTTCATCGGCGAATTGTTTTAGCCATAGCACTTCTTGAATGCTCGTTGACAACGACATATACTCAGACTCGGTCGTTGAAATGGCCACAGTTTGCTGTCGCTTGCTATGCCAAGTTATAGCAGCGTTTGACATCTTGAAAATGTAGCCCGAACATGAACGACGCTTGTCCAAATCAGATGCCCAGTCTGCGTCACAAAAGCCTTGCAGACAACTTTCTCCTTTTGCTGTGTAACGTAATTTCAGATTAATGGTGCCTTGTAAGTACCTGAATATACGCTTCACTGCGTTCCAATGTGCGATGCGATAGTTGGAGTTAAAACGGCTCACATCATTGACTGCGAATGCTAGATCAGGTCTCGTTCCTTGTGTGAGATATAATAGCGATCCCACTGCTGATTGATATGGTATGCGACTCAATTCCTCTTCGCTCAAATTGTTTGGTTCCATATTAGCATGAAGCTTGATGCTAACTTCACTAGGCGTTGAGACTGGTTTGCAATTTTCCATACCAAATCGTTCGAGAATATCTTTGGCATACGTTGCTTGATCTAATTCGATGAATCCATCTCCTTGAGTTATTCACAGACCTACACAGTACTTTGCACGACCCATGTCCTTCATCTTGAATGTATTGCTCAATGATAACTTTATATTGGCCAATATATTTGGATCGCGCCAAAAAATGAGTATATCGTCGACATAAATGACTACAATCAAGTCCATATTTTGACTGTAGAATACGCACGGATCAAGTTTCGATTGAATGAGGCCAAACGATTTCAATGCCCTCACTAATTTACAATTCCATTGTCGACCAGCTTGCTTCAAACCATACATCGCTCGATTCAGCTTCCCCACCTTATTTTTATTGCCATCGTCGCGATAATTCTCGGGTAGCTCTATGTATATTTCTTCATCCAAATCGCCTTGACGAAATGCGGTGACAGCGTCCATTTGATCGATTTTTAGCCCATGTTTGACTGCTAATGCAACCAAAAAACGAATCGTTGAATAACGGACAACCGGTGCGAATGTGTCAGTATACTCAATGCCATATTTTTGAGCACACCCCTTTGCTACGAATCGTGCCTTGTGCCGCAAAACATTACCACAGTCATCAGATTTGGTAGTGTATACCCATTTCGTTTTGATTGCCTTTCGATCTTTTGGTAAATCAACTACTGTCCAAGTATTGTTTTCGGCTAGCGAATGCAACTCTTCTTGCATTGCTTGTTCCCATTCTTTGCTATCATTTCTCTCCAATGCTTCTTTGACTGTGATTGGATCAGAGAAAATTGATTTGTTAATAGTCAAATGAGAAACATACCCTTCGAATATCCGTTGCTTTGGAACTCGAGACGATTTTCTTTGATGTTCTGGTATCGTTACATCGGCCTCGTAATCTGGATCCTGCTCAACATCGTCATTCTCGGAAAATGTCGTTGACATGTCTGTCGTTGACTCCCTCACTGCATTCGAATCATCAATTGACTTGCACGGTGATTGGTCAATTTCCCTCACTTGCTTCGAATCGTCCGGGAAAATGTCGAATTGAATCACATTCTTTGACAATATCGCTGGCTGCTCATGAAAAATCACATCACGACTGATGGTTAACTTCTTTGTCTTCATGTCGATGCATCTATACCCTTTTTTGTTGCTATCGTAGCCAACAAAAATGTGCTTGATTGACTTCGGATCCCATTTCTTTCGTCGTTGCTTCGGAACATGTACCATTACTGGCGAACCAAAAATTTTCAGATTCGAAACATCGACTTTTTGGCCTGTCCAAACTTCTTCGGGTGTTTTATTAACTAATGATGCGCACACTGATCGATTGATGACATATGCTGCCATGCCACACGCTTCCGCCTAAAATGATTTGTCTAAATCGGCGTCGAATATCATGCATCTCGCTCGTTCCACAATTGTACGGTTCATGCGTTCAGCCACACCATTTTGCTCAGGCGTGTATACGTTTGTCAGTTGGTGTTGTATGCCGTTCGCCTTACAAAAATCATGGAAATCATGTGACAAATATTCGGTGCCGTTATCGGTGCGGAACACTTTGATCTTGCGCTCAGTCTGGTTTTCAACGAACGCCTTGAAGTCAATAAAACACTCAAGCACTTGTGATTTGCTATGTAGAAAATAAAGAAAAACCTTTCTACTGTTATCATCGACAAAAGTTAGAACATACCTGGCTCCACCAATGGATTTCTCTTCCATCGGACCAACTAAATCCGAATGTACCATGTCCAGCAAAAAGTGATGAATCCACACTCAGTGCCAAAAATGCTTTTGCTTTGCCCAATTTGTCCGGCACTTTTTCCTTTGCTGTCGGATCCGTGTCACTTACAGGAACGATTGTGTCTTCAAAATTCTTTGATAGCAAAAAATTTTCCATTGCGAAACACCAATCATGATAATTCGATACTCCCTTTAGCTTCTCTACAGTGAATTCCGATTTCGACATATCGACGAATTTTGTCTGTCAATGCACACAGCTAGTTTGCACACAACAACTAATTTGACTCAAAATCGACTAAATTCAAATAAATCCACGACAAAACTCACTGCCGCTGTAACTAATGCTATTGGAGTTATTTAATTTTTAATGTTCTTACTCGAAATTCTTTTCGGCTATCGCCCATAACCTGAAGTAATTTAGCGGAGTTAAATAAAACGCATGTGGCTTCGTTGAAAGCTTAATTGAGAAGAAGGTTTATTCAGTAATGTCAACCTGTCAGTGAGCGGTGAAATGACGTACCACGCAGGGTCGTTATATTTTTATTTCAACAGACTTACAGCAAGTAAGCTGTATTAGAAATTTTCAAAATCGTATGTTAGATTTAGTTTTCTCATCCGAAGCTATTAGCACGGTAGTTCTTCAATCAAACTCGGGCACTACTAGAATTGATGATCTCCATCCCCCTTTAGATATTTTTATAGAATTAAGCAACGTCTCTCAAGATATTAACAATTTAAATGACTGTGTATATACTTTTGACTTTCGAAAAGCGAATTTCGATTTGCTATCGAATGAATTATGCATTGCTGGTATTGAAAATATATCAACTTTTGCAAATATTGACGAAGCAGTCGCTTGCTTCTACTCAATTTTAGAAAATAGCATGAAAAAAACAATTCCCCTAAAGTTGCTTAGAAATAGTAGTTTC
Source organism: Melanostoma mellinum (assembly GCA_914767635.1). Lineage (NCBI taxonomy): Eukaryota > Metazoa > Arthropoda > Insecta > Diptera > Syrphidae > Melanostoma > Melanostoma mellinum. The sequence continues at coordinate 99,784,990 of OU612060.1, read as the reverse complement.
AGTCAACCGTGGTTTACCAAGGAATTAAAGACTCTAAGGACCAAAAGAAACAAAGCTTGGAAGATCTATTTAACTACCCTCTCTCCAACTGACCACCAACTATTCATAAGTTTTTTTTGAAGATTTTCAGAAAGAGTTTTGAAATCTTCAAAAAAACTTATGAATAGTTGGTGGTCAGTTGGAGAGAGGGTAGTTAAATAGATCTTCCAAGCTTTGTTTCTTTTGTTCCTTAGAGTCTTTAATTCCTTGGTAAACCACGGTTGACTGAAACTACTATTTCTAAGCAACTTTAGGGGAATTGTTTTTTTCATGCTATTTTCTAAAATTGAGTAGAAGCAAGCGACTGCTTCGTCAATATTTGCAATAGTTGATATATTTTCAATACCAGCAATGCATAAATTCATTCGATAGCAAATCGAAATTCGCTTTTCGAAAGTCAAAAGTATATACACAGTCATTTAAATTGTTAATATCTTGAGAGACGTTGCTTAATTCTATAAAAATATCTAAAGGGGGATGGAGATCATCAATTCTAGTAATGCCCGAATTTGATTGAAGAACTACCGTGCTAATAGCTTCGGATGAGAAAACTTAATCTAACATACGATTTTGAAAATTTCTAATACAGCTTACTTGCTGTAAGTCAGTAGATATAATATTATCTATACTAGAAAGCTCACGCTGCGGTGAAGTTAGAGAAGGTTTTTGGAAAGATCCATCGTCAGAGGGTAACCATTGAACGTATGGTAGATTAAAGTCACCAATTAAAATAATTTGGCTTTCTAAGTCTGACAATTCAAAAACATGATCCAAAATCAGGGCCAGTTCAGAATAAGCTGAGGCTGAACTTTTTGGGACAATATATACGTTTACAATAAAAATATTTTTTAACAGTGTACAGACTTTCACACAAACAACATCAATAGACAGTTCAAACGGAAAGAGTATACGAGACGACATATATGTATTCCTGACCGAAATCAAAACACCACCCCCGACATCATCTGGTCTGTCTACGTGCCGATCTTTACGGTAGACCGAGAATTCAGGGCTCAAGATCTCGGTGTTCAAGTGACTTGAATTTAGCCAAGTTTCAGTCAAAGCAAATACGTCATGTTTAAAAACGTGGGAATTGACATACAAATCAGCAGTTTTACTGCGAAGACCTCTTACGTTTTGATAAAAGAGGGAGAATCTAATTAGTTTTTTGGAGCTGTTCTGACTAGGTTTTATTTGTTCTAAAAAAACTAGGGAAAAAAATATAACTTGTAAAAAAACTTTCTTAAGAAAAAGAAAACACGTCCACTTCAATTGCTTTATAATTCGGTTGTGTATTTACATTATTTACTTGATCCAGAGGTCAAAAGAACAAATTCTACGTTTTTGTTTACATTAGTTTTGACATATTATATATTGTGGATTGTATTCCAAGTATTGTTTAATTGACTAATTTAAGTTTAACAATTCTAATTTACATTTGAAATAATCATTAAGAAATAATCATTGTACATTCGTACATTCTCCCGCCTCGGAATGATGAATAGTAAAAGTTCGATGTCGCAGAAATATACAGCAGCCTGGCATCACCGTTTCCATTGGTTTCAGCCACAAAGTATACTACATATTATCTACTCTGTGGTTTCAGCATTGAGGTCGATTCCAATATGTTCCACGATAGTGGGACCACCAAGTTTGACATGTAAATATAAAACAGTATTAGTGCATTATAAACAACATAATCCCATATACACCAGTGAAATGCCCAAGTAACCATACCATACTTATGAGACTAATACAATACACACAGTGAGTACAAACGAAGGTGTGATCTCATTCACGCTTGAATGAGAACTTCTTGTTGCTTGTAGTAAGTATAGTACAGCAATATTATAGTTCATTAATATTCGGCAACCGGTGGTGGTTGTAGTTCCATTTCCCATTCTAGTTTATTAATTCCATTGTATTGCATTATTGTATTGAGTTAAAAGTGTGAAGATGGAGAAGCATGGTGCCGGCTTGCTTTTTCGAGAATTTTAATCGCGATTTTTGTTGTTAAAAGTGAGTTTTGTTTTAAGTGTTATTGTTTGAATTGTGTTAAGAATATGGAAAATTCATTTGTGTTTAAATTGGGGAGTAGCTGCGATGGAAAAATTAATTGAAGATGTTGCGTAGACCTTGACCTTCCCGCAACTTGTATCTTGGTAAACAAGAAGTGTGTTTTAATATGAGTTTTTTTTTGTTTTGATATTTTATTAAAATATATATTTTATTTAATTTTATTTGTTTTGGATGTGATTCTGTATGTTATTTGTTTAATATTGTGCATATTGTTCAATTTTATTTTAATTTAAATTTCGATTTTTGTTCAGCGTGCGTATATGTATGTGTGTGTGTAGTTTTGCAAATTTTACAATTTAATTCGCGGAGTTCGGGGTTCGCGCGTAGGTTATTTTATTTCAATAGCTGGGTATATGTATATGTGTGTGTGTGTGTACAATGGCAAAGGCATTTTTGTCGTGACCAAGTGCCATCCTTTTCTAGTCGGAAAGGTTCGATTTTCGACTAGAAATTCTTGTTTACATTTTTTTTTTTGTAAACAACTCGCGATTCTGCTTCGGAAATTTTTCGCGAAATTGTATAATTTTTATTAAGTTTTAGGAGTGTTAAAGTGATTGAAAATTATAAAGTGATTTTGTATTCAGTGGACTGTATAATTTTGATCTTAGAATTACTCAGATCTGTGTGCAAAATGGTCAAGTGCATTTGCCGACGGCATTTGACATTTCGCGTTTTTCTATTTTTCTATGTGATGTGGATCGTGTTCTTTTTTTTTGTTTTTAAAATGGCAGTGCATTTTGTGTTTTGCATAATTGCCTATAATTGGTTTGTTTAATAATATGTGCATTGCTTAGCGTAACTATTGTTAATTAATATTGCGTATGCGTTGTTGCAGTGCACAGATATTTTTTACTAAAATGTGTCTTGTCGACGACGATTTTTTTTTTTGTTTTGCCGACGGAATTTGACTTTCGACGTGCGGTGTTTCTCGGCTCTGTTTTCGATGTTCCTTTATTGCAAAGATTTTTAAAAATAATGTGTTTTATTTGTGTTGTAGATTAAGTGATTTAGAATAAGTTGTGCTTAGTTCCTTTAGATTATAAGTTTGATTTTGTGTGTGCGTTGTTGCAGCACAGCATCTGACGATGAATTGCATTGATTGCTTTTTATGCAATTGTTAAGATTTTATTATTAAATAAAGATGTTTTTAAACAAAGTTTGTGTTTGAGTTTTTCTTTTTTGAACAGCTTTCAGGTGTTTTAAACGATGTGTTTTGAAGTGTTTTGAACAGCCTTATAGATTTTTACAGATGTGTTTATTGAAGTGCTGAGTGATGATAATTTTATTTAGGTTTTCCGTATGTAGTACAGATGTGTTGATTGCTGTGTTTTGCGAAACTTTACAGGTGTTTTAACGATGGGTTGATTGTTGGGTGCCGTGAAATAAGGTCGAAGGCAATAAGGCCGAATCGACCTTATTTCCCAAAAATTGGGAAATAAGGTCGAATTTCTTTTTCGACTTTATTACCAATTTTGGGAAATAAGGTCGAAAATCATTGTGGCACTAAATTGGGCGAAAATAGCGTTCGACTTTATTTCTCAGTTGAATTCGACTTTATTTCTTTGATTAATATTTTGCGATCATTGTTTATAAAGGCTTTTACTTTTGGTAGAAACAGAAATGTTCTGAGGAACATTGGATTTAAGGAGTTGAACTTTTCATCCTTGGGGGGCACGGCCCGGTGCACCGCGCGGCCGGTGCGGCGCGGGGTCGGCGTAGCGCGGGTCGGCGTTGCGCGGTTCGGCGCGGCGCGGTTCGGCGCGGCGCGGGGTCAGCGCGGGGTCAGCGCAAAGTCAGCGCGAAGTCAGCACGAGGTCGGCGGTTTCATTTTTTTTGTGGTTAGAAATTCATAGAAAAGTTTAATTTTCTAACCACAAAACTAATAATAGCTTAAAATTCGCGCGAATTTTAAGCTATTATTAGTTTTCTGGTTAGAAAATTAAACTTTTCTATGAATTTCTAACCACAAAAAGTTTCATTAACTAATAAGAGCTTAGACCGAAAAATTAAAACATTTATTTTACAACTTAGGGGGTCAACTCACAAGTAACTTTAGAAATTTATTCTATAGAAACGCACTTTCAACCCCTCAGTCCCGTAGCGGAGAAGCAGAGCGAAGCGGCCCCATAAATTCTTTCTTCTTTATCCAACAGAAATTAAATTCGATCTTATTACTCAACGAATTTCTATTTTATTTCTCAACTTTTGGCATTCTTATTTTTGTCAAATAATTTCGTTTTTTCTTTTCGACATTATTACCTTTTCAATAGGAAATAAGGAAGAAAAATATTTTTGTTGTTGTTTTCGGCCTTATTTCCCAAAAAAGGTAATAAGGCCGATTCGGCCTTATTGCCTTCGACCTTATTTCACGGCACCTGATTGTTGTATTGAATGGTGACTTGAATGCGAAATGTGTTGATTTATTTTGTATTTCCAAGTTTCAAGTTTTTAAAAAAAAGCCTACTCCTTTTTGTTGTCGATGTTTCGGTAACCATAGCTTATGTTTTTAGGAATTAATTTTTCATACCAACGCCGATTGTTCGTGGTGTTTGTTGGACGGTAAATAACAGATTTTCGCGATAGGTCGTTTTAGATTTCCGTTTTGTGTCTTAACGGTGACGACGCGTATTAGACCATCCGTTCCCGCGTGAGTGTCCTCGATTCGGGCAAGACTCCAATAAGTCGGTGCGAGTCGCTCATCCTTGAGCAAGACTAGGTCTCCTATTTTGGGAGCTTCTTGAACTTGAGTCCATTTCGGACGTTGCTGCAATCGCGCAAGATATTCGGAATTCCACTTTTTCCAAAACCCTTCCGCCAGCGCTTGTACTTTTTTCCATCGGTCGATATACGTGATGTCGTTGTTGAGTTCGCCTTGTGGCACAGCATGCAAAGATTCGCCTAGAATAAAATGCGCAGGTGTTAGCGCATTCAAATCATCCAAGCTGTCGGAGAGTGGGCATAAGGGTCTCGAATTCAGACACGCTTCTATCTGAGCTAGAAGCGTTGTGAGCTCCTCAAAAGTAAGCCTTTTGGTTCCAACAACTCGTTTTAAATTGAACTTCACCGATTTAACTCCCGCTTCCCATAATCCACCAAAGTGTGGAGAGGCTGGGGGAATAAAGTGCCAATTTGTTCCGTGATTTGCTAGGTTTTCGGCAATTTCTTTAAAATCGTGCTTTGCGTCTTTCAACATTTTGGCTAATTCATTATTAGCGCCGACGAAATTTGTTCCACAATCGCTGTATATTTGTTTGCAGCTACCTCTCCTGGCCGTAAACCGTCGAAATGCTGCTAAAAATGCTTGGGTTGTCAGGTCAGACACGACTTCCAAGTGAATGGCCTTTGTTGCCAAACAGATAAATACCGCGAAATACCCCTTTAGTATTTTAGCACCTCGAGCTTTCCAGCTTTTTATTTCGATGGGTCCTGCGTAGTCAACTCCAGTATGACTGAACGGTCGTGACATCTGAACTCTAGGTGCAGGTAGATTCGCCATCAACTGCTGCATTTCCGATGCCTTTTGCCGGTAGCAAGAAGTGCATCTATGAAGCTGATACTTCACGCTTCGGCGTATCTGGCCAATCCAATATTTTTGACGGATGTAACTTATCATCTGTTGGATGCCGCCATGCAACGTGTTCATATGAGCATCTCTGACAATCAGGTTCGTAAAATGGTGACTATTTCGAAGTAGTATTGGATGTTGCGCGTCGTTGGGGAGGAGAGAATTCTCCAAGCGTCCTCCAACTCTCAAAAGTCCTTCAGCATCAACGAATGCGTTCAAAGTCCTGAGTGACTTAGGTATTTTCGAGGTTTCCAAAATTTGTTGAAGCTCTGCTTTAAACATCTCTTTCTGTGCGGCCTTTACGGCGATGATACGCGCTGCTTCCAGTTCGTTTGGAGTAAATGGGCCATCAGAAATTGCTTTTCGTCGGCATTTTGTTGCGAAACGACAACATGTGGCGATAACTCGAATCATCTTCAACAAATTCGAACAGTCGCAGATTTTTTGAAGTATGCGATCATCCTGACTGACTTGAGCACTTAGTGCCTTAACCGTACGTCGTTCCTCGTCAGTTTCGATGTCAACAGGTTGATGCGGAACATCGAAAGCCCATTGAATGCGTAAAAATTCAGGACCACTCCACCAAGTCTTCAATGACGTCAGTTCAGCTGGATACACTCCTCTGGACGCCAGATCGGCTGGGTTATGAAGCGTTGCAACATGTCCCCAGCAATCGATCCCCACTAACCGCTGAATTTCGGACACTCTGTTGGCCACGAACGTAGTCCATTTAGCGGGAGTGGCTCGTATCCACGCGAGCGCGATGGTTGAGTCGGTCCAAGTAAACATCTTGATGTCGGGAACAGCCAAAACGTCCTTAGTATATTGCATCAACTGCGCTAAAATTACTGCTCCGCAAAGTTCCAAACGTGGAAGCGTGATCGTACGCTGACTTGGAGCTACCTTCGTCTTTGCTAGGAGCAAGTTAACATGGATATTCCCATCGCTGTCAAGTACACGAACGTATACTACGGCACCGTATGCCTTCATAGACGCATCACAGAATCCATGTAATTCGATGTCCTTATTGGTTTTGCTTATCTGAGTCCAGCGTGGTATTCGAAGCGTCTCGATCATCGGAAGTTCTCCATGAAAAGCATCCCAATCTTTTTTCAATGTAGCTGGAACCGGATCATCCCAGTCACAATTTAGCTCCCAAAGCCGCTGCATCATTAATTTTGCCGTGATGACGCATGGTGATATCCAGCCAAGTGGGTCGAACAGTTTGGCTATGGTGGACAACATTGACCTTTTTGTTGTGGCTTCTGATGACTGCTGCACATTCTGATACGAAAAGTAGTCGTCTATCGGGAACCATTTGATGCCAAGGGTTTTGACATGATTTGACATGTTGAACGGCACCTCAAAATCTAACTCTCGATCTGCTGCAGGTATATCTTCGACGAGTTCCTTCACGTTACTTGTCCATTTTCGTAAATTGAAGCCCGCTGACGCCAGAAGTTGATTCGCTTGGTCGCGTTTTGTTCGTGCTTCTTCCACAGTATCAGCAACACTGATGAGGTCGTCCACATACATGTCCTCTCGGAACTCGGACTACCTTCGCGCCCTCCGGCAGGTTCGATTCTTCATCTTCAGCTACACGCTTCAGAATTTTTATGGCAAGATACGGTGCACTTGCTGTGCCAAACGTTACCGTTTTAAGCCGATACATTTTGATTGGAGATGAACGATCGTTTCTCCACAGGATCAACTGATAATATGTGTCCGGTGTATCAACCAACACCTGCCTATACATAATTTATTTATTTAGCTTAGTGCAAGCGCATTAGTGAATAAACATGATATTTACATATATACAAAAAAAAAGATTACTTAAAAAACTAACTTAACAATAATGAAATAAATTTATTTTGAAGGCTTAGGGAGGGGAGTTGTGTAAGATTGTTCTAAGGGCAGAGGTACTAAGGCAAAAAATCGAAGGAGTCTTGTGCTGCATTCGCAAAACGAAGCATTCTGCAAATAGGGTTAAAGTGACCGTAGTTGGTGCGATGAGTAGGTATGCGAAAAAAAGAGATCGATCTTAGGTTACGTGAGTTGACATTGATGTTGATGAACTCAAGCAACGCCGGACAGTCTATGGTACCAGTAATAAGCTGGTGGACGAATATAATGTCAGCAACGCGGCGACGTTGAGAAAGGGTATGTAAGTCGATTAGGAGCAATCGATCTTCATAAGGGGGTAAAATTACGGGGTTGGACCAAGGTAGGTTACGCAGCGCAAATCTGAGAAATCTCCGTTGTACAGCTTCAATTCTAAGGGACTGGGTGATTTGGTAAGGAGACCATACTTGACAGGCGTATTCTAGGATAGGCCTAACGTATGTTATGAATAATGATTTGGTAACATAGGGATTAGAAAATTCTTTAGACCACCGTTTGATGAAACCTAGGGAAGAGTTTGCTTTCGCAATAATACGATCAATATGTGAGTGGAAATTAAGTTCCTTATCACAAATTACTCCAAGATCACAAATAGAGGAAACAATAGGTATAGGTACATTACTGAAATTATAGATTCGAGGATAAGATGGTAAGCGTTTACGGGAAAATGTAATTGATTGACATTTGCTAACGTTAAGGTCCAGAAAGTTTTTACTACACCAGGTTACAAAAGAATCAAGGTCATGTTGAAGGAGTGAAGAATCTTGACATCTTCTCGATGTCAGCCGTAAACGTTATTCTGTGGGTTCGCCATCGAAGAACCAGATCAATAATGTTCGACTGTAATTTTGGAACCACCAAAAGTCGATCATTGAGCGAACTTCCATCCAAAGTCTTCGCTTTTGCGTCGAACACGACCCTCAGTTTCGTGGTGGAACTCGATTCCTTGAAAACTGCATGGTGAGGCAAAAAATAGTGGTATGGGGTTTGCCAACACCGAGACGCCGACGTGAATTTCTTCCACATGCCTCAGGGTTGCATATTCCTGTATGCATTTGGCATAATCTGCCCGAAGAGTTGGGTTTGCCTCCAGCCTCTTCTCCAAGTGCAGGAATCGTCGGACCGCGCTCTGCTTACTGGATCCCATCGCTGGAAGACATCCACCTTTAAACGGCAGCTTCACTTCATAACGCCCGTCAGGAAGGCGTCTCGTGTGTTCATCGAAATGCGCGTCGCATGCGATGTTCTCCTCAGTTTCTTGTGTCTGGAACGGCAATTCTTCCTTCTCCCAGAATCCCTACAGCTGAGAATTCAGGTCAGCAGTCTGCACAAAACTGCGTATTTGCTGGGGATGTTCCTCTTGAACTCTCCCTAACACAATCCACCCTAACTGCGTCTTCTGAGCGGTTGGTCCGACTCCATCTGCACCAAAATTAAAATTAAAAAAAAATTAAGGTGTTGCTATTTGTCAGGTATCATTTGTTGGGCCGGGAGATGGCCAGTCAGCGACTTGAAAACCAGTGCCCGCACCGCACCTCCATAAGTTGAGTTGCATGACGCAAGCTCAATATCCACGCATGTTTGCGTTGTGCCACTGCTGACCAACCCTAACCCTGACACCTCGACAAAGGTACGTCGCTTTTCCAGCTGCAATCGTTGTGCTGCATCTTCAGTGATGAAGTACGCTTCCGATCCTGGGTCGATCAAAGCTCGTAGATGGTGTTGACGACCATCGGCTGCTCGCACCTTTACGATTGCTGTCGCTAAAAGCACCTGGTGCGTTCTGCTACCATGCGACGTGTGGTAATTCAAAACCTGACCACTTGTAGAAGCTTGTTGCACTTCTCGTGGTTCAAACTCCAGCGCATGAGCGTTAAAAGATGTAGAAACTGCATTGTTACCTCTTGAAGTTGTTGTTGACCTCGTGTTGTTGACCATGCTATTTGCACGCACAGCTGGATGTTGGGCCACGTTAACATGCAAAAGCGTGTGGTGACGCTGTTGGCAAAAGTAACAGCATCCAGGTGAGGGGCAATCCGGCGCAAAATGCCCTGAAGAAAGGCAGTTGTCGCAAACTCTCATGCGTCGAGCAGTCTGCTTCCTTTCTGCTGTGTCCATGTTCAGGAACCGCTGACACTTCCTTATGGAATGCTGTTGAAGATTGCACAAACTGCACATTCCCGACTCCCTATTAAAGGTTGGCCGAACTGCTGGCCTACCTACTTGCCTACTGGCTGGCTTACCTGTTTGCTTAGATGCTGGTGTCGCAAACATGACCTTAGTGCTCTGAAAGCGAGAACGGTTGTTGGCGTGTGTCTCAGCTTTCATTTTTGACGCGGAGCACATCTCCTGCTGGTCAACAACTTCCAAAGTGCGGAAACGAGTGTCCAAGAAGTCCGCAAACTCGACGAATTTCGATAAATCTTTCCTGTTTCCTATCTTTTCTTCCCACAGCTTCTGCGTAGATGACGGCAACTTCTGTTGCAGAAACCAAATAAGCACCGTGTCCCACTGATCGACCGGAACGTCCATGTTTTCCAGCGCTGACATACACTCCCGTGTTGTAATCAACAACTCCTTCAAACCAGTCGCAGTTTCCCGGGCCATAGGAGACTGCCCAAACAGAGCCTGCATCTGCAAATGCACCAGAATGCGTTTGTGATCGTAACGATCTTTCAACAACTCCCACGCCTTTTCATAATTTGCCGCCTCGACCGACAAATTCTGCAGGAAACGCTCGGCGTCACCAACCAAACACGAATGCAGGAAGTGCAGCTTATCTATATCGGCCAGACTGCTGTTGTTGTGCACCAACGCTCCAAAACGGTCGTGAAATCCTCGCCAGCTGGTGTAAGCACCATCAAACTTGGGCAAGTCGATGCGAGGGAGCCGTATCTCCGACCGAGATGACGACTGTTGAAACGTTGCGTCCAAAGATGCTGCCTTATCGTTTCCTGTAAGCACAGGTTTGTGCTTCTCTAACGCATCCATTAGAACAACACGGTAATCTATTGAAATATCCATTATCTGGTCGTATACCTCTAATAGATCTTCTTTCTTCATAGTAGATTCCAGATGCTGTCCTTCGATGATCGCCTCGTTATAAACCTTTGAAGTGGCGACGTCCTTCTCCAACTTAGTCAGCCTTGCAGCTACGTACGAGCGCGTCAGGCGCTCTTTTGGGGATTTTTTAAAGTTGGTAAGATCCCTCTTGATGGTTGTCAGCAAACCAATTTGTAATTCACCGTATTTGTACATTTTTATTTCAATATACCTATTTATTTTTCAGATAAAGAAAATAATTGAAATGTTCAAAACTCACGTACTATATCAGCTGCAGATGCCGTCAAGTTCCTGTTTTCTTCTTGCTGGTGATAATTTTTTGCGCCACGCGACGTAACTTCGGTTTATGTAACGCGAAATTAGATTTGTTTAACAAATAGTTAATTTTATAATCGCTAAATGATTTTTTGACGCACTTTGTGTATATATATATGTACATATATTTATTAATTATTTAAGTTTACACTTTATTGTCTAAAGTTATTGTTCTAGCACACACACACTGTTTGTTAAATAATTGTTTTTGAAAGACGGCTCTAAAAGGACCAAAATGTTCTGACTAGGTTTTATTTGTTCTAAAAAAACTAGGGAAAAAAATATAACTTGTAAAAAAACTTTCTTAAGAAAAAGAAAACACGTCCACTTCAATTGCTTTATAATTCGGTTGTGTATTTACATTATTTACTTGATCCAGTGGTCAAAAGAACAAATTCTACGTTTTTGTTTACATTAGTTTTGACATATTATATATTGTGGATTGTATTCCAAGTATTGTTTGATTGACTAATTTAAGTTTAACAATTCTAATTTACATTTGAAATAATCATTAAGAAATAATCATTGTACATTCGTACAGGAGCAGTATTAATAAGCAATTTGTTTTTAACTCTCCTGTTGATGGAAAATTCTTTAACAAGAGCACCACCAGGCCAAGAGTTACTGTCACAAATAGAGTCAAAAGACGAGGGCGGGACAAGCAATTTGAAAGCTATCGGTTTTGCTTATCTTACTACATCTAATAAAATTTTCATTAGGAATTAATTTCTTTGATACTAGATAGCGCAAAACATCGTTTGAATTAAGATCTGGCCTAAGCCAAGACACAAAAATTAACTTAGGTTTTGGAACAGCCTCCATTGGTGTAAAATATGCACCAGATTCAGTAACAGAACTAGAATAAGATGGCAATGATCTATTTTCAAGATCAACAACTTCAACTACTGGTTCAAACGGGACAGAAGAAATATTGATTTTGGCCGAGTTGCTTCTCAAAGTCTTGCGCTTTGAAGGAGGGCTCAAATTTTTGCTAGTCACTACGCCTTCACGATTTTTTTTAGACTCTGTACTTGGAATCAAGGCAGAGCTTTTAGTTGCTGACATAGTAGACTGAGCATTGAGATCATTTAAATCGAGAGCTTTCTGGGGAATTGAAATCTCTAAGTCATCTGTAGATGTAGATATTTCAACAGAGCTACAGGGAGAAGAAAATGATTCTAAGTTCAAAACTGATTTATTGAAAGCTTTGTGCAGCTGATCGAAACCTTTCGACAAATTTTCAATTTCTAGTTTGAACGTAGACATCTTTATCGCTAATTGGGAAGTTGATATCTTTTCTGATTTCAAAACTCTTTCTGAAAATCTATACTCTAACTATGTCAATCAAATGGGGCGTTCTCTGAAAAATTACCCAAAAAGTTTTTGGACTTTTGTAAACTCTAAAAAAAAATCAGACGGCTATCCACTGAACTTTGTTTATAATAGCACTTCTTTAAAAAATACTCCTGAGATTTGCAATGCATTTGCAAATCATTTTTGTGGTTCTTTTTGTAGTACGAATTTAGAAATTGATGAACATTTTTTTCAGTATTTAACTCACTGCTCGCAAGTAAATTTTAATAGTATCCCTATTCAAAGAGACAGAATTACTTACTACCTTTCTTCTCTTAATGATGACGTTTCTTCTGGTCCGGACACGATTCCGCCAATTGTTTTGAAAAAATGTTCTTCATGTTTATCATTTCCACTCGAATATCTTTTTAAGCTTTCTTTAAAAGCTGGAATATTTTCCACTATTTGGAAAAAATCTTTTATAACACCAGTTTTCAAGAAGGGTGGAAAGATCGATATAAAAAACTACAGGCCAATTTCAAAGCTCTCATGTATACCCAAGCTATTTGAACAAGTAGTCTGCGAAAGCTTATCCTTCTTTGCAAAGAATGTTATCTGCCATCAGCAACATGGATTTATGCAAAGAAGATCGACAGCTACGAACCTTCTATTGTCTAATTGTTTTCCGTATACGTTCACTTTGTGCTTGTGTTTGCGTTATTTACTAACCACTAACACTTGCATTAATGATGAAGAGCGTAGATAAGCGTGTACAAATGAACTTGCTCTAAGTTCAGTACCGCTTAAGACTCTGAGATGCAAAAAAAAAAAAAATTAGTAGAGAAGCTTACTCTTCAAAAGACTCTTTTTGGTTGGGTCGTCTCAGGCTCACACGAGCTATCAGATGGTTCAACAGACACAGTGTGTCTGTTAGGAAGTGAAAAACAATCAAAGGATGATTATCTTCAAAAATTGGTTGACAGGTTTTGGGAAATTGAAAATTATCCCAAACCCTCGGAATTGCTTAAACTTGAGGAGCAAAGATGTGAAGAACACTTCATAAGTACAACTGAAAAAACCACGGACGGTAGATTTGTTGTGAGTTTTCCCTTCAAAGAGGAGCCATCAGCACTAGGAGAATCTTTTGAAATAGCAAAAAACAGATTAATGTCATTAGAAAGAAGACTTGAAAAAAACGCCGTAGTTAGAGACCAGTATGTGGACTTTTTGAAAGAGTATGAGAATCTTGGACATATGTCAGAAGTTAACTTTGATAAAGCCAAAAATATGAAATACTTTTGCCCCACCACTATGTACTTCGACCAGATTCTTCAACTACAAAACTAAGAGTTGTTTTCGATTGTAGCGCTAAAACTTCATCAGGCAAATCTCTTAATGATATATTGGTGAAAGGTCCAATAAGGCAAGATGACCTTTATTCCATTATCCTACGTTTTTGTTGCTACAAGTTTGCATTGACAGCCGATATTTCGAAAATGTATCGTCAGATACTTATGAACGAGAAGGATCGAAAATACCAATGCATTCTCTGGAGGGAAAGGAGCTCAGATAACTTGAAGGTGTATCAGTTAAATACAGTAACCTATGGAACTACTTCCGCTCCGTATCTGGCCACTCGCTGTCTCAGAACTTTGTCAGAAGAAGGGGTTTAAAGTTTCCATTGGGTTCTAAGGTTTTGAACGAAGATTTTTATATGGATGAATAGTTGACAAAATAAGTTGTTAATTAACTCCTTGCCGCTGGTGGGAGGAAGTCAATGAAAAAACTTAAATGTCGTTTTGCTCGCTGTTGAGATGGTTCTTACTAATTGCTCCTTACGACTGGTGCGGGGTAACAATAGAAAACAACCTTTTGACTTGTGAATGATAAGTGACTTTATTCTTAACTTATTATGAGTATTTATACTTATTTACATAAATGCAATTCATCAATAATTTAGTTTTGCGGGAAAAGAATTGTAATAGGATCGTGGATTATATTGCAACGAAAAGAAACAAACAATATATACATAAATGAAAGAAATGCAATGCAGGCAATAAAATACAATGCACATGCCAACTGGTGGTGTCGTTCATTAACTTGTTGGTCATTCACCTGCTGTTGTTTACTTAGTTTGTAGTGTAGAATTCGGTCGTTTGCATTTGTTGTCACAACATGCTGGGCCTCTCAAAATGAAGATACACAGAAGTCGATGTCTTCAAAGGATGTTTGTGTGTTACGTCGTTGTTGAGACTTCGTCTTGTTGAGACTTCGCATTGGAATACTGGTGATGGTTGGTGGTTTAAGTGGCTGATCTCTTTTTCGAAAGATGATGAAGATGATAACAGCTACGATAACTATTATAGTAAGACAGCCAGTGACTCCAAACAGTGAATATTGGTGAACTCGATGGGTACTGAATTCATTCAATATATATTCCTGATTTTTTTGAAGGTTTATTGCATTTTCCAATGTAGCAAAATCTATCGAAGTGTTTGTTGGAAGCATCGACTGTTTCTCTCTTTTGAAGTTAAACGATGTTAACTGCTCAGAAAGGTTGAATGATGGTAAAAACGACGATCTCAGTTTGCTTGTCATTGTTTGTTTTCCCACAACAGTCATGGTCTGATCATGTACAATGCATCTTGCTGGCTATTTTAACATACCACTGCCTTGCAAAGTTATGGGTACCGTGCTAAAATCACAGTTCATGTTTACTGTAACCAGGTCGGGAGTACTGTAAATCCATGAATTCGGTTGATGCATTTCAATCCAGTATAACCTTGCTGGTATGTCCTTTGTATTACATGAACCCATAATTGGTTTGTTTTGAATTATGTTCATTTCACAGACACTAACTGCAGCACCAGTTGTGTATAATGGATGTTGAAGTGTGCACCATACGATGTCCGAGGGCCTCATTTTGCATTTTGAAAATTCGTCTTTGTTGAGTGGATAGAAATGGTTAGCTTGTAGATTAACCATTAAATATTCCGATGATGGAATGATGCTTGTGAGATTCCCGTTGTGTTCGGTTGGAACTGGCAATACTCTGTACAGCTTGAACTCTTCATTGTACAGCAGTGGAAGGCTGATCTCAATTATAATGTTGCTATTGGTCACTCTAGCCCTCACACTTAGAATTTTGTATAGTTGCAGGATCGATTCATGATGTCGCTCTCCAGGAATCATTAAAGATTTTGGAATATTTTCATGAATTTTCGTAAGTTCATCCTTAAATTGTTGTACCGAAAGTATAAGTGGATGAATTTTTCCAGTGTGAGTGGACAGCAAGATATCCAACAATATGCTCTGAGTTGCCTTATAATTTATCATAATAAGTATCGCATTTAGAGCATTCGACGAAAATATCTTCATGTCCTCATATTTTCCGGTTTCATCTTCAAGTTTCGAAACAATCGAACTTAGGAGCTGTATTTGCTTCTTATTTTCCATTTGTTCTTTCTTAAAGATGTTGACAGTAGAATCAACTATGGTTGTCTGATTCTTCATTAGATTTAATAGGTGGCTTTCATTTTCCTTGACAGCTTCAATTGTTTGCTCAAAACCTTTAGCAAATCTTTGGTCGAGAATTCCAAATAATTCGTTAGTAATTGTTCCAATGAAGTCAAACGGTGATCGTTTTTGACGTCGTGTTGAATCTTCGTTTGCATGTAATAAGATCTCATTGTTTAGCTGTATTTGTTGAATTTGATGTTGAAACTGGTGTAGCATTCCCTCACACATAACCGATTTGAAATCTTTTAAGTCACTAGATGAGCAAATTTTCTCCATTTGCGACACAAGTTTTTTGTAGTTTTCAAACTCTTGCCAATAGGTTGTTAAATTGAAGAACACAATTGTCTTCCATGAACTCGAAATCAAATTTGCCTGTCCCACATCTTCGAAGTATATTCCCGGGTGTGTTTGAAATGGAATTATCTCGACATCGTGGGGGACTGGAGTGGAGCCAACTATGTTGAGAAAGGCAAACAAGGTGCACAAAGAAAGAATTTTATGTGAGCGAGTTGTGGATGTATTGACTTGTCCCTCTTCCTTTTCTTCTTCATCATTTTCAATTGGTAATTTACATAACTTTGTTATGGGTCGCTTGAAATGTTTCTTGTTGCTGAACACTGTTGCAGCTCTAACCCCGTTGTCTTTTCCTGGATGAACGTCTGAAATTTTTCCCATCATCCAGGTTGTTGGTGGTAGTCGGTCTTCTTTGATAAGAACAATGTCCCCAATTTTCATATTTTCTTGTTTTTGCTTCCACTTTGGAAGCTGTTGTAATTGAGACAGATATTCAGATGACCAGACTTTCCAAAAGTCCTGAGTTATTTTTTGGATTAACTGCCATCGAGATCGGAATGTTCGCTTTTCATCAATTATTGGTTCGGGTACTGCATTCAAAGAGTTTCCGATCAAAAAGTGTCCAGGAGTTAGAATTGTAGTATCCTCAACATCATTCTCGATTGCTGTTAGTGGTCGAGAGTTAAGACACGCCTCTACCTGTGTTAAAAGCGTGGAGAGCTCCTCAAATGTTAATACAGTTTCACCGATTATTCTCTTTAAGAGGAATTTTGTTGACTTAACGCCTGATTCCCACAATCCACCAAAATGAGGTGATGCGGGGGGTATAAAGTGCCACTGCATTTCGTCTTTAGCAAGCTTTAAGGAGACATCTTCTTCACAGCGTTTAATTGTTTCTCGCATTTGTTGCTGGATTTCCTTGTTAGCCCCAACAAATGTAGTTCCGTTGTCACTGTAGAAGTGTGAGCATATTCCTCTTCTTGATGTGAATCGTTTTAACGCTGCTATGAATGCCGCTGAGCTAAGGTCACTAACAAGTTCGATATGAACAGCCTTAGTAGCAAAGCAGACGAATATAGCGATGTACCCCTTTGTCGATCGGTTTCCTCTTCCTTTTGAGATTAATATTTGAACTGGTCCAGCATAATCAACGCCTGTATGAGTAAAGGGTCTTGATGGTGTTACTCTAGCTGCTGGAAGTAGTCCCATTTGTTGAGTATTTGGTTGTGCAGCAAACCGAAAGCATCTGATACACTTATTTATGACTTGTCGAACACATCTTTTTGCTTGAATGATCCAATAGCGTTGTCTCAGTTTTGCTATTGTAAGTCGAATACCACCATGCAGTGTGCGTTCATGGGCGTCTTCTACTAATAGTTTAGTGAACCACTCTTGATGAGGTAGGATAATCGGATGTTTCTCTGTACTAGAAAGTTTCGCGTTTTGTAGTCGTCCGCCCACAACAAGAATGTTCTCGTTGTTAATAAATGGGTTTAAGGATAGTACCTTACTTTTTTTGTTTATAGTTTTTCCATCTCGTAAGGATTCTAGTTCTTCGGAATAGAACTTTTGTTGTACATATCGTATGATTCCTTTACTGCCATCGTTCAATTCCTTTACTGTTAGGTTACCCGTCTGCATGGGATGGTTCATTAGTTTGTTTTTGCAGTTAGCAATGAATCGTCTGCAGTAAGCAGCGACCCTTATTAGTTTTGAGTACGAAGAGAATCTTTTAGTTAAGTCGTCAATTTCTTCTACTTCAATGGTTAAAACCTTCCTGGTTTCGGGAATATCGATCACTGCATTCGTATTTTGTTCGTTTAGAGGCCATTTTTCGGAGTCGAATTTCAGCCAACTAGGTCCATTCCACCATAAATGATTGTTTGCCATCTGTTCTGGAAAGCAACCTCTTGAACCATAACCAGCTGGATTGTCGGTTGAACGAACATGTCTCCAGCAGTTTACGTTTGTTGCCTCTTGTATTTCTGAGACTCGATTCGCAACAAACGTCTTCCAGGTAGATGGACATTTTTGGATCCAGGCTAGTGTTATAGTAGAATCTGTCCAGGCAAAGGTTTTTTCTACTTGTAATCCAAAGGTTTTCTTCGTTTCCGCCAATAATTTTGAAAGCAGATGAGCACCGCATAGTTCCAATTTCGGAAGAGAAAGTTTCTTCCTTATTGGTGCCACCTTTGTTTTTGCAGTTAAGATGGTGCAGGCATATAGGCCAGATGGAAGAATTATTCTTGCGTATACAACGGCTGCATATGCTGCTTCAGAAGCATCACAAAATCCATGGAGCTCAAACTGTTGATCTTTTTTGGACTCTATCCACCTTGGGATCCTGATGTCTTCGACTGCAATAAGGTTCTTCTTCAATTTGTTCCACTGTTTTAATAATTCAACAGGAAGTGGTTCGTCCCACTCGAGTTCTGCTTTCCAAAGCTGCTGCATTAAGATTTTCGCGTTCACAGTTACTGGAGCCAACCATCCAAGAGGGTCGAATAGTTTGGCTATTTCGGACAAGGTTTTCCGTTTGGTAAGTATTTCCGGGGATGTTGCTGTTTCTAGGTTTACTTTGAACTGGAAGGTATCACTTAAAGGGTTCCAGTGTATCCCCAACGTTTTAATTGTTTCGTCTTTCATTACGTCTTTCTTTTGTTGATTACGTAACTCAATCGGAATATGCTGAAGTAGCTTCTTGTTGTTTGCAGCCCATTTTCGAAACTGAAAGCCTGCTCCTCTTAACATTTCATCAAGTTCTTTCTGAGCTCTTTTGCATTCTGAAATCGTATCTCCTCCGGACATCACATCATCCACATAGAAGTCGTGGTTGATTATTTCAGCTGCGATTGGATACTTGGATTGATCGTCTTTAGCCAGTTGTTGAAGAGTCCTTATAGCCAGGTACGGTGCTGATGCTGTACCATACGTGACAGTCGTAAGTTTGTACTCCGTAATCGGTTGGTTGTTAGAACTGCGCCATAATATTCTCTGGTAATCCTGATGATCTTCATGCAGTTCTATTTGACGGTACATTTTTTCTATGTCCGATGTAAAAACGTATTTATGCTTCCTCCAACGCGTCAAAATTGAAGTGATATCGTCTTGGAGTTTAGGCCCTATCAACATTAATTGGTTAAGGCTTACTCCAGTCGTTGATTTTGCCGAACCATCAAATACAACCCGAAGTTTTGTTGTTGTACTCGATGGTTTAATAACGGCATGGTGTGGCATGTAGAAAATCTCGTTTTTGGCAGATGAGTTGCTATTGACTACGACCATGTGCCCAAGGCTTATAAATTCATTTATAACTTTTGTATAGTCGTCTTTGAGTTTTGGATTTTTGTTTAGTTGTGACTCGAGCTGACGAAATCTGGCTGTAGCTCTATTTTTCGATTCACCTAGTTCTTTTGTCTGGATTATGTCTTCGTTGAATGGGATCTTTACGACATATCTCCCATTGTCCTTTCGGTAGTGTGTATCCTTAAAGATTTGTTCGCACCGTTTATCTTCCGGCTTTTGGAATTTTGGTTGATTAACGTCTTCCATCTCCCAAAATTTTTCTAGTTGTTGATCAATTGATGTAAGTGCTACTAGTCCAGTAACACTGTATGTGTCGGGAATGTCGTTTGATGTTCGTCCAGAGATCAGCCAACCTAACTGTGATCTTTGAGCGATTAGTGATCTAGCAGTGACTCGTTTAATACCACTTAACATGATGTCGCCATAGGTATCAGCTCCAATTATCATATCAATTGGCCCAGGAATATTGAATGTTGGATCAGCAAGCTCTAGAAGGTCGAACTTTTCAACTTGTTTAGTGTTTGTTTGCTTCGAAGGTAACTGCCTTGTCAATTTTGACAACACCAGAGCTTCTATTTTTAGCTTAAAACTCGAAGCAAAATGTGGCATTATGGTCACATCTACCTTATTGGTGGCAATTCCTGCTTTTGTTGCTCCTAGACCGCTGACTTCAACACAAACGTCCTGTTTTTTAAGTTTCAGTGTCTGTACAACCGACTCGGTGATTAACGAGGCTTGGGATCCAGGATCGATAAGTGCTCTGACTGTAACGTACTGTCCTTTGTCATTATTAACTTTTAGGATTGCCGTTGCGATTAAAACATTCTGGTTCTGTTCGCTATGATTTATTTGTGCGGATGATCTTGCAGCTTCTATTAATTCTGTTTGTTTTGGCCTATCAGTCCATTCCATGTGAAGAAGTGAATGATGTTTCTTGTTGCAATGTTGGCAATTTTTCTTGCTAAAGCATTGGATCTGTTTGTTATGCCTCAAACAGTTCAGGCAAAGCTTTGCCTGCTTGCACTGTGTCCATCTTTCTTTTGGCGATAATTTTAAAAACTTTTGACATGCGTATATTTTATGATCTCCTTTGCATATTGGACATTGAATAACTTTTGCATCTATGACGAAGTTACGGACTCCAGATCTTGGTTCCTCAAATGAGTTCTTTTGTTTTTTGTTTGTTGACATTACTTCAAGAGCTTGGTAACGTCTTTCCAGAAAGTCGAGGAGAGTCTTCATGTTCGGCATTTTATTTGGCTCCTCTAAACCTTGTTCAAACAAATTTCTTGATTCTGTATCAAGTGACTTTGTAGTCATATGAACAATCATAGGACCCCATGAAGAAGTGTCATATCCCAAATTTTTTAGTGCCGCTAGTCCCTCTTTAATAGCATCCAAGCTATTTTTGATGGAAGACGCTGTTGGAGCGCTGTTTTGTCCAGATTTGAGCATCTTCTCTATATGCATAGACACTATTTTTCGTTCATTGTTGTATCTACTTTTTAAGATCTCCCAAGCGCTATTATAGTTTTCACTTGAAAACGTTAGATGCTTTATGAGTTGCAGTGGCTCTCCTTCCAAATGAGTTTTTAAATACTCCATTTTTTCAGTCGTTGTTAAATTGGCCTTGGCGTGTATTATATTCAGGAACAAGTCATAAAACTGCTGCCACTCCAAATAATTACCCTTAAATGTCGGTATTTTAAGCCTTGGAAGCATTGATTCAGTCTTATGTTCCTTCGGCTTGTTACTACTGGAGAGTTTTAATGCCATTGTATTGAGAAATCTGTTGACCTCTTGTTTGACATTTTTATATTCCTTATTCGTTACATAAGGTTTCTCAAGGTCTTCTTCAGATGAATTGCAGATGAAGTCTTCATGTAATTCAGTGAATGTTCGCAACTGCTCCAGCAGTATTTTTTGTTGAAAGTCGTAAATGTCCTTGGAGTAGTCATCGAATGTTTGTTCAAATTCTTCTATATTCTCGATAATGGCTGTTATCCTCAGTTTCAACTTTGTCAACCGTTGACCTTGTACGGCAGTTGAATTCTCGTCCGGCTTTGCGGTTGTGGCTTTGTAGGCAGAGGCATTAGATGTATTTGCAACTTTCTTTGAAATTTCTGCAGTGGGAACATCGTGAGGGACTTCAGGCCTTTCCACTTCCTTCAAAGCTTGTGCGACACTTGGATCTATATTTTCTAATTCCTTTTTAAAACTTTCGTACAACGCTTTTACTCTGTTGTACGTATCCCTTTGTACGTAGGGTGTATCAAATTTTACAAAGGGAGCTACTTCAGTATGGTTTGAATGAAATTCAGACCAACATTTTTCGAGGCGTTCTAGCCTATCTTCTTTGTATTTTTGTGTTTTTCTCGAGGCACTATCCTTACCGAAGTTTCGATATTGCTTTTCGATTTCTTCTGTCAAGGCCTTTTGCTTCGAGGTTATAATAAACACATCTGTTTCGTCCAACATCTTAGTTTTTTGTTTGAATTGTCTTGGTCTATATTATATATAATCTCAAACACAAGTTTGCACAAGTTTGCAGCGTTTTTTTTTTTTTGTAACTTCACTTTTCACTAGCCAATGTTTGAAGCCCTGGCTACGCTTTTCACTACCCAATGTCTAAGCCCTGGTTACGCTTATTCGCTCACTTTTCACTAGCCAATGTTTGAAGCCCTGGCTACGCTTTTACTAACCAATGTCTAAGCCCTGGTTACGCTTATTCGCTCACTTTTCACTAGCCAATGTTTGAAGCCCTGGCTACGCTTTTACTAACCAATGTCTAAACCCTGGTTACGCTTTCTTGTTCATTTCCTCGAAGGACCATGAATAGTTGACAAAATAAGTTGTTAATTAACTCCTTGCCGCTGGTGGGAGGAAGTCAATGAAAAAACTTAAATGTCGTTTTGCTCGCTGTTGAGATGGTTCTTACTAATTGCTCCTTACGACTGGTGCGGGGTAACAATAGAAAACAACCTTTTGACTTGTGAATGATAAGTGACTTTATTCTTAACTTATTATGAGTATTTATACTAATTTACATAAATGCAATTCATCAATAATTTAGTTTTGCGGGAAAAGAATTGTAATAGGATCGTGGATTATATTGCAACGAAAAGAAACAAACAATATATACATAAATGAAAGAAATGCAATGCAGGCAATAAAATACAATGCACATGCCAACTGGTGGTGTCGTTCATTAACTTGTTGGTCATTCACCTGCTGTTGTTTACTTAGTTTGTAGTGTAGAATTCGGTCGTTTGCATTTGTTGTCACAACAATGGATGATCTAATCAGTGGAGGAGATTCGCCAGAGGATATTTTTGGAATTTACGAAGAAGTTGGAACTCTTTTACATAGTGCAGGGTTTGAAATTCGAAAATGGTGGACAGATGAAAAAACGTTGTTGGAAGTAGTCCCAGAAATGGACCGAGAGAAACCTCTTAGAATAAACGATGCTGAAATCATTAAGACTTTGGGCATTAAATGGAATCCATCATCAGACGAATTGCAGTATGTTGTACCAGAATTTAAGTCTAAGCCGCAAGTAACTAAGCGAATCATTCTTTCCGAACTGTCCACTTTATTCGACCCATTTGGACTAATTAACCCAGTCGTTGTTAAGGGTAAAATTTTGTTGCAAGGTCTTTGGGTAAAAAAGACGGATTGGGATGAATCACTTCAAAATAGAATCTTTACTGAATGGGAAGAATTTCGAAAGGATCTAGAGTTGATCAAAATTCCGAGATACGTTTTGGCTTTGAGACCGAAAACCGCTGAACTTCATAGATTTTCGGATGCATCTTTGCGTGCGTATGGTTGTGGTGTCTATTTACGTGTAATTGACGATGGTGATGCTATATCTTGTAACTTGATAACAGCAAAATCAAGAGTAGCTCCAATCAAATTTCAGAGTTTACCAAAGTTGGAATTGTGTGCAGCTGAAATGTTGGTTTCAGTAATTTCAAAAATCCTGCCAAATTTTTCGCACTTAGTTGAAAATATTAACCTCTGGACCGATTCAGAAATTGTTTTGTGCTGGCTGTCAGCCCACCCTTCTAATTGGGAAGTATTTGTAGCCAAGCGAGTATCAAAGATACAAACGAGCTTGCCACATGGTGTTTGGAAGTACGTGAGTACAAAACACAATCCGGCCGATATTATATCAAGAGGCGCATTTGCAAGTGAGTTGACAGAAAGTATATGGTTTTCGGGTCCGAAATTTCTTAAATTGCCAGAAAATACATGGCCTGAACAAAAAGATTTTTCTTTGATAAAAAAAATATACTCCTGGAATGCGAAAATGTAATGCGGTTCTTATATCAAAACTCATAGACGATTATTTTGATAAACACTACTTGCGTTTTAAATGTGTTTATAAGACATGTAGAATATTTTCATTCATACTTCGTTGGATAGATGTGGTGCGTAGGAAGATAAAGGGAGCTAAATATTTTGAAGCAACTGAACTTCGTTATAACACAACTCTCAAAGTTGAAGAAATAGATAAAGCATTGCTGAAGATTGTGTGGAATATTCAACAAAGGAATTTCCAGGACGAAATTTCGAAACTACAAAAAGGAGATATGATTAGCCCTATGAGTCCCGTCAAAAATCTCAATCCCTTCCTTGATGGTGACTCATTTGAACTCCTCCGAGTGGGTGGGCGTCTGCTGAATGCGGACATTAATGATTCTGTTAAATGTCCCATCCTTCTTCCTAGATCTAATCCCTTTGTCAAAAACTTAATAAAATCTTTACATGTTAAAAATTATCATGCAGGTCCTCAAGCTTTAGTTGGCATTGTACGTCAGAGGTTCTGGGTCATAGATGCCCGAAGGCTTGCAAAGAATGTCGTTGACAGCTGTTGGGACTGTTTCAAATATAAACCAAGGATGTTGGGACAAATAATGGGTAACTTACCGAACGACAGAGTGCCATACGCAAGGCCATTTCTAAAGGCTGGTGTCGATTTTTGCGGTCCGTTCCTGACGACTTATAAGTTACGAGGGCAGAGAACTACAAAATCCTATGTAGCAGTCTTCGTCTGTTTTGTTGTGAAAGTTGTACACTTGGAGGTAGTCTCGAACTTATCAGCGGAAGGGTTCATTGCTGCATTAAAGCGTTTTGTAGCCAGGCGAGGTTTGTGCCAAGACCTTTATTGTGATAACGGGAAGAATTTTGTTGGAGCCCGTAACAAGTTAGATGAATTTAGACAGAGGTTTCTGAACCAGAAGATGGAGAAAAGGAAAAGTGACTGGTGTGCTACAGAGAGAATTCAATTTCATCACATACCGCCCAGAACTCCCCACTTTGGTGGCCTTTGGGAAGCTGCCGTAAAGTCAGCCAAAAAACATCTTGTGCGGACCATCAGCGAAGCATTTCTAACGTTTGAAGAGCTATCTACGGTTGTTGCAGATATAGAAGCGATATTGAATTCTCTCTGTAGCACACCAGTCACTTATCCTTTTCTCCATCTTCTGGTTCACCTCTGTCTAAATTCATCTAGCTGGTTTGGTAAAATGGCAGGCTGAGTTCAAAAACGTCAAACTAACTCAACACACTCGTTTTAGTCGGTGATGACAATGCTCCTCCGCAAAACTGGCCAATGGGACGAATAACAAATTTGGTCGAATCGTCAGATGGTAAAGTTCGAGTCGTTGATGTCAAGACAAAAAAAGGAGTTGTTAGCAGATCGATTCATCGAATCGCACCACTACCAATAGATGATTGAAGATATCCTTAAGATACTTCAAGGCGAGCAGAATGTTAATGCCAATACAATTATACAATATTAAATTATATAACTTAATACTACTTAATAAAATAACTTGAATTGAATAAGTTACTATCTTGAATTATTAAAGTTTCTTAAACTACCTTTGTTAATGCTACTAAGATTTAACTTAAAAGTAAACACTAAAATAAGATGCACTCAATCGAGATTTAACGAAAGTTGGATACTCATAAATTCTATGAGAGAAGGATTAAGTCAGTTGTTGTAGAGCCACTATTCCAGCAGCAGTTTATAAAACAGAAATTAAATTAATTTAAAGTAAAAAACTAAAGGTGTTTTTATTTCAATATAAAGCTTTAACTATATGAAAACTATCATATTAAACACTCACTCTAACCTGGAAGCCGGTTTAGAGCGTGAAAAAATGGGCATAATTTATGAATTTTTTGTGACTGAACAAAAAGATCAGTCGAAAATCTGTGAGGTTTTATAATTTAGGTTTTAATATTTAAATACAAATTTTTTCGTGTCAATTAAATTCACAATGGCAGCTGTCCAGCATTTCTTCGGAGGCGACTCATTTTTTGACGGGTCCATGGTCGAAGATGTAACCTCCTTAATTTCGGTCCTGGGACAAAATCCCGAATATATAACAACAGCAAGAGACGTACGCAGGATTCTTTCGATATTTTCTTTTTTCACAAAATGGTGCACGTTTGAACAAAACATTAAAATTTTCACTATAAAAACGGCAAAATTGTTGATTAAAAAAAACTATGCAATATAAAAAAATTCCTACGCACGTCTCCGGAGAAAGGTATTTCGAACGTACTGTCAAAATTTCGTATAGATCGGTGAAGATTTGCTCGAGTTATGTCTTCGGCCAGTTCGAAAAAAGTGATTTCGGGAAAAAAGCGTTTAAAGTTTTAAGTGGGGCGTTGTCGCAGAATGGAAAGTTTGGCCATTTAGAAATTTTTGCCGGCATCCATCCTTTGGTATGTTATTTTTAAGCCCCTTAAGTTACTTTTAAGATAAAAAAAAAAAAAATAAAAGGGTTATTAGCTATTAAAAATTTTGACCTCCTTTCACTCGTTGGGAGGTTTTTTTTTTGCTGTCCATCGTTAAAATGGAGTAGTAGTAGTAGGCGTTGCATTTGGGTAGAGAGTGTCACTTTCACTAAAAGATTCTCTATTACTCTGTTGTAGAATTCACATCGTTCGAGTGCCCTGGCGAAGTTGCAAGGAGTTTTTAGATATCAAATAAGTTATCTCTTAGAGCGCATTCTTTTTTTATTATAAGGTTTTTATTTATTTCGCAGTGCATTTTTAATTTTAGAAGCATTTTCTTTTTAAAAAGCAACATAGGTAAGTAGAATTTGTATTTGTCCAAGAGTTCAATTTTGTGCAAAAATATATAATTTCCAACCAAACAAACGAAACTTTTCTTAGCACAATGTATTGAATAAAACATAAATCAGGTTTTGACGCTTGGTTTTAAAATTGTCGTGTTTTTTTATTTAGCTGGCAACAGAGAAAAGTAAGTGCAGTCGTCAATTTTTTCAACTTTCTTCTATGTCAAAAATAGGATTGTTTTAGATCATATTGTTATTTAATTCGGTCTTGCTTATTGTAGACGAATAATGAATGGAAGCGCCAACATGTAACATTTCAAAAAGATCAGGAATGGCAAAAGTATTGCAGCAGTGTAAAATAATTATTTGGGACGAATGCACCATGGCACACAAGAAATCATTAGAAGCATTCAATCGTACATTACAAGGTTTGAGAGGTCTTTTCGGCGGTGCATTGGTGTTATTTTTTGGTGACTTCCGGCAAACACTTCCGGTCGTTCCTCGATCTACTGCTGCTGACGAATAAAAAGCTAGATTGAAATCTTCATAACGTTGTGGAAATATGTGAAAACGCTTGCACGCTGCTTTTGAAATTTTGTGAATCGTAATGTAGGGAAAAAAAGGGCCAGGTAGAGCACTCCACATTCGGGTGGTGCGACTAAAATAAGAATCTCTATACTTGATTGTATGCCTGAAATTGGGCTCAAGGTAAAACTGATGAGCATTCCAGCGAGGTGGGTGTTGCTGTTAAATTGCTTCAGGGGAGGAATGCAACTGGCTATTTCTCTTAAGCTCTGTCGGAGAGTCATTGCAAACGAGCGTTGGGACCGATTACGGGGTCAAGTTCTTAATGTTCTTGACAAAAGACCAAAAGCTTTTCCTTCCTTTTGGAAAGAACAGTATTTTTTGCCTTACTTTTTGGTCATGCAAAAACTCGGCCTTTTGTATTTGAGCATTACAGATATTTCAGGCCCGTTTGAACAAGTTTCGATTTTCTGCAGTAGGGTTGTCTTTCAGTTTTCGAAATCTACTTTTGTTATGCCGTCAAATTCCACACGTCGCTTTGCCGCTCACACAATTTCACACTTTTCCTTTTTCTTATTCCCAATAGGGCTTTTCGCGAAGCTATCTCTTACTAATTATGCCTCGTATTTCTTACGTCAAATGACTACTTGTATGAAAACAAAACAAAATTTCTTCGGTAGTGACATTGGATTTAAGGAAAGTTGTTATTGAAAAGTGTTAATTCCAAATTTTATTGGAAAAAAATCAGTGAAAATCACTGAAAAACAATAGTGTGAAAGGTTTAACATATTTATATATTAAAGAACTATTGAATATCTGTGAACTATTAGCCAATGGCTTCATAAATGTAATCCAAATGCAACCTATTTTGCAAAGTTAATTCAGTATATTAAAATAATTGAAAAATAGATATTTTTACCTTTTATGAAATGTAAATGCTATCAAAACGTACATATCTAATTTGTTATTTGATATTCTTGCAATCTGGGACATTTTATTGCAATGCTGGTGAACTTGTTCAGATGAAATTGTTTTCGTGTTCAAAAGTATTTACATAGTTTGTTTTTCAAAGAGTTTTGTGAACATGGCATACGCAAAAACACTAGACCCAGTTGTAAGATTGCGGTATTTAACAAAAATTGAAAATATTGGAGATCTGCATACACTGGAAATGAGTGCAACAATAGCCAGAGCATAAGCAAAGCTCAAGATCTTTTTAAAGTAGGGTGGTTGGGTGACATTGTTGGCACTCGTTTGCCTCAACGTTATGTTGTCTTGAGAAAAGTATCTATCAAAGTATTTACATCTCATAAACTCTAAGTTAAATCATTCTTTAGCAGCTTTAACCTTTAGGTACTTCATTCCCAGCGTTTAAATGAAAAACCACTGCAAGCTTGGGTGTTGGTGGATATCGATGGGGAGAATGAAAGTGCCCACTGCCAATGTAAGGCGGGCCTGTATGAAACATGCTTCGCATGTCGGAATTGTCACGTTTGGACTGGAGAATATATATCGAGGATGCAACGCAAATCCCGTGAGTATATGCCAAAATAATAATATTGCAAATTTATAATCAAAATAACACCTTATACATAAAATCATAGGTACACGCAAAACATACACACAATTCCACGAATTCTATGAGATCTTTATTTTAAATATAAACATGAATTGTTTAACTTCGAGTGTATCAACATCTTAGGTTTTGGTTACTGATGTAGCCTGTTATTGGCGTAGAGCTCCAATCAAAAATCAAATTCATTCGTAAATCGAAAAAATTGATTTGAAGAAAAAATCTTCACCAAGTTCAACCTTGGGCGTAGCTTTGAAGATCGACGAAGAAAAAAAAAATTGAAATTCTGAAAACACTTCAAAAAGATGTTTTCCCAGCTGCCATAACATTGGTGAAGAACTTTGTAATTGACGAATCTCCAAAGTTTAAGTTTCTCGAAGATTATTACTTCGAGAACTTATTTAAAATAGAATATTCCACTTATTCCAAAACAGATTTGGAAATAGTTGGAAGAAGCTTGAATTTTTCAATACCACCAGAAATTGCCAAAAAAATAGAATCGTTTACGAGATTGCAGTCATTGACACCCAACAGCATATGGCAAGAAATTCGTATTGGGCGAATCACTGCTTCTATTTTCAAGGAAGTTGCACGAACGAAAATAGACAAGCCGTCAATGAGTTTGTTAAAAAAAATTTGCTAGCTAAAGCTAACAACATTTACAACTGCAGCAACTGTTTACGGCCAAAAAAATTAAAAACAACCATTAAAGTATGTTGAAACTTTTTTGGCCGCTAAACATTTGAAGTCTCAAATGAGAGATTGTGGAATATTTGTTGATAAAGATAATTGTTTTTATGCTGCTACACCTGACTCAATTTTTGAATGCGAATGTTGTGGTCTCGCACCGGTAGAAGTGAAATGTCAATTTAGTCTAAAAAATGGAGAAGATATTGATATGACACTAAGTGATACAAACTGTTGTATCTTTAAATTACAATATTTATAATTAATTAAATAATAATACATACAAAAACAGTGATTTTTTTGTTTTTTAGTAATTTATTTATTTATTTAGCATTAAACTTGCTATTTCAAGAATTATTTCTACAGTTTTGTACATTAATAGTTGTTTTTGACGTATTCTATAGCTGAGCGCTTAAATATAGCAATATTATTTTCGAATTTTACTTCTCGAGGAAGACTATTATAAATTTGTGCTCCTTTAAAAAATAACATATTTTGAGTTCTGCTATTTCTAAACAATGGTAATTGCAAGTTATTATTATTTCTTTAGCTACGAGGTCGCAGTTCCCCTCTTATTATCAGTCTTCTTTGTAAGTAAATAGGCATCATATCATTTTTGATTTTAAAAATTAAACTTAAAGTATTTACCATAATTTTTTGTTTGACAGACAGCCATTTCAAAGCTCTTAACATATTTCTTATAGGTGTATACCGATTGCAACAAAGTATGGATCTCATTGTATTATTTTGTAAAATTTGTAACTTTGATATCATTAATTCAGTCCCCAATAATAGTATTGTAGGGCAATACTCAAAATGTGGCTGTATAATGGAGTTATATTTCTTAATGGCCATGGAAATGCTTAGTTTTTTTTCGTATTCTTCGAAAGATCCCGATTTTTATGGCTTTTTTCTTAGAGATCGTCTCAAAATGTTTTTTAAAAGTTAAATTACTATCCAGGAATACTCCTAGGTATTTGGTTTCTCTTACACACTCAAATTAATTAATTTTACAAATCAATTTATTTTCTGGTAGTAACATTATTTTAATTTTTTCTGTGTTTAGTTTAAGCTTGATCATATTCAAATAATTTTTTATATTGTTGATATCCATTATCTTTAATATAAAATAAGCCATTATCCGCAAATAGTTTTAGCTTACAATATTTTAAAACGTTTTTTATATCATGAATATAAATTACAAATAGTTTTGTACCCAAAATTGATCCTTGTGGTACCCCCAAATCTGAATTAAGTGCAACAGAACTTACCCCATTAAACTTTACAATTTGCTGCTGTCCAATAAGATATGACTTAAACCAATTGAATTCTGTACCGTTTATGCCATACCCATACATTTTTTTTAACAAAATCACTCTATCCAACGTTTCGAATGCTCTTTTCAGGTCTATAAATACTGCTGCTATTTTCTTATTTTGGTGTAATATCTCCTTCTAGTCTGCTATAACATAGTTTTAAGCTGGAATATTTTCGTCTGAACCCAGATTGCTCCTCGATAATGATGTTGTTTATATTTAAATATTCTTCCAATTTATTGTATTTGAACCACTTTTTCCAATATTTTCTCGTAGAGTGGAAACATGTTGATTGGTCGAAAGTCTTCACATTTTCTTGAGTTTGAAATTTTTTCCACTGGTGTAACAATCGATGTTTTCCATGTGCTTGGAAATTTACCACTTTCAAGGGAGTAGTTTATTAAGTTTAATAAAGCAGGTCCCATTATTGTAACACTGTCTTTTATCATTTTTTTATTCATTAAGTTAAAGTCATTTATGTTAGGCATCATTTCAACTATTTTTAGAACTTCTTCTATTGAATTTAATTTTTTAAACAATTTTAAGCAATTTTCACTATATATCATATTTTGATTTGACCATTGTACACTTGGTATTTTTTGATTAATTTCAATTGCACTATTGATAAAAAAATTCATTAAATTTATCGGGAATCATTTTATTGACTGTTATTTTACTTCCATTAAACACGATACCGTTAATTTCTTCTACAGTCTGTCCCAATACCAATGTTTTCAATGTTTTCCACATACTTTTTTGATCATTAGCTCTGTTCAATTTATTTTGAATATAGTTTCTCTCAGTCACTTGAAGATTTATTTTTAAACCTATTTCTTATTCTACTCATGCCAATCCTCGGCGCTTCTGGTTAACACAAACTTTAAGTGACTTCTAATTTTGTTTGACTTCTGACTCCTTAAATCATTGTTGAACCATTTTTGGTCTGTCTTTAAATGACTTTTAACCACAAAACCCTGTATGACTCTAAGTATTTCCTTTTAAAATTTTTCAAAATGACATTCACTTATATTTACCAAAGTGCTTATTCTATTGTAACGTGTGCTTAGTTCGCAAAAAAATAAAACTTTACCTTTCAATTTAATTCAACCTCTTTTATTCGATCTCAACTCGAATTTCGGACTATCACTTGTAAACAACAATTCACTCTTAACTTTATCACTCTATAATCAAAACTGACATCTGGTTGCCTCGGGCGGCCTATTTATATCGAATGACATTTCATCTAGAACTCTCCAGTAATTTCCACATGGTCTCCACTCTCCACTCCTGTCAAACATTTTTCCTCCTGGTATATTTCTACACTTACACTAGTGCTGCCAATTGTATTTTCGGTTGAACGTTTTCGATTAGGAAATTGGTTTTAAATGTAGGGTTCGCGTTATACTGCCCCCTCCTTAAGATTGTTCGTCCCGAATAATTTCATCTGCAGCCTCGCCACTATATCGATGCAGCCGGTCACAATGAACTACCTTTAACTTGCCTCTTAGAGTCTTTGGATGCGGTAAACCACGTCGTTAATCCTCGTGACAACAGTATAAGGACCTTCCCAGTTTTGCTGAAGTTTCGGTGACAATCTCTTTTGACGATGAGGATTATAAAGCCACACACGATCTCCTGCTTGGAATCCTGACGTTGTCGCTTTTATGTCATACCGGGTCTTCATCCGGTCGCCATACACTGTGGCCCATGTCCCTGTTCTGTTAGGTCTATCTGTAAGCCTAACTACCCCTCTGTTTGAATCACAGACATGACAATTTTGGAACCACTTTTCCTCGTCACCTCTAACATGCAGCCAGTAAAAGCGTTTTCGCACGTTCTCCAGCGTCTTGTTGACTCCCAGGTGGCTTCCTGTAGGGCTCCAATGCATCTTTTCTAAGACCTCCTTGATTTTCATTTGAGGAACAATAAGCTGCATTACAAAAGATTTACCGTCAGCAGATTCCCATTTGCGCTGGAGTACGCCTTCTTGCACGCGAAGCGAGTCCCACTGTGCCCAATAGGCTTTGACAACAGGGCTTTGGTCAGAAATGTCGTTCCAGTCAGATTTGGTGTTGTTCTCTTTCCATTTGAGAATCGGTTCGATGTCTGGATCCTTCTTTTGAGCAGACCTCAATTCTTCCTTGTTACTTCCGAAAATGGGTTCCATTCTCATCCGCTGAGTCTTGGTCTCTACTTTCCGCCAGCAATTCCATTGGGGGTTTTCTACTTGATGTCCAATTTGGTACTGATGAGTCTGCGGTCTTACTCTACAGCTCGTGGATTGATTTTCTTGGACTTCACAACGTCGACAAGCAGTTTTAGCAGATGCCTGGATATTCAACAGCATGTAAGTGACTCTTCTTCTATAAGGCCCA
Source organism: Melanostoma mellinum (assembly GCA_914767635.1). NCBI lineage: Eukaryota > Metazoa > Arthropoda > Insecta > Diptera > Syrphidae > Melanostoma > Melanostoma mellinum. Next base: position 99,752,042 of record OU612060.1, on the reverse strand, counting down.
GCACTTCCAGTGAATTTAGTGCTATAGAGCCACTGGATACCCCAACAGCTTCCATCACGGATGAGGGGTGCTCCAACTCAATAGCAACTTTGTCCACTGTAACAAACACTATATCAAACCAACCGAATATCGAAGAACTCACTGCTTTACCATCTTTACCACCTGTGAGGAGTATATTTGTTTCTCGCCTTTCTCCATCAACGTCTGAAGATTTAGTACACAATTATATTCAAAAAAATTGTTCATCATTTTGTGTATCTAATCTTACCATTCGAAAATTCACCATGACACCAGAAAAGGAATATTCTTCTTTCGAAATTAAAGTTGGAAGAAACCTCGAGCTCTACAATTTACTATGCAATAAGTCTTTTTGGCCTTTGCATACGGTGGTACATGATTTTTTTCGCAGCAAGAAGCGACGACCCAACAACAGCTGAAAGGGCCTCGTTGTTAAAAATCTATTATCATAATGCAAGTGGAATTCGAACTAAACTACCTGCCTTATATCTTTCATCTACCCACGTAGACTACGACATTATTGTTATTGTAGAAACCTGGCTTTGGAGTGGAATCTCTGATTATGAAATTGTGAACGGCGGTTCATATATTGTCTTCCGACGAGATCGATGTATTACAGCTGAAGATCGCGGAGGTGGTCTACTATTGGCGGTTCGTTCATGCTTCCCATCCCACATAATATCGCTGCCAAACATCGACATCGAACAATTATGCGTGTCACTTCGTCTTGGAACAGGTATTTCCGTGTATATCATCACCAGCTACATACCACCTAGAAGTCCCATTGATATCTATGAAAAGCACCTTGCTAACATTGATTTTGTAAGTAATTTGAATGACTGTCCGCAGAAGGTTTTTGTAATCGGTGATTTTAATCTAACTGATGTGAAATGGTCTTATTCTTCAAATGAAAATATGCTTATTCCCTGTAACTTAA